>CAJNRD030001120.1:14274048-14465009 GCA_905319865.3 Cotesia congregata
AAAAAAAAAATTAAAAAAAAAAATTTCGAACTTCGAAAAAGCATTGATTTTTGTCAAAAAACTGAAAAATTCCATATGTATTGACTTACAAAAATTTTTTAATATTTTTTATCGGAAAGTACATCTAAAAACAAAAATTTTGAAAAAAAAAGGTACCTAAATGTTTAGTTTTGAAAAAGTTATGGCTATTTGAAAATAAAAAAGCCATTTTTTTGAAAAATTCATAACTTTTTTGGAGTTAGGTAAAAAAATTCAAAAAAATTCTGAGAACCGTTTTTTATAGGGTAGAAAAGGATGGAAAACTTTCGGCCAAATCGAAAAGGGTCGGGGTCAAAAGTGGTCGATTTGGCATGGAATACCCCATATACATCTCACATTATGAGTTTATTTTTTTCCCTTTTTAACTCTTACTTTAACTACTTTGTCTGTATACCTATATACTGTGTTAGTACTCAGTGGTATCGAGAACATTCAGCTATATTCGCTTACCATGACGACAACGATGAGCGTGTTTCCGCCAAGAGCTCCCTTTAGTATCCTGTTACTCGTATACAGTAACACCATCATGATCCTCTCTTTGGATTATGTTTTGTTTCTTTGCTTTTACTTAACGCACACAAGCTTCCTCTGAGACATAGACGCCAGAGACTAAGACTAGACACAGCCAAAAGAATAAAACACCGAGGCTGCAACATCTAAAAAAATTAAAGCATGTATTCTAACATAAAGGACAAGTCAGACCTTGGGTTAGACGGGAAGTGGAACCATCAAACGAAAACATCAGTACACGCCATAAACTTTACTTCTTTTGTTATATATCTTAAACTTCTTTGTCTCATATTTGTGAAAGTTTCATCTAATCGATTCAACATCATGCTATTAAGTTATCCATTCATCACACCCACGTCCATATGTGCACAAAGGTGAAATATCAACGTAGGCGTAAAGTAGTTGCAGGAAAAGGAAAACTTTATATGTATGTACTTGGATCACATAATGACCAACTTTTTCTTTTTTTTTTTTTTTTTTTAATTTCAATAACAATTTTAAAAATAAAATTATTACTGTACAGCCATTTTTTCTTTGTTAATGTTCTCATGGCATACCATGAGCTCCCCTTGTATGCTGTGCCGGCGTATCATCGAGTAGTCGGCGTGGTCGTCGTTCAATTTTACCAGCTGCACTCACCATCTGCCATCATCGACCAAAAAGCCACGACTCTCCCTTTACACTCATACACATACATATTCATGGGAGTACATATACATATATGTGACCGAAAACTAGTGGAACATAAAGCAGACTATTAAGTTGCAATTTGAAACTCCACTCCCTTAATTTTTTAATTACACATACAAGCAAAGTAACCTATTAAGAATCAATACTTCCTAGTAAGCATAAATTCAAGATTATTCCAAGTGACATTCTAGTTTTTATATTTATGACAAAGATAAACATAGTCGTCGCGTTGGTAGAAACGTGTTTAGATCGACGCGTGATTCTACTTTAGTTTGTCTCTTGATATACAACAAGGTATATGACGCAGCTGCATAGATCCCCTGTCTCTGTCTCCATCGGGATTCACGCTGACGAGCAGGTATTTTTTTTCCTTCCTTTATTATTCCCTCTTGTCCATGTTAATTCAAGAGAGATATGCTGAATAACATAAGGGTCCACATAATAACAAATAATAATAATAGTATGAATAGACCCAAAAAAGAATTTTTAGTTGGGCTCAGCGTAACATTAGCAAGAGAAGGACATGAATAAAGCAATGGAGCCGTAGATCCAAGAAGACTGAGATAGCACAGGTGATTTACAGTCTTTTCAAATACCTGCTGTACTGAAGAAAAATACGAACGGGGAAACACCTATAAAACTATTTGAAAATCTTTTCAACTTGGTATTTAACTACAACTGTTCCTCCGAGCATTTTCCATCCAAATAATACGGAAATTTGATCGTGAGATTGATTTTACTTACTATGTATTCGTCAACACGAATTCTCACTAATATTCCTGAGGATAATTCTACCTTTTGCTAGACAAGACCTCAGTCCCCTGCAATAATAACGTGAAAAAAAGAAAATCCTCCACATCTACCTCTAGTTAAACCTGTTATTATATATGTCTACCTGCTGTTTTCTTTTGTCTGGCTCCGAAGCTCGCTCAACCTCTGCTCGGGGTCTTGAAGATCTGACGTCATATAATATCTGCAAAAGCAACAATCCAGACCTCGATGTTTAGTATTAAAACATAAGTGTAAAAATATAATATATGTTTGTCCTTATTGACCTATACGAGATTGATTTATAAATAACTATGCATGTTATATTATCAGTAAAGTGTTTACGTATTCATAAAAGTTGTTCTTTATTCATTACATACTCTATTTTCTTTTTATTACACACTGTGTTTTTTTTTTTCTTATTCTTAACTGAAAAGTGTGCGTATTAATAATAAATATAAATGGACTTGTACGTACGCTTGTATATGAAAGTACCCATACATAGATGTATGTTTTTGAATCTCGATTACACGCGCATCCTCTCCCACATTGTCTCATTGGCTGATTCTCCACTCTCTTTGCCATTTCCAACTGAGCGTCGTTCGATAACCCGTTGTGACGAAACTTACCACCAATTTAAAAAATATAAATTTTAAGTACGTCATAAATATCTATCACGATTATTGTCTGAAACTTTTTTAGCATTATTTTTTGTAAATTTATCTCAATATGCATATATTTTGTTTTTTATTGTTGTTATTGTCGTTTCTGTTGGCGCAGCGCGTCCTTCGATTATTTCCAATGTGTAAAATACTTGGACGTGACGGAGATCACGTAAGCAATGAGACTACTGGTGTTTAACGATCCTTAATGTATAAATGTACATTTTAAAACTAATACATATTCGAGAATACCCCTCGTTTAATATTCTTATTTATATTTATATATGTATATGTATTTTTCCTCCGCATAAGTCTGTTTTTCATGTACTGTATTTATTATAATAGCATAAAATATTACCGCTGTTTGGTGAAAATAACAGGAGACGATTTTCGAAAAGGATCTGGTGAATAAATGCGCTTGTACAGACGCTTTCTCTCAGTAAAACTTTCTTATCCTTAGTCACTTCATGTCAGGATCAATTAGCTCATCTTGATAAAAATTTTAAATTGAATAAAAATTAAAATTAAATTAACAGCAACTTTTTTTTCTTTTTATTAATTTAAAACTTATCATTAAAATAAACTTTATAGATTTATTTATATTTTTCTTTCTTTCTTCATACTGAAACTGTTGTAATTAAGTGAAATCGAGGATTTAAAATGTTAGATTTGGATTTGGCAATCGGCTGAATAAATCCTAGATGGATATTAAGGTCGGCCTGATGTACGTCATTGACTTTTCTCTCTCACGGTAACGGTGCTGTAGAACAAGATGTGCCCCGAGTCATTCGCTTGTGGCACTAACGGCACGACCGACTCTTAGCTTGAATATGTAATATATATATATCTGTATAGTAAACGAAGGTATACTATTTCTCAGGTCTTTCAGGCCACAAATAAAATACAGAATGTGTACTAGCGTAGTATATTATGTACTTAGAGTTGTACACAAAGAAGTTGTGTAGGATGGATAATCAAAAATGATTTGCAGGCCGCGAACTTTCTAGCGATTCTGTTCCCGCATTAGTTGTCTCAAATGAGTTTGTTGGTTTGCTATATGTACATGCGGGTTTTATAACAGCCTGTTGCTGCACTCCAATATCTTTATTATTATTATTATTATTTTTTTTTTTTATTCTCGTCATCAATAAGCAAAAAGTTCAATTTAATTTATGGCAATAATAATTATTAAAATTCATTGTAACCTCAATAATACACTACTGCAATTAAGAATTAAAGAAAAATTATATATTATTATCAGTACACGTAATAATATCATAACAGCTAAGCGGTGTTAAAATAAAGTGGTAAATGTTATATGAATAACAAAAAAAATAAAAACTCCAAAAATATATCAAAGAAAAGCAACATGTTTCCAAGCTTCAGGAGTTTCCCCCGCCGCGAAGCTGTTTGTCGAATAAAATTTTTTTTTCTTTATTTTTTTTTTTTTTTTTTTTTTTTTTGGTTGGACGGTGATGGAAACGAGGTACGGGTCGTAATCGCTCACACGATGAGGAGCAAGTCCAAGCAAGAGAAATAGAGAGAGCGAATGAGTTGGGGATCATGGATTTATGTATGTTAGTTGTATAGGTAACATAGCTTTGTATTTGAAAATGTCTATGTATTATGCTCTCCCCTCGTGTCTCGCAATCCGCATCCGCACTTATTCTTTGGTTCACGGCTAGACAGCTGCTCGAATTTTGCGCTCAACTCTCTGCGCAGATCCGACGTCACGTGACCCCACGAAGAATAACAACTCACGGGGGCTAAATAACAAGAAGTGGGAGATAAAGCTGGTTCGAGGATTGGTTAATTGACTCCCCACCATTATGCGAGATAGTGGGAACAAAGAACCGAGGCTCGCATACCGACTAGCAAGGCAACAACTGCTCATTGGGATCAGAAAGTCTTCGATCGTGAGATAGTGCGGCTCGTGGGTTACGCGGTGTATAGACCTCACGTAATTAGTGTGGTGCGTCGTCATTGATTATTATTATTATTATTTCATTATAATATATATATATATCTATCAGAATCCGTTATTTTGTTTTGTCAAATTCAGTATAACAAGTGTTTAATTGGTTTTGTCAAACAACAAATTCAATTAGCTGTTTAATTTTTATACAAATTAAAAAAATAAATTTCACGACGACGTCGCTAATTGTGGTGATTAAAATTTTGTTTTGGAAGTGCAGGAAGAGAGGAAAAAATATTAAAGAGGAAATAAGTAGTGTGGGAATTTATAAAGCATCATAATTAATTAAAAGAAGATAAATTAGTAGCTCCAAAAATCTAATTCAACGACCACGATCATTGTGAATGTTAAAAAATATTGGTATCATTTAAGCTTGGTGTTAAATTCGAGAAGCAACGTTATTTCGACCGCTACGCTTGGTCGCGACGCCATTTTGAAGAGACTGAGTTGTAGTACAATTGGAAAGTTGTGTTCCGTCGTTTGATTATTATACGTTTTTTCTTTTTTTTTTTTTTTTTTTTTACGTAAAACCCGATCTCACGTATTTATATATTTTTTTTTTCTTTACTATTATATTTCGTAAAGAAGAATTAAATACGTCGAAGACCTGGCGGCCAGCAGGAAGAAGAAAACTAAAAAGATTTATTTATCAACATAGCCAGTCGTAAAATTAACCATGAGGTCGGAAATAGGATCAGCTGCGGAATTTTTAGTAAAGTTTTTACGAATGAAATCAGTTAATTTACCAGATCATACACTTGAAAATTTTAAAGATTCATTGACGAAAGTGTTAGAACATCATTATACGGATCATTGGTTTCCAGATACTCCTAATCGTGGATCAGGTTACCGTTGTCTTCGTATTAATGGAAAAATGGATCCGGTGATTGAACTAGCAGGAGCAAACGTTGGTTTGGTGCCTAGACTACTTCGTGCATCATTCCCTACGGAATTGACAATGTGGATTGACCCGTCAGAGGTGTCCTATCGGATTGGTGAAAACGGATCTATCTGTCACATATACGAACGAGTGGATTCAGACCCCGAAGAAATAACACCGAGGCCATCTTCATCATCATCATATTCGTCATCATCCTCGTCAACTTATTCATCGAGCTCATCAGCGTCCTCATCATCCGGCATGTCACCGTCACCCACATCGTCCCTTCGCAGCATTTCTCAACAACAGCAATTTGAGAGCTGCAAGGACTCACTTATCCATGAGCACTTGCAATTTAATGAGCAATTCGCGGCGTTTGTCTCCAGTTGAATTAATAATATTAATAATATATCACGACGAGCTCAGCGCTACGTCTAAATCCTATTGTGTTTCCTCGTATTGTTTCACCAATTGTCATCAAGCTAATTTTTTTTTTTATCAATCCTACTTTATTCATTAATAAGAAAAGGTACATTTTTGGAAAAGATAAAAAAAATTACGGCAGTTGATAAATTATTTACTCTAAAGCAAAAAAGTTAATTATTACAACGCCATATTGGACGCTCCCGTCCAACACCAAGTCCGTCCATCTGACTCATTTCTTGCGTCTCAACAACAGCACCCAGCAAGAAAAAAAAGCAATGTTAAACAGCGGCAGACCAGCACGTCACTGATGCATCATCATCATCATCTTTACCAACGATGAAACTCTTACGAGAAAACTGATCTCAATACTTTTACTACTATTGATAAAATACTTGTGTAATGCATCCTGTTAATTTTTTTTTTCTCTTTATCGCCTCTGTCACACGAAGCCAACCCACCTATCCGACGGACATGGATTCATTTGTGATGATCACTTATTTCGAGTCTACGGATCCTTTTTATTATTTTTTTTAATTGTCACGAGCGAGCATCAGCAGTCAACAAGAGCCAGTAAAAATCTTCATACCAGGTCCACCAGTGACTTGGAAATAAAAGAAAGCTCGCTGTATTCAACAGCAGCAGTAACAGCAGTACCACCGTCACCCAGCATCAATCGCTCTTCATATGTAAATGTATATAGACATATAGCGTTTTAGGTAGATATTTACAGTGCACATAATTGTGTACACTGTGATCTTTTAATGTATATTTACATCTTTTAAAACAGCTGTGATTTTCTCCATGAAAAAGGGTATAAGAAATTATTGATGTATAAATGTCTAATATCATTTTTTTTTTTATAATT
This sequence comes from Cotesia congregata, assembly GCA_905319865.3. Classification (NCBI taxonomy): domain Eukaryota; kingdom Metazoa; phylum Arthropoda; class Insecta; order Hymenoptera; family Braconidae; genus Cotesia; species Cotesia congregata. The sequence continues at coordinate 14,280,864 of CAJNRD030001120.1, forward strand.
TCTTGTCTTTAATTTTTTTTTTTTTTTTTTGAGCCTGTTTGTCTAGTAATTTATGAATGTCAAGCTGTGTGTCTACCTGCGCCATTTAAACAAGAGATAATAACGAGAGGTTTAAAAAGAAAAAAAGTTTACGTGTATATGAATGTTTTTGCCTGATTATTTACTATTTGATAACAGATGCTATCGGAGAAACGCCAATGACAAATCGATATAAATATTAAAATAAAAAATTATTCCATTTAATATGTACAAATCTATATAATTATTTTAATATAAATGATTTTTTTTGTCTTTATTTTTTTTTAAATAAATTCTTTTACTTATTATTATATTGTATTATTTTTTTTTTTAATACATTAATCTCCGAGAGCAATGTTTAAATAATTAAGAATTCTGAGTGATTATTGGCTTATGTGTTGTGAAAATGTTTTGATGAATAAATTTAGGATGATTGTGACTTTTAATGTATGGTATGAATGTTTAAAAAGTATGTGCAAAGATTGATTTTGCGTTCGCAGATTAATCGTTCCGATGAAAAATAATTGTCAACATCTTCACACATATTTTTTAAAAATCGTCACGTACGCCGGTGGACGAAAGCGCTGTGTACGTAGCAATTATAAACAACGTCTGTGATTATCATTAACATAAGAAAGAAATGTTAGAGAGAGAGGGTGTATGAGATAAAAAAAAAAAATAAGAGAGAAAGAGAGAGAGAGAAAGAGATTTAAACAGAAAGACAATATTTAATATCTTGAAATATTAAGTGCGATTGACAAACTTATAACGCATATACATATTAAATAATTAAAAAATTAAAATCTATGTAAAGTATATATGTATTTAAATATTGATAATTATTATAAATGGAAAACAAATTCAAATTATAGATATATATATACATTTATCAAATTTAAAATTATGTGATGATAAAAAATATGTGCACGTAGCGATTTCCAAACTTGATTCGTCCTGTTTCGCCGGTTACGAGTCGATTACAATAATAATCATTATATGGTTGAACTGATGTCATCGTACGCACGCTAAAATATAAATATGTGTATAAAATATATTTTAAAATATTTTTATACACATATGAATAAATATTTTTTTTTATGAATGTATTTTTTACTTTTTCAAAATAATTTACAAACTCGCGTACGTCACCGTTTATTTTGTAGATAAAATAAATTTTATTTAATTTGGACCTGTCCAAAATAAAAAAACAATCTGTAAATAACAATATTATTTATAAATATTTTATTCAATTTTGTTCCTTTACAATTTCGATATTGGATTTACTTTTAGCGAAAAATTTTTCAAGTAAAAATTAAAAATAAAAAAAAAAAAAAAGTTGAAAAAAAAATTAAAATAAAAAAAAAAATCAGACGGTACGTACGTGTTTTATATGTATTTACTTTTTTAGCAAAGGCATTTTTTTTCGGTCTTTTTATATTATACGAAACACAATTAGTAGGTATGTAAAAAAAATAACGAATATATATGTATACATATGTAAAAAGTTAATGCTGATACGACAAGTGGATGAAAAAAAATTGATTCGATATCTTTAAGATATTATATCAAATATTTAATACTGCAATAGTGATAAAAAATGCGGCGTGCGAGGATGATTTAATTTTACGTGTATGAATTTATTGTAATTAACGAAAAATAAAAGGAAAAAATATATGAGAATATTATTATACATATATACATATTCTCAGATCTTGTAATTATACGTAGAGTCCTTCAGGAAGAATTTGTACAAACCCGCTGGGATGTTGCCAGCAAGTCTGTGATTTTAGCTTGGTTAATTCAGTATTTTTTTAAAATAAAAAAAAATAAAATAAGAAAAAAAAACGAGACAAAATCGAAACGATAAATAAGGAAGGAACAAATAAACTAAAACAATAGCAATGTTTGCGAACGAAGATTATAAGAAAAGAGTATGAGAATGTATGTGATGATGAATTTTAAATGCGGAATATAAGTCTGATATAATTGCGTACTAGTTGCGAATGATGAATTTAATAAAAATAATAAAATTCTATATATATATTGTTAAATGAAAATCTACACAAAATAATGTGACGAATACGACGTTGGATTTTAATCAGGGGTGTGATATATTATTACGTGATAGAGACGACATGAGGGGCGTGAATTATACAATACATTACAAAAAATAATAAACAAAGTCATAATTTTGTTTTTTGTCAATACATTTTATTAATTATTATAATTTTTTAATTGTGTATAGTCAAGTATATAAATGCTACCACCAATTGTACAATTTAATTAATTAATTTATCATTGGTCGTACCGTGTGATTATGAATTTTTTCATTGTGCATTTTTTATGTATGGCTGTATTTAATTAATTTTTCAAGAAAATAATATTTTTTCATTTAATTTTTTGCATTAAAGTCATCAATTGTAAAGTATTTTACCATTCATTTAGTCGCCAAAAAAATATCAATTCGATTGTATTTTATTTTTTTAATTTCTATCTTCGAATTGAAATACTATAATTTATCAACGTTGAAATGAAAATATGTATTTATTTTATTTTTTTTTTTTATGAATTTTCAATAATTCAGTCCGTCACACTCGATGAGCTACTTCCATTGAATCTGCTCCTGATTTAATACGTCAATGACATAAAAATAGATGTATAATCGAACGAAATGAATGCATTTTTCTCTTTTACTTAACAAATTTTCTTTCCTTTTTTTTTATTCAAATTTTTAAGTCGGCTGGGATGACAGAAAATAAATTGTTAGAAAAAAAAAATTTTTTTTCAATGTATGAGAGTCGTTTTTAAAATAATTGCGAGCGGTCGGTGGGGAAGGGAATTAAAATACGGGAGGTTACGAAGTAGTGAGTGTAATGTTCTGTTAAATGTTATATTTAAAATATACAGGAGCGCCCAATATTTTAAACATTTAATTTAAATTGAAACAAATACAAAACATAGTATGTAATAGTGTAGATATCATTGTAAAGTCAGAAACTCTATTGTCAATCAAGATAATTATTTGTCAAATCTTTCAATTAGAGTATAGTACTCGTTTCCATATTTCTGTACAACTACTATAGAACAAATTGTTATTTTAAACAATCATTGTAAAAAAAAATTCTTATCCGTGATTTTGTACCAATTTATGATACAAAAAAAAAAAACTAAAAATTCTGTTACTCGTTTGTAATGACAACAAAACAAAAACAAACACATGCAGCAGACTCACGAGGAAACACTCGAATCCTTAGATATGTAGGTTCACTATTATTATATTATTATTTTTATTATTATTATAACTATAATTATATTATATATAAAAAAAAATATATATATATATATATAAAATTACATCTATATAATATCAATGTATAATTATATTTTTAGTTAATAAGTTACAAAACTATAATTTCCCGCTTGTACATATATGCCGTGAGCTCGAAAAAATTAATTAATCGAAGAAAATAATAAAAAATCTATAATTTTTTCGACTGTTTTTGTACAGAGATAATAATAAAAACAAAGGCCTCGTGCTTATGGAATTTCACGAAAAATAATTGTTAATGTCTATTATTTATTTATTTATTTATTTATTTATTTATTTATTCATTTATTATCACCACACCCTCTCATTTCTTCCTGGATCCGTCGACTTGATTGATGAGTATAGATAAAAATTGAAAAAACAAAGTATGGATAGATAAATTTATGCACAGTACATATATATGGATGAAAAAAAGTTTTATCTACACAAAGTACGATACGCGATAGTCTTTAATATTATGTTCAGAATCGATCGAGCAAATGTTCGAGCGACCTACAAGCGCACGCAGAATCATCATATATACCACTCCACGCTGTTGTAGTTGTTGGAGCAACGGATAGTGAGGTCAACGGCGGTTGTTGCCCTGGCCGTCAGAGTATCCTCGGTTTCTTGTCATTTGGCCTCGCTACAACTATTATACATACTAGACATCAATGTCTTCAATTTCTGTCTCATTACTATCTTCATTTAATATTCTGATAGTTTTTTAATTGCCATTACATCCACTTGCTATTCATCTCTATCATACTTATCAATATTTTTAACACTATCAATGGTATGTCCTTCAAAGTCTAAATAAATTTTATGTTATATCCTTAAGAATTAATCAACATTTGTCCTTTATACTTTAATTTATTATTATTAATAGTAATAATAATAATTTAATGCTTTATTAATTGATCGCAGGACTATGTCCCCTGATGACCATAAGGTTACAAAAATAATAATAGTACATGTGCACTCAAAGGTGCTAATAATAATTAAGTATTAGTATAAGAATAATATAATAGTATTAGTGTTATTAGGTCTCTTAGTTTTCAATTGCACAGATAACAGAATAGTATTTAAATTGCAGTTTTTAATGAGATTAAAGTTAGCAGTCACTTGATTATTTTTTAATTTTTTTTGACAAATATATTTGTTCCGGAAAATTATTTTTAAAAAATTGCATTTTTAATTTTTTAAAATTTCTACATGTCAATTTTTTTTTTTATAATTATTTGTGCCATAATTTACTAGTCAAAAAAATTTTTAAAATGATCAAATATCTGCTAAATTAATTTATGACATTAAAGTTAGCAGTCACTGGAGAATTTTTTAATTTTTTTTAACAGAAAAATTTCTTCCAAAAAATTATTTTTAAAAAATTGCATTTTTAATTTTTTAAAATTTCTACATGTCAATTTTTTTTTTATAATTATTTGTGCCATAATTTACTAGTCAAAAAAATTTTTAAAATGATCAAATATCTGCTAAATTAATTTATGACATTAAAGTTAGCAGTCACTGGAGAATTTTTTAATTTTTTTTAACAGAAAAATTTCTTCCAAAAAATTATTTTTAAAAAATTGCATTTTTAATCTTTTAAAATTTCTACATGTCAATTTATTTTATTTTTTTTTTTTGCCATAATTTATTTGTAAAAAAAAAATTCTAAAAATTATCAAATATCTGCTAAATTTATCATCATAATTAATTTTCATCAGTTTTTATTTAAATTTGAAATTGAAGATTTAAAAATTAAGTTGCACTTTGCCTTTAATTTAATTAAATTTAATAGGTAAAGATTTATACTTTCACATTTCACTCGTTTAAATATTAAAAATTAAAAATTTAATAATATCCAAACTAAAAATTTGAAGACTTTATTGCCAGATTGTGATTATTATTAAAATTAAATAAAAATATGTTTGCATAATAAAACTAATTAATGATATCAAAAATTTACAGTTGTGGCTGGATCAGAGCATCAACGACAAAATGGATTGGGTGTTATTGAGAATAAACCAAAATGGCCATCAGTTGACAACAACGTGAAAGAGAGTTATTCTCCACACTGAACATATTTATAAATAGCGGATGAACGTGATAAGCGTGATGGAAGTACGTGAATTAGATGGTATCGATGGATACTGCTATCGCGGAGAAGGAAATGCAAACTTGGTCATATCATTACCTGCTGTAAGTTTTATACATAATTTTTTTTTTTTTTTTTTTTTTTAAGCTTTAAAAAGACAGGATTGAAAGAGTTATAAGTCTATAAATACATATATGTGTTCACTTTGTGGAATTACGTAAAAGCCCTTGAGTCTCTCTGAGAAACACCCGTTGCCGTCGCCTTTTAGTCCTTTTAGTGCAAAATCTATTTTGACGATGGGGCGACAAAGCTGCTACTTCTACTGCCTCGGCTTGATAAATGCATACATGACGCATGGAATAGACCACTCAGGCGATGACTACCACGTCAGCGTATATAGCCTGTGGACGGGTTTAGAACCACTATCGATTATTTTATACAGCTTTCTGTTAAATTATAAATTATAAATAAAAATAGTTTTTAAATAATATTAAATTCAATAGATAATAATAATAATCACTAAAAAAAGTTACTAAAAAAATTTCTTCTCTTTCATAACGGTTATACAAACACGTTATATATATAAATATATAGACTGTACAAAGTGTATGAACATATATGTAAACTTTATACATTACATTGGCTCATTACAATGCCAGTAAAGTAACGGGTGAAAGGGAATGACATTTGTAAAAATTTTCAGGCCAGAAGCGTGCTGCGATTTCGTAAAATAAAATCAACGGAGGAGTTATCGCCCGATGGTGGAAGATCACGAGTTGAATATGAGTACAAATTTTACAAGGAAATAATTACTAAGTACCTGGGTAATTTTGTAAAGGAGCCAAAAATTTTTAAATGCCATCCAAAAGACATACCACATTGGAATAAAAACGTCGAATCTCATCGCTCAGGTAAAAAATCATTTCTATTTTTTAGTAATTATTTACAAGTGAGATCAATCCATGCTAGCCCATATGTTAATGTTTTTTTTAGTAGATTTCATAGAAATCTAACTATTGCATTGGTCCTCATGACGAAACTTTTCAAAAATTTTGCTAAATTTCGAATCAGCTCGTCAAGCGGATTCATAAAATGTATATGGTTGAAAAGTTTATATATGTATGTATATATATACGATATAACCGGCTTTGTCTCTTCTCTGACTCCCGCAATTCTGTACCGATCTCAATGTAACATACTCATTCTTACGACGATTTGCGAGGTTATAAGTTCGCAGATGAGCAAAATCGGTCGATTAGTTTAGAAATGGGAGCAATTCAAAAATTTTCAAAAATTACAAAAATTTTCACTTTTACCGTTTTTCCGTGCAATAACAATTAAACGGAATATCATCATTAATTTCTGTTAATTGCATCTGAAAGCTTACTTAATAAGCTTTAATTTGCATACTTATTTGTTTTTCTAAATTAAATAGTTTAGGAATGACAGCAATTCAAAAATTTTTGAAAATCACAAAAATTCTCACTTTTACCGTATTTCAGTGCAATAACAATTGAACGCGATATCCTATCAAATTTCTGTAAATTGCATCTGAAAGCTTATTAAATAAACTTCAATTTTCATACACCATCAACCTAGATAAAAAATTACCCACTCTCAGACAGATCTAATGAAATTTTACTTTTTCATTCGTTTTGATGTCATTATTTTATTGTAACAGAAGTTATATATTATTAATAATATCATTTTATGAAAAACACGCTTTTTTTTATTTGTGAAATTTACTTCCATTTCGGCTGCCGAATGGTCTTTTTTTTTTTGATCAAATTGATCAATGTTTTTTTTTTTTTTAATTGTTTGTTTTTTTATGTACTTTTCAAAAAAAGATAAAATGTAACTTTTATCTAAAAACATGAGAGCCAAAATTTTTTCCAACTTTTCAAGACAAAAAAGCTATTGAAATCTATATTTTTTCCTTTTACGACATTTATTATCATAAATCCATAAAAACAAGCAAAATAAAAAAAAAAATTTTTAAATTATAATTTTTCACCTAGTTATGATCCAAAATGCGGCTGACTCCACTTGTAAATAATTATCCTATTTTTATATAATTGTTCATAATTATTTATTATTTTTTTAACACCACAGGTTATCGTCGTCACAAAAGTTTATTCGAGGAATATGGGATTATACTTCCAGATTACACGTTATTGCCGTTAGAACTTGAGGGAAACACACGAGGCGAGAAGCCAACATTTTGCATTGAGATAAAACCTAAACAAGGCTTCGTTCCTGAAACAGACCGACGTGTACAAAAATGTCCCTACTGCGTTAATCAATTTTATAAGGTTTTTATTATTATTACAGTTTATTTTTAACTACAATACTTGTTATTTTTATCACGTGTATAACAATATATATATATATATAAATAGAAATTAAATTACTTCTATTTATGAAGGGTTATATATATTATATATAAATAAAATGTATTGTTGTTGATTTTAGCTCGCTAAGAGGATAATATCAAGACGCAGTGGTTACTGTCCATGTGACCTCTTTTCTGGTGATAGAAGTAGAGTGAAACGTGCAATTGATGGACTAGTAGAATCACCGCAGAATAATTTTATCGTCTTTAAAAATGGCCAACGTGTCTGGGCTGAGGGATATGAGCGTATGGAATTGGAGCGGTTGCTAGCCGAATGGTTTTCAAATGGCTCGTCTCACGATATACAACGGCTCTATGAGGATTTGAATTACCTCCTTTCTGAAGCGCTACTTCGTGAGTTTCCCGTAGGCAACGGTGATGATGATGATGATGGTCCTACTTCCTTGTTGGATCCAATTAAAGAAGTTCAAGCTATACCGGTTCTGGTGGAACACCAGCATCAACTCGATCGTGAGATGATAAATAAAGCAAAAATAAATTTTAATTTACTTAAAGAGGTATACATTAATTCAAACTGTTTTAAATATTGTTTTACTCATACAATTATATAATCATATATAATTACTAAGCAATTAATGTTTTTTTTTTTTAACTCAACTTTTATGTTTATTTTATTACATTTATGTGTATCATACTGTTATTTTTAGGCATGTGATTTTTCAAGTGGAAATTTACCTCGGGGCTCGGTACTAAATCGTATTTATCGTATGCAACAATTGCATTGTATCAGCAGCGATATCATTTATGCAATCTATTCAAAGTATTCATCGATTGTGGACGAACAAATGGTTTATTTTTCAAGTACCGAGACAACAAAACCATCCTCCACTTCCACAACTAGCACCAGCGATCGTATTTGTAATGACGAGACATTAAATTCAACTCAAATTGCACTTTTGCATAATTATTTATTATTTAGCATCGCTCGAGACTGTTCTATACTTCTGTCCTTCCGAGAAATTGATTTGTAAGTTTTTAATTATTTAGCTTTGTCAATATATTGATTATAATTATCATTGTCTTTATTATTAGTAGATTTTATAAAAATTTAACTATTGCAGCCGTCCTCATGGCACAACTTTTAAAAAATTTAGCCATTTTCTGACTCAGTTTGTTGAACTGAGTCAGAAAATGTAGTTCGTTCAAAAGTTTATATATGTATGTATTTATACGATATAACGTGGCTTGTCAGCACGATAGCGTTTTCAATTTATAATCGATTCTTCTCAAACTCGACATGCTTCATCTGTCGATCAAGACCAAGGTTAAGTTCAAAGATGAGCTTAATCGGGCGAGTAATTTGGAAATGACAGGATTTTGAAATTTTGAAAATTGTAAAAATTGATGTTTTTACTACTTCAACTTGGTATAATTACTGAACTAGACAAGATATTAAAATTCGGTAAAATGCATCGTAAAGCTCTATTAATAAGGTTCAATTTTCACAACTCAGAAGTGGTAATAGTCTCAATATTACTCCTTTTAGAGTTCGTTCAATGAAAGAGTTTCACTGTTGCAGCCGTTTTAGAATTATTATCTGCATCTTAGCTTAATCATGATGTAAATTTAATAATTACGATATTGATCAGTCTTTCGTGTAATGTTTTCGGGTAAAGGTCGTCAGTAAATATGTCAAAAATTAGTTCTAAATATTGTTTTCTTCAATTAAAATTTTATATGGTTAAAAAATTCTGATTAATTTAGAAACTGTTGTTCCTAAGTAGTTACTTAAAATTTGGACATTTATAGTTCAAATCTTATAATCTTTACAATTGTTTGATAAATATTTGAGAAACTTTTTCATCACAAGATAATTTTTTTTCCAAAATTTGTTCTAAATAGTTTTAAATTTATTATTGAATTTTGTTTTTTACATTATTCTATTAAAAATAAATTTTCTTCATTTGTAAAATCTACTTCCATTTTGGCTGCCGAATGGCCTTTTTTTTTTTATTATTATAATTATCTATCTATTGTTTATTATTTCAGAGAGAGCACCAAAAATATTCCCAGTGAGAATATCATTAGGTTTTCACAGCAACAACGCTACTTCTCATTCAGCATCGGTATCACGGATGTGGATCCGAAGAATCTTAATCGCATTGAAAAACATCGCGAACGTACAATCCGTGCCTTGAACTCCGTAACAGTCGACTGAAGATCAACATTAAACATCATCGTAGTATAAACAAAAAATATGATGGATATCCATATGTACATTTAAACAATGGACCATTTCTTACTTCAACACTGTGATCATCCAGAGTTTAATGTATATATGTACACTACCCTCTATATACCAAAAAATGAATTATAATGATGTATATCTTCACAGATACAGTGATATATCTTTATATATATCATGGGGGGCTATATATAACAATGATATATAGCAGTGATAAAAAGAAAAATAAATAAATAATTCATGTAATTCATAATCCATTTGATAATGTGTATATTACCCTATCTCTTCAATTCCATACAGCTTTATTTTTAATCCTTGTATTGTCAATAACATTGTAATATCTATACATGTGTATATTATTCAAAAAGCATGAAACAAATATGTTATCTCGTGGATTTTTACGATTTAACAAGGCAACTTATGAAAAAAAAAATTAATGTATGTAATAAAAAAAAAAAAAAAAAAAAAAGTCAATAGCGGAAGAATGAAGGTGACTCGTGGGACGTCTACCTCAAGCTGTTGATTGTGCCAGAATCGATCGTCTTATCAAGTACACCAGGGAATCGTCGATTTGCCAGTGAGTTTATGAATGACGCTGGTGGAATGGTGCATGTACAATGGACACATTGCCAGCTAGATCTATGAAAGAACGCGAGAGTAAGAGAGCAAGAAGAATAGTATTTATTCTCTTTATGAAGGAATGGAGCCCGGCGATTGGCCGATGGCTCGTTTTCACTAGTAAACTCGACAAAGGACAGAGAGACAGCAAGCTCACATGAACCAACTCTCAATGATAGAGTAGAGGGGAAATGCGTGGAGATGTGCGCGTTGGTATCGGTCGAAGATTTCTGCTGTTGTTTGCTTCCTCCGTGGCATCTCTCCATCCCTGGCCATCGCTTTTATGTTGTTGGGCATATGCTGTACAATACGTGTGTGCATCATCAACACTATCTCCAGTAGCAGTAACAGCTAAAATATCAGTCAGAAAAGTCACCACTATAAGTAATTTAACTTGTAATTAATGAAGAAATAAAAATATTAAATCTAATAGCTTTTAAATAAAGTTAAAATATATTATATAGCTTCAAAGTACTAGGAAGTATATATAATAAGTAGATACTGATTATTGGTACTAGTAGCTGGTGGTTTGGTCCACCTCGCCCGACGATCAGAGCGCCTCTCTTTCAACAACTGTCGTGTTTTAGAGCTGGCTGCTGGTTCACCGGCTGGTTGGCATCGCAGCTTGCTGCTGGCTGCCTAGCCTGGCCGCTTGCTTGGCATACAATATACACATACTTAACTAGTACACGAAAATAACAAGCTAAGAGCTCATCACAGAGCTCATCTAGCTTTCTGAGCAAATGACGACATCATCATCGTGATTATTTTTATTATTTATTATTATCATCGTGTTTAATAATTTATTATTTAATAATTAATCACGTTATCAGTAAGTAAGTCATTCAAAGTGGTAAGGTGGTAGTGGTGATGGTGATGATGATGTTGTTATTGATAATGAAGCGGCACTGAGAAATATAATCATCGGTGTGGGCCATGGGCACGCAAAAACCGGAAGAATGGGCCAATTTGCTGATTACGCGTTTCGAAAACGAGGTACATATTTTTTATTGTTTACTCACTTTTTTTATTTTTTATAATTTTATTTTATTTATTATGTTTTTTAGTGGAATTTAACATTTCAAGTAGTGAGACATCTTTTTATGACGTTACTGAAAATGGTTTATGAATGACAGTTTTATTATCATTGAAGATTTATTTATTTATTTTCAATATTAATTTATTATATTTATCCAGGCGTTGAAGTGAAAAAATTTTTATTTTTATTTTTATTATTGTTTTCTTTTTTTTTTCCTTATTTTTATTATCATCATTATGGTAAATAGTTGTCTTTAAAAAATGTCGGTATCATTCGATCGAAAGCACATCTCAAATATCCTCTCTCTCTCCTCTAATTTTGTCCCCTCTCTGTATAAATTATCAGCATACACGCGGTTCCGGTGATTGCAGCGGATGTCGTGGATATATTTAATTATGATTGCTAAGGAAATAATGACAGACATGTAGTTAAATTATTTTTAAATGAATAAAAATAAATGTGACATTTAATTAAGAATTATTCTAAATCAATAAGCATAATTTGTTTTTCAGCTGCCATGTCGAGCCGGTTCTCAGACAACAAATTCGCGAATAAACGAGCAGGAGAATCGAAAATTTTTGATCCAAATATCACGACACCGTTTCTCCTTGGTAATATCTGGATTGACGAAAATACTTCAACGTGTCAACGACACACTGCCAGGCACTGGAGGAGGTCAACGATCGTTTCACAACACCGATCAGGAACGTAATTGCTATGAGTCGATCATCATCGTTCTGGATACACTTGAACAGTGTCTGGCTAATCAGCCTAAGGACACTTCTAATAAAGATGAGACTATGAATGTTAAATTATTACTACGACCAATTTGTCAATTTATCAGTAAGCTTTTTTTTTTTTTTTCATTTTATTTTATTCAATTGATTAAATATTAATATTTAATTGTTTTTTTTAGATATTTCTAATGACAGTCCACAACATGTGCATATTAAAAATTTAGCAAGCAAAGTTTTATTTGCATTGAGTCTAAACTTTTTCACAGCAGTATTTAATAGGATATCTGATCACCTTCAAGAGCTGACAGTGTGTAATGAAGAGAATCCAGACTGCAGTGATATCGAATTGATTCAACATATCAACATTGACGTTGATCGACTTATACAAATATTAAACGGTATTTATTTATTCATTTTAATTTTTAATCTTCACAATTAGGGTAAATTCACCAATTATTGACCGATTAAGGTTTTTTTTTTTTTACTAAGCTATAAAAAAACTATTAACTTATTAAAAATAATTTGTAATGGATTTTATTGAAGTTAAATACTTAATTGATAATAATTAACAACTATTGATAAATAAAATTATATTAATTTTGTTATTTAAGTGTCGAAATACTAAAATCACCAATTATTGACCGAGGAAACCCAATAAATGACCGACCGTTCTCCAATTAATTGACTGCTGAAATAAACATAAATAGTTTTGTAAACTGCATATATGTAATTGAATTTATTCAGTACTTTTAAAGTATTAACTTTATCTTTGACAGATATTGCAATTTGAGCTAAACTTACAGTATAATTTTAAATCGTATTTTTTTTATAAAATAATATAAATAATAGTAATAATTAATCTAAAATCATATTTCTTTAGATCACAAATAATCACAAATTTATTCTGATGATGATAATTCTTCTGATTCATTTGAGATTTTTTTATTCTTTCTTTTTTCAATTAAAGCTTTTTTATAAGCTCTTTTTTTTTAATTGCTTGGCAATTTTTTCTTCCAATAATTTGTTCTTTAATAACTGTAGAAAAATTACAATAAATAAAATTTACTAACCAAAAAAGATTTTAAGTATTATTATTTAATTATAAACATAAATATCATAAATATTCATTTTATAATTATGTTTATATTTAAAAAGTATATTTAACAAAACATTGAATGACTTAAGTGCTCTAAACACTTGTCAGGTTTAATTTTGAGATTAAGAAGTTTGTATTATAAATATACGGTCATTAATTGGATCGTGATAAAATCAGGGGGTCCAGTAGATGACCGAATGAATTTTTTACTGGGGAATTAGCTTTTGGCGGATCCAATAGTTGGCCGGTCTTAAAATAATATTAAAGCTTATAATTTAACTTTATTTTAATTTAAAGCTGTAATCACTGCGCAATTTTTTATTATGATGACTAATTGCCATATTTTGTTTTTTTAATACACTTAGAAAAAAAAATCATTGTAAAATAATAATTAATATACATCCGGTCAACAACTGGTGCATTTACCCTATTTACGTTTATTTATTTAATTTTTTTTTTTTTTTTTTTTTTTTTTTTTTTTACATTAATAGAAACGGTTCAAAAATATAAACTGCTCAAAAAATCAGCTCATACAGTTTTGGTAAATTCACTGGAACGCGCTATATGGAATTGGATGGACACTTATCCTCATGAATTTGCAGAAGTACAAAAAAAACTAGATTACAGCGATACATCTAAAGAAATTCAAAAAAAATCAAATGATGCATTGGCAAAAGTATGCGGTGAACTGTTTGATGTACTTGATACTTATGCGGAAAATAAAAAAAGCCGTAATATTGCGGGATGGCCGTTGCAGATAATGCTATTGATATTATCACCAAAGGTATTGGAGGAGATATTGAACGCGAAAACAACAGCACCTTGCTCACCGAAGCATTCGCGAAAGAAACAATTCATCGATGGAATTAAACGAAGTCTTGGAATGCACGGTGGATCATCCAGTAAATCTCTCACTGAAGCTGCTATAGTTACTTGTGTTAAACTCTGCAAGGCATCTACTTACATTAACAATTTAGATTCAAGTAACGTAATTTTTACACTAGTACGGCAAGTTATAAACGACTTAACTGCACAACTATTCAACATCACCAAACCTTTTTCCCGTGGACAAAATTACATCGCCCAGGATATTGATATGATGATTGACTGTTTTGTCAGTTGCTTCCGTAATCGTCTTCATAATGATGAAATAACAAAAGTCTGTTTAAATTTAAATGCACCTTCGACTTGGCAATTTGTTCTTGTCAGTTCTCTGTATAGAATAGCAACACCGCCAAAATTATCATGGTGGCCAGAGATAAATCTAGTCTATCAACGTAGCGCTGAGCTGAGAAATTTATTCACTGATACACTCAACAAAGTAACTCAGAGCTATATATCCCACACAACACTGAGAATGATACCGAGTTTCTCGATGAAAGGAAAAGAACAAGGAAAGTACAAAGATCGGGGTGAAGATATCGCAAGCCATCGGAACCTTTTACTATGGATGGTAAGACTAATTCACACTGATCCAATGCTGATGCTATATAATCCCGGTAAAGCTGGCCATGAGATTCAAAGTTCAACTCTCGAGTTAATAAATGGTCTAGTCTCTCTTGTTCATCAGCCGACAATGCCGGATATTGCCAACGAAGCTATGGAAGCTCTGTTGGTTTTACATCATCCGGATAAAATAAAATCCTGGAATCCTGAAGCTCCAATAAAAACATTTTGGGATATCAGCTCCCGGGCTTTATTTTCCATTTCTCAGAAGCTTATTCAGCATCAAATAGTTAACTATACCGACATCTTGAAGTGGCTCAGAGAGATTTTAGTACGTAGAAACGCATTTTTATCACAAAACAAAGACTATGCTAACGTTGGAAGTCAAATAGCTATTTGTAAACAAGCGCACATTAAACTAGAAGTCGTTTTCTTTATGTACCTGTGGAGCGTTGATATGGAAGCAGTTTTAGTAGCTCTTTCATGTTTTTCTTTGCTGTGCGAAGAAGCTGATATTAGATGTGGAAGTGATGAAGTCGCTGTTACATGCCTTTTGCCTAACTATCATCTTTACATTGAACTAGCTCAAACTTCAACAGCTTTAACCACCGGTAAATAATTTATTGATGTATATTTTTTTATGTTATTTTCACCTAAATATATAGTATTTAATTATCTGTATAGCTAGCGGGGAGAGTAAGATGTGTTATTATGAACATAATCAGGGTAAGAAAAATAAAAAAAAAAATAAAATAATAAAATATAATGACGGAATTTATTTTATTTTTCAGGACGAGCTGCTTTGCAGAAGCGAATAATGGCTCTGCTGAGAAAGATTGAGCACTGTGTCAACGGTGTCCAGCCAGCATGGGAAGAAACATTTCGCAATTGGGAATCCACGAGTCGACAGCTTACAAATTATCCTAAAAATAAAACCGAGGACGGGCAAGTAGAATCATTTCATCGTAGCACTGGTAAACGTAGAGCTTCCCATCAGAATTCTGAGCACGAATTGGAAGAGCAGATAAATGAGTGGGCAAACATGACTGGTTTTTTGTGCGCTCTAGGCGGTGTCTGTTTGCAAAGAAAGTCTCCTAGTCGACCAATGTCATCGGGAATGCTACCGAATCCCGAGCCAAAGAAGAGCTCGACAAAACAAATTGAAGCTGCGTGTTTAGCTAATCCCACTCAAGAAGTACAATATTGCCCTGTCACTCAATTTGTTTTCAATCTTTTGCGCTTGTTAATTTGTAATAATGAAAAATTCGGAGCACAGATACAAAAGCACGTTAAAGAGCTCGTGGGTCAAGAGATGAGTGCTGCTTTATATCCAATTCTTTTTGATCAAATAAAAAGCATCGTTGAGAAATTTTTTGATCAACAAGGTCAAGTGATTGTCTTGGATGTCAATACACAGTTTATCGAGCATACTATTTTTATAATGAAGAACGTTCTGGAGTCGAAATCAGATCAACCATCTGAATACTTGGGAATGACAAGTATCGAGGGAATGACTCTGGCAATTGTGCGATACGTCAGACATTTAGACACTGCAGTATACACAATTCATATTAAAACAAAATTGTGTCAGCTTGTAGAAGCAATGATGAAGCGTAGAGATGATTTGGCATTTCGTCAAGAGATGAAATTCCGTAATAAATTAGTCGAGTACCTGACAGACTGGATTATGGACACCACTCATCAAATTGCTCCTCAACCGAGCACTGGTGACTTGACAACCATCACCCGTGATCTTGAGCAAGCTTGTATGGAAGCAGTAGGCTCACTTTTACGTGGTTTACCGCTGCAACCAGAAGAGTCTGACCGTGGTGACCTGATGGAAGCAAAATCCCAGTTATTTTTAAAGTATTTCAGCCTTTTTATGAACTCATTGAATGACTGCAATGACGCGGCGAATGAGGACAAAGATGTCGTCTCAACTACAAGGATGACCAGTGTTAAATTGTCGAGTTTACGTAATGCCACTATTCAAGCAATGAGTAATCTATTGAGCGCCAACATTGACAGTGGACTTATGCACTCAATTGATCTGGGATACAATCGCGATTTACAAACCAGAGCTGCATTTATGGAAGTGTTGACTAAAATCCTTCAGCAGGGAACGGAATTCGATACACTGGCAGAAACCGTTTTAGCGGATCGCTTCGAGCAGCTTGTCCAGCTGGTAACGATGATAAGCGACAAAGGAGAGCTACCTATAGCAATGGCGCTGGCTAACGTTATCACCTCTAATCAAATGGATGAATTAGCGCGTGTATTTGTTACACTGTTCGACGCAAAACATCTGCTATCACCACTGCTGTGGAATATGTTTTACCGTGAAGTTGAAGTATCTGATTGCATGCAAACACTATTCCGTGGTAATAGCTTGGGAAGCAAAATAATGGCCTTCTGTTTCAAGATATACGGCGCTAGTTATCTTCAGAATTTACTGGAGCCTTTGATAACTCCGCTGCTGGATGATCCCTCGACAAGTTTCGAAGTAGACAGCGCAAGGATTGATTCTAATGAAAACATTGAGCAGAATGGAAGAAACTTGATAGCTTTAACAAAGAAAGTATTTGACGCGATTGTTTCTTCAGCTGATAAATTTCCACCGCAATTGAGATCAATGTGTCACTGTTTGTATCAAGTGCTCAGCAAAAGATTCCCCCAGTGTCCACAGAATAACATTGGAGCTGTTGGTACTGTTATATTTTTGCGATTTATCAACCCGGCTATTGTATCTCCTCAAGAAATGAGCATCGTAAACAAACCCGTGCCCATGCAGATAAAAAGAGGCCTCATGCTTATGTCAAAAATCCTTCAAAACATAGCCAATCACGTAGAATTTAGCAAAGAGCAACACATGTTACCGTTTAATGATTTTCTACGTGCGCGTTTTGAAATAGGCCGTCGTTTTTTCATTCAAATAGCTTCTGACTGCGAAACGGTTGACCAGACTAATCCACCGATGTCATTTGTGTCGGATGCAAATGTCCTGGCTCTGCATCGATTGCTCTGGAACCATCAGGAACGAATAGGAGATTATTTGAGCAGTAGTAGAGATCACAAAGCGGTTGGACGTCGACCGTTTGATAAAATGGCGACGTTACTTGCTTACTTAGGACCACCTGAACACAAACCCGTTGAATCTCATCTTTTATTTTCATATTCTCGTTGGTCCAGCATCGACATGTCGGCAACAAACTTCGAAGAGATAATGGTAAAACACAATATGCACGAGAAAGAAGAGTTTAAAAGTATTAAAAGTTTAAATATATTCTATCAAGCTGGTACTAGTAAACAGGGAAATCCAGTATTTTATTATATTGCACGTAGATATAAAATTGGCGAAACAAATGGCGATTTACTTATTTATCACGTTATACTCACTCTTAAACCATTCTGCCACTCACCATTTGAACTAGTCATTGATTTTACTCACACTTGCTCGGACAATCGCTTCAGAACGGAGTTTCTTCAAAAGTGGTTCCTAGTTTTGCCTAAAGTTGCCTACACAAATATCCACGCAGCCTACATTTACAATTGCAACAACTGGGTAAGAGAATACACTAAATTTCATGATAGAATTTTGGCACCACTTAAAGGTAATCGTAAAGTTATTTTTATTGATTTGCCTGCTCGCTTGAACGATCTAATTGATCCAGAGCAACAAAAATTACCAGGAGCTACGCTGACTCTTGACGAAGATTTAAAAGTATTTCCAAGTGCGTTAAAACTTTCACACAAAGACACCAAAGTATCTATAAAAGTAGGACCATCAGCCATACAAATAACTTCTGCTGAAAAATGCAAAGTATTGTCACACTCAGTGCTACTTAATGACGTTTATTATGCTTCAGAAATAGAAGAAGTTTGTTTGGTAGATGATAATCAATTTACTTTAACAATATCTAATGAAGCTGGACCCCTTTCATTTATTCACAACGACTGCGACAGTATTGTCCAGTCAATAATGCATATACGTAATCGTTGGGAACTATCTCAGCCTGACTCGATGTCAGTACACCCAAAAATAAGGCCTAAAGATGTACCCGGTACATTATTAAACATGGCATTATTAAATCTCGGGAGTTCAGATCCCGATTTACGTACAGCTGCCTACAATTTGCTGTGTGCTCTGACAGCGACCTTTGATTTAAAAATAGAAGGACAATTGCTCGAGACCTCGGGGCTCTGTATCCCATCAAACAATACTATCTTCATTAAACATCTAAGTGAAACTC
Organism: Cotesia congregata; assembly: GCA_905319865.3. Taxonomy (NCBI): domain Eukaryota; kingdom Metazoa; phylum Arthropoda; class Insecta; order Hymenoptera; family Braconidae; genus Cotesia; species Cotesia congregata. Next base: position 14,300,071 of record CAJNRD030001120.1, read on the forward strand.
TTGCGGCAAATGATCCCCATCTGACCCTCGAGTTTCTCGAAGAGTGCATGCAAGGCTTCAAGGTATCAACTATTGAATTAAAGCATCTCTGCTTGGAGTACATGACCCCGTGGTTGAAAAATTTAGTGCGTTTTTACAAGCCGAATGACGAAGGAGGTAAAAGACAGAAACAAGTGACCCAGATATTAGAAAAATTGATAACACTGACAATTGAAGAAAATGAAATGTACCCGAGTATACAAGCTAAAATCTGGAGTACTATCGGGCGACTTCCCGAGCTAATTGACACAGTTCTCGATCATTTTATCCAAAAGAGCGTAGGATACGGCCTCGGTTCACCAATGGTCGAGATAATGGCTGATACAGCGGTGGCTTTAGCCTCGGGAAACGTCCAACTGGTTGCGAAAAAAGTTATCGGTCGATTGTGCCGAGTCGTTGATAAAACTTGTACATCTCCGACGCCCCTACTCGAGCAGCACATGATGTGGGATGACATAGCAATTCTCGCTCGTTATCTTCTCATGCTTTCTTTCAACAATTGTCTGGATGTCGGCAAACATCTGCCGTACCTCTTTCACACAGTGACATTTCTCGTGTGCTCAGGAAGTTTGAGTATGCGTGCATCAACCCACGGGTTAGTAATAAACATTATCCACTCACTCTGTACCTGCAGTTCGCCTTCGTTCTCCGAAGACACTTACCGAGTTCTCAGGATGAGCCTCGATGAATTTTCATTGCCTAAATTTTACCTACTCTTTGGAATCAGCAAAGTAAAATCAGCCGCAGTGACTGCTTTTCGTTCTAGCTATCGACATTCCAATGAAAAATGGTTTACAAACGAAAGAACGCTTTGCAACACTCAAGACCGCGAAAGACTTTCATTGACCAGCTTGGAAGTTATAACAGATGCTTTGTTGGAGATTATGGAGGCTTGTATGCGAGACATTCCCCGGTGCGATTGGCTGAAAACTTGGACGTCTTTGGCTAAGAGTTTTGCTTTTTGTTTCAACCCCGCCCTCCAGCCGCGAGCACTCATTGTTTTTGGCTGCATCAGCAAGAGCATAACAGACCAAGATATCAAACAACTGCTACGTATACTTGTAAAAGCACTTGAGAGTTTCAATGATATTACACTACTTGAAGCTATTGTTATGTGTCTGACTAGACTGCAGCCGCTTTTAAGACCCGAGTCGGCAATTCATCGGTATCTATTCTGGGTCGCAACTTCTATACTTCAGCTGGACGAAGCACCTCTCTACGCTTCGGGATTGGCACTGCTTGAACAAAATCTCCATACACTTGACTCTCAAGGGACATTTGACGATAAAACACTTGAAAAAGTTATGATGTCAACGCGGGAGCCTCTCGAGTGGCACTTTAAGCAGCTAGATAACGCTGTCGGCTTGTCATTTAAATCAAATTTCCATTTTGCTCTGGTAGGACATCTTCTCAAAGGTTACAGACACCCAACTCCGACGACTGTATCGCGTACGTCGAGAGTTTTGACAATGTTGCTGGCAATTGTCGCAAAACCTTTTCGCAGAGACAAGTTTGAGATGACGCCAGAAAGCGTCGCGTATCTCGCGGCTCTTGTTTCAGTGTCTGAAGAAGTTAGAAGTCGCTGTCATGTTCGTCATTCTTTAGGAAGAAATATTTCAGAATCAAGCAGTACAGATTTTATAGACGTGCTGGTTGCTAATGGCCCCGATGCTGCTGTTAGCACCAACTTGACTGTAAATTTATCAAATCGCAAGCAGAAGTCCTGGGATTTGCTTGATCAAACGGCCATCACTCAGGCGAGACAACAGAAGCAACCACTTCAATCAGGAAGGATTTTATTTAAAACCCAGCGATCATTCTCAGTACCGACTACCAAAGAACCCAAGCCTGCTGAAGAATCAGGCTCTAAAAATCGCAGTACCAGAGTCAGTGTCAGCAATGAAAATAACGTGCTCTTGGATCCTGAAGTACTGACTGATTTTTCAACGCAAACTCTAGTTCTTACTATCTTGGCAACTCTTGTTAAGTATTCGACTGAAGACAGCGAAACTCGTATTCTTTATGAGTATCTTGCTGAAGCTTCAGTTGTTTTTCCTAAAGTTTTTCCTGTTATAAAAAATCTACTCGACGCTAAAATAACCAGTGTACTGTTCACTTGTCACGATCAAGCAATTGTCAGTGCAGTCCAAGCAATTATTCAGAACATGATTGCTTGTGAAGATACGGGACAGCAACTTCATTATTTGCAAAGCTGCGGTTTCGGTGGGCTATGGAGGTTCGCTGGACCCTTTGCCAAGTGCAACAGAACTGCTGACAGCGCTGAGTTGTTTGTTAATTGTCTGGAAGCTATGGTTGAGACTTGTTTGCCTACTGAGGAAGCCGAGGCACCCATTAATAATGAAGTGGAAAATGATAAAAAAGCTGAAGGAATAACAACTGGAAAATGTATGGTCAAAGCGCGACTTCCTTCACAAGATAGTAATACAAGAGATGCTTCATTACTTCTCAGTTCTAAAGAGTAAGTTATTTATGAATAAAATTTTTTTTATTATGCACTGATAGAAAAAATTGATTTTAAAAAAATGAGCAATGTTATAAGAAATTAATTTTTTGAAAATATTCAGTAATTTTATTTACTAGCTGAAGAAATAATAATTTTTCTCACGGTAACTCTTTCTTGTTGAAAAAAAGTTGGATTTGGAAAAAAACAATTTTGGATAGACAACTTGCTAATTTTCATTGAAATTATTTTTTTTCAAATTTAGAAAACTTTTTTTCAACAAGAAAGTTATTGTGAGGAAAATTTTGATTTCTCCAAGTAAGAAATAAAATTTTTTACAATTTTCAACCAATTAATTTCTTACTAGCAACCTTGCAGTCAAATGGACTATAAATAAATAAAATTTTGCTTTATTAAATAATTACTTTTGTTAAATTGCACTGTACTTTCTTAACTATTAACTTTTTTAAGGATATATACTCATCCCGATGTTACACTCATCAGGAGCTTTCATTTGAGTATCCACATGTATTTTGATATATTTTTCATATATACATATGTGTAATATATATAAATATATACATATAAATATATGAAAAATTGATGTGGGTACTTAAATGAAAGTTCTCGGTGAGTGTAATGTTGGGGTGAGCTTATATCTTTAAAAATGTCAATAGTTCACAAGATAACAGGGTCATTTCTTAATTATGTATCTAGAGATAAAGAATTTTCGAATGCAGCCTAAATACTTATCATAATAAATTGACTATCGGTGAGAACGGTTTGAAACCTTGAAAAGGCACAAATTCAAATCAAGACCTTTGCAATTACACCAAATTTCATTAAAAAAAAAAAAAAACAATTTTATCATATGACTATCCTGGACACAAAATTTTTCTTATTCTCTTACTAATATAGATTACAACATAGCTCATTTTCTTAAAATAAATTTTTTCTCTCAGTGGGTGTATATATATAATTATTTTTTTCATCATTTTAAATTGTTATTGACCATAAATGATCATTACTAATTTTTTTTTTGTAGGTCAAGTATTGAAAGCAGAGGAGAATCATCATTAAATACAAACACGAGTAGTAGCAGTACTTCTCAATCCTAGCGATTAATCGGTGGTTCACGTCGTGGTAAAAATGAAAGAGTGCCGGACACCAGAAAGTCACGTACATCCAGGTGACAGAATAATTACCGTGATGATTAATAATTTGTTGTGGGATAGATAGATAGATAGATAGATAGATATATTTTATTTGTTCTTAGAGCCGAAGCTCCCTCAAGGCCATCAATAAGCAATACATTTTTATACATATACAAGTATACAGTATTAAAATATAATTACAATAGTTCTATAATTTTGAGAGCAAGATTTTAAAGTTACCTAATACAATAAAGTTACTTAATACAGTAGCTAATTAGTAAATTCATAAACACTCTTAAAATACTTTGAAAGCAAAAATTATAATTATTTAAACAAATATAATGATGATTTTAATTGTCATCAGCCAGAAAAAATGAAAAAGAGGCATTTTGAAATTCCGGAAGACTATCTGCAGTTGTCAACCCAGGTGGCAACGAGTTCCAGATACGTATGCCATGGATTATAAAAGATTGCTCATACATATTGCTATTTTCTCTTGGCAGACGTAAGTAATCTTGTCTAATGTCACCTCTACGCATTGAATCATTAAGATATTGAAGTCCTGGGCCAAACAGCTGCCGATAGTTTAGCCTTATTTCTTTGAAAAACAAACATGCTATGAAGTAGTCTCTTCTCTTACTTAATTTTAGCCACCCTAATTTATTATAATACGGGGTTACAAGTTCATATCTGGATAATTTAAAAATAAATCTTACACAAGAATTCATTTTTCTTTGAAATCTAAGCAGCAGCTTTTTCGACATGTTAGTAAACGCAGCACAACAATAATCAAAGATCGGGAATATAAGTGTAGTCACTAATTTTACTCGCAATTGTTCATTAAATATTTCATTGTTAATTTTAAGTTGAGCTAACGTTTTCATAGCTTGATTACAAGTCTTTAATACTTGGTGTTCCCAAGAAAGATTATTATCTAAAATGACCCCTAGATACTTAACAGTATTAACATAAGGAATAACGCTATTATCAACCAATATATTCTCTGCATTTATACAAGAATCACTGCTAACTTTTAGTCTACTGCCAAAGATGATTGCTTTGGTTTTTGAAGCATTTAACTTCAAGCAATTCAAATCACACCATTTAACAATTTTTCTATTTCACTGTTCAATAAAGCAATGTTCTCACTGATCTGTACTAAATGACAAGATAGATATATCACAAGATCATCAGCATAAAAGAGGTATTGACAGTTTAAAATTTTTGATAGATCAGAGATACATAAGACAAATAACAACAGGCCAAGAACACTACCTTGAGGAACACCATTTAACACATTTCTCCATGACGAAATATCATTATTGTTCCGAACTGATTGCACTCGCTGAGACAAATAAGACCGAATCCATTCAATAGCATTATCACAGAAGTTCATAGATAATAGTTTTTGTAGTAATCTTTGATGGTTAACTGAATCAAATGCTTTACTGAAATCAAAGAATACAGCTATGGTCACCTTTGACTCATCAATTCCTAGACGAATGTCATCACAAAGTTTAATCACAGCAGTCTGAGTATTTAGACCTTCCTTAAAAGCCATTTGACGCTCATCAGCATAGTTGTTAGCACTAATATACTTAACTATTTGGTCATGTACACATCTCTCCAACGCCTTCGATAAACTTGATAGCAGAGAAATTGGTCGAAAATCTTCACAGTTGGCTGCATGAGCCTTCTTTGGGACAGGTATTACATGCGATAGCTTCCATTTGGCAGGAAACACTCCTGTCGACAACGATTTATTAAATAATAATAATTAGGGATGATAATAATTAGTTGACTTTGTAAATATTTAAAACAAATTATTTTACATATAGTTAATCCGTAAGATTATTATAAATTATTATTATTATTATTATTATTATTATTATAATTATATGAATATACTGTTGTCGTTTGTTTACTGTACAGATATTTATCAATATTGGGGACCTGCTACTGTTGCTACATGTCCAGACAATTTTAATCAGTACCGTCCACCTCGCGATTAGCAGCCTTTTCAAGATTCAACGTTCAAGCACAAATAAAACGGTCCTATTATTAATACCTCATCACTTTTATCTATACACACACTATTCCATCGACACATTCATTGATTAGTTCAATTCCATCATTATTATTTTTAGAAAAAGACTTATCATTTTCGTAATCCGGTAGTTTCAAAGTCAAAAGCTTTTTAATTGAATAAAAAATAATATTTTTCATTAAACTAATAAATAAGTTTTCGTAAATAAATTGTATGTTCTAGATCTATATAGATAAATACATGTTGAGATTTTTAAAATAGAATATTTATATTCAATAACGTTAAAAAAAATATATTTATGTACATTTTTTTTTTCATTGTTATTTTTGGAAATGAAAAGAATAAAATAGCACGGCCTATAAAAAAAAAAATATTTCACCAATAAATTTTGGTATACATACATCGAGCATTTTTTATTTTATTTTTTTTTTACTTTTATTCTACCAAACAAGTATTAAATAATTGGTGCATGAAGAAACGCCTTGAAAGTAACGGATACACCAGTATACTTTTTATATTTTTTTTTTTTTTTTACTATTTTTCACACTTAAAAGTATTAATCAAGCTTGCAAAAATTGAATAAAATTAATTGAATTTTTTAAGTTATCATTTCAACACAATGGCAATTAGAAAAAAACTCGTGTCTTGAATAAAAAAAAAAGTACACCAGTGATCGCGGGCAAATTGTCCATTAATTCTAATAAATGTAATAGTAATAATTGTAAACAGATTAGAATAAGAAATTATTTAATACTATAAAGATATCAATGGTTAATTAAAAAAAAGAGTATATATCCAAGTTGTAATTAATATTGAATGTATATAAACAGTTGTAAAATAATGGCATAAAATAATTTTAAAATTATTATAATAATAAGAAAAATAAATAACTAAAATAAAAAAATAAAGAATATTTAAAACATTGATACAAGATTTGTTTTTTTGATTTTTTTTTATGTAATATAATAAACCTATAATTTCGAAAAATACATTGTTTAATAATAAATAATAATAATAGTAATAATAATAATAATCATAATTATATTTGCCAGTTCCGAAAATAGGTCAAGGTCTTGATTAAGAATCTTCCACGCGGGCGAGGCAAAGCAGCCATTTAATATTTTACTATAAATGTTTTTTATTTTATTATTTATTTTCAAATAGAAAAAACAATGACAGTGCAATTGTAAAAGCCTTTTAGTTTTTTTATTTTTAGATTAAAGTAGAGATTAAAATCACGTTTCACTATATTTTTTTTTCTTCATTCATATAAATTCACAAACTCGTACGTGAGAGTATTACAACAATAATTTTAACGCAGTAATGAAATAGATCATCTATAATAACTTATACTTGGACATTTAAAAAAAAAAAAAAATTAAGCAGTCATTATTTTTAAAAATATTAATAAAATTTTTGTTTTCTTCTTTAAAATATAGTTTTGTTAGCAATTGTGTCGCGATTTTTATAGAGCGGCTAATATAATGAACAAGAGGTATCATATCACAATTTCGGAACAAAAATACACAGTTCACGGCTTTATTTGTTATTAATTGTTATTGATCTCTTTATTAGTCATCTCTCAATACGTTTATACTTCGTATTGCTTGTCATCTATCAAATATTTATCACTATCGATTATTATTTATATTTATTTATTTATTATTATATACTTTATTTTATTTTATTTTTGCTCATTAATAATATATAAAACGTCTTTGATTAAGAAGCGCAAGAGACAGGCAAAGTCATGCAAATCATGACTACATAGTGCAAAATATCGGTCATCAAAGTCCATTTTTTTATTTACTTATTTATACGCGTAATATTGACTTTTAATAACTAAAAGTTTACGCAATAAAAAATATGCGCTGACAAACAACTAGAAAATATATTTAATAAAAAATATAATTATTTTAATTAAAAATTATTAAAAAAAAAAAAAAACTTAAATAAAATGAAATGAAATAAATAAAACATTTATGAAGAAAAGTAATCAAGCAAACGGAAGAAAATTATTGGAAGTTACGATAATACGCACGATTAACACAAGGACGCATTAATTTTTCGGAATACATAAATATAATATAGCCGCTATTACAATTTGTTATGTTAGCATCGTATTACAATAATATTATAATTATATAATGATAACATAATAATTAATTAATAATAATAATAATACATTTAGCCTACATGGTATCTTAAATCGAAACGACCGATAGTCTATTCACGTTCATTTGACAAAAAGCTTATCTTTTTATTTCAGTTTATTTTTTTTTCTCAAAGATCTCTTGATTGATAATACGAAAAAAAAAATATAATAAATTGTAAAAATTGTTTTTATTTATTATTATTTTTAAAGTTCAGTATTAGAAAATGTGGCATGCAAAAATCCACGAGTTTCGTACTTGAAAGTTTTTAGCATTGCCCTATTTAAATATTATAAAAAGATTTGTTATATGTAATATTAAAAAGCTACTGATAAATTTCATTTTTCTTTTTTTTCTTTTATCTCCAACGTTATTATTGATTAATTTTATGAATCACCAATAGTATTTACTTAATTATAAATTTCTTGATATTTTATCATGATGAAAAATAGCTCGGTAACGTTGTATAAAAAAAAAAAAATAAAAAAATAGTTGAGATATACGAAAGAAAAAAGAAATTAATAAAAATATTAAGAGTCACACAGAAACTATAATAACATACAATTCACAATATTAATGACAACAATGTTACTCTAATAATCTTTTAATATTGGTACATAATAATAATATACTTTTATTAAGGTTTAATTCATTTTGTTGTAACATTTTTTTTTTCGTGAAGCTAAAAAAAAAAAATGTTAAAACATGAAGCACAAATCGCCACCGTTCAAAAAAAGAATTACAATTAATTAATTAATATAATAATATAATAGTCTTTTGTTATTTTATTTGTTAATAGTTTTTGTTGGTTTTTCAATAATATTAATTAATAATCATCAAATATGCAAAATGCACACGATTATACGTAAGATATATGCGCACTCACGCTACAGGGCAGAGACAGGCATACACGTGAAATCACGTAGTATAGATAATACATACATACATACATGGCATTATTACACACGTGGATTAGACGAGGACATGCGCGCTAGTGTACGAAAAAATCGCGGACCATCGTCGACTGGTGCATTTGTATGAAATGATCAGTTTTTTTGTTTTTTTTTAATTTTTTTAATTAATTAATTATATATATATGTATATATATATATATATATATATATATATATATATACATATTTGTTTGTAACTGTTTGTGTTTAATAAGTATAGTTATCGGATTAGCTTTCGTATTATCCGGTTGGACGTTGCGTTTACATGTTTCTATTGTTGATCTTATTTAATTCATCATTTTTTTCATTTCAATATTTTTTATTTTATTATGTAAAGTAATTAAAAGATAAGATATCAGTATGTTATAGTTTATATGCAGGGGCCTCCAGCATTAAGACTAGCCTCGGTTCAGCTAGCATCCGCAATTCCTTGTTTTGTTATTTAGATTTTATAATTTTTTTGCTTGTTTATTTTTATTTTTTTTTATTTTCTGTTTTTGTTTTAATTCACCCGGCGGGATCGGGTCCATTTTGCATCACACTTCAAAGTAACCTGCATTTACCCTTTTTCTTCTTCTTGACCTATAGATAAATAATAATATGTTTGTATCAATATAGTGCCATATATAATGTCAGATAAATTGCTAGTTAAATTTAATAAAACAAAAATTTACCTGTAATGCAGCTCTTGTTGCTGTTTCAAACACCTCTCGAACACCCTCCTTACTCTTAGCAGAACACTCGAGGTAAGCAAAAGCATTTATTTTTTCCGCCATAGTTCGTCCTTCTTCAGGTTTAACCGGCTCTTGTTTCATCTTTCCCAGCTCTTTAATCGTACCTGGGTCATTACGCAAATCCTTTTTGTTACCGACAAGAATTATCGGAACATTTGGACAAAAGTGTTTCACCTCAGGCGTCCACTTTTCAGGAATGTTCTCTAGTGAATCCGGACTGTCGATAGAGAAACACATTAATATTACGTCTGTATCTGGATACGACAGTGGACGTAGCCTGTCATAATCTTCTTGTCCTGCTGTATCCCATAATGCCAATTCCACCTATCATACAATAATACAATCATCAATTAGTTATTAAATAATAATATTAAATATATTAAGGTAAAAGACCCAATTATCGACACTCACATTTAAAAAAAATTAAATCAATTCTAATAAATTAATAAATTAAATTTTTTAATTATAAATTTTAAGATAATTGATTTTTTTAATTAAAATAAAATTAAAAGTGTCAATAACTGGATCTTTTACCTTATTAATAAATAATAATAAATAAAATTTTTATTACTTGTTTTCCGTCAACTTCAATATCTGCCACATAATTTTCAAAAACAGTGGGGACGTATACTTCAGGAAATTGATCTTTACTGAAGACTATCAGCAGACAAGTTTTACCGCAGGCACCATCGCCTACAATTACTAATTTCTTCCTAATGGCCGCCATGAAACCTGATAAAAACAAAATAAATAAATAAATTATTCATTATAAATATAAGATAAAATTATTAATCACAGCATTTTAAAATTTAATTAAAAGCTATGATTCATTCAAACACATCAAACTTTCATATTACATTTTACAAAAACGTTTAAATATATTTTATAAATTTATGTACACTTTTTTAATTTAATAGTTTTAAAACCGCCGTCGATTTCCGTGATTATATCATTACATGCTAGTGATCGTTTTTGGAGCACCCCCAGCTACTTCCTATAGTTATTATTATTATTATTATTATTATTATTAAATAATAAATATAAAATATTTACATTCCGTAGTATAAACAATTAAACAAATGTCCTTGAATTATTAAACCGCTAAAAATAAACATATCTTTTATAGTTTTAATTTATTTAGTCAATTAATTAATTAATAAGTAAATAAATTTATGATGATATTTATACTACGCAAAGCTCAATAGCAAAAAGTACCTAGTGCCCATACAGACTTCACTTAATAGAAATAATAATAGTAAACCTACAGTGTATGTATCGATTAAATAGGTAGAGTAAGTGAACAGAGTAAAAGCAAGCCCAACAATAACAAAATCAATCATTCAATTATACGTATACTCTCTATTCTCTCGTGTTGTCATATTAAAATATTATTACGGAAATCTATTTATGTAAATATCTATCAATATAATTTAACTAATTAACTTTTACTCGGATTCTAATTAAACATGCTATTGAAATACAATTAAGTTACAAACAAACTATTAACTAATTTATATTAATTATCACACAGGATTTTTTGGTCATAGAGGCTCTAATATAAACTAGAGAAGAAAATGAATCCTGTGTCTCAGAAAACCAAGTGCGATCTAGCGATACGTGAATGTTTTTTACCAAAAAATAATTTTTAAAAAATAAAAACAAAATACAATTAGCAATATAAATGGTGACTGGTAGACTATTGTATCGTTATGTACAACCTACGGGGTTGAAGAAATTTTTTTGAGAAAAGATTAGTTTACTGGGTCGTACCTGATCCAGGGTACCCCGTATCGTCTGGACCGAGGCTTCGGCCCACAATGCATCCCATCACTCTTTTTAGTCTTTCGTATGTGATTTATTCAGCGTCTCTGTTTTAATTTGACATTTATTGGATGTTAGAACGGGTAGAGATAGAGCAGAGCTGCGAGATGAAGTTCTGATACCACAAGATAATTAATTTATAATGCGGGTAACACAATTAAATAATAACACTAGTGTGTTAATGTTATGTTGTGTAGAGTATAATAAATAAATTTAACAAACTATTTTAATAAATAACATACCAGTGCAACACTGTGTTAATAATAATAATAATAATAATAGAAATAATAATAAGTAAATATTCTAATTAAACCAACAACTTAATATAAACAAGTCAAAACCTTATCTTTACGTATACATTAAGATATATATTGTATGTGTGTGTATATGTATTGTAAATATAACACGGGGGCTTTTATCATTAAAGATTAATCTCAACTGATAACCATTATATCAAGCGCAAGATTAATCTTTGATTATTAAGTTAAGAGTCCACAGGTTGTTTTTTTATTTTTTAATTAAAATTTTAAGACTTAATACTTAATAAACTATTAAAGTCAAGTACTTATTTGAGGAGTTACTAATTATCTTTTCAATAATAACAAGTACTTGGTTTTTTTTTTAGGTTACAATTAAGTCATCAGTATTTTTAAAAAACAAATACCAACTTGTAGACTCAATGACAACTCATGCCTCAAATCCATGCATTCTGTTAACAAAAAAAAAAATGAGCGGTGTTTTAATTATTTAAATAATTGGTATTGGTAATAATAATGATAAATATTGTAATTGTAATTAACTGACAAGAGATTTCGTAATAATTAAATAAAGACTTCATGCAAGAGTGAAATAAGTTGACGTGCCGGATTTGTTTCAATTTCACCATTTGACAGTACATACAACATTTGACGTAGCAAGTACATACATACATACATTCATACATCCGAGATTCTTTCTCTCTCATGTTACTATTTCCGTCGAATGATTCAATTCAATATAAGTAGGAAAAAATAATATAAAGAATGATAATCGAGAAGAGAAGCTTATGAATGATTCGATATCACTCTTTAGCCAGCAGCGGGATATATGGACGAAGTAAAGACTAAAATTTTTTACTTACGTCAGTATTCCACGAAGCTTTCTTTTATTTCTTTTTTTTTTTTTTTCGCTACAAACGATTGACTGGGTTGCGGATGTGAGGAAAAGAGAAAGACGGTAATGTGTAAGAGAATACCAGAGTGAAAGAGAAATAAGAATAAATGAGTAAGAGAAGTTTAAAACCTGTCTCCTTTTAATAAATATTTTATTTTATTAATTAATTAATAATTAATTGTTATTAATGTATTTATATAAAAAATATTTAAATACATTTTTTTTAATTAATTAATTAATTAGTAAAATAAAATAATAAATTAAACTATCACAACCGGAAGTGCATTAACAATTAGCAAAATAAATGTACATATATGATTAGAAAAAGATGGATGATTAAATGAGGAGATTGGAGTTGGATGGCGACGCAGAGATCTTAAGCCTCGGTGACGATTTACCTACTCGACTATGTATGATTTGTAAAAATTATTTTTTGTGTTTGCTGGTCTAAAAAGCTTGAGGGCACTCCAATCAATCTATGGTTATAAAGCGTTTAAATAATAATAATAATAATAATAATATTTATGATAGCGATAATAATAATATGGCTTGTACTACTAATAATAATAACAACAACACACACGCAATTAAATATTTGTTGATGATATTATTGTTAATTTAATAAATTAGCTGACGCTTGCTGATTGAGTCTTGTGAAATAATGTTTCTGAATAACTGCTGCATACGCATGGCACTCCCCCAGCTCTTAGCATTCGTATGAACAAAAAAATTTTTTGGTTCTATACCTCTAGTATAATCAGAATTTAAATTGTAAAAAATGATAGTTACTTGTACAAAAGCTTTTTGACTTTACCGGTATATGTAATTATTAATGCACGTAATACCGGTTAAATAATAATACACACAACACAACACAACCGTGCAATACTTCAGTCAACGTTTTTTTAACAATTAATTGCGTATTTACCTGATATCTTATGCGACAGATAGTCAAGAAAATGGCTGCCTTCTCTGGCCACACCTCAATCTGTTGAGTTAGCCGCTAATACTGAAAAAGTGGGGGGCGCTCTAAACTCAATACCGGATGCGTCCATTTTGAAGCGTTTACTTTTTTTTTTTTATCATTTGGTATTTTATTTGAAATGTCGAATGACAGCTTTTCGGAATTGGCTTTAAAATTTACATTCAAGTGAAACAAAATTTGAAACTGGTTCTTAGTGATCTAGAAATATTTTTTAATTGTTATTAAATTGGAATAACAATTGTTTTACCGTGAAATGTTGATTAGATTGTTATTAACAGTTTGGAGTTTTGTGACAGCGACATCTTTAGACAGCGCGGGGATTTAAATATGAAAATAACTAGTGCGCAAGTGTGGAAGTTGGCAGGAATTTCAAAAAGTTAAAATTGAAGGTTACATTACGTATTGATTTCTATATATTTGTTAACAATATCGATACATGATGAAATTTATTTTTAATATTCCAAATATGTATATTATAAATTGTCAAAAAAAAAAAATTATAAATTGGCAATTAGAAAAGAAAACAATAGGTAGTTAAAATTCAGGTAGACTACTATAAAAAGATTAAAAAAAATTTTTTTAAAGTAGTAAATGTTGATCACGGATTAATTAATATCGTGTAAATTATATCAATCGATATCTAGATTTTATTTAATTTTGTTGTGGAGGATCAGGATCATTTGGGTTACCGCCCATCTGTCTTCTCAATAAGTCAATTAATTCTGGATTGGCACTTTGCATTTGTTGTGCTAATTGTTGTCCTCTGCAAAAAGAGAAAAAAAATAAAAATTAATGATTTTTTTTAATTTAATTAAGGTAAAAGACCCAATTATTGACACTTGCAATTTTATTCTAATTAAAAAAATTAAATGTTCTTAAAAAACTAATTATAAAATTTATATATTAATTTATTAGAGTTAATTTGTTTTTTTTTTATTTTAAATAAAATTGCAAGTTTCAATAACTGGGTCTTTTACCTTACAGGACAGCAGATCTTTAAAAAATTATATAAAGCGATAAATATATTTTTCAATGATCTGTAAATAGTCCTGAAGTCAAAAATAACTAAAATAATTACGCTTGAATAAGAGCTTCCATACGATCGTTAGATTCAACATTGCCGCTCATAAATTCAGTCATAACATTCTGCATACCCGGATCTGCAAGCATTTGTCTAGCCATGTTCATCAGTACTGGGTGTGAGAGCAGGCTACTCATGTCTGGGAACCCTGGAACATTACCAGCACCGCCTAAACCAATATTACTGACGCCTTGTTGTGCTAATTTTTCTTCTGTCAAGTGCAAATTATTTTTATAACTTTCATTGGTCGGTTCGATCTCCAATGCTTTTTCGTAACACTCTTTAGCTTCTTTGTGTTCGTTTAAACTCGAATAAGCAAGTCCCATTCTTCCGTAAGCTTTACTGTACTTGTTATCAATTACAAGTGCTGTCTTACAGTCTTTTATTGCTTCACGATGATTATTTATTTTACTATAAGCTGCTGCGCGGTTACAATAATACACAGCGTTATGTCCGTCTAATTTTATAGCTCTGGAAAATATTTAAATATATTAATACAAATAAATTTATCAATTATTAAATACGAATCAATTGTTCAATGTGAAAACTGATAATATATATTTTTAAACTTACTTGGAGTAATACTCGATAGCTTCTTCAACATTTCCTTTGCCCATTAAATTATTACCCTCATTTTTATATTTTTCTGCTTCAGCTTTTTCCTCATCTGTTGCTTCGCTGGGTGGCAATGTTATTAAATTTTCTACAGCTGTTTTGTAAGTATTAAGTAAATCAAAATTAGCTGGAGAATCAGTAGCTTGCACGCTGTATGCACTCTCTAGACATTGAATCGCTACTTCAAGACTTTCACGTGAATCTGCTGTGATGTCACCATCTTCCAATTGTTTCATTAAAAATTTTATTATGCTAGCAACTAGTCCTTTTTCTGCCATGATCTGTAAAAATATTTATAAAATAACATCAATAATTATCACTGAGACAGTAACAAATAAAATTGTTGTCATATTGTAACAACAATCACGCTTAATCATTGTATTTAAGTATGATTTTCATTCGTTTACATAACCTTATTTAATTTACAATTAAGTATTTTCTGATATATGTTTTTATTAATGCAACTCATGCATTACTAGTACTTTTAAGTTAATTTATTTACCCCGAGTAATTCGTGATAATTAAAAAAAATATTAAAATTAAATCAACAAAATAACTTACGTGGTATTATGTACAATTAACAATTCGTTGTGTCGATACTTTAAGAAATTTTGTTGGAATTGTTTAGTGATTCTTGAACTATCACTTGGACATCAATTTTTTATTTATTTATCACCAGTTGATTTAACCAGGTATGTGTACATAGAAAATTTCTCAATTATTTATAATTTAATTGTTCTACCGGTGTGTGAGTAACCAGAGCTTTCCACGTCTCTTTCGTTAAATGGTGTTTTTTTTTTTGAGAAGTGTAGTAATAAGTGTGGAGTAAAGATTTTATCGATTGAGTAAAATTTTGAAGCGCGGCTAGTTCATTCTTTTCTACATACATTTTCAAGTTATGAAAATTGAATTAATCGATATCGGAAAATCTTTATAATTTTTTTATTAAAAAAATTTATAAATAATTTGTAATAGTCTATTATAAATAATAAATTTGAAAATGTCACTGAAGTATGAAAATTAAATCAGCCAACATTTGAAAATTTTTATAATTTATTTTATTGAAAAATAATTTTTAAAAAATTAAAACAAAAATTTTCACATGTAGAAAATTTTAAAAATTATATGTGAAATTTTTAAAAATAGTTTTTTAGTTCTAAATTTTAATTAATAAAAAAAAAATCAAAAATGGTTGAGTGTCGGTTAACTTAATTTTCATACTGAAGTTGCCAGACATTAGAAAATTTTTATAGCAATGAAATTATTATGAAAAAAATTTAATAAAAAAATTCCAGGTATGAAAATTAAAAAAAATTGTTAATGAAAATTTTTATTATTGTAAACGATACTGAAATCAGCAGACATCTGACAGATTTTTTTAATTTTTATGATAAAGCAATTATAAAAAAAATATATTTTTTACAAATTTGCACTTAATTTTTCAAATTTTCTGCATGTCAAATTTTTTCTTTTAATTTTTTTTTAAATAATTTTTTTTACTTTTCTAAGTGTTAAAAATAATAATAATATTTCAGATAATAATAAAAAAAAGTATTCTTAAAAAGAAGCATAATGATTCAAAAATTTTAATCATTCATCCATGCAAAATTTCAATAAATTTTAATAATTTTTAATTAAATTTTTATAATTGAATATAATTAAAATCGTCAACTATTTTATAACGATCTTCCCGATAATGAACAAGATCATCAAGGAAGCGCATACTGCTCTCATTATGCAGTTTTGTCAGTACTGGAGGTAAAGGAGTTATTCCAGCAGTTTTTGCTAGATCATCATAGTAATCCCCTTGCTCTGGACCCATCATATGAAAGTGACGTTTCTCCAGACCTTTGTCTAGTTTTTTCTTCAACTCGGCAGCTTCTTCAGCTAACATTGCTTCTTTACTCGGCAGCTGTTTTTCGTTCATCCAAAACTTCAAGGCAAATCGAACCTAAGGTAAAGAATGTTTTTAATTTTACAAATTATGAATTTATAAGTCATTAAAGATAATTTTTAAATAGATGTACCTGAATATCAAACATACTGAAAGCACAGACATAAAATGGTAAACCTACAAGAGCCAACGTTGAATTTTCAACAGATAACAAATGCTTCCATAATGGTGTTACCATATTTGAATCAACTCTAACTCCACAACTTTTCGCCAGAAAAGGAAAACTGTACTTGTATCCTTTTAAAATAATCCAATTAATTAAATAAGAATTAAAAAAATTTTTTTTTATTTACCTGTACAGTAGAATATGACATCAACATTCTGATGTTCTCCATTAGAAAATGTAAGTCCTGTCTCATCAATTTTTTTTATATCTGGTTTCTATAAAATTTTTAAAAATTATTTTTTCAAATAGTTTTCGAACTAAGAAATTTTTACAATTTTTATCAAAAAAATTTCATTTGTAAAAAATTTGAAAAACTATTTGTGCAATTTTTAAAAAATATTTTTTTGTTCTAATTAAATGATTTTAAAAAAAATCAAAAAATTCAAAACGTTAATTTTAGTATTATCTATTTTCTTCTTTTTCTAACAATTACCTGAATAACATTTTCAGGAAAGACAGTGTGAATAGGATCGCGATTGTGATGACTCAGAATGACTTGTTTAGCCTTGCTCGATATCTCCAAAGCAAGATCCATCCCCGAAGGCCCAGCTCCAACTACGACTACTGTTTTGTTAGCAAAAGTTTCAGGTACACGGTAATCATGACTGTGTAATTGTTGACCTTGGAACTTATCGTGTCCTTCAATAATTGGTAAGCTTGGTTCAAAGTAATGACCATTGCAGACCATAACTGCGTCGAAAATTTCTTTGGCTACCACGCCAGTTTCCAAATTTTTTACTGTTACTGTCCATTTAGTAGATGAACCCGGTACCTGATTCTCTTCGAGTTTTCCAGAAGGTTCAATACACTCAACATGGTGACGAAACTGTAACAACCCGTTAAAATTATTATTCCTGACGATAAGTATTAAATATTAAAACAGTCACAATAACTTATTTTCCGAGAATATAAATACTTTTATAAATTATTAATTAATTCTGAAATAGTCTGAAAAATTATTATTCTTCATTCCACTACATATGTAGAAAATCTCTAAGAAATTCTGAAAAAGTCTTCCAGAAGAATCCAAAAACATTTAAAAATGCAGTCTTTAAAATCCCATAAAAATCTTAAATATGTCTTCTTATACTTTTTCAGAATTTTTCAGACTCATTCAGACTTATTTATTCTTCTAGAATTTTTTTTCAGAAAGCTGCAAGAATTTATCAGACTCCTAGCAGAAAATATTTCCACCAGATAAATTTATTATTTTTATCATTCAGAAATAATTTATGAAAACTTACTTTGATGTAAGACCGTAATTTGAAGTGATCACAGTAACTATTAAGAAAATCTAAAATTTCAGTTCGAGTGACATAACTCTTATCGTTTTCTGGTATTGGAAAATCTGGATAGCCCATTACTTCTTTTGGTAAATTAGTCCTGCAATAACACGAATTAATAAAAATTTATTCAATTTAATTTTTAGAATTTTTTGCTTCAAAAAGATGAAAATTCAATCTTACCGCAGACTTTTATACATACTGGAATGAATAGGCAGTCCATAATGATCAACGCCGATTTCCGGAGTATAAACCCAGGTACCTCCAACTAGATTAGTCTTCTCGTAACAAATAACTTCAGTGACTTTACCTTGATTTTTAGGGTCTTCAGTGGCAAGAAGAAGAACGACGTGACGGAGAGCTGCTAATCCAGCGCTTCCTGCTCCAACTATTGCTATACGCATTTTAATGATATTTTACAAATATTCTAACGTTAAAAAAATCGAACACAGTTATGATCCAATTCAATCGCACGCACAACTGAGAATAAAGTTAAGAGTGTGAAGTAGGAGAAAATGAACGTATCGCTTGAGACCACTGACTACTTCTTTTCACTTGTGTCGCAATTACTTGCTCAGTTGCAGGGTTCATATCATGTTAGATAGCTCTGCAGCTTGTTACTTAATTCTGGCAGTATCTTAATGTTGTAGTATCGGTTGACTCATTTTTTTTTTTTTTTTTTTTTTTAACAGAATGAGAAAATAGTGTTATAACTGGTCCAATAAATTCAGAGTCAAAGCTATAAGAGAATGTAATAAAACTAAAATGACTTTCTTATTTATTTCTTTTGATTAGCTATTAGATTTAATATTTAAAAGTAAATAAACAAACTTTAGAAAGTTAGTTTTTTTTATAAAAATATTTTATTGATTATGTTTGCTAATAATATCGTTGTCATTTTGTAATTACATGAATAGTTTTCAGAAAATCTTAATAGTATCCTATGTCTTCTTGTAATTATTGATATCTTCATAATAAAAAAATCATTTTAATTTTTATTTTATCATTTTTTTATTTAGTGAATTTTGGCTAAAATTTTTGTATTAATTAATTAATTTAAATACCAAATTTTAAATTATTGTTCTTGATTTTTTAAATTATAATTTTTATAAAAAAATCAAAATTAATTAGTCACAATTTCGAAGAATTTGAAGAAATTCATATTTAAAAAATTTCAAAGTTGGATGTAATTATAATCGTCAATTATTTTATACCGTTCTTCTCGATAATGAATGAGATCATCAAGAAAATGCAAACTTCTGTGGTTGTGAAGTTTCGTCAACACTGGAGGTAGTGGAGTTATTCCAGCAGTGTTAGAGAGATCATCATAATAGTTACCCTGCTCTGCACCCATCATATGAAAATGACGTTTTTCTAAGCCTTTGTCCAACTTTTTCTTCAACTCAGTAGCTTCTTCTGCCAACATTTCTTCTTTGCTTGGAAAATGTTTTTCACTTGTCCAAAATTTTAGCAAAAATCGAACCTATGCAACAATTAAAGATTTTGTTTTTATGACTAAAAATAGTTCAAATTATTAAATAAAACAAGAATTTTAAAAATAATATACCTGTAAATCAAACATGTTGAAAGCGCAGATATAATATGGAATCCCTATGAAAGCTAATGTAGGATTATTAATAGATACCAAGTGTTTCCACAGTGGTGTTACCATATTTGACTCAACTTTTATTCCACAACTTTTTGCCAAAAATGGAAAACTGTACCTATAACCTTTTTGGAATAAACTAGTCAATTAATTAAATACATTTTATTTTAATAATTTATCTTACCGGTACAGTAGAAGATAACATCAACCTTCTGAAAATCACCATTTGAAAATACAACTCCTGTTTCTTCAATTCTTGCAATGTCCGGTTTCTAAAAAATATTTTCAAAATTATTTTTCAAGTCTTGTAAATTATCAATTAATTTCAGTAAATAATTACCTGAATAACATTTTCAGGAAAAACAGTACGAATTGGTTTCCGACTATGATGGCTAAAAATCACTTGTTTAGCCTGACTCGATATCTCCAAAGCAAGATCCATCCCCGAAGGCCCAGCTCCAACTACGACTACTGTTTTGTTAGCAAAAGTTTCAGGTTCACGGTAATCATGACTGTGTAATTGTTGACCTTGGAACTTGTTGTGTCCTTCAATAACTGGTAAGCTTGGTTCAAAGTAATGACCATTGCAGACCATAACTGCGTCGAAAATTTCTTTGGCTACCAGTTTCCAAATTTTTTACTGTTATTGTCCATTTAGTAGATGAACTTGGTACCTGATTCTC
The DNA here is from genome assembly GCA_905319865.3 of Cotesia congregata. Lineage (NCBI taxonomy): Eukaryota > Metazoa > Arthropoda > Insecta > Hymenoptera > Braconidae > Cotesia > Cotesia congregata. The sequence continues at coordinate 14,320,958 of CAJNRD030001120.1, forward strand.
TTCAGGTTTTCCTAAAGGTTTAATACACTCAACATTGTGACAAAACTAAAGCAATTTATGAAAATTATAAATTATTACTCATCTATATTATTAAGAGAATAAAAAAAATTTGGTGTCTAGGATAGTCATATGATAAAATCGGTTTTTTTTAGTGTAATTTAGTGTCATTGCAAAGGTCTTGATTTGAATTTGTGCTTTTTCAAGGTTTCATATTATGCTCTATCTCTAGATACATAATTAAGAAATTACCTTGTATCTTGTGAACTATTGACATTTTTAAAGATATAAGCTCACCCCGACATTACACTTATCGAGACCTTTCATTTGAGTACCCACATCAATTTTTCATATATATTATATATATGTATATATGAAAAATATACCAAAATGGATGTGGGTACTCAAATCAAAGCTCTCGATGAGTGTAACATCGGGATGAGCTTATATCTTTAAAAATGTCAATAATTAAGAAATAACCTTGTATCTTGTGAACTATTGACATTTTTAAAGATATAAGTTCACCCCGACATTACATTCATCGAGACCTTTCATTTGAGTACCCACATCAATTTTTCATATATTTTTTATATTTATATATATTATATATATATATATGTATATATATGAAAAATATATCAAAAATGCATGTGGGTACTCAAATGAAAGCTCTTGATGAGTATAACATCAGAATAAGCTTATATCTTTAAAAATGTCAATATTTAAGAAAGTACAGTGCAATTTAACGAAAGTCATTATTTAACAAAGCAAAATTTTAATTTTTTATAGTTCACAAATCATGGTAGTCACATAGTGACCGCAAGGTTGCTAGTCAATCAATAATATTATAAGAATTACTTTAATGAGTGATCGTAATTTGAAGTTGTCACAGAAATAATTTAGAAAATCTAAAACTTCTGTACGGCTGATATAACTTTTTGGGTTCTCTGGCATAGGAAAATCTGGGAATTCCATCACTTCTTTCGGCAAATTGGTTCTGCATAAATAAATATAAGTAAATAAAGATCCATTTTTATAAGATAATTATTTGATATTAAAATAAGAACGCTAAGCCTTACCGAAGATTTTTGTACATACTGGAATGAATAGGCAGTCCATATTGGTCAACGCCAGTCTCTGGTGTATAAACCCAGATACCTCCAACTTGATCAGTCTTTTCATAACAGACAACTTCAGTAACTTTATCTTCATTTTGATTGTCTTCAGTAGTTAAATAATAAGTAACTTGTCGAAGGGCGGCTAATCCAGCACTTCCTGCTCCAATTATTGCTATACGCATTTTAAAATTAAACTATTCTGTGATATAATTAATTAAAAATAATTATTCCAAGAGTAATACTTGTCATAGAGCAGTATCTGAATGATTCGAATATTTTTTACCAATGGTATCTTACTCATTAATTTAGGATAAGTTCAATCAACTGTTTCATATAAAAGAGAATGTCGAAATAAAAATGGAAGGGATGAAGGTTATTATACCGTTATTGAAACTAATATAAAATTAAAAATCTAGTCAATTTCTATTTCTTCGCTTTAGAGTAATTTCCTTCGAAAATTTACTGATTACTATCATTGAAATATTTAATTAAATATAAAAATTTCTTTTATTCATTGTTTAACTTGTCGGCTAAGAAGAAATGACTGATAAGGTTGATAGTTCAAAAATAAACCAAATGATTAAACTTGAACTTCTTGATCTTTGCCACTAAGAAATCGAGAAAATAATTTATAATTTAATTAAAAAGTTACAACGTGAAATTATATTTAAAAACGTCTGGTTAATTAAACTCAGGAATTGTTAATTTGAATAAAAATATTTTAATAGTAAAAAATTAACTTTTTATTCATCAATAACTTTAACGATATTTCCGCATACCTTAAATAATTATATAGACTATATACAGTTATTAGAATAATATTACTTATTGTTATGTTAAGCAAATAAACGTATTAAGTAATCCAGAAAATACTTTCATTTAAACTCAAACTTGAAATGAAAAAAACAAAAAATGAAATTGAAAGGACACACATTAATTAATAAATGTAATTTGTTAATGAAAAATATCTGATTCTCGGCGACTTTTGTACTAAATATTAATTTCCATGGTAATTCTTGCATCTTTAATGGAATTTAATTTGTCAGTGACGAATGTCAGACTCCCAGCGATTTTTGTATAAAACATAAAGCTCCATAGCGATTCTTGCATCTTCAATAGAATTATGTTCCCCTGTCTGGATATCAATACCTAACAATTCAGCCGCTAATTTTTTCAGACTCGGAGTGTTACCCTTGGAGACACGCCTGAACACATTGTATCGTGAGGTATCACGTAAGTGTCTTTTTGGGTGAGATAAAAACAGCACAGCAAGATCATTTTTTAATGCATGACCAACTAAAATACGTCCTTTCAATATTTCTGCAACTTCATTTTGTACCACTGAAAAATCTTCACCATCTTGAAGATTATGAGGACGGATTCCACTGACTGCTGTCCTGTAATCACGTACTGTTTCTCTGGGTTTTACATATTTATCATAGATACAAGCTCCATGACGATTTACAATTGATACACGAGCTAACATACTTTCGGTACCATCACCAATGCCCACCATTTCACAGTCCATCGCTACGTGCTTTGTAAGTGTCTTGTTCTCAAGATCCATAGTCGCTCTAGAGTAAGTTGAGTCTCCAGTTTTGTTTTCACCCTGTAAATAATATAATTGTTAAAACAAAATAATATGTAAAAATAAATGACTCTTAAACATGACACTGAAGTTAGCAGACGTCTAAAAAAATTTTTTTTTTTTTTTTTAATTAAATTACAATTAAAAAAATATTTCTAAAAAATTGCACTTGTAGTTTTTCAAGTTTTTTACATGTGAATTTTTTTCTTTAATTGTTTAATTGAAATTTCTTCGATAAAAAATTTCTAAAAATTTTGAAATGTCAGCTAACTTCTTTTTTTACTCTTAAACTTAAAATAAAAAATTTTTAAAAATTTACATGTCCATTTAATTGCAAAGCTCTGGACTTCTTGCCACTCTGTGCAGTTTTAGAAGATCCTTTGAACGGTCTCTTGGGCGGAGTTTTAGAAGTACCAGCTGGCTTATTAACAGTGTTTTTAAACTTTTCCCAATTGGAATTAACAGCAACTTTATTTTCATCAACTTCAGCAGTCTTGGAGTTGCTTGTTTTAGTTTCTTTGGAATCTGAATCTTTAGTTTGAACTTTTTTGGTGGCTTGGATGTAAGATTTTGCAGCCTCAGGATTCATCATTTTTGATAACATTTATCATCTAACCTTGCTCTACCCACGTGCGTTTTTTATTATCACGTACTAAGCTTTGATTAATCAACAGTTTTTTAAATAAACAATTTTTTCTACCTAATTTTCTACCATTTATCATCTAATAATAATATTTAACAAATAAATCCATCTGTAAAAATAAAATAAAATTATTAACAAATTAAATATATTCCTAAAAAATTGAAGTATTTACCTCATCATTAAATGCATTTGATAATTTTTTTATTTATTATATTGTATTCCGCTTGATAAATCTTTATCATTATTTAACAAACATTTGTAAACAATTGTATTATTGTAACGGACTTTTTAATTTTGAGGTTAGGATACTAACCAATTATTTTTTTTTATTCCTGAAAAATAAAGAAATCGTTTTTGTCGACAGAGCTAAGAACAAAATAATATAATAATAATATAACACAAAACGTGGTTAAGTTTTACGTGTAATATATATATATATATATATTTCTCTTCTTCACTATACTATATCTAGGTAAATATATGCATATAGATATATTTACCTGTGTAAATTGTGGGTATACTTATAGTACTCGCATTTATTTGTATGCGAAACTAACATATACATAAAATGGAAACGTATTTATCACTCATTGGTCGAATTGATAAAATATATTGTTAAATTATTTGTACTGAATATTGAGCCTTGAAACTAGTTAATTAAACGTTTCTTATCATTAAAGTTATTATTGTTTTTTAAAAAATTAAATATTAAATACATAACAAACACTTTTAACAAATGTATTTGTTTGAAAAGACGAATTTAAATAATGGCAAAATTCTAATGTTTTTGTTAAAGTATTTAAAACATTTAAAATGTCATCATTAAATTTTGACACTGATAAAATTATTCTACAATTAAATAATTGAGAAAAAACAGTATTCGAATTAAATAAAACAATTGCAGGTGGTTTGTCGCTAAGTTTTTTTTTATTAAAATAATCCATTGTGTATTGTTAATAAGTTTATTTTGATTGTCACTTTAGAAGGAGGCTCTTTGACATGACGCAACATGTGAATAATATTTTTATAAATTGATAATAAACATTAAATATGCTGAAAATAATTTCTAGCAAATAATTTGGATGAAAGTGATGAATTCCGAATAATGAATGATAAAAACACTTGCGGGTTCAATCCTGCGTATCTTGTCTGTATAACCTAAGTTTTAATCAACGTAGACAAACTACCACAAGGATAATCATGATTTTTAACATTAAAATGTGGATGAAAGCCTGGCTGCTTTGTATTTGCTGTGTATTAGCTCAGCAGGATCCAGAGGTAACATTTAAATCTTTATCTAAAGTAAATATTATCTCTTAATATCAGCAATTCTATCAGTATTTGATGATTAAAAATCGTTAAATAAATATTTCAATTTCCAGAATCGCAGTACGAGTTTAATTTCCGAGCAAGATGATCCGCTGTTGTTATTCCTTACCATCAGTGGATCGTTTGTTGGCGTAGGTCAACAGTCCGGTAAAATCCGCTGGCGCCAAGACAATGAACCTATTGTTAAAGTTCCATATGACGTATCTCATACATCTCCGATGTTTTTACCAGATCCAAAAGACGGATCTTTATATTTTTACGGAGCAGGGCTTGAAGTTTTCAAGAAACTGCCATTTACGATACCACAATTGGTAGCAAAAAGTCCTTGTCGCAGTAGCGATGGATATCTTTACACAGGTAGGAAAACTGACACGTGGTTCAGTATTGATCCAGTCACTGGAGAACGTGAGCAGCTTTCAGGTTTTGATGAGCCTGATAACACGTGTCCACTCGAGACTCCAAACACTATTTTTGTCGGGCGTACTGAGTACAATATTATAATGGTCGATAGTAAGCAAAAGGAGCGCAAATGGAATGTCACGTTCTATGATTACTCCACGGCAAACATTGAAGGAGCGGATGATTATGATTTCGTTCACTTTACGACCAGCTCAACAGGTCGTGTTGTAACGCTGGATCCAAGACTTGGAGCTGTTTTGTGGGAATTAGATCTAGAAAGTCCAGTTATTTCTGTTTACACGATTGACAATGATAATTTAGTATCCGTCCCCTTTACCAGTGTCTCTGAAGATACTTTAGATAATATAATTGAGCGATTTAATTCCAAGCCTAATGATATTCAATTATACCCAGCACTTTATGTAGGAGAACACAGACACGGTTTGTATGCATTACCGTCTCTTGTTGACTCTTCTACTGCGACAATATCGTCAAATACTGAACACTTGATGCTCGAGGGTCCTCGAGTAATTTCAAATTCACCCCAAGATGATTCTCAGAGTGAAAAAAATTCAAGGGTAAATTCAGAAGATCAGAAGTTGGATGGAAGATCGCAGAGTAATTTAATTGTACTGGGTCACTATAAAATGTCAGAATTAAAGCCACTGAACCAACCACTGCAGATAACTGGTCGTTCAGATCCTGTTATTCAAACGACAGATCTATTGGGTAATTCTTCTGGAAAAATTACAATTGTTTTGTCGAATCATGAGCAAGCGAAGATAATTAATAGCACAGAAAATCGCAGCTGGCGTAAAGCTATTGCTAATAGTTATAATGTTAGCAAACGTTGGATAAATCAACAAGAAAGTAAAGGGCTGAAGTTGGCTCTCATTATTCTCGCTGGATGTCTTATCATGGTGATATGGCACTGGTATGTTCAGAATAAAGAGCTGAAGATTTTATCTCAAGGCTCGAGGGAAAATAGTCGGACTAGTAACTACAGTGGTAATGGAGTTATGATAATACCTGAAGATATTGGTGGTGGCACTGTTAAAGTTGGAAAAATAGTATTCAATATTGATGAAGTATTGGGTAAGGGTTGCGAGGGAACGTTTGTTTATAAAGGAGAATTTGATGGCAGGTCTGTAGCGGTTAAACGTCTTTTACCCGATTGTTTTACATTTGCCGATCGTGAAGTTGATTTGCTGAGAGAGTCAGACGCTCATGCCAATGTTGTCAGATATTTTTGTACGGAGCAAGACCGTATGTTTCGATATATTGCTCTTGAATTAGCTCAAGCTACATTACAAGATTACGTTGTCGGGAAATATAATCGTAAATTTATATCTGTGAAGAATATTTTATTACAAGCAACTTCTGGGCTTGCTCATTTACACTCTTTGGATATAGGTACGCATTCATAAACTAATTTTTATTTTATTTTTAAACAATACACTAAACCCTACAGCAAAGCCAATAAGCAGGTTCCATTAGAAAAAAAATAACAGTTACATAATGTTTGATAATAATACTTATAAGTAATAGTAATAGTAATAAGTCCATATTTAGTGTAACAAGTAAATACATAAAGTATTCTGACTCAGTCTCAATTTGATAAACATAGTTTCGAGAAACAATCAACATTATTTATCTGATAGACATCAAGACTGTTATCAATTTTATAAAAATTGTTAAAAGCATTCATTAAACAATATAGAGGAGCAGAAGTAGCAAAATTAGTACCTGTTAGTGGAAGCTGAAAGGAGACACTGCTCCTCCAAGTCGAAGTTTTGAAAGTAATTGATTCTAGTAGTCTCGGACAATCCACCTTGCCCTGTAATTAATAATAAAGTATCAAATATTTACTATATATTTATTTTCTTGTTTCAGTTCACAGAGATATTAAACCTCACAATGTTTTGCTCTCGATGCCAGGGCCTCGTGGTGAGGTCAGAGCTATGATTTCAGACTTTGGATTATGCAAAAAATTACAACTAGGTCGAATGTCATTTTCTCGTAGATCTGGTGTGACTGGTACAGAGGGATGGATTGCACCTGAAATGTTGAATGGTGAACGTACAACCTGCGCTGTTGATATATTTTCTCTGGGTTGTGTATTTTATTATGTTTTATCCAATGGTAATCATCCATTTGGCGATACCTTGAGAAGACAAGCCAACATATTGTGTGGAGAGAGCAACTTGTCCTCGCTTACTGATATTAGTAATAGTGATAGAGAACTTGCATTGGTATTAATCAAGGCGATGATTGACAGTGACCCTACTAGTAGACCTCCAGCGTTTGCAATACAAAATTATCCATTCTTTTGGAATTCATCACGTATTCTTAATTTCTTTCAGGTAACAATAAATTTTTTTCGTTTTAATTACAACCCTGATTACAAAAAAGAGATTTGAAAAGGTTCGAAATGGCTCAAAGTGATTGAAAAAGATTCAACTTAACAAATATATACACAGAAAAAAAATGTTCTTGAATCATCAAGTATATAATTTTCAAGATCTTAATATTGTTGATTTGAGTAGAAAAATTTTTGGTCTTGATTTAAGACAATTACCCTCTTCAAAATTATATTCTTGTATTCAATAATCAAGATAATTTTTTTTTCAGTTTAGATATACATTTTGCATGGGTTGAATCGTTTTAAATCTTTATTTTAATAAGGGAACAGCGGTTGTTATTCACGTTATATTAAAAAAAATTTTTTTTCTCCTACAGGACATCAGTGATCGAGTTGAGAAAGATGATCCAGGTAGTTATGCATTGATGGTCCTAGAATCTGGAGGTGAACGGGTCGTTGAAAAAGATTGGCGAGCTTGTATTGATGTCGAAGTGGCTAATGATCTTAGAAAGTACAGAAGCTATCGTGGTGAAAGTGTCAGAGATCTTCTCCGTGCGCTTAGAAATAAAGTATAATATTTATTGACCAATTAATTATAATGCTCATATATTAGTACTAATATTCAATATTCATAATGCGGTTTTTAATTATTACAGAAACATCATTATCGAGAATTAACGCCTGAAGCGCAAGCCAGTCTTGGTGAAATCCCTGGAAAATTTACAGAATACTGGTTATCAAGATTTCCACACTTGATAACTCACAGTTGGTGTGTAATGCAAAAATTCCGGAATGAACCAACTTTAAAAGATTATTATCATACTGATTACGAGTTTACGACTTATCCCGCCTATAATGTCGTTGAAGAAATATCTCTTCGACCTTTATCATATATAAATAATAATGTAGGAACGACAGCAACAGAAGCTACGCAATCAGAATCTCTGGTGCCCTCATGGAGGGTTCGTAATGCCATTGATTGGAGTCCTAATCGTACTAGGTTCCGACCTAACAGAAAAAGACAAGAGAGACGAAAAGCCGAAGGTCCAATTGTCTGGACTCTACCGTCCGCTAGTTAAGCCTTCCATTTGGTCTATGGAATAAATTTCTTACACAGACTAGCGCCAAAAAATAAAGTGACTTATATGATTTTTAATGAAAATTTGTGATAATTATGCAGTAATGAGTGAGGTACGTCGAGTAACTAAATTATTAAAATTGATAATCAAAACAAAGATATTCATTATTATGGTCATTCTTTTTTTTTTCTTAAAAGTGATTAAAATATGGACCATTATTGACTACTATTTAATATTTAAGATTCTTTTTTATCTTCCCACTATGAAAATAAAAAGTTTTCAAAGGAAAAATTTTTGATTGTGTGTGTGACAAAATTGTTGTATGCACAAGAAAAAAATTAATTTTAGGCTCAAGGAGCTAAAGAAAGATATTAACATCTTTTTTTTAGCTATAATAAAACAGCGGGAAATTTTATGAATGACCTGCAGAGTCAACTGTTTCTCAGATTTGTTTTTATTTTTGAGCACAATTATTCTTATTTTATTATTTTCATTTTTTTTTCCATCATGACTTAATAAATAATATATTTAGTGATTGTTAAAAAAATATTTTTAAGAAAAATTGATGGAAGGCTAAGGTTTAGATCGATAAATAATACGCAAGTATTTATATTTAAAGAATACTTATTTATTAATAATTATAGAGAAAAAGTAAGCGAGGTGCTTCGTACAAAAGTAATCTCCAGAATAAACCAGCGTGCCCCGACCACGAAGTCGGGGGCTCTCGGTAAGACACTGAGCGCGCTCAAGGGCGGCTAATCAGGGAATTAAATATAGGCGTTATTTCTAACAAAAATTAATATTTATATATTTATATAAATGTATTTTTGTTGTGAATCCACAAGCACGTGACGTTTGGAATGTATAAAAAAGAAAATTTTTTAATTATATATATTTATATTGTTATTGTAAAGAAAAAAATAATTAAAAAAAAAAAAAAAAAAAAAAAAAAAAAAACTTAACTATAATTGTATATAATAATTGTAAATATAGTATTTCTTTACACGATTTATGGACTGTGGCGTGAGATAATGATAAATAAGAACTACTGTTTCATATAATTATTATAACATAACAAAAAATAAAGTAAAAAAAAAAACAATAAAAATCAAATTACTGATAAAAAAATGTATATTTATAAAATATCAACAGGATTATTAGTTTTATTTTCACTGTGTGCCGCCAGGATCTTCATACAAAAAACATCTTGTACTTCATCAAGTGCGCTCGCACCTTTGAAGTTTCGACTGTGAATATCGGCACCATGTCGTAGTAATAGTTCAATAATATGTGAGTCACCGTTTTTAGCAGATAAATGTAACGGCGTGTCACCAGTATAATCTTTAACATCTACATCAATTGTACAACAGTTCAATAGCAATTTAACAGCTTGAATTTTGCTTTTAAGACAAGCAACATGAAGAGGAGTACGATTTTTATTTGTCGTTCGAGCATTAACATTAGCCCCTGCATCCAGTAAAATCTGGATTAATTCAGTTAGGCCAATCGCACAGGCATAATGAAGAGCTGTCTCTCCTCTAGGATTGGTGACATTCAATCCCAATGCTACTGTCCGATTAGATTGATCAGATATTTCTTCGGTGGGTTCGCAATTTTCACAAACACATAGAGGATGACAGAGACGTGGAGTATTATCAGTTGCTTTTACAGGTGGACCTTCGAGTCCTAGATAATAACAAGCTAATCTAATATCACTGCGACAGATGGCTGCCAGTAATTTATCAACCTGATGAATTTTCTCTGGTGACTCGTCACAGCTTTTTTTATTATTGTTTATCATTTTTGATTTTAATTCCAGAGAATGTTGGTGACGCTGGCGATTCATCACACGATGAACAGTTTCTAAAGTTTCTGGATGCTCTTCTAGACGATGTAGAATGTGACTACTGTGCGCTACAGTCATGGGCGTTTGACCACGTCGATTGGCAGCGCGTTTATTCGCACCATGCTCTAGTAAAATTTCAACAATGGTCATAAAACCCCATTTGGAAGCATGGTGTAGTGGAGTATCTCCTACAACGTTAGCACAGCTGGTATTTATTGATATTCCCATTTGCCCTGAAAAATAAAGCAGCGCTTTGACACAATTCTCGTGACCACTGTCTGTTGCAAAATGAAGTGGGCTGTTTCCTCTATTGTCAAGTAATCTTGGATCTGCATTAGCATGCAGTAGGAGCAAAACAGTATTTTGATGGCCTCGTAGAGCAGCACAGTGAAGTGGAGTTAAACCGTCGACATCCTTGGCATTGGGATCAGCATGGTGTATTAGCAAAAAATCAACAACCGCAACATGCCCGCACGAACTCGCAACATGAAGTGCTGTTCTATTTCTATTGTCCTTGGAGTTCACGCTCGGCCAACTAGATTGTGCCAATTGAATTTCAGTGAAACTGCTCTCGCAATTTTCACAGCGACACAGTGGATGGCAGAGTTTTGATTCTAATATTGGTTTTTGATTTTTTTGATTTAAAATTCTCTCGATTTCTTCTAAATTACACTTTTGGACGGCTGAAAAAAATTTATTCACCGTTGTCTTGTCTTGCAGTGATGCGTCGTTTAAAGATTTGACTAGAGACAATTGTAAATTTTGTTCAGATAGCTCACCAGACTTTACATGTTCCACAGCAGCTTCCAAAGAAGTTATTAAAAATCCAACTTCATCAGTTTCATTTATTGCGTCAGCTGAAAATCTAAATTGCTTCATAAATTCTAACTGTGCAATCCAATTTGGTAAACCAGTACGTACAACTATGTAAATAAGTATTGGTAATAAATTATCACAGCTTATTGTATCAATATTTTCTGATATTAAATGAACAGCGTGTTTTAAACATCCAACTTTACCAAGTACCGTGACAAATGTATCCAACCGTGATAATTCTATTTTACCACGTGCTATTCCTGCTTGTATATCGTGACTAATTTCAGTTAGATCCTTCAATTCTAATTCGTAAAGATTTTTTATTATTTTATTCAATTTAGCGTCATCTTGAGACGTATTTGTTGACACAGCACCTGGTAAAAGATTACGTAAACCATATAAAACGTAACTTTCCACGGCTAATTTTATTGTACGATAATAGTGTGGACTTGCTGTTATTTTTTCTTGTAATTTTGTTATACTTATTATTTTATCCAAACACTCGTGATATAATTTTTCAATCAACTGTCTCAGTATATTTATACTATTTTTATCGATACTATTTTTATGAGAATTTTCAAATGTCTCGATATAAGTATCCAAATCACGAAATACATTTTTATCATCAACCTCTGTCCACAAAAAATTCATGCAGTCACCGACGTTTGATAAAATTACAACATCATTGTCTGAATTAAGTGATCCAGGTGTCAGCGGTCGTTCAATGCACCTGTCAAATTGTTTAATAACATTGTATTTTATTTATATAAACATAATTAAAGAATGAATCAAGCTTAAGTAAAAACATACGGATTACTACTTACCAAACAGTGTACTTTAATAAATTATTCGTGTAGAATGTCTCCTCAAAAAGTAATCTCGAGGCTTTATTATTAAATTCATGATCTTGAAAATTTAGATGTCGGTTTTTTAATAATATTTTATTACCAGCAAGTGTTTGAAAAGTTTGATGATGATGTTGAAGTTGATGAGTATGCTCAGAATCATCTTGATGACTCTGAGGTATCAACACATGTCCTGACACATCATTCTCATTTATAGTGTAATTATTTTGAAAGCTGCCAGTACGTGGAACACATATTATCCAATTATTATCAACTGTTTTCTTGAATATTTCTGGATAATTTGTTTCAAGTGTACGTAAAAAAATATTTTCGGATAAATTTTCGTCGTAACTTGCCTCCATATTTGTCTTCTTGATCCATTAATATATACAAAAAAACAATAAAAATATGTGGATACAGGATCTCGAATCTGTGATCAGCCTGAAATAATATAATGAATAAATATGTGTAAGAATAACAAGTATAATAGCAATAATATTGATAATAACAAGACACAAACAAAAAAAAAAATAATGAATTTTCAGCGCGTTCCGCGAGATGTCGTCAAGGTTGATTATTTAAATTTTTATAAATTAATTATTTATTGTTCCGGGTATTTTATAATTACGTTACATTAATAAATAAAGTGTAAGATAAAACCTGTAAGTATTTAAGAGTTTTATAACTTTAAAAATAATTATAATTACAACAATAAGCAAAGACCGGATCAATTATACGCAGAACTTGATAAGGATAATTTAATATGTCTTCATATTCTAGCATAATGAATTATTAAAATAAATAAATGTCAACAAGAAGAAAAATTACTTGATTAAAGACTTAAAAATTCTAAATGGAGGATTATGGATTAAAGTTATCGTTAAAAATTTTTTCGTCAAATTTTATCATTCGAGATTTTAAGATACTAAGTATGTCGAAGATAACATTGTCCAATGAACATTTTACACTCAATAAAAATTATGACAGACGATAATTTGATTAGGTAATTTAATCTCTAAATATTTACTCTACTTAACCACAATTTTATGTTTATAAATATTAATAATAGTGTTTTTTTTTTTTTTTACAGCAACTAATTAATTTTTTTTCTAATTATTAATAAAAGTAGACCAAGGGTAAAAATACAAGAAAGTACGGGCAGGATAATAAAAATAAATTTATATTTATTAAAATTTTTTACATATAAATAATACATCGAATAATCTTACATAATAACAACAATAACATAATGACTGAAAAAAATAAAATTAATTAAATAAAATTTATTTCAGATTTGGAAAGGCCTAAAAGAATTAATTAAAAAACTAAAATTAAACATAACACAGGATCTATGTACAATATTTGGTTCTCAGCTTACACAGGACTGATTAATAAAAATTAATTATCCAGGAGCAGTCAATAATCAATAGTAACACAATAAATTAATTACTTAATTAATAAACAATATTACAACATTAATCAGCAGGGAGATCGTGAGTCAATCTCTCCTTCCTGCTTCTTCCGCCTTTTAGCTCGATCAGCACGTATGAACTCCGGATTATTCCAATGTTGTACTTCTCCACTAGCGTATAAAATAAATACCATATTTGTTATTACAAGAACAATGAAAACAATCCAAAAGACTAATCGCCACTGTGCGTTTGTGTTATTGGGCGTTAATTCACCGACAACAATTGGTGTAATGATACCAGTAAAAGCTCCAACACCATTTACCACCGCCATTAAGGTACCAGAGTAATTTGGACTGAGATCAAGTGCATTGACCTTCATGCCAGGATAGAAAGTCCCCATGAGCGTCATACCGATAGTGAACATCGCTACAACTGTGTATCCATCACATCCAGCATAAGAAGCTGCTACAATAAAAACACCAGGTCCTACCGAAGCGATGGTTGTTCCAATTTTCCGAACATTTGTTCGAGAAAGGTGTCCGGCAGTGATGATCCAGTCCGCGAACCAAGAACTCAAAATACTGCAGATCCACATGCTCAGATAAGGCAGAGATGACAAGTACCCGTTGCTTTTTATTGAAAATTTTAACACACTGCTCATGTACTTAGGAAGATCAGTGACCATGGTGAAGAAGCCCCAATCATGCCCAATTTGGGCTGTTATCAAAGCCCAAACGGGCGCTGAAGTTAAAACGTGACGCCATGGTACTGCTGGTGGTTTTTTGTGAGTATGAGCGCTCATTCGTTCATGAAGAAACTTCCGTTCATTCTCTGATATGAAGGGATGCTCGCTGGGGTTGTTGTAGCACACTAGGACCCACACGAAGAACCAGAGAACTCCGATGCTACCGAAAACATAAAATACTGCTGGCCAACCAACTGTTGAGTAGTGCATTATCAGGCCAGATATTGAAGTGGTGAAGACTGTTCCCAGCAATGCACCAGCAAACACAAGTGATCCTATTTTAGAACGCTCTTCAGGTGGGGTCCACTGAGCCAACATCGCGTTCAATGCTGGAAAGGTTGTTCCTTCTCCCAGGCCCATAAGAACTCGCAGGATTATCAGCGCTGTTGCTCCGCCAATATCAACTGCCAGCGGTGTCAGCAGGGTGAATATTGCCGTGGATAAAATTCCAAGACCCAAGGAATATTTTCCGCCAAATTTTTCGGCTAACATTCCACCGGGAATGTGAGTTATTACATACCCCCAGTAAAATGAGGAGAGAATGATACCTTGAAGCGATTCATCCCAATGATAAGATCCGCTGGTTGAATTTACAGGTGGATCTTGTTGGTGATTTTCGTTTGAACAAACGTCATCGTCAATTACAGTAGATGTATTTTTATGCTCTGACACCACCATCTCGGTTATTGTTATTGACAAACAGACTCGCATTGTGTAGGCGTTGAAGATTGCAAGGAATCCCATGATTGCAAACACCCATCTCTGTTGAATTTGTATACCTACAGGAATAATTAATAATAGATAAATTATTAAAGTGGATAACTTTTAAAATTTTTCTATAAATTAATAAATAGATATGCTGAAAATTTAAAAAGTAAACTTACAGCATGATTTCCACAGTGATATCATGATTAAAAATTGAAAAACACACGAAACGATATATTTTTTAAGCTAAATTGAAAGCAGGTCAGCTGTTATGATTATTTATAAAAAAAAATAAAATTTTCCAACGTCACTGATGAGTTTAAAAGTATCAATAAATGAATAAAATCTCAGCACCTGCGAGCTGGTAACGAGCAACTGAGGGTTCAACCTCGGTGAATTCGCTTTATATCTTGTATGATGGATCGGCCGGTGTACTGTGTATTACCTCTACCTCTACCTCTACCTCTCTACTTAATTTCGATAAGCTAAACTCTACCTAGCATCGCTGTCTTATTACTGTCATCTTAACTTGAACAACAAACTACATTTACAAGCAGCTATTATTATTCTAAAAATTTCAGTAGCGTTTTTATATTAATTAAACAGTTAGATATTGAGGAAAATATTTCCGCTAGATTAGCCTTTGAGGTATGTTAAAAAATTTATTATGTACTTTACTTTTTTTTTTTTGTTATTTATATATATTTGCAGTGATTACGCAGAGGTAAATGCTTTCTACAAGCAATATCATTGATACGCGTTGACATTTGATTATTATCATTGCGAATAATTCCGAGTCTTTTTTCCACTTATCTACACATACTGATCCCATCGACAATTGATATGATAAAAAAAAATATCCTGCATGTGACGGTTAAATTCATTGTTTCAATAATTAAGAAAATAAATACTTGTATTGTTATTGGATATATTTTTTTATTTTTTTCACTTTCTTCATTTATGATTAGAGCATACATTGCAACATTAATTTAAAATCCTCTTAGATGAATGTGTCAAATAAATTACAGAGGAATTTATAAATTAATCAATTAAATATTTAGCTAATAAAAAAATTTATTGAATGAAATATTAAAAATCTATGCAATAAATACTTAATAGATTTAATAAAAAAAAAAAATTTTTTTTTTTTTTTCAATTATTAGATATTAATGATGCAAAAGGTGTTGGATTTAATTAAACTTGATGACCGTGAGCTAAATGATAGTTTAATTAAAAATTAATAAACGACATACCGCGTTGAGGTATTTCCATCGTTGGTAAATTTGATAATATGCCTGCTTTTCTTTTAGGTAGCAGTGGAATTGTTTCTGTGAATTTTTGTTTCCTTGGCATTGTAATTTTTGTTTTAACTTCACTTTTTCTAGTTCAGTTTTAAACTTTATCAGTAATTTACGTAGAAAATTAACAATAATTATTTATAACCAGTATTTTTTATTTAAATATATTATCATGACAGTTGATGTTAATCACTGATGACCCAACACTACTTTAATTGTCTACTTTTGCATTGGAGTTTGTTACAATGGCTTATCAGACTTAAAGTCACGACCATACGACGTATTGATGCCCGAAGCAATTTTTATATATTGTACTCAGCTCACAAGTACACATGCAATTTTTTCACAATTAATCTTGTCTCAATACGTAACGATTAATGAGAAGAGTATTTATTATATGTGTTTATATTTATTGTTTATTGTTAAATAATAAATGAAATCAACAATCAAAAATTATTATTGCTTCCACATACTTCAATTTTTTTTTCTACATTCCTATAATATTTATTTATTTATTTATTTATTTACAAAAACATTGTTATTACATATTAATGTGGAATTAAATCTTCACAATAATTGCAAAACAATAAATAAAACCAATAATCGAGTGTTTTTTCATAATTTATTTATGAATATGACTTTTAATTTATTACGCATTAGCATGAAACTCAAATCAAATTTTATCTTGGGAAATTTGATAAAATATAAAATTTTTTATACTTGATAAAATCATCAGTCTAAGAATGTAATGATATTGATTAAAATTTGGACATTTATAGAAATTTCAAGTGTCAGTTTTTTTTATTATTGTGATAAGTTAAGTACTAAAATAAATAAATATCTTCTATAATTCAATTGTACGATAAAAATCACGTGAATAACTTTGCAAATACGATAGGTATTTAATTAACAGTATCTTTAAAATCATTTACATATCCACGTAAAGATTTATCTGTTGAATTAATAAAGAAATTTTTTTTTACATTTTTATTTTTTTTTTTATTGAATGAAGATTGCTATTGTGAATGATATCGGGGATTTTTTTCGACTCATTAAAATTGATAATAATGAGATCTAATCAGATTAGGGTCAATGTGAATGAATGGAGCAAAAAACTTTCTTTTTGCATCAAAGAATTAGCGATATCGTAACATTCTATTCTTATCATTTTATTTTTGTTAAATAAAACGATATTAAGCTACTGGTTCAATATAAAAATACAAAATTTTTATTCTAAGGTTTATAAATATAAATTATGCAATTAAAAATACGTCCCAATTATTTAGCTATGATATTTCTTATTTTTAAAATTATTTTTTACTACAGACGGAATATGACTTCGAAGATCTTCAGATTCAATATTCATACTGCTTTTGTATTTCTTCATCGTACGTTCCTGCAAATAATTAAATAATTTAATCAGTTTGAACAGTGAAAACAGTTAAAAAAAAAAAATTTTCAAGTTCTAATGAATAGACTAGCCCGGCTGCCCAATTTCAAAACTCAGTAACTAACATTTAGAAATTTTTCTTATTCAAAATAAGTTTGCCTGCCAAATTAATGAAAAATTTCATTTATAAATAGAAAATACTTGAATATAAATATTTTTAAGAAAAAATACTTTAAATTAAGGTCTAAAAGTTATAAAAAATGCAGTAATATTAAAAAAAAATTAGGTATCAAAATTTTGCAGTTACTGTGTTTTAAAATTGGGCAGCCGAGCCACTTTAGTAAATTCCATTCAGGGTGAAATTGAGTTCTACGGAGGTTCATACGGCATTTTCATCAACAACACTAGAAGAAATTTACTAATCATACCAGAACACTAATAAATACAATCAATCCTTTTTTAATTTGTGCCTTTTCTCCATCTAGTACTTGCAAATAAATTTACTAATAAATTTAATATTATATCTTTTATATCTTTAATGTATATTGCCGCTTGGCGTAAAATGAATAAATAAATAAATAAAATAAATAAATTAAGTTAAATAAGTTTAAATAAATTATCTTTGACTAATTTGACAGGTGAAGGAAAAAAATGTAAGATTCGCCAGATAATTATCAAAAGAATCAGATATACAATCAGTTCAATTACTTGCTCGTGTTACTGTCTACTGACTTATCATAAAAAAATATCTGGTGTTGCTTAAAAAAAAACATAATTGAACACTTTTAGATACGGAACCACTTGACTACTGAATACTATTTCAATGTTTTGAATAAGTGAATGAATGTATAGGTCACTTACAACTTCTTTGACACAGAACTCCTTGGTAAGATCGTAAAGCTCTTCAACGGTCCAGCTCGACTCATCGGGTTTGTTCAGCAATATATACTTGCAGTCTTTCTGGTGTCGTACGTGCTCTTCCCATGGATTGTCAGTCTCCTCCCAGCCGTCCATAGGTTTGTTACACATAAAACACTCGACGGAGTCCGGTTCAGTTTTGCCTCCAGTTGCAAAAAATCCAGCTGCTGCCATACTCTCAGGATTGCAGGGTGCGTTGGATTTGAATGGCCAGTATTTATAAGTTTCCAGTCGGTTTCGCTTCCAGAACATCGAATCTGTCGATCTGTGTGAGTAAATAAATTGTCATTTGGAGGTTATAGATACTTTAAGAGTAATAATTAGAAATATATGTGTAATTATTGACTAGGAATTAACTAAACACAATAGTTTTAATTACTTACACGAACTGGTCCATTTTTTTAATTATTAGATTTAAAGTATTTGTTGTATAAATTGATATTTGTTTAGCTTTTTTCAGAGCAGTTGATACTATAATAAATTTCAGAAGCCGTTAAGAGAAAAATTCAAACCACAACTGTGTTTGAAAAGTGACTTATAGTTAGCGCCACTAATCGAGTAATTGTAACTGCAGTCAATAATAATGTTTTCGTTACCAGGCTTATCGGCTTATCATTACCATCCAAGTTTGAATGTTTATAATAATGATTAATGATAAGAAATTGATTTATTAATTGCATTAAAGTTATTCGGCGTTTTTAATTTTTATTAATTATTAAATTAAAACTAAAAAATATTTTTTAAAAATTGCACTTAGAGTTTTTCAAGATTTTAGCAAATGAAATTTTTTTTTTATTTTGCAATAATTTTTTATAATAAAAAAAAGTTACAAAAATTTTTGAATGTCGGCTAACTTAATTTTCATTAAAGTTAGCAGTCAATTCAAAATTTTTTAATTTTATTCAACAAAAAAATTTGTTCCAAAAAATTATTTTAAAAAAATTGCATTTTTTATTTTTTTATATTTCTGCATGTCAAATTTTTTTTTCTAATTTTTTTTGCCATAATTAATTTGTTATGTGATTCTTAAATCTATGCTAAATTAATTTTTATGATGACATTAAAGTTAGCTGTCACTTGACAAATTTTTTTATTTTATTTAACAATTAAATTAATTCTAAAAAATTATTATTAAAAAATTGCATTTTTAATTTTTTTAAATTTCTATGTGTCAATTTTTTCATCTAATTTTTTTTGCTATAATTTATTTGTTCAAAAAATTTTTTAAATTAATAAATATCGGCTAAGTTAATTTCCGTAATTTATAACAAAAAAATTTTTTTTTAATTCTACATGTAGAAAATTTAAAAAACAATGCATGGAATTTTTTACAATATTTTTTTAGTTCTAATTTAATTAATGAAAAAAATATAAAAAATCGTCAAATGACTGATGCTAACTTGATTTATTGATTTAATGATGACTTGCTATCCCTGATTAGAAAAAGAGATTTGAAAAGATTCGAAATGGCTCAAAGAGATTAAAAAAGATTCAACTTGACAAATATATAGATATACATTTTCCATGGGTTGAATCTTTTTAAATCGTTTTTTTTTTTTAATAAGGGATAATTGATTTATTTATTATGTGAAGTTACAATGATTTTTTTAAAAATAATTTTAATGGTTGGAAGATGAGAAAAAAGGAAAAAAAAGCAAGTAGAGAAACAGCAGGAGTTCATGTCTTTAAAGGAAGCATAGAGAAGAAATTATATTTGATCGGTAAATAAAATATATTTTAATGAAAATTAATTTAGCAGGTATTTGATAGTTTTAAGAATTTTTGTAATAAATTATGGCGAAAAAAAATTATAAAAAAAAAAATTGACGTGTAGAAATTTTAATAAATAAAAAATGTAATTTAAAAAAACATTTTTTTTCAGAACGAATTTCCCTTATAATTAAAAAAAATGATTTCTAACAACCCATACAAAATGTATATCTATATGTTTGTCAAATTTAATCTTTTTTAATCGCCTTTTGAGCCATTTCGAATCTTTTCAAATCTCTTTCTAATCAGGGTAATTAAAAAAAAAATAGTCAAAAGTAACTGCTAATTTTAATGTCATATATTTTGCAGAGTTATAATGAATTGATAGATTGAAGAAATTTATAAAGAAATAAAAAAAATTAAGTTTAGTTTAATTTATAAAAAGAAAAATGTAAACAACTTTATTATTATAAAAAAAATTGAGTAAAAAAATTCCATGTGAAAATTAAAATAAAAAATTATCAGTGGAAATTTTTGAAAACATTTTTATTGTTGTAATTTTATTATAAAAATTAAAAAAATTGACAGCTGTCAGTTAATTTCACTGTAATTACTATTCATTAAAGCGTACAAAAAAAGTAAACAAAATCTTTAGTAAAATAAAGTATAGCTAATATTGCAAAGTAGGGGAAAAAACTTAGTGATAGTGAAAAATAGGAAGAAAATGATCAATGAAGCTCAGTATACATATTTCGTGTGAATGTCAAGCAATGTCAAGTGCCAGTGTGAATAATTCTATTTTCTATAGTCTATCCAAAGGCCCATAGAACAACCTATAGGTGTCAGATTTTAGGTATATATTAGTAATACAATTGCAAATAAAGGTATTGAGTACTCAACTACAGTCGACACAGTACCGAGTTACCAAATTTCATGTGCAGCAAGTGTCCATTTTATTTCGTTTGGCGTCGTTTCAATTATCACGTGGCTCAGGTGAATATTATTTTGTTTTTAATTACCTAAATCGATGTTATTTCTTCAATAATAATCATAAATACAAGTAGTTTTATTTTTATCAATTAAATTTAATTTTTTCAGACTAAATTGAATTAATTATGACGAACATGGAGCAAGATCATTCATCAACGAGGCACACTATTTTGTATGAGTGGAAAATTAATGAAATTACATCATTAATAAAATCCTTGGCCGAAACTCAAGACTGCGTGAAGCTAACATCACCTGCATTTTCGACGGGAGCGAAATCGCAAGACTCGTGGTGTTTAGAATTAAAAATTAACAAAAGAGACAAACCATACTCAAAAGACCAACCAGATCTACCAGAATCTACAAAACAATATTTGACGGCATATCTGCAGCCAAACAATGGAGATAAACAAGTAAGAATAAAATATTCACTATTTCTTCATGATAAAAACAAGAAAAAACATTTCGTTCGTCGCAGTAGCCAAGTTTTTGATGATTTAGATGGTTGTGGTTTTGATTTAGTTGAGCTAGAGAATTTGTTGAGTCAAAAAGAAGAATTATTAATTAACGATACTCTTACAGTATGTATAAAATTGACTGTGTACGATATGGATGATAAAATTTTAACGAATTCTTCAAAACGGAAACTTGTCGATGATTTTCAACAACTTCTTGAGAGTAAAATCGGCAGTGACGTACTTCTAAATGTTGGCGATCAACAAATTTATGCTCATAAAAGTATTTTAATTGCTCGTAGTCCTGTTTTTGCTTCTATGTTGATTAACGGAATAGATGATAAAAAGAACGAGCTGACGATATCCGATATTAGTGCTGAAATAATTGAAAAAATGCTTCAATTTATTTATACTGACCAAGTTACTGACCTTGATAGCGATGCCAAGGATTTATTGCAAGTTGCTGACAAGTATCAACTTCAGGCGTTAAAAGAATTATGTGAAGAGTCTTTATTTAAGTCAATAACAGTAGACAATGCTGTTGATATTATGGTATTAGCTGAAAAGAACCATGCTAAGAGGTTGCTAGACTTTGCTACCAATTACGTCGTAAGTAATGCAAGTCAGCTTGTAATTAACGGATCTTTCAGAGTTGAGGATCATCTTAATTGTTCGGTGGTATCAAATTTATTCAAGAAAATAATGTCAACTATAATCACTGACTCTCGGACTAGATTTCCTTTTACGCTGAAACAATTTTTCATGTCCTGCCTTTTTTTTATTGTCTTCATTTATTATATTTATGTTTATTTGCTGTCTGGAGTTGTGAAAATTTATCGCGCAACCAGAGCTTTCATGAAGAATCGATCATTAGCTAAAAATAAATCGTCATCTAGTAGCGACAATGTTACTTTATCCGGTGAGCTCACTGTCTTCAATGATCACTCATCATTCAGAGTTAATATTCCGTTTAAAACATCAAAGCGTCTAAATACTGACGACTTCAAGCAGCTTTTTGACGATAGTAATGAAATATCTAGTGATGTAACCTTGGAAGTTGGTGGACATGAATTCAAAGCTCATAAAGTTATGTTGATGGTACGCAATCCTTTGGTATCTGCAATGTTTATGGACAAATTGAAAGAAAATAAAGTCGACATCGCTGATATTGATCAAGAAACTTTGAAAAAATTGCTAGAATTTATATTTACTGATAAAGTAAACGCCTTAAACAATGATTCGGAATTGTTATTGAAGGATACGGACAAAAATCAGTTGCAGAAACTGAAAAGTATATGCGATGAATCACTTTGTAATTCAATAACTCTCAAGTACGCCATGAAAATGATGATTATTGATGATAATTCTGATCAATTGCGAGAGTACGCTACTGTATTCATCGTTATTAATATTACGCATGTCATGAAAGCGATTAATTTTAACAATAATAATGTTGAATTTCCATTAATTCTGTCAGAGATTGATGATAAGCTTGCGATAATGGATAAAGATAACGGTACGTCATAAATATATTTTATTTTTTTTTTTAATACGATGTTTGAGTATAAGATTACTAATTTAAGTAACTTATTGTATATTTTCAGATGAAGAAAAAAAATCAGAGGGTGCTGCGGAAATACGAGAAATGATAGATTTTGATTAATAAGTTAATTTGAATCTCAATTTTTACTCTTATTTATGCTTTTATTTATTAACTTATTCTGTAAATATTTTTTTTAATAATTGTAAATGTATAACGCAAGCACGTACGGCGTTAGCTTAGCTTTTTCTTAGCACTGTACTCTCCAAGCAACTTGCTATCATAGTCGTATTACACAGTTTGGAATTATTATACATTGTATCAACAAGATAATTATTTTTTTGATATGATTTTTTTATATTATCTTTCATAGTATTGATATAATATACTTCTGATGATTTTCCTTTGTGTTTATTACGACTTGGCTGTTATTGAAAGAAAATATTTAGAAATATGAATGCAAAAATTTTCATAAATTCTTAGCATATACTTTTTTTAATTGTAATTTTTTTTAATACTTTAACTGTGTATTTAAAATTTGTAAATCATTGAACATAAATTATTTCTTGACTGTAATTTATTATATGACAATTATTACATTTCATGTGCAATTTATATTCTAATTAAATTGAAAAATAAATCCTTCAATTAATATTAAGAAATTGTTGGGTTTTATTAAAATTACTAATCCTGAGTATTAATAAGAAACCATTTATTTAATTTTAATTGATAATGTATTTTCATTTTTTTTTACTGCATTAATATTAATATATTTTGTAATTTATTAATAAATGCATAACAGTCAGGGAAATTTTATGCAAGTCCAACATTTATTTGATGAGAATTCATCAATTAATGGTATTGGACATCCACAAAACACGGGCACATGGTATTTACAGCACGGAGGTCCAAATGGATTACACTAAAAATTTTAATAACATTTTTATAGTTAAAAATTAGCACTAATATTTGTGTATAAATTAAAAATAAGTTTACAGTTTAAATACCTTATCTCCAACCCAAGTACAATTTAGTTCTTCCATTAAAGTTGTAATGATCAACAATAATTCAATGAAAACAATTACGATTACAATTCTCAACATTTTAATTTAATTCTCAAATAAATATTAATTCTTTTTTCTTCAAAGTGAAACGTCAAATTAAAATACTTCCCTTATATTGGTTTTAAAATTACTCGACATGACTAACAAATTTTTTTAGTATTTAATTAAAAAAATTTCTATTCTCTTCAAGAATTGATTTCTAAAATTAATTACAGGATCAATAAAAAAATAGTTTTGTTATGACGTTAAAAAAATTAAAAAAAGACAATATATATTGGTCATTAACATTTTGATTTTTTTATATACAAAATATTTTTATATCAAATAATTAAACAACCGATAATTATAACATTAAAATTTATTGAAAGATTATTTTTTATAAAAACAAAATCATTAATTCTTATTTTTAAGTAATAAAATTTTTTAAAGGAAATTTTTTTAGATTTTTCATACGTCAATTTCTTTAATTTTCAAAACAAAAAAATTTTTTTCAATTCTAAAAATTTTCCAGGGAACTTATTTTGCTGTCTATTATTTTTTCAACAGCACTTGTAAGTATTCCGCGCGCAATTAATCGTTCATGCGCATTGTAACAAAATCACAATATTTATATAAGAATTTATTCACGACGACACGAAATCAATGCAAATGATTCAGCTTCATTTGAACGCTAATCATATGCAATTGAATACTTAAATTTGTAGTTCGATGTCATTGCTATAGTACAAATATATAAGCAGAACTTTTAATAAAATTTATATCTTAACACTTGATTAATTGTTGCAAACAAAATAACTTTATAGTTTTTTGTGATTCTGAAAATATATTAAAGAAGATATTTAAATTCAACATAAAAAAATAATTTTAACAATGAAAAAAATTATAATATTTGGTTCTACCGGGATGACTGGCCTCTGCGCGTTAGATTATGCAGTTAAACAAGGTACAGTAAAAAATACTTATTAACTTTGATTATTTATTACTTTAAAATTATGAAAAAAATTTTTAAAATATGTTTTTTATAAGGTTATCAAATAACAGCTTTTGTAAGGGATGAAAAAAAAATTCCTGACCACGTAAATGGTAAAATTAAAGTTGTAATTGGAAATGTTACTAATTACGATCAAATAGAAAAAGCAATGGTTGACCAAGAAGGAGTTGTCGTAGTTTTGGGAACAAGAAATGATTTAAGTAAATTTTTGTTAAATTAAATTAAAAAATTGTGTTTTATATTTTATTTACTTATTTAGCTTTAATAAAATAAATTTTTATCCAGAATCTACAACTGAATTATCAGATGGAATGAAAAATATTATTAGAGCAATGAAGAAAAATAATGTTGAGCGAGTATCAGTCTGCTTATCTGCATTCCTGTTCAGACCACCGGATAATGTTCCGGCAGCATTTGTAGATTTAAATGCTGATCACCAGAGAATGCTTGATGCGATCAAAGAAAGCGAGCTGAAATGGATTGCTGTCTTACCGCCGCATATTGCAGGTAACCGATTATTAAAATTATGAAAAGTTTAGGAAGTATATTAATATTTAATTTATTTTATTTCTTTAGGCTTACCAAATTTGAATTATACTGTTAAACATGACGAATCTCCTGGTCTTGTTATTTCTAAACATGGATTAGGTGAATTTTTAGTCGACAGTCTAGAGCAATCAGAACACTACCAAAAAATTTGTGGAATAGCTATCGATTTAACGCAATTCTGCTCAGTCTCATAATTTTTATTGGAGTTTTACAAGGATGCCAAGTTTGTTGGAAAATAAAATAATCAATTAGTCTGGGAATTATATTTATTGATTAATTTAAAATTAAAAATAAGTAATTGATTAAATAATAGAAAGTAGGTTACAATACATTTGTTTAATGATAAATTATTTGTGAAGTTTAATTCATATTATTACAAATGATTATTGGCTTAAGAATATTAACTCAATATAAATATTTGCATATTGTTGAAAATTTGTTATAATAAAGGTAATATCGCGTTACTAATCAATTTTTTGTTAGATCTCGAAATTTTAAGGTCCTTAGAAGCTACTTTGACAATTTTTTCATATACGCTCTTTTGACCTTAAGAATTTTTTTTTCTAAAACATCTATACTTATGTACACTTATCTATACTTATGTACATGCGTAATAATAATAATAATAATAATAATAATAATAATAATAATAATAATTGTTAACAATCGAATTAAAATAAATAAATTGTTTTTTTTTCTCTCCTCTGGCTTCTGGTCGTAAATGAGTCGTAAATTTTGTTAAATTAAATTGATTAATATAAGAAATTAAGATAATTGGTACCTAAGAATTAAAGCTTGGTTTATATTGAGTCATTTAGTATATTATTTAATATTGTTAATACTCTGTCTGTATCTTCAACCATGTATCATTTAAGTAACCCTGTCATTGGCCTTATGGGCTGTTGTGTTTTAATAAAGGAAATAAATAAATAAATAAATAAAAGCCAAAAGGGCGTATGTTAAAAAAAAATTTTTTTTCGCGATTTTCAACCAGATTTTTATTTTTAAACATTCCCTAGTTGATTGGAATAAGAAAAAAATTTGTTCATACGTTCTTTTGGTTCTGCAAAGCCAAAAGGGTGTATATTTTGAGATACGCCCTTTTGGCATTAGTAACGCAATATTTTTAATTTAATTTAATGCTAAAACGTTTCTGTAATGATTAACAGTAATTCTACATAATACAAATATATTTGTTCAATACAGAGTTCAAGGATCATTTTGTTCTAGATCACGGTTGACTATTTGAAAAAGTTTCTCTTTAATATCTTGCTGTGCTTTCTTAGGTAACTTTTTCGCAGTTACACATAAAGAATTGAAAAATTGCGTCAAATCATCTTGATCATTATTTGGTTCGTATGAACAAGTTGCTGTTGCATCATTGGTATCGTTATTCGACATAGTAGAGTTTGATGATGAGGCTGTGTGACTGTCCACCTGATCATTTTGAACTTTATTATCTTCAGAATCGTCTTCGTTATTACATTTTTCAGTTTTAGGCATATTTAGTACTTGATCATCAGTTGTGTTGGGTTCTTCGATATTGAGACAATTTTGTGATGAAAGAAAGCTTAATTCGTTGACGAATTTGCACTTTTTTTTATCAGGACTATTTATGTGTTCTACGTACGATGTACGTAGCCTACTCCAAAGTGCTTTAGCTTTGTCAACTATAACATTAATAATAAATTCGTATAATCTTAAATGCAATTTATTACTATTTGAAATAAATATTTATAAGTAATCGGTACACTGATAAAAAAGTTAAATTGATTTAAGAGAAAAAATCTTGAACCAAGAATATCATTTTGAAGAAAATGATTTTACTGAGTCGAAAGAAAAAATTCTTAGCTTGAGAATTTATCCTCTTGACTCAAAAAAAATTTTTAAATTATTGTAAATATAGTGTAATTGAAACTGACCTCTTGATATGATATTTCAGTATTATTAAAAAATAGGCTCCGCTAAATTTAGACTCGTGTAAAAATTATTTATTTTAATTTCTGAAATTAGCAAACATCTAACAATTTTTGAAATTTTAATAATAAATCTATTATTGTAAAAAAATGTTTTAAAAAATTCGAACAGGTAATTATTTTTCAAAATTTTTACAAATAAAATTTTTTTTCATTATAATTTAATTGTTGTAAAAATCTAAAAAATTTTTAGATATCTGTTAAATTCAGCATCGCAAAATTTTTCATGGCTAATCATACTTTTTTGACTAAAAATTCAGTAATTTTTTCCTTTAATGAATTTTATATTTTAAAATCAAATTTTTTGTAGTGACAAAAAAAAAAGAACATTGATAAATAATTTAATAAAGAATTATTGAAAGAAAGCGATCAATTCGTGGAAACAGATTTTTCACTAACCTGTCTTAATAAAATTGCACTCTTTTACAACTTCTGCCCACGCTCTAGGCGTTTCACCTCGATCATGATAAAAATCGTCATTGGCGTTATACAAAAGAGGCCGTCGTTTAACGCTTTCAATAAATTCTATCCTTTGGTCTCTCGTATAAGACATGTTGTGTTAGAGTTTAATTCCAGTAAAGCAATTAGTTAATAATAATCAAAGATAGTATTGTTCAACTGGATACTTATATGAATTAATAACTTAGTTATAACTTATATAACATAACTATTGTATATGTGGTATATCCTGATCTGTATAACTACTGACTAAAATTTTCTGAATTGAGCAAATATCACAGACTGTGAAGCTATGAAGTGGTTGCGATATGATATCTAATACTTCTCGCTGTACGTATAATCCAGCATGATCTAATATTGTGCAATTTATGATTCAGCAAAGATATATAAATTTTTAGATTAAAATACAGATAAAAATTTTTTTCAAGCAGTAATTTAGTCCAAACAAAAATTAAAAAGAAAATTTACAATTAATAAAAATTTAATCCAGAAAATACAGATAATGGAATAGCATACAAACTTCAAGGCTTTCATTTTTAAATAATATTGTTAAAATCTATAGACAGAAAAAAAATTAACTTAAATCAAGAGAAAAATTCTCGAACTAAGAAAATAATATTGAAGAGTTTCATTGTATTGGATCAAGACTAAAAATTCTTGAATCAAATAAAATTTACTTAAACCAAGAAAAATTTCTCAGTCTAAAAATTTTTCTGCTCAAATTAAGAAGATGAAATTCTTCAAAATTATTTACTTGATTCAAGTTAATTTTTTTTTCTGTGTAGTAAGTATTCATATGTATTAATAAATAATAAAATCAAGAAATAGTACATTAACTATTGTTGAGATAATTTTTTGTTTTTTTAATAGGAATAATTGATTAAATATAATCAATAAATGATAGAAATTTCTTAAGAATAATTAAGGCAACTGGATAATACAAAATTTTGTCATAAAAGACTTTATGAGAATATTAAGAATGTTATTAAAACATTAATTGTAAAGGAAAATAACTTCGCTGAACGATTGATAACTTTATTGACTGATATTTTTACTATTTCATCTTTTTCTTTCTCCTCGCAATCGTTGTCAAAATAATATTAATCTGTTAAAAAAAATGAACTACAATAGTTTCAAAGTTCAGGTCGTATATAAGTGGGTGTACAATTATACTGGATTTTTGTGTTTTTATTTAAATAAATTTAAAAAAAATTTATAAGCATAGATGAGAGATTTTTAGTAAATTATTTAATTGCAAAACTCGTAGATATACTTTCAAAATTTTAGCAGAATTTTACTACTAAATAAATGGAGAAATATTTACCAGAAGGAAAATATTTTTTATATCTTTTAATAATAATCAGCATATATTTTATTTAAAAATTATTTTTGAATTAACTGAAAACATTTTTCTATTAAAATTTTTTATAAAAAATTCATAAAATTGATGAATTATTAGTTTGGTTTATTTATTTTAAAAAATCATAATTTTAAAATAATGAAGTAGAAAAATACGAATTTTTAAGAATACTTTCATGTCATTTTGCTAATTAGCAAAACTGAATAAAAAAAAACAATTCAGTATAGAACAAAATAAATATTCTGGCTTAATAGTTCTGGGTATTTCTATCAGATAAATGTATTACTGGAC
This sequence comes from Cotesia congregata, assembly GCA_905319865.3. Classification (NCBI taxonomy): domain Eukaryota; kingdom Metazoa; phylum Arthropoda; class Insecta; order Hymenoptera; family Braconidae; genus Cotesia; species Cotesia congregata. The sequence continues at coordinate 14,350,830 of CAJNRD030001120.1, forward strand.
TGTCGCCAGCAAATAACCCACTAATACGTGAAAATAATGTTTGATTTCCATTTTTTTGTGCTTTGGCAACATAATCATCTGGTTCGTATGAATTTCCGATAATAACAAATTTAGTGACGCCAAGCATAAGAGAAAGCAAAGTTTCGAGCTCACCGTTACCATAAAATCTTTCTTCAATAATACAAACGTCGATGTTATCAGGTTTTCCAATACCAAAAGCCATCTCCATTTGTTTATTAAAAAAAGACGATGAAACAGAAGTGATTACATTTGCTTCACATAAAACCTTTTTTTTAATGTTAAATAAATTGTTGTTTGTGCCTTCGTCTAAAGTCGAAACGCGTGAAATTAAATTTTTAGGTTTTGAATGAGAACCACGAGGAGTATCATCAGACATTTGTTGATTTGAGTACAACTGTTCTTTTATACAGTTGTATTTCTTAATTTCAACTAGGATTGATATTTTTTCTTTTTCAGCATCAGAAAAAAGTAAATCTTGATAGCTACTTTGATTTTGTAATAGTTTATTTAAACGAACGTCTGTCTCCAAATGGTTCACTCTCGTAGTTCCCAATCTAACTATTTCCATACGATGTTTATGTTTTAATTCCTTATTTAAATCTAATAGTTTATTTGTAACTTCGTCGGTTAATTTATTCGTTGGAGAACACACAAGTATACGTTGAGATTTCTTCTTATTAGTTCCATAAAGTACCTCGGTGACGATATTTCCAATAATGTTTAATTTTATTTGAGAAGATACTCTTAGGAAAAAAATTTTCGGATCCGAACCACAGAGTCCAGCAGCGATGCGTAGGATAATTCGTTTTATGCTATCATTCTCTCTAAGTCCAGTAATTAATTGGTGAGACTTATCAGATATTTTGGGTAAAATGAAGACCTTATCATCAAACTTTGGCTTGATTACACTATTCTTCAGTGGGCTAGTTTGTAAAAATTGAATACTTCTTAACATACGTACTAAATTACCCAGGTAACACACATTTTGCAGCAGTATTGAGTGCAAGTTGAGTCGTTCATTTTGATGTAGAGCTGGTTGGAATGGTTGTTTAGTAACAATTGTATAAGTAATCAAAGCATGCTGTTTGGTATTAGTATTTGTAGAGTACTCCCTGTGATGCGGTGGTGGAGTTAATAAAGTTTTTAAGCACTTCTTTGTGTACGCAAAAATTGTGTTATACACGGGATATTTATTTCCGTCGTGATTATTCGGAAGCATCGCATGTTTGAGAATTACGAAACTATATTCGCAAGGATATTCCTTTTTTTCAAATTCCTCTTCAGTAAGAAACATTTCAATTTCATATTCGGTCAATGGTGCATTATATGGCTTAATACGGTACGATTTATTTGATTTTGGTTTTAAATTGACATCAAAATAATCAACATTTTTATTTTCATGATTAACATTTTTTGAAATTTCGGACTTTGCCTTTTGTAAAATTAACTTTGTCATTATACTGTCATACTGATCATAATTGTCATAGGAATATTGTTGAGAGATTTCTTCTGTTGCGAATTCATTCGAATGATGTTTATTAGATTCTTTCATTTTAGCGAGAGAATATTTGAAAAGTTCATAGAAAAATATCTTTTCTCGTTCGTCCATTTTGTTTTGGATTTCCTGGGTACTTATTTCTTCTTTATATTTATCACCTTTAATTTTGACGCTATCGCTATTGGCCTCTGTATAAAAAAATTTTTTTTCAAAAACTCGGTTATTACATAAACCGACTGAAGTAGAAGGAATATTACTTTCTGTATCATATTTATCTATATTAATCTTATCATAAGTTTTAACATTCCTTGATGGATCATTTTTTTCCCTGGCATTAGTTTTAGAGTCCTTATTTTGATTGTTGTTTTTATTTTCCGTATTGTTTAGTTCATTATCATCTTCTTTGCGTTTTTTATTTTTCTTCATTTCATTTATGTTATCCAGCTTTGGTGTTGAACTGTGAAAAGCTACATTATCTTTAAGATATGATGACGGTCGTCTCGACGAGTTGTTTGATACATGATTGTCATCATCAGATATTTCGTCTGCTGTAATTAATTGATTATACTTATTTAAAATATATATATGAATTTAATATAATTAAAAATTTCACTAAAATACTAACTGACTAAATACTTACCACTAGTATCGGTATCGATCTTCCTTTTCGATGATTTTTTTATTCCATTATTTTCTTTCGAGTCCCTTGACAATACCTTATAAAAAAAATCAATGCTATTAATTCAAATGGACTTACGAAGTCAAAGGTATTTTTTTTTTAAATATTTTATAGAGAAGCTCACCATTTTTAAAAGTCTGTATACAAGAAACTTTTGAGGGTCAATATTTTTAGTCTTGTCAGTCGCAAATCCTATGATGTCATCCGTAACAAGGCTTTTGAATGTAACTGGTGGAATTTTTTCTCCATTGACATACGTTCCTCCATTACTCTGTAGGAGATTCATTAAATTAATATAATTAATGAGGCCGTTAGAATAATAGTTAATGAACAATAGTAAAATATTAATAAATACTGTATTAAAATCAGGACAAACAGATTAATTTATTATTTTATGTTGACTCTTTATTTCACTTTAGTCTGATGTTTCGTTCGTTATCATCAACTTCCTCATAGATGTGCCTGATTTTAATACATTATAACGTGATATTTATATGGACCTGAAGAACGTACCGATTATAGATTAATACATCAAACAAAATCATTTTCAATTGAGAAAAATGCTTCATGGTCCAGCAAAAACAGAATTTTTATAGAAAATGAGTAGAATAGTTATAGTTCTATGAAATTCACACAGAAAAAAAGGTTCATTTGTACAAAAAAAAAAAATTAATGAGTAAGATAAAAATAGTCTTAGCTCAAGTGAAAATTTTCTTGAAGAAAGAAAATTTTCTTCACTTAAGAGAATTTGATTTCGCTCAAAATAATTATCGTCAAGAAAGTTTTCTTCATTAAAGAGTTGATTTTTTATGTGTAATAGTACTAAAAAACATAAAAACGCGGATTTATGATTTTAAAAGCCATTTTTTATTGCGATAATTCAATTTTTATTAATAATTTTCAAAAAATAATACCTTGAGATCAAGAATTTTTACACCGCTTTCTGTTATGAAGAATATACAATGCTTACTAGACACCATAGAGTTTGGTATTACTACGTCATTGAATGGATTTTGTCCACACATGTACTGGAAAATAATAAAAAATTGTTGAGTTAACATAACAATTTAATCTATTAATTATTCTTCTGAAAAAGGCGATTTTATGATATTGAAGAAATGAATTTATTGAAAATTTTCAGCAAATTTATGTCTTAACTAAAGAAATCAAAATTTTTTTCACACTAACTTTTTTGTTAAAAAAAAGTTACTTTGATTTGGAAAAAATACAATTTTCGATAAACAACTTGCAAATTTTTACTCAAATTTTTTTTTTTTTTTTTTTTTTTTTCGAATTTAGGAAACTTTTTTAAAAAGAACGTTCTTGTGAGAAAAATGTTAATTTCTTCAATTAAAAAAAAAATTATTTAAAAGTTCCAACTACAACATTGCTTATTTTTGTTAAGACATTTTTTTTTCTCAGTGTATCACAAGAATTTTTAAATTTCTTAAAGTATTTTATTAATAACAATTGTACAGTATAAAGATCGAAAATTTGTTTTTTCGAAAATTGTTTCTTATTAAAACAAAATATTATTACTTACATTTTTATTATGCGATAGACATATCGGATGAGTTTGTTGGGAAGATGTCAATGGTTCAAGTAGAAAATAGCTATTCATAGTTGAAATGATCTAATAAAAAAAGAACCTCAAGTTTGAAAGTTATTAGATTAAAAAATTATCAAAATTGTTTGTTAAAAAGAGGTTTGATTAACTTAAGAATTAGTCAAGACAACGGAATAACGAAGTACGCGTGCTCACTGAATCAGTACCACTCACAGAATGGTGACATTACCCCTCAACATGTCATATTATACACGACTGTCCGGTATTCTACACAGTATTACACAAGCTACATCCCTTGTACATTTTTGTCAAAATAAGCTTCAATTGATTTGATTCTCCGGACCGAAATTCACTCCAAAAAGAATGTTGCTTGTAGAATGAATAGAAAAAAATCTCATCGGGGTAAATTCTATATTTTTTTGATAAATTAAAATAAAAAAATACTTGCTATTGGTTTAAAAATGATAAATTGCGTATATTTAAAGATTTAAAAATTATAATTGATATAACCCTTTCATCAGTTTCACTTTTTTCTCATCCATAATTCGGAAATTATCTCGATTTTTATATATTCACATTTACACTGTTACGTCCAGGTGTTAATAACATAACTTTAACAACAGTTCCTTAAATTTGAGACTAATCACTTAAGATTATATGTCTTGGGAGGCGGGACTGCGCCTATAGATAATCGTCTGTCAAGACCGCACGACTTTATGCAATTTGTCAGCGAATAAATTTATTTAAAAAAAAAATTTAATGGGGACTGAGTTTATTGTTACCGGGGTGAAATCGTACACGAGTGAGCAACGGAAGATACTACGTAAACGAGTGAAGAAATTAAATAAAATAGATACGAATGAATTATGCCTGTCAAACGTTGATTACAATGATGATGAAAAATCTCCTGGGTTGATCTATCTGGATGGATCCCTTCTGATAAGATTAGTTAATGTTAAAAAATATTAAAAACTTAGTTATTGATTTTACTTTTTAGGTTGATAATAAGAGAAATGATTTTACCAATATTACCTTTTTAATTTATTCGGTATTTATTGAATAATATCATTGTATTGAATTACACCAATAAAGCAATTGACTGGTTGATTTTTGACTGATTGAAATAGGATGAGTTGACTTAAATCCAATTTTTACTAAGAGTTGTGTAACTTGTGGTACTTTTTTGTTGGTGACAAATAAAGAGAAGGACGAAAGTAATAGATAAATTATAGAATGTGTTAACGTTACTGGATTTGCCGAACTAAAAACTGATCTTCTGCCTGCGGAGTCTTTTATAATTTTTCAGTCCTTCTTCCCTTACAATCCTCTTTTCAATAATTGAAATGATTTATTATTTTATTTTTCTGCTGTTTATTTACTAATTGAGATTGTCACACCAGATTACTACGCCTCGCAGCTATATTAGATACCCATAAATTATCCAAATATCAGAGTTATACGGGACCTTACTGACCCTGTCACGAGATAATAACGGGTGAAGGAATAGTTATTCGATTTTCCTAGAAAAATAAGGCTGAGTCATTGAATATTTTTAATTACCAGCCTGATGAATATTGTGTTTATTACGTCTCAGATTTATACGTCTAGGATTAAGTTGTAAATATTTGTACATTTTAAGATCCGGAGCCTTTTCTCTCCGGCTTATGGGTTTTTCCCATGAGTTTTTTCCTAACAACTTTTCTAAAACCTTTCCTGTATTTTTTTAATAATCCTCCCGAATTAATATGCAAAAATTAAATAAAATTTTAAACAACGTTAATGAACAAAACCCGTAATTTAAATATTCCTGATCGTCTGAATAAACCGTTTTGAGTTTTAAAAATTATACTGGATAATACAATTTTGTTAAACAAAGAAATTAAAAATAAAAACCGTATTGAATTTAAAAATTATATTGAATGATATGATTCTATTAAACAAAGCAATTAAAAATGAAAACCGTATTAAATTTAAAAAAAAAATAAATGTGGGTAGTTTTCTCGGATTAATAATTTCGACCGCGCTCATGTCCAAGTTACCCCTTTTGGTTTGAGAATTGTTACTACAAAATGGCTGCGAACAAAACCCCTTAATTACGAAGTTAAATTGAACTAGTATAATATTATTGAAACACGAATTTAAAATATAGGCGAGCAGTATTGTAAGAATAATTCTTACCGGGTTAAAATAATAAAACTGGAGATTTTAAATATAATTTCAAACAGCAATACGGGGTTCTGAATTTTTAATAAACACTCTATTGTCAGTGACTGGGGTTTTTATACGGTTTAAAGAGGTCATACGGTCATGACTATTCACATAAATCGTTATTTAATGGGCTGTAAGTTTAGTTAGAAAAATGTAATTATTCTAGGGTTCTATTAGTTATTAAATTAATTGGTTTCAGGAGTCTTAATTAGAATAGTTTTAGGTATGTTTTGGTAAAATTTTAGACCTTAAGGTGAATTCGATTATCCAGGATTAATTAATAAAGGCAATTTGGGTCGACTGCACTTATGTTTCACAGGGTAATTATGTAATTTTTAGGTAAGTTTGGCGGCGATTTTACTCCTTTTTCTGTAGGGTACTAACCATTGTAACCCAAAGAATTTTTCGAGAAAAATTTCATGTTTGCTCAAAATTTTATCTTTGATTTATGGCTCCTGTCAGGAGCTCTCAGTCCCCTCTTAGTAGTCTTTTTCCAAGAAACAGTTACTAACGGAGCGGGGGTCCCCTTATAGTTTTAAGTTCTCATCTATGTAGTGGTTTTATTTCCAGAAAAAAGTGCATAACGGCGCGGAGGGGTGTCCTTGAAGCTTCTAGTTCCCTCCCATTGATTAATTAATACTAATATTACATGTATCTCTGAATTAGTATGTAATATTTATGTTCTTTATATTGAGTGGCTAATGATACTCCTATTGCATTTGTTGGTTATCTACCAGCGCGGGGTTAGTTATTGGAGGGGAATTATCTTATTCAATTTTGATTTTTCCTTGTTTAGCAGAGAGTAGCATGCTCCAGTATTAATATAATTATTTATTTTGGTGAGGTTGTATTGAAACCTATTCAGGTATGACCAGGTTATAGTTGTGGCGGTCATGTGACCACTGACATTAAAATTATTTAAACATTAGTAAAAATTCGTTAAAAATTTAGTAAAATTAAAATTATTCTGTTAGACATTTAGGCTACAGTTAAAATTTGACATTGTAAAATGTAGTAAATTCAATAGAATAATTTAGTTTTAAACTTTCAGTTGTAGTAATAGGATTAAGTTGTAAATATTTGTACATTTTAAGATCCGGAGCCTTTTCTCTCCGGCTTATGGGTTTTTCCCATGAGTTTTTTCCTAACAACTTTTCTAAAACCTTTCCTGTTTATTACTCTTTTTTCTATGTGCAATAAACCCAAGCGATAGAGGACCCGAGGTCAGCATGGCCAGCTGTACTCTCGGGCCCGCTGACGTCACGAAGACTTATTGCCCCTTCGCACTTTTTTCACACTTTTCTATTTCCCGAAGATTTCCTTCGTGCCCCTTCGCAAATCTTCGGGGCCTTCTACCCCACTACTACCCTTTGAACTTCAACTCTGATACCTAAAGTGTAGTAGTGGACACCATTATTCCGACCTAACTCCCCGTCCTGAGTGCACCCTGCTCCGGGTGATATATTTCTGTCGTGAATCGTTATAATATATCTGGTAAAATTAACCTCACGTTTTTTTATTTAACAGAACCTATCACCGTACCCCTTAAAATCCTAAATAGTTATTTTAAACTATTCTTTTTAACTGTCTCAATCCAGGATGAGAATTAATTAAAGGATACTTTAGCTCGAAGTAGCATTTTACGAATAATTACTTTAATAGTAATATTATTGACATGAAGGTGTGGGACACTTTATTTAAGAAAAGTGGGAGAACGGTTTTAGACTAATCGAGAGAGGGTGGGGAAGAGCATAAGATATCAAGAGTGGAGGGAGAGTCAACGAGTGAGAAGATGTGTTAGTATAGTCTAGGCTGATTTCGACACTTCTCTTGGTTGGAACATACATTTAAATATGTATATACAAAAAAAAAAAAAATAAATTTATGCACCAGCTACACGGGGTCGTAATAACACGCTGATGAATTTATGATATTAATGTAATAAGGGCGTAAAAAAATTTGATTTTGGGAATCAACTTAATTATTATGATATTGCAAAAAAAAATTTTTTTTTTAAATTTGACTGTTTTTTGAAATTAGATTTTTTTTTACATTGACAAAAAAATTTTTCGAAATTTACCGAAATCATAAAAAAAAACTAAGTTTGCCTAGATAAAAATTTATTTTAATTTTAAAACTCCGTACTTGGATGTTATTTGGGTTAAAATTTATAAAACTTATGACTCCATAAATTATTTCACAAAGAAGCTTGTAAGAAAGACAGAATTCTACGAATCAAGAGAGCCAGATGTTACGTCCGGATGTTAATGGGGTAACAATTGTAGCAGTTCCTTAAATTTGAGACTAATCACTTAAGATTATATGTCTCGGGAGGCGGGAACCGCGCCTATGGGTATCCGTATGTCAGGGTTACATGAAACTACACGCGGTAAGAATTTAAAACTGGGTCACTGGTTGGGATAGGTCAGGCACGAGCGAGCGACAGCAGATGTGGCAAGAACACTTAAAAGATATATATAAAAAGAAGTATACCTGGTAGCTGTAGTAGATGCAACGTGAAGAAAAACAAACACCCTGGTTGTTATGAATTTCCTTAATGGTATAATTATGTTCTTAATCGATATATAATGATGAATAGGGGTTATTGCAAAAAATTTTCACACTGATTATTCTAAATGACAATTTATTTAAATTTTATGTAACTGGTTGAGTTTACACTAACAATTAATTGACTGGATGGTTATTAACTGGGAACTTTTAAACAACAATGGTTTAACTTTTGAACGAATGTCGAGAAATAGCTGTTATGTTATAAGGAAATAGCGATAGAAAAGATTGCAACGATAGCAATTAATTTTTGTGACTGAGAGCTGGTCTGCGGTTTGCGATGTGTTTTATAACTTTGGTTACCCCTTTTGTCCCCTCTGATGATTATGTGTTTTCGTCGTCGGGGTCCTACTATGTTAGCTTTTAGTTGAAAATGTGTGTGAGTGACCTTGTAGAAAGAGTAAGTTAAGACGTGGTACAAAAATCGGAGATTTTACTCCTTATATTTATGACGAAGATAGACATAGGCTATAAAAATCTTAATACAGATAGCGAGAGCGGCAAGAGGTTCGTTGTTCTCGTAAGACGCCCGAATGTCGGATTCCGACACGTGTCACTTCGTTTGGGATTTAATTGTATGATTAGATAACAAACGGTTTATTTAATTAATTATAATATAAAAAAATATACTATTTTTATTATATATATATTTTTTTTGTGAGCAGCAAGGGTAATAGGACTTTAATAATTTCTAACAACGAACTAACCCTCGTGACGTTAAAATTTCTACTGCTGCTCTCATTGTCCGAAATGGGGTTTATATACACAATTGGTCCTGAGATTTAATTATTATTCGCATAAAATTATTTTTTCTGCCCTCCGGCCGGAAAGTGGCAACTTTCTGGCCGCTGCGCTAAACAAAGTTGCCACATTCCGGCTACGTCGAGCAGAAAAATAGTATACACCAAATAGTAAAAGTAAAGCCTCAGATCACATGTTTGTCAACCTCGGCTTCGCCTCGGTCAACAATTACATGTGATCTGAGACTTTTCTTATTTTACTGGCCTAGGTATGTAATATACTATTAATTCAATATCTAAATGCAAATTTTAGCTTTCAAAGAAAAAGAACTGTTTCATCGGAATTTGCGCAAAGCATAGCTCTTGCGAGCGTCTCGGTCCCTAATGTTGGTGAACGTGAACAGGTCTTGGTGTAAAGAAACACCACATGAAGCTAAACTCTATCTGGAATGGTACACCTTGGTCTCCCTCAATACTCAATTTTCATACGGCAATCGCGGTATTTCGGAAAGTTTGTCTATAAGGATACACTTCGCATGGCCTTTGGGTGGCCAAGTGGGCATGCATAGCCAAATCAGGTGAATCCACCCACCACGTATGGGTAGTCTCTTCCAATACTCAGCTTCTCAGCGCTTTAACCGACAATGCAGCGTTAGCTTATACTCTAAACTGCTATAAAAATAGACTTCTCGTGGTCTTTCAATGGTTAACTTGATACACGCGTACCGATGCCGCTGCTGATCTAATTTGGTATATGAAAGCCTCATTGTGCTTTCTGACGACTATGGTGAGATGGACCACCTCTTGATATGATCGACATAGATGGAGGTTTGTTTGGTGTGCCGTGGGTGAATAGCTCCGCGGAGTTAATTAACACCCGACTTCGATTTTGGTGCTCATCTCGTGAATGTACCGAGTCCAGTGTAGGTCATAAGAAAGCAATAAATTTTCTGAGAAGGTCAAATGGGGCATTACACGTGCAGCATTTTTACTAACACTGATGCTACCGATGTCGCATGACTACCACTACTATAACACTCTTCGTATTGAATAGTCAATGATGTCTATACTACTGGGGTTAGTTACTTTACCGGCGTAAGAGTAGTTACCGTAGAAAACTGATATCAAATTGATGTCAGATTGTTATAAAGAGAAAAAAAAAGAACATAAATCGGCCTGAGATACTGAGGGTGGGAATAAGTGAGTGCGAGAGAGTTATGCATTTTCAATGCATTTTCCTTGTGAGAAAATAATGATTATAAAAATAATAGGTAATAATAAAATCCACACGAGTTACACAAGGCCGTAACAATGGTATCAAATTGATGTCAGGTTGTTATATATAAAAAAAAAAAAGAACACGAATCGGCCCGAGGTACCGAGGGTGGGGATAAGTGAGTATGCGAGAAGCATTGCATTTGAAATACATCTCCCTTGTAAGAAAATAATAATAACAGGAAAATTCACACGTGTTACATAAGGCCGTAACATAGTCATCTCAGTGTTTCTCAAAAAGAGTTGCGCTTTCGTTCGATGTAGGCGGTACATCTTAGTTGCTATTGATTTTTTGGAGTATGCCTTTTATTGTGTGTCAGCGATACCTGTCATTATGGGCTTGCTCTATGACCACCCTGAAGGGTGTATTAAGTTTAATTCATATTATTTCAGATGATAATTGGTTTAAGAATATTAATTCAATATTATAATAAACATTTGCATATTGCTGAAAATTTGTTCAAATAAAGGTAATATCACGTTACTAATCAATTTGTTAGATCTCGAAATTTTAACGTCCTTAAAAGCTTCTTTGACCTTAAGAATTTTTTTTCTTAGAGCCAAAAGGGCGTATGTTAAAAAAATTTTTTTCGCGATTTTCAACCAGATTTTTACTTGTATACATTTCCTAGTTGATTGGAATAAGAAAAAAATTTGTCCATACATTCTTTTAGTTCTGCAAAGCCAAAGGGTGTATATTTTGAGATACGCCCTTTTAATATTAGTAACGCAATATTTTTTATTTAATGTAATGCTAAGACATTTCTGTAATAACTAACAATAACTCTACATGATACAAATATATTTGTTCAATACAGGGTTGTTACGTCCGGAGTGACGCAAACACAATATTATGTTTATGTGGTTCCGAATTTTAGAACTCGCTACTTAAAGCCTTCGTTTAGGGTGGCGGGAACCGCGTCAGATTATAGAAGATGGGATGGCCGGTGTCACGAACGGAGTGAGTGATGGGCGCAAGGAATATGAAATAGAAATCTCAAATATCCGAACGTTATCACTTTGTCCGTTCGGGAGCTAAATTAAAAATTGCGTTGGAGTGTGGAGCGGTACACAAGCTCGAACGTTATCTCTAAGCATCAACTTAGAGAGAGAGTAAGGATGATGGACTCTTGCTGACTTCGGTCACGAGTAACCTATTCTATTGTTTAACTCAAATCTTATTTGTAATAGAGATCTTATTTTATTTAATTGTATCTTTTGATTTGAAGGAAAGAAAAATATAATTCTGTTATTTGAATTTTATTGAGACAAACCAGTTAATAAGTTTACAAATTTGGGTTACAATATAAATGTTAAATAAAAATAGTCATAAAAAAAAATGAACATAAAGGTTAGATATAAAAGATAAAAATATAAAGTAAAATGTTTTGTACGCTTACCCTGGAAGTCTGCTCTTTCGAGAGAGGCCCTAAGTTTTATGGGACTTTCACCTTCTATGGGTATTGTTCACTATTGAGTCACCGTATCTCGGATGTTCCGGAGAAGTTAAGTAATTTTTATAATGAATTTTAATTATAATCAACGCTTTTTAGCGGAAAAGTTTATCAAAATAAAGCTTCGCGAATTTTCACAAAGAAATCCTTAAAATCTAGTCAACGCTCTTCGGCGGAAAATAATCTTCGCGATTTACGCGGACAAATCAACGCTCTCTTGGCGGAAAATAATAAAACAAAAGAAAATTGGAATATAAATTATGGCATATATCGAATAGCCGATGAATCTACCACGTTAGTGCTACTAAGTACAGCCTAACCACAAGCAAGGCACTGACTCGTATATTACGGAGTCTATTGTGCTTCCGAAGAATTATTTGCCCGGAGCCGATCGACGCGGAGCTAACCAGTGGTATCTTGGTCGAAATCGAACTGCCTAAAAATGATTTTCGGGCGGTTTATATAGGGTTAGCAACATCGGCGTCTGTATGGTACTCATAGGTAAATTAATTCAAAAATTGAGGGAGAGCTCAAGGGTATTTTGCATCATTGCGTTTCTAGATTTTTCGAAACCCGGATAAATTTATGCGTAGTTTGAACTATTGCCTTATAGGTCTTATTTTTACGACTTTAAGCGGAAAACGTGAAGGTGACTTCTGACTTCATCATATTACAAATTTAAAAGTTAGAAAAACAAAGTCGTTAAATTCTGATTATAATTATTTTGTATATAAAGAGATCCGGGTGATTCGTATGAACGTCATCTAATCATGGGAAAGTTAGGCCAGATTACTCTTCTACAGACTTCAAGGGTATGATAAATTGTAAATTAAAAATAAAAAGTTACATATATTTAGAAGAAAAACAAAAATTTTAGATTTTAGCAGACGTCACACCGGTAAGGAATGATTTGAACTACTTAACACTTAATAGTCACCCTTTTATCAATAACAATCAGACCAGATAGTTATATTTAAATATATAGAAAAGAAAAAAAATAATAACAAATTATACCTGGTTTCGAACAAAAGAAAAAGGTGCGATGAAGTGCTGACTAATTGCTGGCTCGGTGCAGGTAAAATAAGAGTACCGGATAGTACCGGAGATAAATGATTTTTAATTCCGTAAATTCGTTTTGTGAATTATTTTTATTCAAATAATCAATATTAATAACTGATATAATTAAGTAAAGGTTATTTAACTGACTGGAAGTATTTTAAACGCGATTATAATTAATATTCGGTTTAAACTGATTTTTATATCAATTCAAAATTATATAAATGTACGTACGGGAAAAACTGTTGGCTAGCAAGTTTTTAAAATAACACACAAATTTTAACGTATAAACTATAGTCACCTTTAATTGTTTATTTGATAACGTAAAGTTACACTTCAACTGGAAAACTTATTATTAACTATTACACTTTAACTAAATTGTTACTATTTATTTTGGACTTAATTGTATAACATTAATATTATGTTATAATATTAAGTAAGATCTTTGATTACAATTCTATAATTTATTCTTAAAGGTTTTCTGTAACTAAGAATGCATAACAATCCGTGGTGTATTTATTCTATGAGTTCCATTCTGTAACTGATTAAAAAGGTGTTAAAGAACATACATTGCAGTTTTGAGTATCATTACGCCACGGGAATAAACTGGTAATATAGTGTGTTCTGCCCAGACGCTGGCGTATGAACATCACCGTCAGCAATTTTGAAAGATAACATTAAAAGAATAAGAAAAAATCTACAGAGGCATAAACAGGTTATAAAATTTAAACGCTTTATTGAAAATTCAATTGAAAACAACTCAAAAATTAAAAAAATTCTCGAGTAAATGCGTCGTTATTCAAATTTTTAATAAAAATCACTTTGGCCAGCTTCATCGACAGTTTTTTTGTAAAATACAATTATTTTTAATTTGTTAATAAATATCAACAATAGTTGTAACATTGATATGAAACTAAAAAAAGCATGATGCTTTTGTTATTATTGAAAAGCGGTGACTTCTCTTTATAAAAATATCAAACGTCAAATGTTTTCGTAAATTTTAACGACTATTAAAAAATATATAATGTCAAAAAATGTGTAAATATTATCAAAATAAAATGTATTTTATGAGTTGTCCAAATTAACTTAATAAATAATAATTTTTCAGTCGATATTTCTCCAAAATCCCGGCGTCTTGAATTACAAGCAAAAAATGAAACTCCAAAACAGAGTGAAATTAAAAACTACATTGGCCCAATATTGACAACAACTTTATTCGATTTTAGTCCTCCTGATATACAGAAATTACTAGGCGTTACACCGCTACTCGAAGGCCCGCCAGAAAATTTATGGACATCTCCGAGTGATAAAATAATTTTACGACCTGTTACAAATCACAACATCATAAAAGCTCTTACTCATGATGGGATACTAAAATTAGGGGAACAAGTTAAGAGAAATTACGAAGCAGATGTAAATAAAAAAGTAAATGACAATTTAAGTCGCGAGATAAATGAAATCCGTTCAATGTTTGAAGCTGAAAAACGTCATGCTATTAATCTCAGTATTAATGAGACTAGAAATGTATATGAAAGTAAGATTGATTTATTAACTAAAGAGCATGAAAGTAAATTGCAGGTTATTTCTTTATTTATTTAATTGGAATTTTTTATTTTTTTTAATACAGTTTTTTTAACATATAATTGAAATAATCGAATTATGATTCACTATTTTATATTTTAGAGTGCGCTCGCTGAAGTTGTAGAAAAGTCCAATAAGAAATTACAAAAAGCTGTTGTGGCTGAACGTGTGAGCGTGACACATCAGATGCTCAAGAAATTAAGAGATGAAATTGGTTATATGGTCATTAAACTGTACGATGAGTTCGAGAGAAAATCTCGAGTTGACCGAGAAAATATGATTGCTGACTTTAATAAAACAATTAGGTCCAATAAAATTTTTAATGCGGTATCACTTTACTTTCAAGACGAGTCGTAAATTATTTTTATTTTTTATTTTTATAGAAATGAACGAAATAAAAATAATGATATTTTAAATGCTTTTGAGAAAGAGAAAAATCTTGAGATGAATATTCAAAGGCTTGAAATAGAAAATAAATATATTAATCTTCTGATAAATTCAGTCAGGGCGGAAAGATCTCACAGTGAAACTCGAATGAGTTTTCGTCAGCAAAATTTCCAGGTACTGTTATTGTTTATTGAATTAAAAATTATTAAAAAAAAATTAAATTTTCAGGAAAAAATGCAAGCACTTTATAAACTTCTGGTGAAAACATTGTACATAATAAAAGTATTAAATAAAAAATTGTCCCAACCGACAGCTCGAATTCACGAGCCGACTTGGCGAGATAAATTACAAGAAATAATAAATAAATTTAAAAAGATTATTAATTTTGTATTTCACGCGATTCCGGGGCACGCTGAATTTCTCCTTTCTCTGGAATCACTTTTGTCTTTGGAGCATCATGAAGATAGAATTGCTTGTGAAAATGGGGATAGTAATCGCTGTGTCTTGGGAATAATAAAAAATTTCTCTGGATCATTAAAAAATGACGTTTTTCGAGTTGTAGAAATTGTTGATAAAAATGGAAAAAAGTGGAGGCCTGTCACTTTGCCATATCAGGTAATCTTTCATTTTTAATTAGTAATAAATAATGAATAATAAAATAATTATATTTTTTTTATGTAGCCATCAGTCGTCGATGAAGATGAACCGCTTTTTATACCAGAAATCATTTTGTATCATAATATCGATGATGTTTTGTCTGATAATAATTTTTTTATGGAATCAAATGATGAAATCGATAACGATGTTCGGACTTTTGAAGAATTGACTGAAGAAGATAACTTTAAGATTCAAATTATGGATTCTGATATTAATGTAACACAAATTTTAAATATTTCTATTTATTCATTATTTCAAAATTAATTCTAAAAAAATCGAAAATATCTTGACATAAAAATTTAATTTTTTTAGAAATTAGTAACAAATATTATAGATTATTTCAAAATTTTTGGTTTTAAATAATTTACAAAATTTGTGTAAATTTTAAAAGTTATCTTGTATTAATTTTTTAAAAATAATTCTATATTAAATTAATTGTAATTTACTTTTTAGCTGCAAAATTCCGGAGAATCAAAAATAAGATACAAAAATTAATGCTAAAAAATCGAAAATATGTAGACATCAAAATTTAATTTTTTTAGAAATTAGTAACAAATATTTTAGATTATTTCAAAATTTTTGGTTTTTAATAATTTACAAAATTTGTGTAAATTTTAAAAATTATCTTGTATTAATTTTTTAAATATAATTCTATATTAAATTAATTATAATTTACTTTTTAGCTGCAAAATTCCAGAGAATCAATTGCATCTGATAAAAGAAAATCTTCTGTAACAGCACCTGACGACTTAATTCAACATAAAATTCGGACATCTTTAAGAAAATCGATTGAAATTATAACAAAATTAAAAGAAGAATTCCCTTCAAGTGAACCACAGTTCTCCAAACACGAGGACGAAACTGACCGTATTTTACTAGACTTAATGAAATATTCCAACGATCTAAAAAACGTCTAACCTAAGTCTAAAAAAACATCAAAAATTAACATACAAATTTTTCATGTCACATAACTTTATTTGACAAAAAAAAAATAAGTTTATAATGATATTGACAATAAATAAAACATTTCACGTGAATTGTTTATGAGTAATATGAAGTAGATATGACAGTAACTAAAAAAAAATTAATTAATTAATAACTAAACTCAAGTATAATTCAAACATAAAAAAATAAAAAAAATGAAAAGTTTTTAGTCAATAAAAATAATAACAAAGTAAATTGTTAGTTATATCGACTTAAAGAACATCACTTATCAATGCTAATTGATAATTATTTACAATTTATCATTTATCAAAGAGCTTGTTTTCATATTAGTTATAATAATAATAAAAGTATATCTATCGAGTTCAACTCATCATTAAATACCATGGCGGTAAAAATAAATGTACGTCTTAACAAGTTTAAAAATTAAATCATCTGCAATCCGTGTGATTAATTAATTTAAAAATAAATTTATTTCTCATAGTCCTCTTCGTCGGGTCTTACTTGAGGGAACCTTCTGAGAATTTGTTGCTGTGGCTGAGGTCTTCGCTGTTGCAGAGGGATGTTCACTTCCTCGGGACTGCGGAAGACTTGGTTAGAGGGAAGACGATATTGGGGAAGTCCTTGTGGTGTTGGAGAAGGACGCGCTATTGATGGAATACTGTTCAAGGTGGTCTGTGAAGGCTGGTTTGAGTACAACTGAGAATTGTGATGGGTTCTTCTTGGATTGGGAGTCTGGTGGTAATCTTCGCTTTCACGCTCGTCCGTGAAGATATCTCCTGGGAAGTAACGTTCACTGTATCTCAATGTAACATTTGGCTTTGATTCAGCTTCTTGTAAGTTCAATGGTTTGTACAGGTACTCATTGACGAAGTGGTACTGAGAACTCTTTTTGCAGCTTATGTCTCCGTTTGGTGGCATGCAGATCAGATGAACCTATTAATTTAGATAAATCGGTCAGTGAAACGCGCTGGTATTGATCAATATTTATTAGGTTGAAAGTAAAAAATAAATACCTGGTGGAAAGTAAAACCTTCTGGGCAGATCCACGAGTGTTTAGCGTTGTCTTGACAGTAATGGAACACTTCACAGTTCAGTTCTTCATCAGCATAATAACCTGTTTGCTTACCAACACAATCAAATTTACTTTGCGGTAAAAGTAAGCTCAGACGATCTGGCTCTTCTTTTTCTTCTTCAAGAGGCTCCTCTTCTAGCTGAGGATTTTGCACGGCATAAGATGCACCACGAATTGGACCTTGACGTCCTCCGGTTAGAACTCTTATTGAGCCTTCATTTGGTTTACGGTAAGCCTAAATAAAAATTATAATTAAAAATGATTTTTCTACTTTAAAAAAAAAAAAAATAGAACGAAAAAATATTAAAAAAAATTTCTATCTATTTTTTACATGCGCATATTTTAAAAATTGATTTTATTGCTCAAAAATTTTTATCTTCAAAATCATCCAAATTTTTCTAAATCAATAAAATTTCATAATTTAAAAATTTCTGAATAAAAAATTTGGTAAGAATATTTTGACACTTAAATGGAATATTTTCTAAAAAATTTTCGGGGATTTTTTAAAAAAAAATTATATCGGTTTACTCTTTAAATTCCATTATCAAGAAATAAGATGTTAAGAAAGTAATTTTTTGAGTAAAAATAATTCAAAAACAGCAAAAAGAATATTAAAAATAATTTTATCTATTTTTTACATGCGCATATTTTTAAAATTTTTTAAAAATTGATTTTTCTGCTTGAAAATTTTAAGCTTAAAAATCATCAAAATTTTTCTAAATCAATAAAATTTCATAAATTAAAAATTTCTGAATAAAAAATTTGGTAGGAATATTTTGAAACTTAAATGGAATATTTTATAAAAATTTTTCTGGGATTTATAATAAAAAATTCTATCGATTTACTGTTTAAATTTCATTACCAAGCAACAAGATGTTAAGAAAGTAATTTCTCGAGTGAACATAAAAATTTCTACAAACGTCTAATTGCTAATAAATCTTGAAAACATTGTAACAACAATGTTTCCGAGTCTATTAAACCACAGCTAATTTGTTGAGCATGAAAAGAGCATTGTGTAAGGCTAGTAATTTATTTTTTCTATTTATAGACCAAAATAATTTACCGGTTGCTGAGCTGGCCGATAGAGAGGAGTAGGCGACGGAGTAGGTGTAACGACATTATCCTCGTAACTGTCATCTCTGTAACCACCTGAGGCCTGTCCAAGGCCAGGACTGTTGTAAAGGGGCCCGTAAGTTGGTTTACCAGGAAATGAAACTGATCTTGTATCTAAATTGTAGTGATTTTGGGCCGCTGCTATCGCAACCCAGGTCAGCAGAAGCACTCGATGCATCCTTTGGCTCGAAAAATAAAAATAAAAATAAATATAGAAACTATTCTCTCCATATGCATTGCGCTTTCCAGTTAATAAAAATTGCATTTATTTTCCCTTATAAATCTATAAAAATCTAATGGGAGATATATAAACAAACTTTCGCTGACCCAAACACTCTCTTGTGAAAATCAATCTCCAGTTGATCAAAGTTGATGAATCATCTTCAAATGTACGTCTCAATATTCGCAAAACAATGAGTTTGTTATTTTTAAGTCTACATAGAAATCATCCATGAGATTAATTAAATCGTTAATTACTTTCTCGTTTGCTCAATCGATGCGGTATAAGGTTGACGTGAAATACAAGTGACATTACGTTGCATGGTACGGGTAAAAAAAAGTAATAAATTTTATTACTGACAAATAAACGATACTCTTCCTCATTCATACTGGGTCATATCGTTCACTAGGACAAACGTGATAGTTTTCTCCAAATGATCGTTAAACGCATGATACCACTCTCGTTTTACAGGTATACATGTGTACGTTTCTGTAATTTTTAGTTTGACGGCTATACTCACTGGCACTTACTTTAGCGAACGTCTTCTATTCGGTGAATGAGGTCGTTTATGTTTAATTTATTTAAGTGGAAAGTTTTGAATAACAAAATGAAATGTTTATTATATTCGCATGAAATTGAAACTTTTATTTTAGAAAATTTTTATGGTGAGTTTAAGACAATTCACAAACACTTATCGTAAGTGTTTGTTTATTTTAATTGCTTTCTTTGTGTTTAAATTGAAGGTCGTTGGCGTGTGGCATTATGATTTAAAAGTAATGCAGAATTTTTTAAGAACTTTTTTTAAAAGATCAATTTTAGTTTTCAAAAAATTAATTTATATGCCGATGAAAAAATTTACTTGATTTTACACTGAAAAAAAAAAAAAAAATACTTTTATTAAGATAATTTTCTTGAAACAAGAATTTATGTTCTTCAAAAATTTCAAGATTATATATTCTTAGCTTAAGAAATTGTTAAATGGATTGAAATAATTTTTTAAATAAAGGTATTCTTTTGTTTATCTATTATCGAAAGATAAGTATTGTTCTTCTCTTCAGAAATTAATAATTAATAATAATAGAATATTTGATCGTCAGCGAGTTTCTTGAGCTAAGAAATTGTTAATTGAGTAAAAGTATTTTTTTCTAGGTGTAGAGAGTAAATTTTGAACCAAGATTTCGTAGAATTTTATTTTGTTGAATAAAGTAGAAAAATTTTTGAACCAAGTGAAATTTATTTGAACCTAGAAAAATTTTTCTCTTTGATTTAAGTCAATGAAATTCTTCAAAATGGTTTTTTTGGACAAGATTTTTTTCATTGAATTAAATTAACTTTACTATCAGTTCTGGTGTTTCATCATTGGTCATTAACAATTGAGGAGCTGATTTTCAAAAGGGTATCTTTTCATATTTTAAAAGACCACTTTTTTGAACATTTAAATATTAATTACTTCGAGAATTATAAAGATTTATAAATGAAAATCGAATTGTAGCCTCATAACCGATAGCACATTATAGCTAAATTAAAAGAAGCTCAATACAAACATTTATAATTGAAGATAATTAGTTTTTTGTCTCGATTAATCAAAAATGAAAAGATACCCTTTTGAAACTTAGCTCCTCAATTGATCATTGATCAATATAAATAATATACATTAATTATCTTTGAAAATTTTTTTCACAAAATTTTAAAACAAATTTTATTAAATGATACTAAAAATATTATAAACTTAATATATTTTTATAATCGAACATACTATTTAAATCCTGTTCTAATTTTTATTACGGAAAAAATTTAGCTTATCACGCCCATTTTTAATCAACATAATTATAGTAATTAATTAAATGAACTAAATTCTACTAACTGCAGACAGCAATTTGTTGTAATTTAAAAGCAAAACACTTAACTTCGGACCATTTACTCGATTAGTTATATAATTATTTCTATCACCGTCGATTAATCATACCGAAGTATCCAATAATTTATCAAAATCACTTAGAAGTACTCTAAATAGAATGTAATAGTATAAAATTTTTAGGAAAACAATAATTCTAATACTCGGACTCAATATAATACCTTTGCGCAAATAAATTATCGAATAAAGTCTAAAGGTCAGAGTTTAAGTTTGACGAGACGTTTAATAACTTTTGAATTGCATAATATTACGATGGAGGATAATACAAAGTCCCGAGGTGAACGATCTTTTTGTGTCAGTGAATCAGCATTGGGAATCGTTTAATAGCGGTAAATGTTTATCAATAATATGAATATAAATATAAATATCAATAGTATCATCATCAAAGAAAGTTTATTGTATTAAATAATGTCTTATACCTTATACAGCTGATCTAATCGCGATTATTAATCGAAAATAACGGTTGACAATTATTTTTTTATTATAATGGACTTTACTGTTTAGGAATATTTGTATAATCAGTATTTGCAAAACTCAAGAATGGAGACCGTAATCATTAAATCGGAGATCAAGAGTAGACCGCGGGTCCTGTTTGGTCCGCTGCAAGTGAAAGTGAGAGGGCTGTAACTTTACTCACAACGGCTTAGATGAAAATTATAAACGAAGTAAATCTATATCAGACCATAAACCAATATAAATTATATACGGTTCGTGCAATCCAAGTCCGGCCTATTATTAGCAACTCATTGGCTTGATAAGTTGTTTATAAGATCTTAGTTCGAGGTTGTAGGTTTTATCCTTCTATCGCGTTCTAACGGGGTGAGAATGCGTGTGTTTAACGCCCTTGGAGTTTAAAACCACCGACCAAGGAATTTATGTCAGATTGCATTACTTTATTGTCTGTCTGTCTATACATTCTGAGACACGCCTTTCATTTAAACAATAAACATCAATTACTTATTACTTATTACTTATTACTTATTACTTTACCGTGTCATTGACTTCTTGATACACTTTCGATTTTTATTTTAAATTCATTAGTAGTGATTATTTATTGATAAAAATTCATTATTTGATCAAAAGCGTTGAAAGTCAAAATTAGTTTTTATTCATTTTTGGATCAAATTCTAAAATTAGAAATTATAATTTTAAGTTAGAAGAAATATTGTAATTAGAATTTCTATATATTGTGTTTGAGTAGAACAAAGAAAAAAATTTGTAAAAATTGTTTTTCAAAACTTAAGACTAAGTAGTATCAATTATCCTTTGTTGATAAAAATATTTTTTCTTGTTAATTTTATTGTAAAAATATGAATTTTTATTGTTTTATTATACACAATTTTAAGAAAAAATTTTGAAGACATTGAAATGGATATTATAATGTCATATTAGAAGAAATATTTTATTTTGAAGAGAATTTTAGGTGACACGACAAAATTTCCCCGACAAAATCTAATTTTAAATAATTTTAAATAATAATATTATTATTCCTGACAGTTGTGATGGTATTTTAAAAGGGCACAACGAGATTTTGAAGCGTATTTTGTCGGGGAGATTTCGTGGTGAAACCGAATTTTATTGTATAAATTTTTCTCGGTAAGAATCATTGAAAGAAATAAATTAAATTTTAATTTTAATTTGATCAAAAATTTTTCAACAAAATTATGCACAAAAGAAAAATTTTTGAATTAAAATTAATTTTGATTAAAAAAAAAAAATCATATTTTTGGATCAAAATTTTGTCTCTTAAAACAAGTTAATTTTTTATCAATGCATAAAGTTTTTAAATGTTATTTTTTTCTATAAATGATAATTTTTTGATTGATTAAATTTTCGGAAACAATAAGTAAAATAAATAGCTTTAAAGCAATTTAATATATCAAACGTTGTCTTACCCCGACAAATAAATATTTAATCATTAAAAATAAATGGTCAAGTATGTAGTAAGATGGTAAAATGCAATAAATTTATGTAAGAAAAAAAAATGTGTATCAGTAATCCCGAACAAGATATGCCGGTGCAGGTTACTGCAAGTACAAGTCACACGCCCGTAATTCTCAGTGTACATAAAGAAAGCGATTGTGTAACAAGGGTATAGAGATAGTTGTCCAGTTGGTCGGAAACTCTGAAATGAGATCACGCTACGATACGGGTTTGGCCAGGTTAATGTACAAGCAGTTGCTAATATAAGTAGATTAAAAGTGAGCAAAATCTAAGCACATATTAACTTCTGCATATATGTCTGGGAATTTTAAGGAAATTGACTTATTTACTTTTAAAACATGTCGATCGCGTAATACTGACAGCTCGTTAACGTTTGAGGGCAATAAATCTTATAACTAAACCATTTTAAGTTCAAATTTTCTCTATTTTATTTTCATTATCTTACTCGGCATTTTTTTTATAATATTACCAATAATGTCTACTATGTTTAAATAGGCACTTAACTTGTATTTACTTTACTTTTTGCTTCTTTTCATAATAATAACTCATAATCACAAGTAATAAAACTACTCAAGTGTAAAGACTAAATTGCCAAGTTTGAATTAATGTGCAATAATCAATAAAAAGTAAAATTACTTATAGCTTCGATACTTTCCAATTGTTGATCAGATAAATGTAATTATTATTTATTGTTACGAATAATAAATTTCCATTTCAATATTAAATTATCCGTATTGTAATTAATAAGGAAACAATTATTTTAATTTTGCAATTTTTTTTTTCAAGTCAAATATTTTTGAATTTTATATTTATAATCCAACCATTTGAAAAAAAAAAAACTTGATAAAAATGAATTTACATTTATTTTAATGAAAAAAACATTTTTTCATTA
Organism: Cotesia congregata; assembly: GCA_905319865.3. Taxonomy (NCBI): domain Eukaryota; kingdom Metazoa; phylum Arthropoda; class Insecta; order Hymenoptera; family Braconidae; genus Cotesia; species Cotesia congregata. The sequence continues at coordinate 14,374,622 of CAJNRD030001120.1, forward strand.
ATAAAAACAGTACCAGAAATTAATTGACTTTCAATTTAATTAAAAAAAAAAAAATTGAAAAAAGTTATTTTGACTAATAAAAACTCACAAAAATTTATTATAAAAATTTTTTTGATGAATGAGAACTAAAAAATTATTGAATAATTTTTTTTTCACTTAAAAAAAATTTAATAATTAAGTTATTAAGATTTGTATAAAATGATTAATTAGTTATAATTAAATGTGCAAAAATAAATGATTAACGAGTGAATATGGGTTAAAAAATTACCTGTTAATATATGATATCTAGTAGAATGTAAAACACCAAGAACACAGGTGATACGTCAACACGCACGGGATTTATCCTGCGGCGGCGCCACGGCATTCGCTTATATAGCTTGGCATGCTGAAAGTTTCCTCCACCAGCAAGGCAGCATAAAATTGTCCATTTCTTACCATATCTCACATTGGGACTTATGGTCTTTCGAGAGGTGGTGGAATCCAGTTTCATTCGGTCCAATAGATTTGATATACTCCAATTCTATTCAACTATTTAACTTTGCTTGTAATTTTGTTTTCGAAAAAACAGTGAACCATAAAAAAACCATCCATCATCGGATCAACATTAATAAACGCTGGATTAACAATTATCATCGCAGCTTTCTTACAAGAAAGTAAATAGATCCCAATCCAATTCAACCGAGAATAATTTGTTTGGTAACCCGTACCAACGAAAATTTTATTTAAAAGATTTAAAGCCTGTATACTGTCCTCATTTGTTACTTTTTTACATTTCTTGTTCTTATTTTCATTCTTATTCGCTTTACTGTTTTTTGTCTTCATACTTTTCTCTCAAAGACTAAATACCGCGTTGCATCATCGCTATTATACATTATAAATTTTACTTTTTATTTGAATAAAAATAAAATACAATTTTGAATGATAAATTAGTTTTAAATTTGGATTGATGAATAAAATTAAACGAGTAATAAATAACAATAGTGAAAATAAAAAATACTCGTGCAGCATGAAAGAATTGCCAAAAGAAAGTACCGATCCAATTTCATACATTTCAATAAATTAAGAGTATTTAGTGCGTAGAATTTGACGATGAGTGATTATGATCTCTCAACACATACACCGGTGCTATACTTGTACGAAATATAATGCACGTAATGCTTGTAATGTTGTTATACATCGTACGTGTACATCATTTTGTTCTTTCTACACTTGACTCAGATTCCTACAATCAAATCTTCGCAGGACTATCATAATAACACACATGCTAGATCATGATACACGTGAACATTGAAAGTCCTGGGCTTTCCTTCTCGTTTCTGATTTATATTTTTCATTTAAAATAATAATAGATTAAAAAATTATTAATGAACGGTTAAACTTTAATTGAAATGAACTTCGGAAATAAATGATTCAATTGTATAAATTTAGTGAAAGAAAAAGAAACAATATTAAATATTAAAATATGGAAAAAAAATTATCATGTTTAATAATGATTAATAATTTATATTACGATCAGACGATCATTATTACTATTTAAAAATTTCATATCGTTGTTTTAATTAATAGTTAGTTAATATTTATTCTTTAATTAATATTTATAGTTAATAAATATTTATTCTTCAATTGTTATAATTTTAAATTTATATGAAGAAAAATTTTAGCATAAATTTTCGAAAAATAGCAAAAAAATTAATTAATTTTTGGTCAAATTTATCAATCTCAAATTTTTGCGCATTTTTGAAGGTCACTTAAAAAATCTCATCTAAAATTAAAAATTTGATTTTCCACAGTTGTTTTCTTATTTTTTAATTTTTTTAGTTTAATATAGATAAGTCAGATTTATTTATAAAAGTCCAAAATCAAACGCATAGTATAGAAGTTTTTAAGCTTAATTTGAAAATAACTTTAACTTAATTTTTCATGACGAATAAATTAAAAATGAAAAATTAGTTTAACAATAAAATTAAACCAAAGTGAGTATAAACAAGCTTAGCTAATAATTTCAATTTTATATTAACTTCAGTATTTTGAAATTAATTTAAGTCGATTAATTTTAATATGAGGTATCAGGTTCTAGTTCTTACCCAAAATTAATTTTTTCCACAAACAAACAATGATTGATAGAGATAAAATCTATGTTTTCACTTATACTTCATCATAGCTAATATTTTATTTGTATTAGGTATACTATTACCATTATTATTACTAAAAAATTTTTAAAGTAATACATAATATATAACAATCAATATTTTGCTCTCGAATCCATTAATTTTTGACATATCAATTTGGTAATGTACTTAACATAACAAATCTCTTAAATGTAAATTATTCAAGATATTTCCAGATGACCTTAAACTATACTTGAGATAGCGTTTCTAATCCCAATCGAATATCTCGATTACCTAACTACTTCCGGACTGGATCTAAATACCGATACCGATACGGAGAAATTAGATTAAATTCTAAGATTATAACAAATTATTCAATTAAATATATCAAAATAATGACACGTATATCAAAAGAGTTTTATAAACGCCGATCGAACCCACAATTTAGAAAAATATTTATCAATATACCTTAGAGTAAAAAAAAACTAAAATCTCAAATAATCAGGCGGTGAATATATTATCATTCCGCTGAGGGAGTGGTCTCGATGAAAGAGTTTTGTTTTAAGTATTTTAATATACATTCGGGTGCTATGAACGCAGAAACACTTTCACCTGAAGAGTGACCGAGAGATATCGATAGGGAATAAAATAGTGAAAGAGCGAGAAACTGAGAGTCATATTAACTCTACTTCTGAGTTTAGTCTCCTGACTAGAGTGAAAGTCATCGATTGAGTTCTTTTCTTTTATGTGTACATGCATTGCAGTACACATTACTTGCACTACTGTACTTTATTTCTCACTGCATTGCATTGCGCTTATTCTGTACTCATGCCCTCCATCAGCGTTACGCCCCTGCATTTTTTTTCGGACGTCTTTCTTCAATCGTAACTTAATTCCACTCCATACAAAAATTGAAAAATTGTAAACATAAACAAAAACAAAATGGTTATCAATTTTTAAGGAAAAAAACAGCATTAAAAATTTCAAGTAAAATTTTCAAGATTATAAATTATAATCATTGACAAATTTTTTAGAATTTTTTTAAATTAAAAAATTTTACGTATACTAAAATAAAAAATTAATTTGACTCAGAAAAAAATTCTTGAACCAAAAAAAAATCAATTTTACTTGATTCAAAAATTTTACTACTTATTAATAATTATTATTAATAATAACTTATTAATAATTAAAAAAAAAAAAATTTTTAAATGATTTTAATTCAATAATTTTTTTCTTGAATCAACTTAATTTTTATTTCAATAAAAACAAAATTTCAAAGTTAAAATTTTTATAATTTACTGAGTTAAAGTTATAACTTTTAAAAAATTTTTTGCAATTAAAATTTTATCCGAAATTCAAGTTTAAAAATTTTACATCAATTTTTATTGTCACAACCTTTTACAACGAGTCTTTAAAATTTTTACACCATATCATTTACAAAAAATTAAGAATAATTTAAATAAGTACCATAAATTCTAATTTTTGAGTTATATGAACTGACTTCCACCTTCTCTATAATTAGCCAGCCATATGCAAAGGCAATAAACATACATTAAATCAGTTATGTAGCCAAGGAATTGCAGATAGAAATGGTTAGGTGACTATTTCCACAGTACAGAGTACAGCATCTATTCCAGTCAAGGATCTTCAAGGCCGTTGTATCTATCACTCTATGACTGTAATACTATTTATTACACCGTCAAGCGAGTATCATATGTCAATAAGCAAATATTAGGTGAAATAAATCGTTTGATTTATAATATAAATGATTATTGTGTAGGAATGATTTATTGATTCAATTTTTAACCAAAGACCCACAGAAACCCATTTATCACGATTGTAATCAAATCATTGATATATTTCCGGTTATTTGTACTTCTATTTGTTTATCAAGAAGTTATAAATTATAAATTTGTACTTAAAAATGAAGTTACAGAATGATTGAGCCGAGCTGAAGGAGTGCAAGTGTAAGTATGTAGAAGGTTTCAGTATAAGAGTATCATTACTTTCGCTGGATAGCAGTTTTTGTCGTTAGTGTTAGATCAGCCGTAACAGCGTAAATATGAGTAGAAAGGTATAAACCTGAGTCAATAACACCAGAATTATTAACTTGTGTATATATCTAGCGGTCATGGTCTTGCGGAAGTGGAAAATATGTGTTTAATTTTGTTTTTTTTTTTCTTTCATCGTAGGGAAAAGATGTGATGAAATTAGAAAATTTGGATAAGAGATGGAAATTGTTTCGAGTGACTCGTTTACTGGTTACTTTGTTCAATATGTATTTACTTCCGGTTAGGCGTTATCTAAATTGTTTTGATTGCTTATTGTCTGAAGATTTAGGTTTTTATTTTCTATTATTTTATCTTTAACTTTCATGGGGCTCAATAATTATTAGATAGCAATTATTTTATTGATAAAAACATTAACTTTGTTTTGGATGTTAATAAAAAATTAGGTGCTACTATTTTTTTGTAAACATAAAAAAAAAATCATCAATGATAATCTTCATAATACAGTAGAATCTCTATAAGTCGAACATCAAGGGAGACGCCAAAAAATTCGAGTTATAGAGTTTTCGACTTAGGCGGATTTTGATTCGACATAAAGGGTTTGAGATTCATTCTTACAAATTTTGAGTTAAAGAGGTAAAATAAATAAAAATTCAAGTTGCAGAGGTGACACACATTTTTTTATTTATTATAAATCAACATTATTTCAAAACATCCTTAAAATAAAAAAATATGGCATTAAAAAAAGTCAGTAATTTTTTTTGCTTTAGATTATTCGGTTGTTCTTTATCTATAGCATTGTCTAAGTAAAGGTTGTAAAATAAAACATTTTTATATTCGAGATATAGAGGTAAAATTTAATTTTTCGAGTTATGGAGGGAAAATATGTACCAAAATGGCTTAAAAGGACTAAGGGGTATATTAAATTTATTTATATGTTTTTAAAAGATTCTTTTTGGATTGTTATGTTATAAAATTAAAAAAGTTTTATTGATTTTTTAGTTTTGATTTTTAAAATTGTACATAGATAGAAAAAACTTGACTTGATTAAAAAAAAAAGTTTTCAAAGAAAAAAAAATATTAAAAGTTTGATTATCTAGAATCAAGCACATAAAATTCTTTAATTAAAAAATTATTTTTGATTAAAGTAAATTTTAATAGATTTAAAAATTTTTTTTGCTTGATTTAAGATTATTAAATACTAGAAAATTATTTTCTATTAATTCGAGATTTTTTTTTTACAAAATAATTTTTTTATCGGTAAGATATATATTAATAGAAGAAAAAAAAATAAAAAAGGTAGACATATTTTCAAATGAAGTCAGTAGCGAAAAATAAATATTTTAAATAAAAACCAGGAAATTTAATCTGCTTGAAAAGAAGTCTCATGGCTTATCGACGTATCCTTGATACCTTAAAAGTTATAGAAAAAATAAGAAAGTAATCAATTTTTCCAAAGATAGTATGTTTACATCTTTTTTTTAATTTGGCGTTGTAATTAAAGTGAAATAATTACTTTCCAGTACTGATTTTATGACTTTTTAAGTAATTTTATTACATACTGAATCAACATATTTTATTTTGCATTTAAGTGAAAAATGAATTTTTTTTTATAAATAAAAAATTAATAAGGTTAAATTCACGTTGTTCTAGATTTCTATTGTCAATAATTAAAATAAAAAAATATTTAGATGAGACATTAATACAAAATTAACTCACACAGCAGCATAAACTGTTCTATTGTTTGTTGAAAAAATTGCACGGCACAATTAATCGTCAATAATTAAAATTCATTAAAAAAAGTTTAACCTGTTGTTAAGATTGTTAACTATTAATTATCATGCAATGTTTTTAAGTAATCAGTAGTACGGTCAATAATTACTTTTTACGCAATTAAATTGATGCTTTTTGATTTCATAAGAAAATTATTTGATCAATTTTTATAGAATTTTAAATCAGTCTAAAATTTAAATTTAAAAGTAGAAAAATTTTTTTAATTTCCCAGTTTTTTTTTTTAATTTTTCAACAATTATCAAGAAAGGAATAAATAGTTACAAAAAAATGAGATAAAATTTAGATTTAAAAGAAAAGTTATTTTTCATACCAATTTATTGTAAAAAAACTGATACAAAAATTCTTTCACGTCGACTGATTCAATCAAATTCTAAAATACAACGAAACTGCTTACTTTGATTCGATGATTCATACTCTCAGCTTTCTATAAGGCAGTGCAATACATCATCTTTTCCCGTGATGAATAATGAGTTCTATTTTATATTTATATATTTATGTACATAAACGATAATAATAAATAATTATATGTCTACTGAATTTGCAATAAAAGCTTGTAATTATATGTTTACGTTAACTTTATAAGTATTTTTAAAAATACACATGAAAAATTTCCTATAATTGAATATTTTTCTGCACTATGATATTTTATTAAAAAACAATTATTCCATAACTACCTATTAATTAAAGGATACTTAATTAGTATAATTACTATTTAAATTAAATCAAGCAATCATCATGTTCAATTGGTGGTAACTGAAAACACGTAAGATACATGCAGCCGATTAGCTTACGCGGTTGTTCACTTTCTCCACTGCGTAAGGAGGTAACGCCATCGTCGGCAATCTGTTGATTTAAATCCCCGCAGTATCGTCATGGAAATCGGTAACCACGATTTCTGTACGAAGAAATGCAGCAATAAAATTTAACTAACAAAGTCTTTTATGAAATAAAAAAAAATATAAATAAATATAAAGTTTACAGTATTATATTTATACTTATGAATTTATTTATATGAATATATAAATTTATTTTGAAAAATGACTTGTAAAAGTTGTTCGTTGATCTTGATCCTGAATCACTTTGAAAATAAGCGTGTCTTTCGGTAAAATTATAAATTTTGTTAGAATTAAAAATAAATAAGTAAATTACGATGTTGATGGAAATCAGCTACATGATTTCTTAACTTACAGCTTTTTTATTAGACATTCCTATCAATTACTCATGCGGGCTTATCTGCACGATCTGAAAAAATTAATAATTTTAACACGATGGAGACGCTCGTAAAATTAAATGCAGAATTATTTATCAGAAACTCTGAGGTCTGCGTTGGGATTTAAAATTTTTATTCATCACTGTGTAGTCAGTTGCTTTGCGGGTCTTGGAAAATTTTAATTATTAAGAATTTATGAAGACTTAATTTTTACACCCTTGAAATTTATGGACTTCTTGTATTACATACTTTGTTTACAAATTAAGTATTCTCGGTTATGATTAAGCAGAATCATGGTCAAAGATTTTTATGTGTTAGTATTTTCAGATTTTTCAGAGTAAGTAATTTATGATTAAAATATTATTAGATCTTTTATTTTAATTTATTCTGATAATTTTGAACATTCATAAATGTAGTAAATTAATAAAAACTAATATAAAAATAATAACTTAAGAAATCTTCATCGTTTTTTCGTTTTTGTTTGTAAAATAAATAAAATTTTCTCTAAAAGTTCTTTTTAAAAAAAATAAAAATTTTTTTTTAAAGAATATTCGCAAAAAAGTGAAATTATTAAGATTTTTTATTGAGAATTTTATAAAAAATTGAGCTTTAAAAAATAAAATTTTATTATTCTTAGAAATTTTTTAGAAAATAAATTTTGTTTTAAAATTATATTAATGAGCGCTCGATAAAAAATTAGAAGATTTTCAATGAAAAAACTCAAGAAAATTATTTCAGTAATAAAAGTTTAATTAAAATATATAAAAAATAAATTGCCACAATTATAAAATATCCTGAGTTGATATAAATTTATCAAGACTTCATAATCTTTAATTTGAGTAATATGTTACGCGCATAATATATATGTATACATATAATACACAAGTAAATATTTTTCCACGCTCTAAAAATCAATTTTTATTCATACCTACACAACTTTTTTTTTTTTCAACACACTCGTGTTATATATTTTAAATAGACTTATATTTTGACAGCTGAGATTGCGTGCATTTGAGCAAGTGCCTTGGACACTTTCTCTGGACTTATATGTCCACTTAAAAAAATAATATCGTTAAAATGAAAACTAACATTGCATTAAATAAAATAATTAACTGGAGTAGCTCAAAAAAAATAAATACCATAGAAGAAAAAATAATAAAAACAACAATAAAGTCTGTTCCCTGTTTATTTTTCAGTGACCATGAACATGATGGAAGTATATTGTATGAATTCATACAAATTAAATAATCCAACAACGGAATTTTATTTTACTTTCATTCTTCATTAAATATACATGTATATTTAATTTTTTTTTCTTTTATTTTTAATAATAATTTATTTCATCAACATAATTACGTAAGTCGAGGCAATTAATAATAATATCGCTTGGGGCGTGGATGTAAACGATTGTATGGATTATTATCATATTGCCAATCTCCAAAAACCATAAACCAATAATTCAATGATTCGCATATTATAATATATGTGTATCCGAAGTCGACATTTGTTAATTAAAGATAAAAAATGAGGATTATAAAAGCCTTCGCTTCAAATAACATAAAAAACAAACAAAACTAAAGCTCGCGTTTTTAAAAGCAAAAAATAACATCAAAATATACTGGAAGTATATTTTCAACGTCATTATTATTATCAAATAAAGTGAACGCTGTATCAAATGCTTTTTTTATTAACTCAATTATTTTATGATATGAATGACAATTACCGAAATTGATGAGAGTACATCAGGATCTCTTGAAAAAGATATCAGCGAGAGAAATAATTTTACTTCGCGATAGCTGTATATAGTTTAATGAGCATGAATTTAACTGACTACATATCGAAATGACGATAATCATTATTATAGGATCTTGTTATTGTGCACCAAGGACAACTGGTCAGTTTGATGGTTGCACAGACAATGAACTGTTTCCAGTGTACCCGCCCTGCCCACCGGCTCTTCTCATGAATAACTATCTAGAAAGTGGGCCGAGGCAGTTCATTGGCGATATAATGCAGCAATTCTATGTAATATCGATGTAACTAAAGATGACGCTTTTGCCTTTGTTTTGGCCACTTCAAGTGCTTCGAGACCTTCAAGCCCTTTCGATTTCAATGCTCGATTGCTTTGTAAGGAAATTTCGACACAGGTTCATGATTTTTCTTGTTGTGTTTTATTCCTTATTTATTATTTATTAGATATTCTGATAAAAAGAACCGCAGAGTTGTGGTTGATGATGTTTATTCAGGAGGTATATAATTCTGCAAGGAAAGTAAGACATTAGTAAAGTTGGAAGTATGAAGTTAGTGGTCAGAGAAAAAAAGTTGAAGCTGCTTGCGGATTTACATCGTGAGTAAAAGGTACAAAAAAAATAAAACTTATGTTTGATTGAGATATAGGATAAAAAATTATAATTTTCAATCAAAAAAATACATTATTTGAATTGGTATTGCAAAATTTTGAATTAGTAGTGGTAGTTGTAGGCAGAGTGGCCGTTGTAGTTGGAGTAGCTGTTGTATGGTTTGTATGCGAGGGGTGCGTCGTAGCTGTTGTATGATTTGTATGTGAGAGGTGCGTACACTGGAGCTTGAACTACTGGAGTGTGTACTACTGGAGCGTGTACAACTGGAGCAACAGTTTTAACGGCGTAGTGGGCTGGTTCTTTGTGGACAACAGCGTTGAATCCGTGGTGATCATCGGCGGTGTATTCGACAGTTCTTTTGGTACCATCGGCTTCAATAAGGCTGTAGCTTCCCTTGACGACATCACCGTCTCTCACTTCGTGTTGAGATTTAGAGTCACCAGTGTGGGGATCTTGGACACCATAGTTGAAGCTGTATTGGGGGTGGTGGTCAAATTCCTCGTCAATTGGCTTCACCACGGTGTGTGAGACTACCGGAGCTGAGTAGACCAATGGAGCTTGTTGGACGTAGTGAGACGCAGCGTAGTCGTGGTGGACTGGAAGTAATCCAGCGTTGGCGATCGCCAAAAGTCCAGCAAAAGTAATGAACTAAACAAAAAATCAATAAAATTAAATTATTAAGTCATTAATTAATAAGTTGTAATAATAGTTAACTAAATGACTTACTTTGAATGCCATTATAGTTCGTTCTACCGTTTTTGGTTGAATGATAATTTGAAATATATTTTCTCAGCTTTTATACTACTAAATTTTTGAAAGAGTTATAAGTGGGAGAAAATTCCTATCTAGTAAAATTTAAGTAAGGCAAGAATTAAGATTGTCTCATAGACTTGCATGAATACAGATCAATAATTACGTCTAACTTTCAAGTTTATCAAACTATTACCGAAAGAAATTGCGTTATATTTTCAGGGTCTGGCGTGATTAAAAGTGGTAATAGGTAGATCGATTACTTGATCTGGATTGTCAATCGTAGACATTCTATACAATTTTTTTTGTCTGACTTTACAAAGAATGTAAACTTTTAATTAGAAGAAACAATCAATTGTTAATTGCTTATAAATTATTAAACAATAATATCAGTTAATATTGATTCCAAGTAAGGAATTTCATGTTCATTACAATAGCCGAAAATTATTTTTAATAATGTTGATGAATTTTTCGAAGCTAGAAGAACTTGTAAATTAAAAATTTCTCCAATCGTTAAAAAAAGCCGTTTAGCATAATAACATAATTTTTTTAGCGAATAATCCTTTTTTCTACAGAATATCGTAGATGATAAATATAAACATTTAGAATAATGATTGCCGTATTTTCCTTGCTCAATATAATTAAAACATTCTTCAAATTATATAATATTCAAAACCTCATATTTTTAATTGGATCGAATGAAAGAGGTACTTGATTGACAATATATAGAGCGAGTATGGGACTCACCGATTCCAAGACGTAATAACGCCAGTCCCTGAAATTATAATTCAAAAATAACATGATAAACTTGAAAGTTATACATATTTATTGATCTATATTGCTACTGGTCTATATGACCTTCTAAATTTCTTTCTAACTTAAATTATATTTGGTATGTATTTTCTCCCACTAATCATTTACTTCGAATTTCAGTAGTATAAAAGCTGAGAAAATATATTTCAAATTATCATTCAACCAACAACGGTAGAACGAACTATAATGGCATTCAAAGTAAGTCATTTAGTTAACTATTATTACAACTTATTAATTAATGACTTAATAATTTAATTTTATTGATTTTTTGTTTAGTTCATTACTTTTGCTGGACTTTTGGCGATCGCCAACGCTGGGTTACTTCCAGTCCACTACGGCTACGCTGCGTCTCACTACGTCGAACAAGCTCCATTGGTCTACTCAGCTCCGGTAGTTTCACATACCGTGGTGAAGCCAATTGACGAGGAATTCGACCACCACCCCCAATACAGCTTCAACTACGGTGTCCAAGATCCCCACACTGGTGACTCCAAATCTCAACACGAAGTGAGAGACGGTGATGTCGTCAAGGGAAGCTACAGTCTCATTGAAGCCGATGGTACCAAAAGAACTGTCGAATACACCGCCGATGACCACCACGGATTCAACGCTGTTGTCCACAAAGAACCAGCCCACTACGCCGTTAAAACTGTTGCTCCAATAGTACACACTCCAGTAGTTCAAGCTCCAGTGTATGCACCTCTCACATACAAATCATACAACAGCTACGACGCACCCCTCGCATACAAACCATACAACAGCTACTCCAACTACAACGGCCACTCTGCCTACAACTACCACTACTAATTCTGAATTTCCTATTGCCGATTTCAGTAATATTTATTTTATTGTAAAAATGTTTTCGAACCGCTCAAATAAATATTACTTACTTTAACTTTTTGATTTATTTTTGTTAGATCACACACGAAGTATAAGTTTACGACAAATATTTATATAAGAATTATTGTAAACTTGAACAAAAGTTAGTATAAAAAATTAAAAAACCCGTCTCAACTAAGATGTTGTTTTTTTTTTTCAAATACACTTTTCAGTGCTAACTCTTCCAAACTGAACGTGGATAACTTTTAGTCAATTTAGAGGTTTTTTTTATTCCTTTTTCAAAATATCATTTTCATATATATTCTTCTTTTCAACTTCTTACTTCTAGGACGCTTATCGTCTAAAGCTGTTGAAGCAATAACCATCTCGGCAACAACTGCTAATACTAGTCGTTTGAACAGTTTTTTTAACTCTTTAATTACTCATTTGTTTTTGCAGTAATGTTCACACGGTATTTTATATCAAGCCAATGGCTAATTAACTAGATCAATAAAAATTACTCAATGAGCCAACGACATAAAAGCTACGCTGTGATTTTGTTTTTTAATTTTCAAATTTCTTTACAATTTATCATATATCCTTTACAATGGCCTGTAAATTACATCAATTTTTCAAAGAAAGAAGATAAATAAAATCTTCAATAAAAAAATATTTTCCATTCAAAAATGAAAGGTTGCACTTAACATGAAAATGTAATGAGACTAAATCTAAAAAGGTGCATTGCTAATTACACAATAACTTTTATTTATTCAATAAATTTTCTCATATTTAATTTTTCAAAGTTGATTATAACGAAAAAAAAATTTTATATGCTTTTTTGACTCTGTAGAGCTAAAAAGGCACATAATGAACAATAAACTCGTTTGGCTTTAGTAGCATGATACTTAATCAGTATTTAAAGATTGTTTTCGACAAATTTTTTAATCTTTACGGATAATTATAATTATTGATCCTATAATAATAAAAAAAAATGTTTTTATTACACACTATTGTCTCGTTTTAGTTTCAGATAAGAAAACGATAAAAATATTTTTTTATGAAGTTTTAATTGCACTCACAACCTTCTTGACCATAATTATGTTCGTCGTTAATTTTGATAGATTTGTTTTTTTTAACAAATGATAAAAAAATTTTATGTCAACAGAACATTATTTTTTCAAATATCTGAAATTATTTAATAATTTAATATTGTCTTTGATGGCTGTATAGATACAAATGAAATAATCTTTTGCTATATATTTTGCGATGCACTTTTTTAGCATTATAAGCGTGAATAAATTATAATTATATTATAATCTTCGAATCAAATCATAATAACGAAAAATCATTATAAGACAGAATCAATTGTGAAAATTTGATATAGGTTTTCAAAGTTTTTGAATAAAATAAGGTAATTTATAATAATTCAGATTATAACTTTTTTATTCAAAACATAGGTAACTTTTTACAAGCCAATAAACATTTCTCTAATCGGCAATTTACAAATCAAAATTAGTAGTGGTAGTTGTAGGCAGAGTGGCCGTAGTAGTTGGAGTAGCTGTTGTACGGTTTGTATGCGAGAGGTGCGTTGTAGCTGTTGTATGATTTGTATACAAGGGGTGCGTTGTAGCTGTTGTATGGTTTGTATGGGACAGGTGCGTACACTGGAGCTTGAACTACTGGAGTGTGTACTACTGGAGCGTGTACAACTGGAGCAACAGTTTTAACGGCGTAGTGGGCTGGTTCTTTGTGGACAACAGCGTTGAATCCGTGGTGATCATCGGCGGTGTATTCGACAGTTCTTTTGGTACCATCGGCTTCAATCAGGCTGTAGCTTCCCTTGACGACATCACCGTCTCTCACTTCGTGTTGAGATTTGGAGTCACCAGTGTGGGGATCTTGGACACCGTAGTTGAAGCTGTATTGGGGGTGGTGGTCAAATTCCTCGTCAATTGGCTTCACCACGGTGTGTGAGACTACCGGAGCTGTGTAGACCAATGGAGCTTGTTGGACGTAGTGAGACGCAGCGTAGCCGTGGTGGACTGGAAGTAATCCAGCGTTGGCGATCGCCAAAAGTCCAGCAAAAGTAATGAACTAAACAAAAAATCAATAAAATTAAATTATTAAGTCGTTAATTAATAAGTTGTAATAAGATTTAACTAAATGACTTACTTTGAATGCCATTGTAGTTCGTTCTACCGTTGTTGGTTGAATGATAATTTGAAATATATTTTCTCAGCTTTTATACTACTGAAATTCGAAGTAAATAATTAGTGGGAGAAAATCCATACCAAATAAAATTTGAATAAGGAACTATTTAGATTGTCTCATAAACGAGTAGCAATATAGATCAATAATTATGTATAACTTTCAAGTTTATCAATCTATTACTGAATAACTTTTTCAGGGTCTTACATGAATACTTGTTGTAATCAGTGGGTCTTATACTCGTTCCGGATTGTCAATCATACACGCCCAATAGACTTTTTTCATTTGATCCAATTTAGAATTCAAGGTTTCGAATATTTTATAATTTATTGATATATATTTCAATTATATTGAGCAAGGTAGATACGACAATCATCATTTTAAATGTTTATATTCGTCACTTACGACACTTGGTAAAGAAAAAGGTGCGTTACGTGTGTTCGTGGCCGCCAAACCTACGTTATTTTTTAGAAACTGAAAGTTTCTCAGCGCATTCCTTAAAGACAGGTAGGAGCAATGGTCTATTATAAAGTTTAGCGATCTATTGAACAATCAAAATTCTTTCGCTATTCAAATTTTTATTCAAAGATATTTGCCCCACCTTAGTTCGCAAAGAAATTTTCGGAGTATAAAAGCCGAGAAAATATATTTCAAATTATCATTCAACCAACAACGGTAGAACGAACTACAATGGCATTCAAAGTAAGTCATTTAGTTAACTATTATTACAACTTATTAATTAATGACTTAATAATTTAATTTTATTGATTTTTTGTTTAGTTCATTACTTTTGCTGGACTTTTGGCGATCGCCAACGCTGGGTTACTTCCAGTCCACTACGGCTACGCTGCGTCTCACTACGTCGAACAAGCTCCATTGGTCTACTCAGCTCCGGTAGTTTCACACACCGTGGTGAAGCCAATTGACGAGGAATTTGACCACCACCCCCAATACAGCTTCAACTACGGTGTCCAAGATCCCCACACTGGTGACTCCAAATCTCAACACGAAGTGAGAGATGGTGATGTCGTCAAGGGAAGCTACAGCCTGATTGAAGCCGATGGTACCAAAAGAACTGTCGAATACACCGCCGATGATCACCACGGATTCAACGCTGTTGTCCACAAAGAACCAGCCCACTACGCCGTTAAAACTGTTGCTCCAGTTGTACACGCTCCAGTTGTACACACTCCAGTGGTACACGCTCCAGTGTACGCACCTCTCACATACAAATCATACAACAGCTACAACGCACCCCTCGCATACAAGCCATACAACAGCTACTCCAACTACTACGGCCACTCTGCTTACAACTACCGCTACTAATTTTAAATCGCCTATTGCTGATTTTAGTAATGTGTTTTTGTAGTAAAAATGTTTGGACTTAAATAAATATAATTCACTTCAATTTCTGGGTTTTTTTTTTTTTATTTCGACATGATACATGAGCTTACAGTAAACATTTATGACAACTATTGTAGGCCAAATTAATGGCTAGTAAATAATTTCAAAATAGAATTAATGTTCATTATTAAAAAAATCATACTTTTTAAAAAGATATTAAAATATTATAACTGAAATCTAAAACAAAATTATTTAAGGAAGATAAAAATCTCCAAAATTATAATTATATTATATTCTAAAAAAATATTATCTTATATTCATTAGAACAAATCACGTGATAAGCCAACTGAGTCAAAGTTATAACGTGTTAAAATTTCATGACAATTTGCACCGATCTAGATCATAATTATAAATAAAAAAATGTAACATGAAATACAATTATTTATAAGAATTTGATTGAGATTTCCAATATTTTTTCCGGGGATATTAACGCACGTAACCTTCAAGAATATCTTCAAGAATGTTATCTTGATTCAGATAACGAATGATCCGTAAAAGAGAAATTACTTTTTCAAATTTATCTTCTTACTTACAATGAAGAAAAGGGTTAAGACACTTCAATAACAAGTTTTTGTTAAATTTTGAGTAGCATGATGATGATTTTTCATAATTATTATTGTTATTAATTTTTATATTATGTTGAAAAAAAATAAACTTAGTTCAAACAAAAATTCTGGAACTAAGAAAATCATTTTTAAGAACTTCATTGTCTTGAATCAAGTAGAAAAGTTCTAAAACAAAAAAAATTAGATTAGATTAGCGTTATTATGCCAAGGCCTAATGGTCGAATGGCAAACTTATAAAAAATACAGACATAATTAAGGGTGCATCATATATACAATACCGACGGAAAATTTGCGGACAACCTTCTTGTTAACTTTTTAATTTAAATATGATATATAAACAAATTAACTTGATCTATAAAGAAAATGCTATTTTATTTTACAAACTGAGTACGATCGTGTCATTGACTTTCTTCTCGATTTATATTTTACCTTTAATAATCGTTTTAATAAATTTTCATCTTGTCCGGAAACTTTCTGTCGGTAGTGTACATACAAAAATAATGAAAATTATACAATTTGAGTGATAATTAACAATATATTGGCTAGTATCATCATTATTAATCTTAATAGTATTTGCTATAGTAACTATTTAATTATTATGTCGAATTGATTGAAGAAAAAATTTCTTAAACTACAGAAATCATCCTTAACAATTTATTTATTTTAAATCAAGACGAAAAATTCTTAAATCAAGTGAAATTTAATTGAATAAACAAAAATCCCGCATGGAGAAATATATATGTCAAAAATATATGTCGCATATATTTACGCAAAAAAAAAATATGTCAACATATATTTTTCACATAGATGTTGACATATATGCAGAGATATATGCTAAAATATATGTAGACATATATCGACGTTCTAATTAGCAAATTGTTTAACTCCATTTTAGAGAGTCTTCCATTTGTACGAAAAAAACAATTAGTTAAAAATTTATTATTACTTTAAAAAACCATTTAATATCATTAATATCTAATAAAGGTATAATATTTTGATTTGAATAATTCAAATACATTAAAATTGGACTATTGCTACATCAAAATGTTAAAAAATCACCCTCTAAAAAATAAGGAGTTAGACAAATTGCTAATTAGACCGTCAATATGTAAGCATACACTGAATAAAAAATTTCTGTTTGAAAATTTTTTTACTTAAATCAAGAAAGTTAAATTCTTCAAAATTATTTACTTGATTCAAGTTAAATTTTTTTCTGTGTATCTCTAGACATATATGCGCGCATATATGTAAACATATATGCACGCAAATATTTGAACATATATTCACGCATATATGTGAACATATATGTCGGCATATATTTAACGCAAAAAAAATATATGTGAAAATAGATATTTGCATATATTTTCCGCATATATATTTTTCCATGCGGGATATTTCTTAGTTCAAAATCTTTTTACTTGATTCACGAAGATGTTAATGATTTTTCAGTGCATTAAAATTTCTTATCTCTTCGAAGGTGAGAACAAATATCTGCCGACGAAAATTTCGATGTCTCTAGAAATAATATTACTTATTAATTTCTTCTTATATATATACATAATTTTTAAGTATTTTAAATATCACCTTTAATAAAAAGAAACAATTAAATATAGTAATATTTTCAGGGCCTGACATGAATGTGTGTTGCAACGGGTGGGTCCGATTCTCGGCGAGTCTGGACAGAAGGCACCACGCCCTAGATTTTCGGCGGCCTGACTTACCTTTCGGATCAGACACCTGATCCACTTTTATTTTACAAACGACGTAACACACATTAACTCGAGGTAACTTTGGATCTTACGTCACTTTCACCTAAATGACCTAAAGGCCATTTGCCTTTCTCACCAAATAATTTCCTCGTATTATTCATCTTTTTCGTGTTATGTCTTATGTGTTCACATTAATTTATAAAAAGCATGAAATAATACATAATACATCCGTCGATCATCTGTATTTATCCACTTTTTATAACATTACATTACTACAAACAAAAATTATTTTTTTATTTGTTTCTTCCCATTTAGATTTTTTTTTTTTTTAATTTTATTTATCCTCAATCTTTCTGCTGACTAAATAAACGTAATGCAGTCAATTTTTTTTCTCGATTGAGAAACACATATATGTAGATACAATGTCTATACTATATCCACAAAAGATAAAAGACTAAATTACCGCATTGACCTCACAGTATCACCGTACAAATTCCACTTTAACAAAAAAATAACCAACAAAAGCTTCAAATGTAAGTTTAAAAATTCATCAAGTTATTATAAATTACTCAAAAAATAATTTATTATTATTTAATACATCAAGATTATTAACTCTAAAAAGTCCATGAGAAACCTCCAGCAGTAAAATTAAATGCCCTGTCAGCACGGTGATAGATCAAATATTTAAAATTACAGATGGCTATCTGATCATTTAGGCAACATATCAAACAAAAATACAACACACATTACATTGTATCACCTATCTAACTGCCCAAGGCTAAAAACATTTAACTTTATTTTAAGTGAGAGGCTTTATTATCTACTCGTAATTTCTACAAGTGGCTCTAGTCATATATAAGTTCCAAAATTTTTAATCTAGCTATCAGTTTTCGATCCTCCGTGATCTGAGAAACACTAATAATATTTTTATAAATAATGGCGTTCAAGGTAATTTTGCCATTTAAGTGTATTATCGCTATATTAAATATAAAATTGTGCCAAAGCGGTCTGTTTAGTGATATGTTGTTCTAGTACTGTGAATTTGAAATTTATATACTTACTATTAATCCGGATTCGATTCCCAGCTTAGTTTTGATCCGCAAAATTTTTCCTGAATTTTAAATATTGCAATAAATTATTTAATTTTCGAATAAATGCATTGTCCAGCTTATTGTAATTAGTTCTAAAATATGTAACGGACCGCATACACGGAAAAAATAAGATTATACTCGATATAATCCAAGATTATAATGAGCGAAAAAAAAAAATGTTCAGATAGTAGCTAATATAATCCAGATTACAATAAGTATAATCCAGATATCACGGTGTATAATCTGGATTACAATGAGTATAATCCAGATATCACGCAGTATAATCCGAATTTTTCTAGCTACTATCTGAAATTTTTTTCACCACAGATATCACTGAGTATAATCTGGGATGATATCCAGTGTCATCTTGTTCTTTTCGTGTAGATCAAATAAAATTAAATAAATCATTTCTTACTTATTAATAGTGAATAAAAAAATTTTTAATTTGCATACTTAAACAACATATCGCTAAAAAGACCGCTTTGATATGAAACTTTCTTATCGATATTAAAAATCTTTGATTTTAAAATGATTAACAAATATTAAAAAAATTTTTAAATTGTGTATATTAATATAAAAAAATTGCTCATTAATCATTAAAATTTGTGCCTAAAGTGTGTGTTAATTAATTCTGCAGAAAATCCGTGGATTAACCTCACCAATGACTAATTAATTAATTATTAATTATTTGCTTTCAGTTTGTTGCTCTCGCTACCCTCTTAGCGGTCACTAATGCAGGAGTAGTACCCTACGCTTACCAGACGCCAGCTCACCTAAGTGTTGGACACTACGCCTCAGCGCCGATTGCCTACGCCCCCATAGCCAAGACGGTTCTGACCAAAGCCGTGGACACTGAGTACGACCCTCACCCAGAGTACAACTTCTCCTACGGCGTCCACGACAGCTTGACCGGTGACGCAAAGACCCAGCAAGAAACTCGCCACGGAGATGTTGTTGAAGGGAGCTACAGTCTTGTTGAAGCTGATGGAACTCGCCGCGTTGTTCACTACACCGCTGATGATGTCAACGGATTCAACGCTGTGGTTGAAAAACAACCCGCTGCTGTTGCTGTTAAAGCCGTTGCTCCAGTAGTTCACGCTGCTCCAGTTGCCTACAAAACTGCCCCTGTCTACCATGCTGCTCCAGTTGCCTACAAAGCGGCTCCAGTTTATCACTCTGCTCCAGTTTACCAAGCTGCTCCAGTTTACCAAACTGCTCCAGTAGCTTACAAAGCTGCATCAGTTTACACAGCAGCACCTGCTCACTACACTGAGGCCGTTTACCACCACTAAGTTCTTTCTTTTTGATGGTGTTTTTGTATGAAAAAATTATTATCCAGTATAATTTTTTTTTTATTTTTGTATGGCTTTTTATATTTTCGTTCTTTTTTTTTTAATTGCTGTAAATAGCGTGTGCATAATAAAGAAAGTAATTTTTTTCTGATTAATTTTTGTTGAAATTATTTTTCTATATATAGATAGATAAAAAATTTTATTTTACTCTGGAACCTAAGCTCCCTTAGAGCCATCATTATTTAGGATACATTGATTTACATCGGTTTGCATTTTTAATAAGAAATTAAATTTTAATCAAAAACAATTTTTTAATTAAAGAATTTTATGTGCTAGATTCTAGATCATCAAATTTTCATCATTTTTTTTTTCTTTGAAAATTTTTTTTCTTTAATCAAGTCAAGTTTTTTCTATCTATGTGCAATTTTAAAAATTAAAACTAAAAAATTTTTTATATATGATAAGTATAACTCAGTACAAGATTACTTAATTAATTAATGGCTTACAATCAAATTTAATTTTAAATTTTGATGAAATACAAATAGATCATTTAATACAAAGAAATAATTTAAAGTTTAATTCAGTATGTAAAATAATATTTTAAATGAGATCAAAATAAAAATTGCAATTATTAATTATCATGTTGGAAAAAGTGATTAAAGTATTTTTAAATTCAACTAAACTATCTACAGCCGCAGTTTCAGCTTGCAGTGCATGCATTTCACTAGATTTTATCGTTATTTTTAAAGAAAAATTGCATGAAAAATGCAAATTTAGTTAAAAGAATTTTATATAATTTAAATTTTATATAGTTTAAATGAATTTAATTAGTAAAAATTAAAAAAATAACTTTTTTAAGTTAGCAAAAAAAAGTTTTTATAAGTTTCGTGAATCTCTTATTAAAAATTTATTTGAAACTCATTTAGATTTTCCCACTTATGGGCATTCAGTATATGAGTAATTATTTTCAATCCTTTTGTTTTTTCAAAAAAATAATCTTACAAAAAGATTTTTAAAATACAATGTTAGATTCAATTTTTCTTTTCCTTTTATTATAATTATGCTTGCAATTAAATTGACCGTCCTTGAGAAGTTCACGTTCTTTATAAGTATATATATATATATATATATATATATATATACATATGCATGAAATTGCATCAACAAGGTAAGCGTAATAACGAGAAGATTGGCTGAGTTTGTGTAACCACTACTTATCCAAAAAGAACTTTGTCGAATTGGGGTCCCATTAACTGGAATCACCGGGAATCAACCAGTAGAGGGGTGCACTCAAGGGGTATAAAGGACGCAGGACACAACAGAGTGTATTCAGTACAACTGCCTGTTTCACAAGTATTACTGACTCGTCAGATTCCACATAATTCAAAAATGGCTTTCAAGGTATAACTGTTTTCATATTTTTGAAATAAATTATCAATTTTCTGTAGAAAATTCATTGCTTAAAATTATAATCGTCATATTTTTCTTCGTTAATTGATTAGTATTTTTAAATTTCTTTTTCTTCAATAATAAAATATTAGATTTACTATTTTTTTTTTTTTCACGTTTGAAATATAAAAGACATAAGTAACAATATATTTTTTTCCAAATCTGCTTACGAAATTCTCGAAAAGAAACAAATTTAAAAAAACAATTTTCAGTTCAAATTTTCAATAAATTTTTTAATTTAAAATATTAGTTAATTTTTCAAATTTTTATTGATCAAATCAAAATAATTTTTTTAGGTCAAAAAATTAGTTAATTTATCTAATCTTTAATTAATCACAATTTATTACTTAATTTTCGAACGAAATAAAATTCAATATTATTCAAATTTTTACTATTTTTTTTTTTTTTGCAATTTTTATTATAATTTATAACAACAATTTTACTTAAAAAAATTTCTTCATATTTCAGTTCATCACCCTTTTCGCACTCGTAGCTGCAGCAAACGCTGGATTCGTGCCAGCAAGTTACCACGCTCCATTGGCATACGCTGCACCAGCGGCGTACGCAGCTCCAGCATTAGCCAAAATCGCTACTCCTGTCTTGGCAAAATCTGAAGGTGCTTACGACCCTCACCCACAATACAGCTTCTCGTACGACGTCCAAGACTCAATTACCGGCGACAACAAGCAGCAATACGAATCCCGTGATGGAGACTCTGTTCATGGAAGCTACAGCTTACTCGAAGCCGATGGATCCCGACGAATTGTTGACTACACTGCCGACCCCATCAACGGATTCAACGCTGTTGTTCGCAAAGAACCCGCATCCGCTCCAATTGCCCTTGCCCATGCTGCCCCTGTATTCAAAGCAGCACCTTTGGTTCATGCTGCACCAGCACCAGTCGCCTACGCTGCACCTTTGACCAAGCTTTACCACTAAATATCACTAGTAAATTTAATACCGCACTAGCACAAACTTGAAATGACTGAATCACTTTATTATTTTATAATAGAGCACTTTTTGACTTGTATAGATATAGTTATGATTTACGGAGTATTTTTAATTACTTTTGTTGTAATAGATAAGCTTTAATGTTTCTTTGTAATTAAAATCAATTTTAGAATAAAGATTGTTTTATAGCATAACAATGTGATTGAAAATAATTAAATTTTTATATTTAAATAGGTAACAAATTATTACGAAATATTTGAACGATATTCCGTGTACAAAATTACCACAATCGTATTTTTAAGATCTTGAATTATATTGAGTGAAAGTATTTATAACAGTGGTGTGTGTTGAAAAATAATATTAATCAGATAAAATCTATAATAATATTAAAATATTAAAAGTAAAATTAAATAACAAATACATACATATACATAATAATTTAATAAAGTTATTTATGTATGAATGTATGAAGAAAGCTATCGACAATGCTCTTATCTTGTCTCACATTTTGACAAACTGTGTAGCAGTCACTTTGACATACTGTTATGTAATAGTAAGTAAGTGGACGAAAAAAAGAGTAGGTAGACGCTCGAAGAACTAGATCGCCAAAAAAGAACAAACTTTTATTTTTACTTTCGCTTGTATTGGGAGAAAAAGAAAAGAGAACACGATTGCTCAAATCGAAGAAAAGGTCTTTTAAATAAATACCTGTCCTGTTATTAAATTATGCTGGTAAACTATAGAGCTAATCAAAGCTGTAGTTAATTTGGCAAAAAGTTAGTATTGTTTTTTTATTTTATTTCTCAACTTTAAATGCAGCTGGACTGCTGCCAAATCTTTATGTTCATATGATCACGTTACATTTGATGTAACAATCCGCGATTCCGGTTGCGCAGATTATAGGATTCGCCAAGAAATTTTATGTTATTACGAAATCAGAAGACTAATGACGTTATTACGTGTGCATGGCAATCTTCAAATGGCCTAATTTCTAGTTTTTATTTTTGAATTTCTTAATTTTATTCTTGGCAGAAATTAATTGTAATTAAATTATTCTGTAAAAATTTCTCGAGTTATATTTTTATAATTTTGAATATTTGTTATTCTTTATTATATTAAGATATTTACAATACCATATAATGAAAACTACAATCTATTTTCATTTACATATAATTAGCAAGGAATATTATATTTAAAAAAAATTGCTAATATGTATTTTAAAGTAATCGAAAAAAATTGACCTGGAAAAAATTTTAGACTTATTAAAAGTTCATATTATTTCATTAAAATTATTATAAAATATAAATTATAATAATAATAATTGTATCGCACCTACAATTATCCTGAAAAGCAAGCACCTTTAGAATGATCGCTCCATTTTTTGTTACAAAAAAAATGATTATTATTATTATTATAATTTTTATTTTATAACTAGCGGACCCGACAGACGTTGTCCTGTACACACGTCTTAAATTTAGAAATTTTAGGAATGAGCTTGTATAGTTAAAAACATTATTAGTTAACAATATGCAATGGGCATTCCTCAATAATTAACATTTTCGTAAATATAAGCCCATTCTGATTTTATACTCATCGAGACCTTTCATTTGAGTACCCACATGAATTTTTTTATATATATGATATTTATGAAATATATAAAATATATGAAAAATGCATGTGGGTACTCAAATGAAAGGTCTCGATGAGTGTAACATCGGAATGAGCTTATATCTTTAAAAACTTCAATAATTAAGAAATGACATTATATCTTGTCAACTAATAATATTTTTAAAGATATAAGCTCATCTTGACATTACACTCATCGAGACCTTTCATTTGAGTATCCACATCAATTTTTCACTATTGCTATTTTTAAAGATATGAACTCATCCTGAGATTACTCTCATCGAGACCTTTCATTTGAGTACTCACATGAATTTTTTCATTTATATGATATTTATAAAATATATGAAAAGTGCATGTGGGTACTCAAGGTCAACAACAATTTATAAATAAAAAATCTATTAAATAAACATTTTCCCATGAACTGAATTGTGAATCTAAACCATTCTGGGGTCCACCGGAAGACACAAAAAATTTCATTAAAATCGGTCCAGCCCAGAAGAAATATATAATATAAAAAGATAATTTTAATTAAATAATATGAATTTTTTTATAACTTTAAAATTATTTCGAGTTTATTTTTTCCGGGTTTATTTTTTCTGGGATTCGTATTTTAAACTATTTTAATAAAATTCTTAAATAAAAAAATTTTCGAAGATTTTGAATTTTTTTTTTATTTTATATAAAAAGATTTAACGCCCACACTAATAATATACAACATATTAATAAGAAAGAAATAAATCAATAAGTGCATAAAAATAAACAGGTTAACGGCCAATAAGTATAAATGAAGACGTATCATAAGATATGAGGAAGAATAAACGAGTCAATGATGAGTCGCTGACCTCGGAAACTCCGAGCGTTATTATGTAAGTTAGTAAGTCGTCCGCTCTGTAGATCGTGGATCGAGATGCAGACGTGTGTGTTATATCTCGCTCCGGGCGCGATGACCCACTTCTCAAGCGTCTCATTGCCAAGGTTACAACTCATCTTCTTTCCTTATTACGTTACCAAGCTCCAATGTGGGTGAATCACTATCACATAAATTATCCTCAACAACATAATCAATTCGAATTTTTTTTATTCTCGCAGTATTTTCATTACTCGTGATTTATTAAATAAAATTTATTGAAAATAAATTTTTAGATATTGTAATTATAGAATAAATACTCATCTATTTATGTCATCTTTCATTGACGCTCGTCAAAAATTAGTCAACCAGGATGTGAAAGTATATCAGTGCCTTGAATATCAATAATATTGATACGCTCATTCGTGTCATTAAAATAATTTAATCATTACCCGCGCTATAAAAATGCAAGTCATTTCTTAATATTTAATTTTTATTTTTATTATTAAATGTGTTTATTTTAAATAAACGTTAAAAAAACGTTTGCTAAGTTCAATTGATTATATTGCTATAAATAAAAATTCACTTTAAATTATCGAACACTTCAGGCGTGACGTGTTAAATGTGTTTTATTATTACAGTCAATACAACGCCACTCACCTCAAGCTCAAAAAAAATTCAATAAAAACTTTTATTTTTTACTAAGAAAAAAACGAATTGAAGAAAAATATTGAATTATTTTTTTATTCATTTTATATAACAAGATATTTATAAAAAAAATAAATTTATTTGTTGAAAAATTTTTGAATTTCAATTACAAAATTTAAAATAAATCAAAAAAGAGTAAAGAAATTTTACTTTTGTTAAAATTTTTTTTAGCTCAAAATATTCATTTAAAAAATTTTTAATTAGATGAAAAATAATTTTCGTAATTTATAAAGTTAATAAAGGAAAACAGTAATTTGATTTTGATTACTGGTGATTTTTATTTTGAGACTACCTTTATTTCTTTTCATTTCTGTGCTTTTCTTGGATACTATTCTAGTTAGAAAATAAAAATTTGCTCCTTAAATTCTAAATTTTATAAATGTGAATTTATTTATTAAACAATACTATTATAAATGTATTATGAGATGTATGTACTATTATAAAATGTATTTCTATTATGAATATATGATGATTATTTTTTTTGTTAATTTGTCATTCGACTTATGAGGCCTTGGCATAACTTTTTGATAAATAAATAAATAAATAATTCTATGAAAATGAAGTTAGCTGACATTTCAAAATTTTTATAAATTTTTTTATCGAAAAAATTTCAATTAAACAATTAAAAAAAAAAATATCATATGTTAAAAACTTGAAAAACTATAAGTGCAATTTTTTATAAATTTTTTTTTGGTTGTAATTTAATTAAAAAAAAAAAATCAAAAATTTTTAGATGTCTGCTAACTTCAGTGTCGTATAATTCTTCAAATTAATGTATAATAAACATTTGAATTATGATTATGACGATATCGTCTATAATCTCATTAAAATTACATGATAAAATAACATCAGTAGCTAGAACACTGATAGAAGGATTTCTTAGTATTTAAGAAATCATTTATTAAACATCATTTTTTAAATGCAAAAAAATCCTTTTATCAGTGAATAATTCCATTCATCAAAAATTCCATTTTACGAAATATATCTCGTCACGTAATGAATAATACTTTCCCCCAAACTAACTTGAAAGCAAAGCATCTAACGTTGCTTAAACCAAATTGTACTTTTCTACCGTTCAAAAAAATCGAACCATTAAAAAAACTAGCGCTGATCCATATAACGATGAGCATTTAAAAAAAAAACGAAAGTACCGGTCAGCCATAAATTGTAACGTCGCTTCGAAACTTTTCCCAGAGCGTTCGTCAACAAAATCACGTACGCAATGGCCAAACTATTTACAATGCAAGTTAAGTGTATTGCACGATATATTGTCCTCGCCCCTCCGCCCCGGATGAATTTGTCATTGTCCAGCAAACTATAGCGCACATCAATTATACAGAGCACAAGTGTTCCTATAAAAACGTTTGCTCCGAATAACCAGTACATCAGTCTTGCTTTCGTACTCGTTAGCAAACTTCCGGGTTA
Organism: Cotesia congregata; assembly: GCA_905319865.3. Classification (NCBI taxonomy): domain Eukaryota; kingdom Metazoa; phylum Arthropoda; class Insecta; order Hymenoptera; family Braconidae; genus Cotesia; species Cotesia congregata. The sequence goes on from CAJNRD030001120.1 coordinate 14,401,761, forward strand.
TAACAAATCAATCACGGTCATCATGGCTACTAAGGTGAGCTATATTTTTTGTGGATAAATAAAATACTGCTCCGTGAGTGAATTAAATTGAATCTCCAGTGATTGAACCTTGTGAAGAAAAATATCAATTTTTATTCTAATATCTGCATTATTTCTGTTAACAGTTTTTGGTAACACTTGGATCCATCCTAGCAGTCGCTCAGGCAGGAATTATCGCAGGACCACCAGTACCAGTTGTTAAGGCTTCAACGGATTACGATCCTCATCCGCAGTACACTTACGCTTACGATGTCCAAGATTCATTGACCGGAGACTCAAAATCTCAACATGAGACGCGAAATGGCGATGTCGTCAGCGGAAGTTATAGCCTTATCGAAGCCGATGGAACAAGAAGAGTTGTTGAGTATACTGCGGATCCGATAAATGGATTCAACGCCGTTGTTCATCGAGAACCAGCTGTCGTTAATGCTGTACCAGCAGCTCCACCTGTAGTAGCACCAGCTGTTGTAAAAACTGCGCCAGCAGTTCCAGTTGCTCCTGCAGTACCGGCAGTTCCATCGCCATTTTCTCCATACTCGCCATTTTCTTCTCTAGGTCCGATTGCGCATGCGCCAGCGCCGTTCCCTTACGGAAGATCATTCTTTGGGCCTGCTCCGGTTCCTGCGCCAATTCCTGCCCCAGTGTATCCATTTAGATTTTAAACTTTAACTTGTAGCCATTTATGACCTAGTCACATGTATATACTTATGTACTACAAATTTTTATATTATTATTATTATTATAACATTAAACAATGACAATAAAACGATTAATATTTTACACGTTGACTTTTTCAGTAAAAAAATTTCTGATCTTATTTTTTTATTGTAAAATAAATAAATTAATTAATTAAGGATTAATTTAGTATGTAAATGAATAAAATTATTAAAAAAAAAATATTAGGCAGTTTGCTACGGAGAATGTGATTTTTATTTGCATTTATAAATATATTTATAGATCAGTCGATGTACAATCAAAGATTAATCGATGTACCGCTGAAATATAAATAAATATTTATATATATTTACATTTATAAGCAATAAATAAAGAGAAAGAAATGAATAATAAATATTCAATTAGATTTGGGTAATATTGGACGAATAAAAAAAGCAAAAAGAGTATAAAAAATTGTTATAGTTTCAACATTCAATTACTCTGCTCATTTTTCTCTATGAATATATAATTTTAAAGCAGAAATTTTTTAGTAAATTCAGGTCGGTTGATTTTTGTCGTATCAGATTTTATTATGGTTTAATTTAAAAAATCTAAATGTATTTATTGAGCAAAAGAAAAAATGGAACGGTTATTTTTTTTACGTGTAAAATAATTTGTACGAACTTTCAAGGTTGGCGAAAAGAATTTTTATTAGTAAATAAAATAGTTATGAAGATTAATGGAATTAGTAAGAGAGTCTTCAAGGCAGGCACGCGAAAGTGGATATTCGCCAAGTCTTACCACATTAACACAACGTGCCAGGCATTTTCGCGTGATTTTCAACAATAAAAAAAAGCTAATAAGAAATACAAAGAACTTGAGCAATGCTTGATTGAAGCATGTATAGAATTAAATACAGTGAATAAATAATAATAAATAGGCCATTGACATTGAATTGCCCATGTCTAATTAATAAATTTTAAACTTTCTCATTTTATCATTTTTTAGTTTAATACCCATTATAATTACAATTGTTATAATCAAAGCCTTCAAATGAAACAATAATTCGGTTTTTAGATCATTAGATCACAAAGATCGTTTGAAATTCTGATAATTAGTTACGTCAGGCTTTTGTAAAAAAAATTTTTGGTAGAAAGAATTTCGAGAGAAATATGACTAATGCGTCGTCTAGACGATCTTATGGTTTATTCATAGCGAAATTAGGCATCAATTCAATTTAATACAACTAATATAGTTTCAGCTGGTAGATGCGGAACTGAGCATACTTTTTGCGTCATAATTTTTACTGACTAATTTATTGTGAGAGTGAGAAAATAAAAGGTGTTGTTTGTTTATGGCTGTTAAGTTGATGAGTTAATTAAATGTGCGAGACGAGTTTAGGATTATGTGATGCTTTCTTTACACGTCTTTGCGGTACGTGACAATGAGACGTCGCGGCGATAAATTACTCTTACGCATTACCTAATTTTCTATTTGGTTGAGTAATGATATTCATGATAATAAAAATACAATGTCGAAGGTTACACTTTTTATTATTATTTGATCGTTATTATTTTTGGGTTGTATTTAAAAATATTATTTTTTGTATTTATTAATTCTATTGTTGGGTATACTATTATCAAAAAATTCTTACGGTGTTCTTAATAATTATTAAAATCAAATTATGCACTGTAGAATTTTTCACACACATTAAAAATATTTTTAAATATTCTGGAAACATTAGTATAATTTTTAAAAAAATTTCTGAAATCTTTTTTTAACAGTTTACAAAATTTTCTCAAGTATAATTTTATAAAATAGTTGAAAAATATTAATAATTTTTATTTATTTTTTTTTTAAATATAAAAAAGTCAGTTTCAAATTTTTATAAAAGCCATTTCAAATTTTATTTATAAAAATATAGAAATTGTTAAATTAGACTGATACTTTTTTATACACTGAAAAAAAATTATCTTCAATCATGAGAAAAATTTTTGAACCAAGAAAATAATTTTGAAGAGGTTCATTTTCTTGAATCAAGCAAAATTTATTTAAACCAAGAAAAATTTTTTAATTTAAGAATTTTTAAACTCAAACCAAAAAAATGAAATTCTTCAAAATTAATAACTTGATTCACGTTAATTTTTTTTTCTGTTTAGTGTTCGTAATTAATATCACAATTCTACAAATTATTGCAGACAAACTTTTAATTATTTTCAACATCTAAAAAATTTTATGATTTTCTGAAACAAATATAATTGAATTTTTTTTTAAACATTAAAAAATGTTAATTTTAAAATAAAAAATTTTTAAGAAACTTTTCAGAATTACTCATTGTCTCTAAAAATCTGAAATTTTCTTCTTACATAGTCATAATTAAACGCCAAAAACACCAAAATATTACCCTATTACCCCAAAGCAAAATTAACACCCGAAAAAATGAATAAACAGCAAGTACTTACGCTCGACACAGTGATGACGAAAAAGGATAAAGTAAAAAATCTGTAACGTTTGGTTGTCAAGTCGCGTATTGGACAGCCATCGAACTGACAAAACAAATTATATTGACTTAATACAATATGTAATATGTAATGTAAGTAGAAGGCGCCTGACGCAGCTTGCCGATATGGAGAAACATATAAGTTAAGTATAAGTATGTGCATTGGTAAACGGCACATAGTTATGAGGCGGAGAGGTCACAGCATACATTTAATACTTTTTGGTGGGGGTGTCGTATTTATATTGGTTTTATAGTAATAGCTATAGATATACCTCTTTACCGGTCATTGCCATCGCGGATTGGTAACATCCCGTTGTATAAATACACGATGGATCTCACCCTAAGCCATCAGTCTTCTGGTGATATCAGTTTAAACATGGCTTGCAAGGTGAGAAACTAAGCCTGCGATTAAGTTTACCAGACATTTTTTGTTGTACTTTATCAATCATCGACAAAGTATCCCTTATCATATCTTATCATTAAAAAAATAAGTTTTGTTTTACATTAATTAGCAAAAAATTCCTTAAAAATTATGAATTTATTATAGATAAAATTTTTTGCAATCCATTTCTCAAAAGTAAAATTTTTACCACAAATATTTTCTAAATTCAAGTTCGTCAATTTTTTTAAATTTAATTTCAATACGATTTAACCCTATTAAAATTTTAAAACTGATTATTAATAATTTAGCGTGCATATAAGGTCAAAATTTGTGAATTAAATAATCGCAGAATATCGAATATTTTTGGGATTAAATTAAAAAGTTTTTCTTTGAAATTAAATATAGAAATCATTACGACGTTCTAATTAGCAAATTGTCTAACTCCATTTTAGAGAATCTTCTATTTGTACGAAAAAAAACAACTAGTTGAAAATTTATTATCACTTTAAAAAACAATTTAATATCATTATTATCTAATAGAGATAGGTATAATATTTAGATTTGAATCATTCAAATAATTTATTATTCGATTATGGCTAGATCAAAATGTTAAAAAATCACCCTCTAAAAAATAAGGAGAGACAAAAGTGCTAATTAGACCGTCGATTAATTTTCTTTTTAAAATTTTTTTTAACTAAAAAGTTATTTATCTATTAAATTTTTAGTATCCTTAAATAGATAAATAAATAAATAATAAAATAATAAACTGTTTCAGTTGATCGTAATTTTGGCAGCTGCCTTCACCGCAAAAGCTGCGATAGTACAAGTGGCCCCAGCTGCGCAAGTAGTTCAACCTGCAGCAGTAGTACAACCAGCATCAGTAGTCGTGGCAGCCAAATACGAAGATTACGACGCAGCACCACAATACACCTTCGCCTACGACGTTCAAGACGCTCTGACCGGTGACTCGAAAGCTCAGTACGAAACCCGAAACGGCGATATCGTACAAGGAAGCTACAGCCTGATTGAACCCGACGGTACCAGAAGAATCGTCGACTACACCTCCGACCCCGTCAATGGATTCAACGCCGTGGTCAGTCGCGAACCTGCAGCCATTGCAGTTCCAGCAGCCCCCGCAGTAGAAATCGCTCCAGCGGTTCCAGTTTCTCCCGTAGCGGCTCCAGTAGCTCCGGTGGCTCCATTTGGTTTCGCCCCGGGACAAGTCTTTCCCGGTGGACCCGGACCTGCTCCAGCACCTGCCGTTCCCGAAAGCGGACCTGACTCAGATGTTGAAGTTATTGACGCAAGGTCTGGACCGCTGAGACGCGAGCAAACCCAGAGAGTTACGGAAGCTCAGCAAAGGTTCGGAAACCGGATCCCCGCTGAAAGGCAAAACTCTGCTCCCTTGAGAGCTCAGGCCACTAGGGTGAATTCTGAAGAAGCTGCTCAAGAGAATGCAAGAAACGCGCAAGCTCAAAACCAAGCTCAGGTTCAAAATCAAGCTCAGGCTCCAGTAACTCTTAACTACCCGCCTTACTCAGCCTACGCTGGAGCTTACTCATCACCTTTGGCATTCACTGCTCCAGTTGCTGGTCTCACTTACACCAATCTAAACTTCTGAGCTTTGATATGATTTTTTATAAATATTTTGTACATATTATCAAACGGGAGGTACTGCAATTGTAATGAACTGTCAATAAATCATTTGTAAGCTATTGTAATGATTATTTTTGATCTGATTTATTTACTGAACACTTTGGTTGACTTTTTTTTTTGCATGCCAAGAACCAAAACTAACTGATACGATCAATTAGTAGGGTACAATGTTAATATTAGTACTGTAAGTTAAGTAGTCTGGGTAAATTAATTTTAAAAACTGTGAGTGACAAAATTTTTCGACACTCACTTATCTTAATCGATTTGCAAACCCAGTACCAATAATCGAGCCACCTACGGTCACTCACGTAACACTAAAAGTGTGTTCAACTTTGATACAACGGGGATTACATAAGGTGCCTAAAAAATACTTACTCAGCGAAGACAGTTGCACGGATTGAATTCAGATTTAGTATGAGCATCCACCAGTGATTTCTACATCGCGTACGGTTTTGTTGGTGGTTTATTATCATATGATGACGATTGCAGCTTTGTTTTTTTGATGTATGCATGCTGAAATCACGATTATATTTTATTCAGTATACATGGCGATGTCACCAATAAATTTTAAATATCAATAAAAGTGTATCGTGAATTTATTATAAGGATTTTGATTGTTGGATTCGGAGTTGGAAATTTTTATTTATAGAGATTGGGTAATTTTAATATGATATGAATAATATTGACTGATGGAATTTATTATTATCTGGAAATGGTGTAGGATTGATAAATGATCTTATGTGTGGAATCATAAAAATATTTTTATATCTTGCTTCTTTTATAAATTTTCATATCTTTCTTTGAAGAATTAGTTTTATTTTTTGCAAACCTTGGTATTAATTAATTAAATTTTTTCTTATCTAAATGATGTATCGGTCGTTAAAACAGTATTTAAGTATGATATTACAGAGTAACGTTTGAACTACTTTTTGCTTTTTAATACAACTTTAAATAACTTCTAAATAAGACCCATAATTTACAATTGTTATTTATTACAATATGGGAAAAAAAAATTAGATATTAACAATTGAATTTAGAAAAAATCTTTTTATTATAACTAATTAACAGAATTAAAAAAGTAAACGGAAAAATGAATAGATTTAAATTATAGTTTTATTTAATGACCAAGCAATTCATTAATAGTAAAAACTCCCACTTCTAAAAATAAAAATACTGTTGAATGATAACTGTTTTAAATTTCAAATGTAAATATTTTTTTAATGGTTTTTTGTCTCACTAAAAAATTTTATTAGATATTCATAATTTGATAATACCCTAGATTTCATTAAATTTTAGACAACAATAAAAATGTTATCATTTTGAAATTTTTTCAGTTTATGCAGTGTTTTGTACACAGTAAAAAATTTTGCGTCATTGCGTCAAAAAATTTTGTGTTAAAAATTTTTGTGTTATACATTAATCTAACATCATAATAAATCATAATATTCTTATAGTTTTTCTTTTTAAAATTTTAAATTGACGATTTAAGTATAAAGAATAATTTTATACAGTGTATACAATATTTGATCATTGTTGATTGCCGTTGTCCTTATATTAAGCACTGCTCACTATGATAGAAGGATTTATTAAGGATGTATTAAAAAATATTTGTTAATAGTTAACAAATCATTTATTAGAGACCACTTTTTAGTATTAAACAAATATTTTTTAGTATTTAAAAAGATTTGTTTGTATTTAATAAATATAATATTCATTTATTAAATATTAATAAATTTTTTTAAATACTAAGAAATATTTTTTAAGGATTAAAAAGTGGTCTCTAATAAATGATTTGTTAACTATTAACAAATATTTTTTAATACATCCTTAATAAATCCTTCTATCATAGTGAGCAGTGCTTAATATAAGGACAACGGCAATCAACAATGATCAAATATTGTATACACTGTATAAAATTATTCTTTATACTTAAATCGTCAATTTAAAATTTTAAAAAGAAAAACTATAAGAATATTATGATTTATTATGATGTTAGATTAATGTATTAACATTATGTGCCTGATAAAGTTTGTGTTAACATTTAAGTGAAATAATTATCAATTTTAGTTAATATATTGATCTAAGATAAAAATCCATAGTTATTAACACCGGCAATTTTATTTTAATTAAAAAAAAAGTCAACTCTAATAAATTAATAAACATAATTTTTGAATTATAAATATTAAGATAATTGGTTTTTTGAGAACACTTTATTTTCTTAATTAAAATAAAATATTGCAAGTATAAAACACCTAGGCCAGTATCAATAATTAGATCTTTTACCTTAATTTAACTTAAATTATTCCAATTTATAAAAAATTACAAAAAAATAACAAAACGAACAAAATATTGGCTAAACATTTATTTGTAACAAAAAAAGTGATTAAACAAAATCAATAACAGAAATAAAACTCAAATTAGTATACAAAAAATTTCAAAAACAACAATTAATAAAGTATAGTGTTCTGCGCCACTAATGGAGAAGAATAAACTGGAGTGGCGAATCTGTCAGCAACTGCACGGGGTAAAGTGTATGGAGCTGCTACAAATGGAGAAGTGTAAGGTGCAGCAACTACTGGAGCGGCGTATCTAGCATCAACTACTGGAGCAGGATATCTAGCAGCAACTACTGGAGCTGCAACTGGAGCAGCGTATCTAGCAGCAACTACTGGAGCTGCAACTGGAGCAACAACTTTAGCAGCGACTGGAGCAACAACTTTAGCAGCGACTGGAGCAACAGGGGCAGCCACGGCAACAGCAGGTTCGCGATTTACGACAGCGTTAAATCCGTTTACTGGATCCGCAGTGTAGTCAACTATTCTTCTGGTTCCGTCAGCTTCAATTAAGCTGTAGCTTCCTTGGACAACGTCTCCGTTACGGGTTTCGTATTGAGCCTTTGAGTCTCCAGTCAGCGAGTCTTTAACATCGTAAGCAAAACTGTACTGCGGCACAGCGTCAAAGTCCTCAATTTTTGCCAAAACCGGCCCTGTTGGAACGGGAACTGCTGGTGCTACTGGTACCACTGCTGCTTTTACAGAGCTTACGGCTATCACCACAGCAAATAAGAAAATCTAAACAAAACAATTTGATTAATTTTTTTTCATCGTTAAAATTTTGATCTTGAGATTGATGAAAAATGTGAAGCTTATTTAAAAAATGTTAATCCGAATTTTTGAAAAAGAGATTAAAGCTTTTGAGAGTAAATCCAATTTTTTTTTCAAATTTAAAAATAATTAATTTTTTGACGATTAAAATAATTAAAAATCAATTTTTTTTCTATTCCCAAAAGTCTAGATTGAATTTTTTCAAATAAAATTCACTTTATCCGACAAGCTCAAAATTATACGAGTGTAAAACTTTGCCAGAACTTTTATCACTTTTAAAAATACATTTTTATAATTTAAAACTTACTTTGAAAGCCATTTTAATAAATTATTTGTTTAGTCTACTGATCGCTGAGAATTCTAAGAGACAACTGATACCAACAAACACATTCCGCTTGAATTTATATCCCTGAAGATGTCACAATGTTACATCAGCCATTTAGTCTCCCACCAACTAATTTTAAATAAAACATTATTGCAATTTCAATTGATATCAAGAATACTTGGATTAACCGCAGCAATAAAATTATACAGCGATTGGTGACTACAAGGGTAGTTGACTAAGGCCACGTATAAAATCCGAAAACTATTGGGAAGGTCGAGCCTATTGACCTCATTAAATGTCATTACGAATTCAACTTTTGTTTACTCTTATAAAATCAATACAATTTAAACGCGTTCTACTTTATAACGATTCCAATTACCATTGTTACATAAACGAAACTAACAATAATAATAACAATAATAGTAACGGTGAATCTAACGTGGTACCGTAACTTTGTTAGTCATAACATTGAGTAAGGAACTTAACATTTGTTTCAATATAAATCATAGCAAGCTCTCAAGTGACTGCTAAAAACAAGATTGGATGACGGACATCGAATTTCGGAGCATTGGTATGCAATTGCTGATGCTCCACACAACGCGAAATACTAATATGAAATGAAGTTGCCTCACATTGTTTCATTTTTAACAGAGTTTAGTATGAGGATGCGCGTAATAAACCATCAAATATTTTTTATTCAGAGTGGGGCTGTCAGATATAAGATGAATGCTTTTGTACAGAAGCTAAACAGTTCTCTTAGTGTTTTTGATCCCATCACATTTGTTGGCTAACTTAATAAACATGATTTCCAAGGTATTTTTTTTTTCGAGTTTCCAGTAAATTAAAATTTTTTTTTGAAAGTTTATTTCTAAGATTTTTTATTCTATATTAGTTCAAAATTTATTAATTTTTCAATTTTCATATAATAATTTTTTTAAAACATCTATCTGATATATTTTTTATACATTTGAATTAAAAATCGTGAAAATTTATTTAGCAGATATTTAATAATTATTAGAACTGTTGTTAACAGATAAATTACGGCAAAAAACATAAAAAAAAAAAAAATTGACTTGTAGAAATTTTTAAAAATTAAAAATGCAATTTTTTAAAAATAATTTTTTAGAATTAATTTAATTGTTAAATAAAATTAAATATTGGTCAGGTGACAGCTAACTTTAATGTTAAAATTTGACCAAAAATTTTTTAATAAACCAAATGTTTGAAATTTAAGAATTTAATAATGACAATAATAATTTTAATATAACTGAAAAAAAAAAAAAAATGAAACCACACACTGAAAAAAAAAAAAATTCTTGACTGGAGAAAAAATTTTTTTGGTTCTAGAAAATATTAAGAAAAATTGAAAATTTCTTGAATGAAGTCATACATTCTAGAGCCAAGAAAATTTTTTGAGTCAAGAAAATTTCTTCTTGCTTCAAAATAACTTTTGTCTTCCTTAAAATTTTCTTGGTGCAAGAAATTTATTTTTTCTTTTTACAAATAATTATTTCTTCTTGATCCAAAATAAATTTCGTCTTCCATAAAATTTTCTTAGTGCAACAAATTTGTTTTTTATGTATACAAATAATTAATAATTCAAAATAATATTCCAGATCATTGTCTTCGTAAGTATCATCAGCATCTCAAAAGCAGGACTAGTTCCAGCACCAGTATTAGCAAAATTGGACGACTACGATCCTTACCCTCAATATACATTTGCCTACGACGTCCAAGATGCTGTAACTGGTGACTCAAAAGCTCAATACGAAACCCGGAATGGTGACATCGTACAAGGAAGCTACAGCCTAATCGAAGCTGATGGGACCAGAAGAATAGTTGACTACACGGCTGATCCAGTAAATGGATTTAACGCCGTCGTAAATCGCGAACCTGCTGTTGCAGTCACGCCAGTTGTCGCCAAAACTGTGCCCGCTGCACCAATAGTTGTTCCCGCTGCTCCTGTGGCTGCTAAATTTCTCGCTCCGGTAGCTTCTGCTCCACTAGTCTCTGCACCAGTTGTCTCTGCTCCGGTTATCGCAGCACAGTACAGAGCTCCTGTTGCTATCAGACCGGCAACTTTAATCAGAGCCGCTCCTCTACTTTCCGCACCGTTTGTCTTCAAGCAGGCCCAAATAATTCCAACTGCAAGACTGGTATCACCCGCAGCAGCCGCAGTAAGGACAGCTCCAAGACCTGCTAAAATTACCAAAGCTAACAACAGAAACAACAATAAAAAAGTCGCTCAGCTATCCGCGCCTTTAACTTCTGAAGCAGCGGGATACGTTTATTGACAAATTGATAAATTAATAAATTTATAATTGAAATAAATTAGCGAATATTAAGAAATAGTCTACCTCAATTAAAGTAATTGATTAAAAGATATTTAAAAAAGTCGTAATATGTGTAATTGAAATGTATAAACAAGTTAACGTATAACTGGACAATTATGCTCGTGTTTTTTATTATGCAAGAAACGACTTGCGGGACATGTTTACGAAAGAACAATGAGCAGGTCATCGCGTAACCGAACCGACCTTCGAATACGAATCCTGCATGACAATTAACTTCATATAAAATAAGTTTATCACCATTTAAATATTGTAATATATATATATAAATAATGTATGCTTATTTATATTTACAAATATAGTTCATGCAAAAAAATTTATTTTTTATTTATTATAAAGTATAAAATTTTCCGAAAAATCCATTCCCAAAAAATTAAATTTATTATTATAGAATTAGCGCTATCTTTAATTAATTAAAGTTACAAAATAAATTACGCGCAATTATCGGTTCGCGTATATAATTTATATTCTGCTAACGTACGGGAAATTCTATGAAGGTCCGAGAAAGCTTTTACTTTTTTTTTTCTTCGAACGCAACGTGGAATCCATAATTGATCTACCCTATTAAATAAATAAATTAATTATTGATTTTATTTAAATAATAAACTAATTATTTAAGGTATCACAGCTTAATGATAGAGATGATTAATTAGTTCCGAGCGTCTGACATGGTTAAATCTATTACTACTTAGTTGGTATAAAACGCGCTGGTCTAATAGATAGATCCTGTCCAATCAATCACAAATCAGAAGGATTTAACTTTTCTCATCCGTGATATTCTAAATTAGAGGCACACATCGGTGTATCTGGCACGTGGTTCCTCGTCTGTGTGGTCAAGAGCAGGATAGCGTGATTTCGAGTGGCGTATGTCGTCACACTAAGAAAGCAATGTAACCATATGAGTGAGCCTCGCATGGACACGAGTGAGAGATTATATGTACGTTCTTGAGAATACAATCAAGTTTGTTGGCAGGACGAAAATCATGGAATCGAGTTTTCGGTGCGGTTAAGTTCGGGCGCGGTTGGGGCACATTATTTCGTAATAACGAGCTACTTCTCAACATTCGGACCACTATATAAACTCTAAGTCTGCTACAGCCAGCATCAGTCATTCACCAGACATTAACAGAGCAATGGCATTCAAAGTGAGTATTTATTTTATTTATTAAATTTAATACTTTAGATCACGGGAATAATAAATAACATTGTACTACAAATTAGAATTTTTTACAATTTATTTATCTAAATAAAATTTAATTCATTCCAAATTTATATAAATTAGATTTTTATATAATTTTGGTTTGAAATTTAACAAAATCTTGCGAATTATTGAAGCTATAATGCATAAATTTTTTAACAATATGAGTTTTGATTTGATTTTTACGTAATCTAGAATTAATTGTTAAATTGTAATTATATTTATTGTCAATCCTTATAGAGCTTCGTTTTAAAAATAATTATATCAAGTATATAAATAAAAATTTTAACTAAAATTTCTTAAGAATTTGGATTATTTAAAAAAATTTTTGTCTATTTGTCATTCAATAAATTTACTTAATTTGATTAAACTTGATAATTTGCACAAAATTTTAGTTAAATTTTTATTTTTATTTACAGCATAATAATTTAATTGAAGTAAAATGAAGTAACCAATTAATGAAAATTAATATTTAATAAATATTGAAACAAAATACTTTTTATCAAAATATAATAATAATAAATAACTAGTAACCTTGCAGTCACTATGTGACTGCCGTGACTGTGAACTATAAATAAATAAAATTTTACTTTATTAAATAATGAATTTCATTAAATTGCACGGTACTTTCTTAAATATTGGAGTTTTTAAAGATATAAACTCATCTCGATGTTACACTCATCAAGAGCTTTCATTTAACTACCCACATGCATTTTGATATATTTTTCAAATATACATATATATTATATATATAAATATATAAAAAATTGATGTGGGTACTCAAAGAAAAGATCTCGATGAGTGCAATGTCGGGGTGAAATTATATCTTTAAAAATGTCAATAGTTTACAAGATATTCATTGAATTGCACTGTATTTTCTTAACTATTGACCTTTTTAAAGATATAAGCTCATTCCGATGTTACACTCAACAAGAGCTTTCATTTGAGTACCTACATGCACTGCCGTGACTGTGAACTATAAATAAATAAAATTTTACTTTATTAAATAATGAATTTCGTTAAATTGCACGGTACTTTCTTAAATATTGGAGTTTTTAAAGATATAAACTCATCTCGATGTTACACTCATCAAGAGCTTTCATTTGACTACCCACATGCATTTTGATATATTTTTCAAATATACATATATATTATATATATATAAATATATGAAAAATTGATGTGGGTACTCAAAGAAAAGATCTCGATGAGTGCAATGTCGGGGTGAAATTATATCTTTAAAAATGTCAATAGTTTACAAGATATTCATTGAATTGCACTGTATTTTCTTAACTATTGACCTTTTTAAAGATATAAGCTCATTCCGATGTTACACTCATCAAGAGCTTTCATTTGAGTACCTACATGCATTTTCATATATTTTTCATATATACATATATATAATATATATAAATATATGAAAAATTGATGTGGGTATTCAAATGAAAGGTCTCGATGAGTGTAATGTCAGGATAAGCTTATTTCTTTCAAAATGTCAATAGTTCACAAGATACAAGGTCATTTCTTAATTATGCATCTAGAGATAGAGCATTTTCAAATGTAGCCTAAATACTTATCATAATGAAACCTTAAAAAAGGCACAAATTTAAGTCAAGACCTTTGCAATGACACTAAATTTCACTAAAAAAAAACCCATTTTATAATATGATTATCCTGGACATTAAATTTTTCTTATTCTCTTAATAATATAGAATACTATTATTATTTCAAATATAATAAATATCATAAATTGCATGCACATAAAAATGTATAATAAATAAAAATTTTATTTCAGCTTATTCTTTTCACCACATTGGTGGCAGTAGCAAGAGCAGGATTCGCTCCACTTGCTTACCACGCACAACCCGCTGCGCTGGCCTACCACGCACAACCAGCTGCAGTAGCATACCACGCACAGCCCGCGACAGTGTCTTACCACGCCCAACCCGCTGCAGTGGCCTACCACGCACAACCCGCTACAGTAGCTTACCATGCTCAACCCGCTGCAGTAGCTTACCACGCACAGCCCGCCGCAGTAGCTTACCACCCCCAACCCGCAGTAGCCTACCACGCTCAACCCGCCGCAGTAGCTTACCACGCACAGCCAGCTTTAGTCGCCCACAAAACTATTAACGCTGAAGATGACCCTCATCCTCAATACAGCTTCAACTACGACGTACAGGACTCTGTAACTGGTGACTCAAAATCTCAGCATGAAACCCGCGACGGCGATGTAGTGCACGGAAGTTACAGTCTTTTGGAATCCGATGGAACCCGCAGAACTGTCGATTACACCGCTGATGACGTAAACGGATTCAACGCTGTTGTCCACAAAGAACCCGCTCAAGTTGCCGTCAAAGCAGTTCATGCCGCTCCAGTTCATGTTGCCCACGCCGCGCCCATCTACGAACAGCCGCAATTCTACCACTCAGCTCCGGCTTACTACCACCATTAAATGTGATTTATAGTTAATATTTTGCAACGCCCAATTTAGATGTTAAAAATTGTAATAATTAATAATAATTCTTGTAATAAACGAATTTATAAATTTAAAAAAACCTCATTTAATTTCATAACACAGTTTTAAAAGTAGTGAAATTTATTTTTAGTAAACATATGAATTTTACATTTAGCAGCTATATGCATATGTTTAATTCATCGGTAAAAAAAATAAAGCGTTAATTAGTTAAAGAAAAGATCTGCTGATTTTTATCTGGAGGCTACAATGACTAAGGTGTTGGTTTATTCGAACTTTTTTTAAAACTAAAGACTGCAGAGACTTCCTTTCGCGGATAACCAGTCGCTGGGCGAAATAAAAAAAATTCCGAAGGTTTTGAATACCTTTTTAAGGCGTTACAGTACAATGGAAAATAATTATTTATTACTGAAGGTAATTGAGAATTAGTTTTATTTAAAATTCTCGTACATTAACTTTAAATACTTAGTACCTGGTAGCATGCGATGAGAACGTTAAATTTTTTATTTATGTCTTTCGAACAAGTTATTCATAAATCAAGAAGTGATTAATTTTATGTTCGTTATTTTTGTATGACTTTATATAGATCTGTAATCACGGTATGGATGAGATTTATAATAATAAATTAAGTTACAAATTTGAGTTCATTGTTAATGTAAAAAATTTTTGAAAAGAACATAGGATAAATAATGAAATTTATTTATTTAAAAAAAAGCACAAATTTATGAAAGTTTAAACTTTAGAGATTAAATAAAATTGTAAAAATACAATCAAGTTGTAAGAATATAATGCTGAAATTTAGAAATATGTAATGTTTGAAATTTTAAAATAAATAAATTATTGGAAAAAAAATTCTATCCGTAAAAGTTTAAATAAATGATGGATGCAATATTTTTTAATTCAAGGAAAAATATTTCTTTATGATATAAGAAAACGTTTTGATTGAAAAATGAAATGAAATTTCTAAACAGATAAATTCCTATTAAAATGATTTTTTTTTTTTAATTTTACAGGTAAAAATTCTTAAAAATCATGATTGCATTTTTTAAAATATTTTCTTTGTACTAATTTATTTCTTCCAAACAAAAAGTGATGAAAAAATTGAATTTTCATTACAATAATTTTTTTCATGTTTTTTTGACGTCATTTTCCGAGAAAAAATTAAAATAAGTCAATATTCCAACTGAAGATTATTAAAAATCATTCGAAACCAAATAATTTGATGAAAAATTTGAAAAGGAAGCAAACAACTTTTTTTTTTAAGATAAAATATGCACAGAAAAAAAAATAACTTGATTCAAGAGAAAAATTCTTGAACCAATAATATAATTTTAAAGAGGGTAATTGTCTTGAATCAAGACGAAAAATTCTTGAACTAAGTAAAATTTCCTTAAATCAAGAAAAATTTTCTTAAATCAAGAATTTTTCTATTCAAACCAAGAATATTGAGCTCTTCAAAAATAAAGAACATTTTTTTTTCTGTGTGACGATATTGCATTCTTAGTGTCTATTTCTTTCGTTAAAAAATTGAAAATTCTTTGTTTTAACAAATAAATAACTAAACTACTTAAATAGGATAAATAATAAATGAAATATTATATAATAGTCAATAATTGGTCTCATTTATTTATATTAATACACTACAAGCAAAACCACAGTTTATACAAAGTGTTGTTACAATTAAAAGTAAAGTATAAAAGCACTTATTCAAACAGAAAGCCAGACAGTATCATCCACTAACATAACTCGTTTTATCACACAACACATCAGCTAATTGACTGGAGTCAAAAACCTAGAAACCATTGTCTGTCTTAAGAGTAATATTGACGTAACAAAATCCAAATAAAGGCCTTCTATTATAAATGCAGACAATTCCTTAGACAATTATTTTGCTATTACTCTATTACATTACATACATATATAAAAAAATCTACTCACAATACAATAAAAAACTCCAAAATAAAAGTCCTATGTAACATTACAAATTACTCTATTAACGCAAAAGAAAGCAACTTTATTAAACTGTCTGCTGACTGACTGACCGCTTGTTACATTACTTCCTATACAACCGGACTTGAGCGTCCTTGGGTATCCGCTCACTAATTTCCTACATAAGAGTATTATTACCATTAAAAAAATTAAGAACCAGAGAAGAAATAAATTTTTACAAAGAAGATAATTTCAAATAAAATATAATTACAGATTTTTAGTCTTGACATCAAACGTTTACTTAATGATTAGCGAACAACTTTTTACAAAGAGTAAGAGAAGAGAGGGGTTGAGTAGCTGACATGAGCGATGTAGGGGTGCGGCGTGTAGGCGGCGACTGGGGTGGCCAATTTGGCGACAGCTGGTGCTCCGTACGTCAAGGCTGGGGTAGCGAGCTTGGCAATTGGCGCAGCGTAGGTAGCGGCGATTGGAGTGGCCAATTTAGCGACAGCTGGTGCTCCGTAGGTCAGAGCTGGAGCGGCGAATTTAGCGTAAGCTGGAGCGTAGGCGGGTGCGGCGTAGGTCGCGGCGACTGGAGTGGCGAATTTAGCGACGGCTGGTACTCCGTAGGCTACAGCTGGAGTCGCGATTTTCGCAATTGGTGCCACGGCTTTTACAGCAACTTGACCGGGTTCTTTGCGAACGACTGCGTTGAATCCGTTGATTGCGTCTGCGGTGTAGTCGACGGTTCTGCGGGTTCCGTCAGATTCGAGGAGGCTGTAGCTACCTTGGACTGAATCTCCGTCGCGGGTCTCGTATTGGTTCTTGAAGTCACCGGTTGTGGAATCCTGGACGTCGTAGCTGAAGCTGTATTGTGGGTGAGGGTCGTAAGTGTCCTCGGAAGCTTTCGCCAAGACAGGTGTAGCGACTTTGGCTAATGCTGGAGCTGCGTAGGCTGCTGGAGCAGCGTAGGCCGCTGGAGCAGCGTAAGCCGCTGGAGCAGCATAGGCTAATGGTGCGTGGTAACTTGCTGGGATGAATCCAGCGTTTGCTGCGGCTACTAAGGCCAAAATAGTGACAAACTGGAAAAAATTGAAATTTATTATAAATTATTATTTTAATGATTATAAATTAATTTAATTTTTTTTTTTTAAGTGCGGTTGATTAAAAAATTGCTTTGTGTTTTTTTTTTTAGAGCTTTAAGATATAATTTTTTTACAATAAGTTTATAGGAAAGTTTACTTATCATAAAATGGCTATTTTAAAGTTTATACCAAGCAATAAATATTGAAAAATTTTTTAACCCGATAGTTTTCATCATAAAATATGGTAGAAAAATTTTTGATTGCTCATAAAGTCTCTGAATTTTTTACTACTGAGAAAAAAAAATTGTTTGCTTTAAAATGAATTTTCTTGACACAAAAAAATATTTAGAAAAAAAAAATATCTTAAAGTAAAATTAAAAATTTTTTGAATTTCTTAGTTCTACACGGAAAAAACAAGATGACACTGGATATCATCCCAGATTATACTGAGCGAAAAGAAAATTCAGATAGCAGCTAGTATAATCCAGATATCACACAGTAAAATCTGGATTTTTTTTAGCTACTATCTAAAAAAATTTTTGTCACAGATATATCACTGAGTATAATCTGGGATGATATCTAGTGTCATCTTGTTTTTTCCGTGTAGTAAACTTTTTTTTTGTACTTTAAGATTATAAAAAAGTTAAAGTTAAATAACACAAAATTGATTATAAAATCTTATCAAATTATATAAAGTTTATCATATTAAAATTTGAAATTTAAAAACTTGATCTTAATTAACTAGTAAAATAAATTTTTTTCTAAAAATAAATTTGATTACTTTATAAAAAATAGATAAAAACAAAAAATAACCAGCTAATTACTATAATAGTAATTTTGGACTGATTTTTTTATATTAGTATAAAAAATGACCTGTTAGAATTTTTTAGAGATATTGATTTTTAAGTATTAGTTACTCTTATCAAAACTTACCCTGAAAGCCATGATAAGTCTTGTTGTTGTGTCGACGGATGTGTCTGATACTGGTTTGTTGACGGTGGGTTGAAGTATTTATACGAAACAGAAATGCATCGAAGTTAACCGGGTATCGAAACTTATCGTTAAGTGGTGGCAAAAAGACGTCGTGACGTAACCTGTTAACCTACCAACCTACCACAGTGGTGAATATATTACATCTCCTTAGTTCGAATTGGGCTACTCCTGTTCCTGAAATACATACTCCCGGCTTACATGTGTTCGGGTACTAAATTCTTACCACCTCAATGAGCAAAAGCTACCCAATAATTGTGTCCAGGAGTGAGATAACCACGCAACCAGACGCACATGTGCATTAAATTAAAAATAAATAATCCAAGACAAGAGGGCGATTCCTGTACGATGAAACCAGAGATGCACTTTTACTTTCACTGAATAAAACCAGGGCGTTACTTGCTCTCTGTACTGGCTCGGGAGTAACCGCGCCCAATGTCAAGACAGTATGCATAATCCAATTGACGATTATAAATAAAATTTTTATAATACGGGCTTATAAAGGCAAGACCAGCCGGACACTTGTAACATACAAACGTCATTAAAGTTTATCGTTCGCTCATATATTTATATTTAATAAATTTTTTTACCTTAACTATAACATTTTTTCTTGATATCATAAAATCCCAATGATAATGGTAATGTTGACGAATAAAAAATGACAATTACTCGTTACTTGTTACTTATATTTATTTATAAGTTAAAATATCATTTAAAATATATTTTATCGTTCATTTCTTACATTATATACTTATATATTATATTTTTTGTTATACCCTGCTCGACAATTTAATTCCCGTGTAATCAGTTTGGTTCAGATGTCATTTATTTATTCTCATTCTCATACTCGGGATTATTCTTTATCTTCTTTCATTTCCATTAAACATTTTATTTCTTCCATCACTTAAGTCTCAATGGTTTTGCCTCATGGCCACTCTTTGATCATGGCCATTGTCCGTTCTCTAACAAAAGCCATTAAATTACCCGTCAAATAACCCGTCAAGTAACAAGATAAATATCATTTTCTTAAAAAAATTATAAATAAATTTTGTCATAAAAAAATTTGTCAAAATTTATTCGCTCCGTTTATTTATTTATTATAAAACTTCTATGCTGTCATTTTTGATAATAACGATGTCATGGCTCGATGAAGGGTTGAATTAAGATTTGACTGTCAGAGCTTCATTTTTAATATCTTGCTTATTATTATGTTACCTGCGTGTTCGTGCCTGGGTTCATAAGATAAGTATTGAGTTGTATCGGGCAGAACAGTAATCACTATTATGAAGTGTTAACTGAGTTTTTCAGTTACCTTTCTCCGAAATAAAGTGAATTATTCAAATTTTAATGACTTGATCTTGCAATTTGCGTGATAACCAAACCATCTTTGTATTTTCTCGAGTGTGATTCCTTAAAACATAATGCTGTAATAATAATAATAGTGGAACGTTTAACATGTTATTATTGAATTTCGAAAACATGTAATTTTGAAAAAATAAGAGAGAAATTATTTCTTGCTAATTGTTGACCCTGCGGGCCATCAAGAAGACATTATAAAATTAATCTTTTTGGATTTTTCGTTGAATTGTGATTATCATTACTGGGTGAGGTCAATTCAACTTTGACGTGTAATAGTGAAGATTTTTTTAAACTTTCACAAAATTCTCTGAAGTAATTCCTGTAAATTTAAAACATTTCTTTAAATAATTATTTAAGTAATTATTTTATTTTATACCAGAATTTCTTTTGAAACTTTGAAAATTAGGGTGGTAAAAAATTCAATTTTATTCAAATAGTTTCATACTGTACATTTTAATGAAAAACTACGAACAAGTATATTATTGTCAACTTCCTAATCTAATTTTTTAATTCTATTACACACCGAAAGGAAGAAATATACTTTCAATAATTATCAAAAATACATGTTCTTAAGTAAAAAAAAATAGCAGTGATTTCTTCTTTGTAAATTTTATTATACGCATCTGGTACAGTTACACCGATTATTTCCAATCGTATAATCGTAACATAGTCTTTTACATTTTATTCCAGAACAACTCAATCGATTTGCTCAAATAACCTTTTAAGAAATTAAATATTAACTTTTGTACTCTTCTTTACAGAAAAAAATGTTCACTTGAGCCAAGAAAATGTTTTTCTTCCTAATTATTTTCTTGAGCGAAAAAATTTTTTTTTGACACAAGAAATTTCACTTATTCCAACAAAATTAATTTTCTTGCTTTAAGAAATACGTATCTTGATCCAAGAAAATTTAAGTCGAGAAAATCTTTTTGTATTGAAAAAATTCAGCCTCTTGCTCCAAAAAATTTAGTTCTTGATAGAAGTAAATTTTCTTGTCTTGAGAAAATTTCTTTCTTGCTGCAAAAAAATTAAATATAAAGATAGAAGTGAATTTTCATTAATATTTTTATTGTTTAACATGTCAAATGGAAACATCAAATAATATTGAATCATTTTTTTTTATTCAATGTGTATAATTGCACGCTAAAATAATATAAAATGGGTATCAAAATATTCAAGAGAAAAATTTTCTCAAGATGAGTTAATTTTTTTTTCTCAGCTGAAGTGGGTAGTGTTTCTTCCATAAAGTATCTAAAAAATCTTGATTAGATTTCTTCCTAATTATTTTCTTGAGCGAAAAAATTTTTTTTTGACACAAGAAATTTCACTTATTCCAACAAAATTAATTTTCTTGCTTTAAGAAATACGTATCTTGATCCAAGAAAAATTTAAGTCGTGAAAATCTTTTTTGTATTGAAAAAATTCAGCCTCTTGCTACCAAAAAAATTTAGTTCTTGATAGAAGTTAAATTTTTCTTGTCTTGAGAAAATTTCTTTCTTGCTGCAAAAAAATTAAATATAAAGATAGAAGTGAATTTTCATTAATATTTTTATTGTTTAACATGTCAAATGGAAACATCAAATAATATTGAATCATTTTTTTTTATTCAATGTGTATAATTGCACGCTAAAATAATATAAAATGGGTATCAAAATATTCAAGAGAAAAATTTTCTCAAGATGAGTTAATTTTTTTTCTCAGCTGAAGTGGGTAGTGTTTCTTCCATAAAGTATCTAAAAATCTTGATTAGATATAAAAATTTATTGTATCAAGTATTTATGATAATTTGAATTAAGAAAAAATTACTTCCAGCAAGAATAGAATTTCTAGAAAAATTTTTACTTCGACCAATACAACTTCGGTCTTCCTTCAGACACCTGAAAATTTTCTTGAACTAAGAATTTTGTTCTCCAGTCAAGAAATTTTTTTTTCAGTGTTACATTGTAACAATAAATTTTTATTCATAATTGATCAAAAATAATTTATAACAATTTCATTTCATAGTACCCTTCACTATCTTACAAAACTAAAACATTTATAATTTTTAATGGTGCATTTTGTTTGAAATATCAAATTTTGAAGGCAGGAATTTTTTTTAATCAAGAAAATTACTTCTTCTTTTCTTTCTGCGCAATTTATCATATATGATAAACCATTAGTCATTTTATCTATAAATTAACTGATCGTAACATCGATTAATCGATAATCAGCCGTAACGATAATTACCACTTGAATAATCATACGTCAAAAAGTAAATGTAAACGAAAGGGGGATGAAGCTGATGATCAAAGCTTGGTATAAGAATCAAAAGACCTTGAAAAAGTAACCACGCCTTTAATCCTTACATGCGTTATTATTATAGAATGAACAGAGGACTTTAGAGACTTAAATCTTCAGGTCGTGCCGGTCATGGTCGAGGGGCGATCGTGAGAGCTTAAGGAACACGAGAATAAGAAAAAACATGTCGTCGTCTCAATCGATCCTAACCAGCAGACAAGGGGGCAGACTGAGCCGACTCCCATCCTGAGTCCTGAGAAGTGGTGAGAAGGGTCGCGAAAGTGGGTCGCACTTCTTGTCCGAGTCATTAAGTCTCACCAACAATCAACCCTATCTCTGAACTCACGAGACTCGCCGCTTAAATTGGTATCCAATTATACTATCACATCGATCGACGAGAAAGTAGAATAAATTCTTCGGTAAAATATCCCAAGAATGACATTCAATTTTTTAACTTAAACTCACTCGATTTATTACGCCGTATGATATAACATATAACCAAATACTTGCAAGTTACACTTTATTATATATGTACTTAAAGTTAAGTATTTTACTAAATATATAAGTGTGTAACATTTAAAATATGTTTTCATGGTCGTAAGTCATTTCATTTTTATTGCTATAAATTCTTTTATAAATGATACTTTTCTTTTTTTTTTATTAACCTCAAGTTTGTTTTCGCTAATTAAAAATTGTAAATTAATTTCATTAAATTTTTAGGGTCGTTATAATGTTTAATCATCAAAACTTTTATAATTTTTAATTTTTCAAGGAAATAAAAAAAAATAATTAAAGCAAATTATACTAACACTGACTACAGCATATACTTCACAATTTTTGAATTTTATTTTTTATTAAAAAATTTAATTAGTCAGAAAATTATTAAAAAAAATTATAATTATAGTTTTTTGAAATTTCGACTTGCAAAATTTTTTTTTTAATTTTAAGAATTATTATTTTAAATAATTTTTTATTATATTATTAAAAATAAATGCTTGTTTATTTAATTTAAAAAAATAAATTACGCACATCTAAAATTGAGAAATAAAAATACTCTTTCAAATACACCGGCTTTTTTTAACTACTTACTACACCGTTGATAGACGGGAACAAGACTCGGTAAAAACAACAATGGTGACAGACATAATTGATGCCACCGGTTTCAAGAGAAGAATATATATCTTATAAACAGTAAAGATTTCAGCGGTGTGTATTTTTATAGAGTGATAATTCACGCTAATTTTAAAGTGATAAAAAAATAATTCGATTAGTTTATTTAATCTTTAAAAAATATCGTTATTGAAGAAAAATTATTTCTTTATCATTCTAGTAATTTTCATAAAATTTATCATTATAATTGTAATTTTGGTATAACAAATATTTGAAATCCATAATTTTTAACTAAAATTATTTAAATTTTAAGTTTAATTGTCTTTTACATTTCAGTTGAAATATAAATTAAATTTATGAATAGTAAATTATGATAAATTGACATTGAATACTAAAGAAGTTGATTTAAAATATTCTTCGGCACATTAATCATTAACTTCAATATTACAAAATTAATTAGATAAAAAATAATTATGAAACAATAAAAAAATTATTGGCCATAAATAAAATTAATACACTATTAATAATATAAAAAAAAGTACCGAGTAAATTTACAAGCAATAATTCTTCGAATAATGCTGAAAGACTCTGTACCATATATTACATAAACCATAAATAGCGACAGTTATTGTTTTAAAATCTCTTCACCATTCGATCGTTTATCTCCGAATGCAGTTGTATTGCATCGAATATTTTTAAAAGGGCATTGCCAAAAGTATCTTTATAGAAATTTTTCAATGTTAAATTCAAACATACTTTTTTATCTTATCATCATTATTTTTTATTTCCCATGGTAGGCAGGAGCACATTATAAAACAATAGTCAGCGTAACAGATTTTGTTCGAGATTTAATACGTGTATAAAAATCCATTACTCGATAAAATTTATGTGCCCGTCACTCTGGTACCTGAAGAGTTGTACGGACTCACTGCGGTGTAAATTTGCCGGACGCAATTACATTCACCGGCAAAAGGAAACCGAATCGCAATATTTTAAGTATGCCTAAAAAAATAACCTCAAGGAACGTACGTACAACATCAAACAGAAAATAAACATTTAAAAATTCGGGCGTGGCGACAAGTAGATTGCACAAAAACCATTTTATAAATTGCTAGAGGACATCAGACATTTATATTAAGTTAAAGCTGATGCTTAAAGTTCATTTCAGCTGTCGGTTATCCTGATCAGTGATCATGATCACTAACATTATTTTTTATGCAAAGACCCAGTTGTTCTCCACGTTTTCGACAATGTATGCAACGTACATGCATATTATCCGGCTGAAAAGTTACGGCCCTTATATATGCTTCTCGTTATTATTGAAGCACTTTAAATTACAGTAATTTTAAATTAAATTAAAAAGCGTTACTAATGTACGCACTTATTACATACAAATACAATAATTGTATAATTATATTTTAGCGCTGAAATTTATTATTGATTTTATCGTGTTCGATAATGTATTATGAAAATAATTAATCGAGTTTTGACAATTAATATAATTGGACAAATTTTAGTATAATTCTTTTTTTTATCAATGCAACTTTAAGAAGATAATTGCAATTATATTTTCTTGCTTGAAATTTTAATAAATGTAATAAATTTGTAGGAAAAAAAAAATAAAAATATAACAAATTATTTAGTCCAGGAAGATTTTTATTAATGACTCAAAATTTTCAGAAATAAATAGATAAATTCATAATACAGATATTTAAATTAGAAATTAATGGTGGTAGTAGAGAGGACCGGCGGCGTAGGCAGTTGGAGCGTGGTAAGCTTGGTAGGCCAAGGGTGCTGCAACTTTAGCGTAAGCTGGAGCGTAGTGAGTGGCGACAGCAGCGGGTGCGTGGTAAGCCAAAGGTGCAGCGAATTTAGCGTAAGCTGGAGCGTATGCGATTGGGGCAGCGACTTTGGCAACTGCTGGGGTGGCGTAGTGGCTGGCGTATGCAGCGGGTGCAGCGTATGCGACTGGAGCGGCTTTGACAGCAATGGCAGCTGGTGCTACGGCTTTCAAGGCAACTTGAGCGGGTTCTTTGCGGACGACGGCGTTGAATCCGTTGATATCGTCTGCGGTGTAGTCGACAGTTCTGCGAGTTCCGTCAGATTCGAGGAGGCTGTAGCTGCCTTGGACTGAATCTCCGTCGCGGGTCTCGTATTGGTTCTTGAAGTCGCCGGTCGTCGCATCCTGGACGTCGTAGCTGAAGCTGTATTGAGGATGAGGGTCGTCTTCAGCGTTGATGGTCTTGGCCAGAACTGGAGCCGCCGCGTAGGCCAGTGGTTGGTGAGCTGGGATGAATCCAGCGTTGGCAGCCGCCAACAGAGCGAACAGGGTTACGAACTGAAAAATTCATACAAATTATTGGTATTTTTAATTATCCATAGCTTTAGGTATTTTATATTTTTTTCTAATTATTGTTGGTGTTATTTTTAAAAATATTTCCTCGATGGACTTATGTATCTAATGTATGTATTTTTTGGTTTGTTTAATTTTATTTATCAAATAATTTTGGCAGCTCGAATCGGCTAACATTGAAATCACCCAAAAGGATTGAAGTTGTCAAAATAATTCGGAAAATAAAATTGCTATTACTGTTATGTTTCTTCTAAACACACATATATATTTCGTAAAGATGTTTTTGATGTTCCGAGAACCTCAAGCAACACACTTTAACCAATATACTCGTTTACTTCGATCGGTAATTTCGAATTTAAAGTTGTTAATTTTTTCCAGGCACGTCCGATCATTTTAAAATGAATTTTCCGATCTTCCTCTCGCTAGTTTCAACAACATTCAATCTAAAGACCAACACTATAAGCTCTCAATAATTCATAGCAAAGACTATTTGCAATGAGCTTGAGAAAAATAATACAACTCTAAAGATTCAGTTATTGAACTAGCGACCAGACCAAAAATGAATCGGATGTGCCTGCAAAAATAATCAGATCAACTTAAATTAATGAAGATAATTATTATTAATTAATATTTGAATTTGAATAAGCAGTACCTTGAATGCCATTGCTGAAGTGGAATCGAGTGGATCGACTTGCAAAGTGTGATGTCGTTGGTTGACCAGGGCCTGGTTTTATATCCAAGTGACCAGCAACCCCCTCCATGGCTGAGTCGGGAGGAATAGCGATAATGTATTATATGGTACGACAGGTTCAGTGCAGAACCCCATGCCTTAACCCATAGTATACTTATATTAGTATTAGTACAGATACAGATACTGATACTTACACTAATACAGCGAGAGGAAAACAGAGAGTTCACTCTTGAACTTGATCGTCTGTTTATTTTATTTCTTCTTGCTCTTATTATTATGCTACCTCGCTTATACTCTTTTCCTTATACTCAGCAATGAATAGAATCTCTCACCTACACGCGTATCCCCGCAATACAAGGTCGCACATCGCACTCGCGCTACAATTCGCGGTACGTGTCCAGGGACATATCTCACAGCTTTCATTCTCAGAGATACTGGATTTAGTGCCGCCAAGGAACAATGAATTGCTAAAACCATCCAGCGTCCAGCCGAGAAATTTTGCATCTCAGGACAATTATAGTTATTGTATTAAGATGATAAGGGTATTATGCAAATGCATGCGCGGTTAAATTACTCATGATTTTGCGATGCGATAAAGACGTTCATATGCAATGTAGATATAAAATGGCTTCTATGATTTATAATTGTTATATTGTATGTGTAAGTGTGAATACAATAAGTACTCAGATAATCTTATTTAACGCCTCTGTACAATTATTATGCCATCGATGCTTTAAATCAGATAATTATTTCGTATGTTATATTATATTACGCACTAAAAAGTAGAACACTTTCATAAGAATTAAAATATCGCGATAAGACTGCTATGCCGTCAAAGTGAAAATAAAATCAATATAATTCATTCTCGTTGACATCATATTCAATCGTTCTACATTTATTTACTTACTTTTTTTTTTTCAAGTCATTATTATTCATCTTTCATGTCAATATTTACGGCACACTAATATTTTTATATTTTACTTGGGAATTTTTTTATGTTTTGTAATCAAATTTTATTTTAAAAGTGTAATTAAATTTTTGGGAGGTATGTTCAATCAATTTTAATTGCTACTTTATTGTTGGTTAATTAAAACTCTTTGTAAAAAATTTTCTGATATTTTATACTGAGAAGAAATCATTTTTCATTATGTCAAGAGTGAAAAATTAATTTTTTTAAATAATTAAAACATTTTTTCTATTAATTTAAATTGGATAAAAAAATAAATTAATTTATCATTTTCAATTATTGGCTTAAAATTTATTTTTAGTTTATAATTAACTGAAATAAATAAAATGATTTTAATTAAAAAAAAATTTATTTAAAAACTTTTAGAAATTAAATTTTTGGAATAAAGTGGGATATTTTTGCTTCCAATAAGTAAAAAATTTTAATATTCATTATGATTTTTTGTTATTGTAATTATAATTTTCTCTTTTTATTGTACTATACATTCATTGAATTGTTATTAGTTAATTTGTTTTGAATTGTCGACTTAATTGTTGAGATAATAAAAAAAAAATAAAATAAAAATGAAAAAAAAAATTTTTAAATTAGTCAATTATAAAAATTATGATTTATTATATCTAAAAGTCCTTAAATAAAAAAACACTATATTTTTTTCAATATTTTGAATAAAAATAAACTAAATTAGACACATAATAAATAAAGCATAAAAATTAATGAGTAAACAGGCCAGCTACTTTAGTTAACGAAAAAAGTGGATCGAAAGTGAATGCTATTGATATAATAAATTTAAATACTAATCTTAATATCAAAGATATATTCTTTCACGGTCACCTGGTTTTTGGTCATAAAATTCGAAATAATAATAAGTGCGTGTTTTAAATTGTCACTCTTTCTTACAATAAAGTTTATTAAAGTTAATAAATGAATTGATATTTATCAATTTATTTTTAAATTTATACTACTTAAATTTTAATCATCTAAAGTGCCTTTGATAGTATCGAAACTATAATGAGGAAGAATATAAAATTTATAAGGTGCTAATTTATTGTAAGGCAATACGCTGTAATTTACTTTTTCACTTCAAGTTAAAAAAACTACAAAATTACAATTGTAAATTTGTGTTAATAATTCGTGGGCATAAATTTTATAATAATGGTACCATAGTTGTAACAAAAAATTAAAATTATTCACTTTATATTAATTTTTAAAAATCTTGCTAAAAAATATTGAAAATAATTATAAAAAAAAAAAATTTTTTCTTTAAAAAAAGAAATAAATTTATCTTTTACAACTAATTCAACGTAAAACTGAAAACAATGGATTTTTATAAAAAATACGATTAAAACTAAAACAGATTATCTAATTTAGTGCCAAGTGTTTTGTCCTGAGGAAATGAATCAAGATAGCAGCGTTGTTATATCAAAAATCCCCTTGTTAAATTCTTAAGACACTTTAAAAATAAAAAGACAACCAATTACCATTATCTGTTGTTAGCTTGCGTGAGAGTAAAGGTATAGGTAAGAGTGTGAGGGCCTTGCTGCTGAGAATTCTCGATGCAGATGACCATGGAGCTGTACACGGACCTCAGATTCCGGATCCATATACCATGCACCATACACCATACACCCTCCATACTCGACCGTTCTCTATACTCGTTCACACATGGATTACTATTTTTTTAACCGACTGATACATGACGGTATGCATGTTACCAGGGCACTAAAAATCCTCTTGATATTCAAATGTACATCTCTATATATATGTAGACACATAATAAAAGTAATATCTCTATCTTTTGGCGCGACATTACCAGTACTTTTAATTATTACTTTGTTCGCTAATCAGCTAATCACTGAAAAAAAATTAACTTTATTCACGATAGAAATTTCTGAACCCAGAAAATTTCTTTGAAGAATTTAATCGTCCTGATTTAACTAGGAAAAGTTCATGAACTAAAAATAGTTTTTTTTTTTATAAAAATTTTACTAGCAACCTTGCAGTCACTATGTGACTGCCGTGACTTGTGAACTATAAATAAATAAAATTTTGCTTTATTAAATAATGACTTTTGTTAAATTGCACTGTAATTTCTTAAATATTGATGTCTTTAAAGATATAAGCTCATCCCGATGTTACACTCATCAAGACCTTTCATTTGAGTACCCACATCAATTTTTCATATATTTATATATATTATATATATGTATATATGAAAAATATATGAAAATGCATGTGGGCACTCAAATGAAAGGTCTCGATGAGTGTAACATCGGGATGAGCTTATATCTTTAAAAATGTCAATATTTCAAAAGATAAAAGGTCATTTCTTAATTATGTATCTAGAGGTAGAGTATATTGGAACGCAGCCGAAATACTTATCATAATTAATTGACTATCGGTGAGAATGATATGAAACCTTGAAAAGGCAAAAATTCAAATCAAGATCTTTGCAATGACACTAAATTCCACTAAAAAAACCGATTTAATGACCGAAGTAATGACTTTTGTTAAATAGCATTGTACTTTCTTAAATATTGACGTTTTTAAATATATAAGCTCATCCTGATGTTACACTCATCAAGAGCTTTCATTTGAGTACCCACATGCATTTTTATATATTTTTCATATATAATATATATAAATATATGAAAAATTGATGTGGGTACTCAAATGAAAGGTCTCGATGAGTGTAATGTCGGGATGAGCTTATATCTATAAAAATATCAATAGTTCACAAGATATAAGGTCATTTCTTAATTATGTATCTAGAGAATGATATGAAACCTTGAAAAGGCACAAATTTAAATCAAGATCTTCGCAATGACACTAAATTTCACTAAATAAACTGATTTTATCATATGACTATCCTGGACACAAAATATTTTATTTGCTTAATAATATAGATTAACAAAACTCTTTGAAATAATTTTTTTGGTTCGAAATTTTTTTTCAAGTGAGTGAATCAAATAAATTTTTTTTTAATGTAGATAATTTTAAATCAAATAGGAAATAAACAAACATTTTACTGAGTTGGAATAATTATTCATAAGTTTGTGACATCAGATTAATATTCAAGATACTGAAATTTTTTAGAAATTATTCATAATATTTATATTAATATTGACATGTATATACAAATTACGCCACACATTATGAAGCCAGGAATTTAATTATATATTAATAAGATGTTAAGTTATTTTTTACTATTTAGATTAAACATAATGGCTCGGTTATGTTTCAACTGCATCGATAAAAAAATGTATTCTATGAAAAAGACATTTTATTCATCGAAAATTTTTTAGTTGATAAAAACGTTAATTGGATAAATTTTTAGTTTCTAAAAAATTTATTTTGGAATTTTATTCAATAAATGTAACAAAAAAGGATAAATTCAAAATTTTGACTCGGGTAATTACGTTTAAATTAATAAATAAAGAAAAAATTATCATTTTGATAATTAGTAGTGACTTGTATTAATTTTTAATTTGGTTCAATAAATAATTGAGTTAATTAATTATAAACAAATTATAAATTAAAGAAAAATTAGGTCTTTTAATAATATTAATTCATAATTATTGAAATTTTTATAAAATTAACAATTTAAACATTTATAAAAAGTACAATTGTAAAAATTAGATCAATAATATTTAAATTGAATAAAAAAAAATTATTCAAAAACTTTGTAAATTTTTTTTTAACAAAAATTCATAATAAAATATTTTTTTACATAATAAAAAATTTTTCCTTATCTAAAAAAAAGGTGCAGAAACATTTTTCCTTTTAGTATCGTTGAAGCGTACAGAAGCAATTGAATATTTATCAGGTGAAATGTTAAAACATTTAGAGACACGTAAATATAATCGTAATACAACAGTACTCGAGCAAATGCATTTGATCGATTTGTGGGTTGGTAATTCAGAATTTCGGTGAAATTTCGGAACTGCAATGCAAGTGAATGTGCAAAGCTGCACATGCTCATGTCACTTTGACAAGCATTATTTTTTACAAGTGGACATAACTTTTTACAAATTTATTATTTATTTAAGCGTTAAACTACGCAATGCGATACTTAAAGCCCCATGTCTTAAAACAGTAACTTTCAGAAATCGGTAATAGGGCCAATTAAAGTGATCGAGTATGTTACGAGACGAATGAGACCAGAACACGATGCGGTGTGGTCTGCGGATTGGGCGTATGCTTTAAATAATTTTTATTAAAAAAATAAGTACATAAAAATAAAAGCTTGAGGTAAATTAGGTAACTCCGGACAAGGCCGCGGCCTAGTGGGTGCTTACACGATGGTCCACGCACTGGATACCACAAGAGAACCCAGTCCTCCGATATGTCGATTGGGTGTGGTCTCTGTTCCTTTACTTGCCCAATTCCCGACTCACACTCTACTTGAGCCTGGTGGCCACGAATCCGGTGACTACCGTTCGCTCATTGCGTCATTCAGTGTCCTGACGCCCCATCCGAGAATAGTATATAAACCGAATCCACCAACAGTCAGACATCATTCACTCGACACACTCAGATCAACAGATCAACAGATCAACAACCAGTATCATGGCATTCAAGGTACTGCTTATTCAAATTCAAATATTAATTAATAATAATTATCTTCATTAATTTAAGTTGATCTGATTATTTATGCAGGCACATCCGATTCATTTTTGGTCTGGTCGCTAGTTCAATAACTGAATCTTTAGAGTTGTATTATTTTTCTCAAGCTCATTGCAAATAGTCTTTGCTATGAATTATTGAGAGCTTATAGTGTTGGTCTTTAGATTGAATGTTGTTGAAACTAGCGAGAGGAAGATCGGAAAATTCATTTTAAAATGATCGGACGTGCCTGAAAAAAATTAACAACTTTAAATTCGAAATTACCGATCGAAGTAAACGAGTATATTGGTTAAAGTGTGTTGCTTGAGGTTCTCGGAACATCAAAAACATCTTTACAAAATATATATGTGTGTTTAGAAGAAACGTAACAGTAATAGCAATTTTATTTTCCGAATTATTTTGACAACTCCAATCCTTTTGGGTGATTTCAATGTTAGCCGATTCGAGCTGCCAAAATTATTTGATAAATAAAATTAAACAAACCAAAAAATACATACATTAGATACATAAGTCCATCGAGGAAATATTTTTAAAAATAACACCAACAATAATTAGAAAAAAAATAGAAAATACCTAAAGCTATGGATAATTAAAAATACCAATAATTTGTATGAATTTTTCAGTTCGTAACCCTGTTCGCTCTGTTGGCGGCTGCCAACGCTGGATTCATCCCAGCTCACCAACCACTGGCCTACGCGGCGGCTCCAGTTCTGGCCAAGACCATCAACGCTGAAGACGACCCTCATCCTCAATACAACTTCAACTACGACGTCCAGGATGCGACGACCGGCGACTTCAAGAGCCAATACGAGTCCCGCGACGGAGATTCAGTCCAAGGCAGCTACAGCCTCCTCGAATCTGACGGAACTCGCAGAACTGTCGACTACACCGCAGACGGTATCAACGGATTCAACGCCGTCGTCCGCAAAGAACCCGCTCAAGTTGCCGTGAAAGCCGTAGCACCAGCTGCCCTTGCTGTCAAAGCCGCTCCAGTCGCATACGCTGCACCCGCTGCATACGCCACCCACTACGCTGCACCCGCAGCCTACACCACCCACTACGCCACACCAGCAGTTGCTAAGCTCGCTGCACCAGTCGCCTACGCCGCTCCTGCTGCCATCGCCACCCACCCCGTCGCCAAAGTCGCCGCATACTCAGCACCTGCAGCCTACACTACTCACTACTCTCAACCCCTTGCCTACACCACCCACTACGCCAACCCAGCCATCGCTAAAGTAGCTGCCCCAGTTTCTTACGCCGCCCCCGCTGCATACGCCGCTCACTACGCTGCACCAGCTACATACGCTACCCACTACGCCGCACCTGCAGCCTACGCCAAAGTTGCTGCTCCTCTGGCCTACCACGCACCAGCTGCCTACACCACGTACTCTGCCCCTGCTGCTCTCTACCACCACTAATTAAAATAATTATAAATGAATGTCATTACTTTTGTAATATAAAGACTTGATATTAAATTCGAATAAATATTTATACCTAAATTTGTCTAATTTTTTTATTACTCATATCGACATTTTAATCAGCAAATTGTTTAACTTTACTTTAGAAAATCTTTCATTTGTACAAAAAAACAATTAGTTCAAAATTTATTATCACTTTTAAAAATAATTTAATATCTAAGAAAGGTATAGTATTTTTAATTGGATCATTCAAATAATTTATAATTATTAAAATAATTTATAATTTAAATAATTCATAACTCACATTCAAATAATTTATAATTTATAATTAGAGTTAGACCAATTGCTAATTAAACCATCGATATGTCCTTTTATTTAATCCTTGTGATCGTCAAATCTTTGGTACTCTAATAAAATTATTTATTAAAGACCATTTTTTAGTATTAAACAAATTTTTCTTAGTATTTAAAATGATTTGTTTATATTTAATAAATCTGATATTCATTTATTAAATATTAATAAACCTTTTTAAATAATGAGAAATGTTTCAGCTGCCCAATTTCAAAACACAATAATTGACAATTTTTTTTATTAAAAAAAAAGTTTGCACACCAAATTGATAAGAAATTTGATTTATAAATAGAAAATACTTGATTATAAATATTTTTAAGAAAAATTACTTAAAATTAAGGTCTAAAAATAATAAAAAAAAAATCAAATATAAAAATTTTGCAGTTACTGTTTTAAAATTGAGCAGCTGATTTTTTAATGACTAAAAAGTGGTCTCTAATAAATAATTTGTTAATAATTAACAAATATTTCTAACTACAAACAAATTTTTTTATCAGTGTAGCTTCAAGAAGTAAGGACAAGTCATCCAATACACCATGCACTACTTTCTCTGTACGGACAAGATATTACGACCACGCCTGAGTATAACACTAAGGCTGTTATGTCATTATACAAATTACATGGTCCAATCGACGTTCGCACTAATATAAGAAGAACCTTGAACCACTTGCTGTGCTTCCGCAGCAAAAGTGAATGTCAAGTCTCATTATCCGATTGGGAGGTCATTAAAATACCTACCTTTGCATTTTTTTAATCATTTTAAATCTTTTTTTTTTTTTATTTCAATTTTTTTTATTACAAACGATAAAACTTTTTTAATCAAGAAACATTTTTGGTTTTTTTTATAGAATAATTATTAATTAAATATAGTTATATGTAATGATTTTTTAAATTTTTAAATAATTATACCAATAATTTTAAATCTTTTTTTAAACGTTATCAATCAACTATCAATGTTATTTTAATAATTTGTTCAAGCATCTAGATCTCAGTCGTATTATTATCCAAAATATATCATCTTATTACTTTAAATATTTCTATAGTCTTATGAACATATAGAAAAATAGTTATCAATCTGGTTTTAAACTTTGATAAATAAAAAAAACATTAAATAAATAATAATTATGAATATGGTTAAATGTAAAATTAAACTATCGATAAATCTTATTAATAACTATTAAATATCTTTGTGCGATTTTTAATGAGTTAAGGCATTTAAGGCATACCAATAGTG
Source organism: Cotesia congregata (assembly GCA_905319865.3). Taxonomy (NCBI): domain Eukaryota; kingdom Metazoa; phylum Arthropoda; class Insecta; order Hymenoptera; family Braconidae; genus Cotesia; species Cotesia congregata. The sequence continues at coordinate 14,436,833 of CAJNRD030001120.1, forward strand.
GTCAACGCATTAAATAGATAATTATGTTTTTTTAACTAAAAACGAAACGAAAAAAAACGGAAATTTAACTTGAGAAATAAAATAAATAAAACATAAAAGGTTTACGGAATGGACACACGAAATTAAGTTGTAATACTACATTGACTAATCTTCTTCATCTTCTTCTTGATTCTGTTGAGTTGGTGGTTACGCTTGTGATTGCGATTGTGTGCCACGGTTTGGTGGAGCAAGTCTGAAAAATAAATTAATTATAAATCAATAACAATTTATAATTGAATCAATTATTAATAATATTTACAATTGTCTTTTCAAAAAAATATTGTACTAATAAATCTCTATAAATGAAAAAAATTTTTAAGTTGGATATCATAAAAGACCATTACTATTTTTTAAATATTTTATTTTATATTCTTGACTAATTTTTTAATATTCTTTTATATTAAACTAGCAACCTTGCTTTATTAAATAATGACTTTCGTTAAATTTCACTGTACTTTTTTAACTATTAACGTGTTTTAAGATAAAAGCTCATCTTGATGTTACACTCATCAAGAGCTTTCATTTGAGTACCCACATACATTTTGACATATTTTTCATATATACATGTATATATAATATATATAAATATATGAAAAATATATCAAAATGCATGTGGGTACTCAAATGAAAGATCTCGATGAGTGTAATGTCAGAGTGAGCTTAGATCTTCAAAAATCTCAATAGTTCACAAGATACGGGGTCATTTCTTAAATATTGACGTTTTTAAAAATATAAGCTCATCTCGATGTTACACTCATCAAGAGCTTTCATTTGAGTACCCACATGCATTTTGATATATTTTTCATATATACATATATATAATATATATAAATATATGAAAAATTGATGTGGGTACTCAAATGAAAGGTCTTGATAAGTGTAACACCAGGATGAGCTTATGTCTTTAAAAATGTCAATATTTCTCAGAATAAAAGGTCATTTCTTAATTATGTGTCTAGAGATAGATCATTTTCGAATGCAGCTTAAATACTTATTATATTCTTGACTAATTATTTAATATTATTTTATATTCTCTGAAATTATTTAATAAAAATTTACCTCAAAATCTTAACAGTGACACTGCCTTTGAAGATAGAAGCATCAAGAGGAGTGAGGAAGCCGAACTGTCGTTCTGGGTGAATACTAGCGTGATGCAGCAACAAGTCATAAACTGTTTTCCTGTTCACTTTGTCCTAAAAAACAATTAAAAAAAAAAAAAAAAACATTTTTATAATTTATCATAAATAATAATTCAAATAAAAAAAAATTCTTTATAGTATAAAAATAATAATCACCATAAAAATGTCAATTTCATCAAGAAAGTAGAATGGCAAAGTGGTACACTCCCAGAGTGCAAGGACAAACGCGGCTGTTGAGTACGATCTTTCACCTCCAGACAACGTGTGTACGGCATTAGAAGATTGCTTGTCCGTAGTAGACGGAATAACTTCAATCTTAACTTTTTTATTTTTATAATCAACAATAAGAGAACCATCAAAGTTCCTAAGGCGGATTATATTCAAGAACTCCTCTTTAACTTTACGCGCCATAAATTTTTTCATTTTCTGAAACTCTTCTTTCCGTTGTTCAACTCTACGCTGATGCTGCTTGTTAACTTTCTGCAAGCCATTGTGCAGCTCAATAATGTCTGCACTTTTCTTTTGCTTAAGATCCAGCAAATTTTCAAGATTTTCTTTAGAGCCAACATCATGTTGTACCCTCTCAATTTCCGTCCCAAGAACCTGGATCAATCTTTGAAGCTGTGTTGGTGATCTTCTAGTCTGAACTCGCTCGCCAACTCTCTGCGCAGCATTAACAGCATTTGACGTTCTCTGTCGCTGTTTGTTACACTCTTCAAGAGCAGTATCCAACTCCTGGCGCGTACTTTCAATTCTTTTCTTGACACCATTGAAGCTACTGTTGATCTGAGCTCTTTCAGCCTGTAATTTTTGAATTTTTTCGTTTACCTCCGCAACTTTGTCACCTCTAGTCGCAGTATTTTTTTGACAAGCCTTCAACTCAACCGCAAGTTCCTTCAACTGATTCTCAATCTGAGCTTTTTCCTCCAACAATTTTGCATGCTCATTTTCTTTGCCTTTCAACAGAGCTTCCAATTTAAGCTTATCAGCCTTGAATACCGCGCAATTGTCATTCAAATCTTCCTGAAGCGCTTCTTCCAAATCAGCAATCTGCCGTCTAACTCGTTCCTTAAAAATGCTCAGATCTTTTATTTTCGCCTGCAACTCAGAACAAGACTTAATATTAACCAACAGCTGATCGTGCTTAACCTTGTAATCATTATAAGCAATTTTTCTTTCTTCTTCCGCGGTAACGTATTCCTCTTTCAATCTCTGTATAACTTCAGTAGTTGATACCTCAAGATAGTTAGCCTTGCCAACTTTTCCACCATAAGTACGATACATAGGATCCGGAAAAAACATATCACCTTTTTTGGTAGTAGCACGCTTGCAATTACGCGGGACATTTCTTGCATGTGAGAGCAATTCTTTAGCCGCTTCACTGGTTGGTATCAACAGCAGACACTCTGGCTCTTTCTGATCAATAATGCAGTTCGCAACAACAGTGTTAGAAATCTCCATTATGTCGAATAAATTCGAGTAATTTTGATCACGAACACATTTTCTGCTGACGTCGTGGACACGATTATGGAATTTGCTGCAATATATAGTAGGCTTAGATTCTTTGCCGTAAACTTCTTGAATAATGTTCCCCAGTAATTTTGCATCTTGGCCATTGTCAGCACAAAAAGCATTTAATGGCGCAAGAACATTCTCAATAGCTGGAATCCACGATGGGTCTTTTACTTTAATAAATTCACCAATCGGGCCAATTGGTTTTTCCAAAAATCGTCCTCGGTTGTGTTCTTCATCAACACGGCGCTTCAAACGTTCCATATTCTTGCCGAAGACATTGTTAGTGCCGCCGGATTTCTGGAAATTTTGCAATTGTGCTGCGACACGCGAGCACTCGCTCGCCTTTTTATCAGCGTCCATCTTAGCCAAGTGATCTTCCTTCTCGTATTGCACTTTGGTAGTTTCTAAATGGGACAAATCTGTTTTGGTGGTATTCAACAGAGCTTCAATTTCAGCAAACTTTTCTTTCAACTGAGCAGCTTTTTGTCTTTGCTCATTTCGTTTCATCTCTGCTTGACTGCTACCGCCTTCTAAACGTTCAATTTCGTTGATGTAAGTGGAAATATCTTCTTTGTACTTTTGAATCTGCTTCAAGCACTGTTTAATCTCTCGGTCCTTGCCCCCGACTTCTTCTTTCTTGTTTTGATAACCAGCTTTAGCTTTTACATAGGCTTCACGTGATGTCTGGGATTCTAATTCAATTTCATCGAGTCTAGCGTTTAAATTTTCCAACTCAGTATTTATATTCTGAATCTTGTTTCCACTGTCCTGATGAACATTTTCAAATTGTCTTACTTTTTCTTGATACGTCTTAACCCGGTTCTCATGCATCTCTAAATTATCCTCCTCCATTATCGCTAAAGCCCATTTTAATTCCACCTGGACACCATCGTATTCTGCGCGTGTATTATCCAACGCAGCTAATCTGCGCAAATTATTTTCCAGGGCTTCAATCTCTTTTCGCTCGACGTTTAATTGTTTTGACGTATCTTCAAGAATGCGACTCGTCTCCTGACACTCCAATACGGCTGATTTGTAATTATCATTGATGATTGATAGTTGAGTTGACTGCATAAACAATTCGTATAGATCACCCTCATTAGCAGTCATTAGAAAATTAGATGACTTGCTCTGATTCAAGACGGAAATCGGGTTCTCTATTTGTATATTCATACAAGTTTTCATTCGTTCCAATTCAATCTTGTTTTTTGATATAACTTTGCCGCGAGAACTAGCCATTGTGTATTTTGCTCCCTGGCCAATAATACGAGTTATTTTTATTGAATCACCATATAACTCAGGTTTGAACGCCAATGGTCCAACGTTGGATACTACGATTTCGATGCTTGCTCTGTCGCAATGATCTCTGATCAACTCTGAAATTATTTAACAATAATTAGTTGACGAATATAATCAAGCGTAAATTAATTATTATGTCTAAATTATTTTAGGAATTTTTTTTTTTTATATTAAATAACTGACTGATAAAGTTAAGTAATTTTTTTCAAAATTAAATAAAAATTTAAGCACTCAAATTTGAAAAAAAATTATTTTGATGTTAACGTACAATTAAAAATTTGTAAAACGACTTATAACGGAATTAATTAAATATTTTTTACAAATAAAAAAATTATTTTTTCATTCAGAATTTTTTTTACTGATATTATTCATTTGGAATTCTACACAGTAAAAAATTTTACGTGATTGCATCAAAAAACTTAAAGTTAAAAATTGTTGAGTTAAATATTTAACATTTTTGTGTAAATTTAACATTTACTCTGTTAAATCAATACAAAAAAGTGTTAAATGTTAAACATATAAATTTTTAACACTAAATTTTTTGACGCAAAATTTTTTACTGTGTAAGAAAAAATTTTCCCACCGATTTTACTAAATTTTTATAGAACAGGATCAAGCATTTTAACTAGGCAGGTCAATGAGGGCCTTGTTGAATAAGGTCATAAAACGATCCTTGTATCCCTCATAAAAAAAATGTAAAATATAAAATTACCAGATGCACTGGTACAGAATGAATGAAATGAGAAAAATGTTTAGTCAACATAAAGGATCTTGCTGTACTTGGGTTTTCGAGAAAAAATGTTTCTAAAGTAAAGAACCCAGTTATTGACACTGGTCTAGTTGTTTGATGCTTCCAATTTTATTTCAATTAAAAAAAATAAAATATTCTCAAAAAAATATCTTAAAATTTAAAACTCAGCAAATATATTTATTAATTTATTAGAATTGATTTGATTTTTTTTTTAAATTAAAATAAAATTGCAAGTGTCAATAACTGGGTCTTTTATCTTAGTCATAAGAACTAATCAGATTGAAATCCAAACAGATACTGTGGTAAAATTATGTTTTATCTAAAAAAAAACTTACTATTCAATGAATTAGCTCGCTGTGTGACATTAGCACGTGCACCAAATACAATAGCTATCGCAGATATGATAGCACTTTTGCCGCTTCCATTTTTTCCGATAATAAAGTTGACGTTGGGATTAAAATCGACCTTCAGCGATTCATGGCACATTATGTTACGCAGATGCATGCTTAGAATTTTCCCAGCTGTTCTCTGTAAATTTGAGATTTTATACTTTAGTAAAAATGTTTAATAATTTGGTATAAATTCTAAAAAATTACTCGAGCTTGAAAATTTATAGAAATATATGTAATAATTTAATTATTAATTTAAAATAAATGTTTGAAAAATTAACATTCGAAGAAAATAATCGGTATTCAAATTTTTTGTTATTGTTATAGTAATTCATTTGTTTTAGAAAAAAAAATGATGAAATGTCAATCATACCATCTTATAAATATTTATTTATTTATTTATATGAAAATAGAAAATAAAACAAAAAAAAATTTTTAATCTCAGTTTAAGATAAAAACTAATAAAAAAATAATAATAATCATTGTTGGTGAGAAAAAAAAAAATGAATGAAGATCGGAACTTTAGTATGAGAAAAAATTATATCATTATTATTATTATCAGCATTATTATGATAATAATAAAGTTAGCCGACATTTTTGATTTTTTTATTTTGCTTAATTTATTAAATTATAATTAAAAATATTTTTAAAAAATTGCACTTATAGTTTTTTAAGTTTTTAACAAATGAAAAATTTTTTTTTTGCTTTTTTTCCTAATAATTCTTTAATATAAAAAATTATAAAATTTTTTAAATATCGGCTAACTTTATTTTGATACTTAAGTTTTTTTAAAGAATTAAAAAAAACTATTTGTAATTAAAACGAGCAGCAAAAATAATAAAATATCAATTAAAAAATTAGTGATAGTAAAAATGAAAATCGCGATAACTATTTATTATCAAAAGAAAAAAAAGCGATAATCTAAAGCGTAAGTGAATCAATTGCTACGTTCAATAAATAATTGATAAAATAAATTTTAAAAAATTCAATAAATAAAATAAATGACTTACAGTTTCCTTAACAGGTTCAAAATCTCCCTCAGAGTTCCCGCGAGCCCTTTTTGGATCTTGAGCATCACCTGGGTCGCAAATTTTTCGCTTGACGCGTGTGTGAACTTGAGTACCCATTTTAGTAATTAAATTATCAATTACTGACAATAATTAAAATTTATTTAAACGAAAATGTTTCACAACACCTCGAAAGCGAGGTTAGAAATAATCACAATTGAGACGACGAAAAAAGATGGTTTTGATCGTTGTAAATTGCGAGCACAAATATGGACACATTAGCGCGTTTCTTACAACTCAGTTGTTTATAAAACAAAAACTATCATTTGTTATAGACAACGTTATTCATTTTGTACCAACGCGATTGTCAACTGCTTTCCGTTCCCGCCAGAAGATATTTAGTTTATGTAAACTGTATACTGTGTGTGTTATTTTGCGTTGCGATGTTCTGGTCAATGCAAGCTGCGTGCCTGTCTCGACTTGTTTGTGTACGACCGTTACGATTATGCGCAACGGTGTTAAATTTTTCACTCTATACGCATGAACAAAGAGATATAAATATTATTCTATTGGTCAGCTGATTTTAGTCTCTGGAGAAATAGCCAATGAAAATACGATTCATTTTTCTGGGTAATTTATTTTTGTCCAATAGAAACGGCTCTTTAGATGACAACTATTTGGCGGCAAATTTGAATTTAGAAATTGAGTGGACGTGAATAAAAAATAATACTGAAATCAATAAACATCTTTAAATTTTTTAGATTTTTATAAAAATTAAAATATTATAAATAAAATTTAGTAAACAAATTTCAAACGTAGAAATTTTTATAATTTTTTATGGAAATAAATTACTGCAAAAAAAAATTTTTAAAAAAATGGACATATAGAAATTTAAAAAAATTAAAAATGTAATTTTTTGAAAATAATTTTTTAGAATTTATTTATTTGTTTCATAAAATTAAAAATTGGTCAAGTGACAGCTAACTTTATGTCATATGTAGAATTTAAAAAAAAAATTACGCAAGTGCGAATTTTAAAAAATTGTCAGATGTCTACTGATTTTAACGTCATGAGAAAAATTATACTAGGACAATAAATATCAATGTTCTACAGTTATTAGAATATATTTTTGATAAGTTATTGTTTTAATTTTATTAATTAACAATTACATTTCCTCTCCAATCATATAGCATATAAAAAATAATTTTTATAAAGAATTTGTATCAAAATATTTTAATTAGATATACTTAAACTTCTTAAGAAGAGTAATGTTGAAAATACTTCCTTAGTATACAACATATATTACAGCAATTAAAACAAATCATCAAAATTGCTTAAAAAAAGTTCATGCTTAATCATGGTGTTTATAAAAATGAATTTCTAAGAGTAGTTATCACCTTGTCGATAGACGAGAGAAAAAAACACTCTGTAACTATAAGAAATAATATAATTAATAAAATATTATAAAATTACACGGATAATTTTAGCATAAATAAATAAAATTACCAATCATCAGGATCCAGTGATATAATATTTCAGTCATACGTTCGTACAAGTCAAAAAAATACATTATTATTATTACCACTGAAGTAATCTCAATAAGAGTCAGTGAAAAGCTTTTTTTTGCATGTAAGATATCTGCCATAAAAAAGACAGAAACAGAACCCTACAGTTAAAAAAAAAATATAGTAAATAACTGCATGTTTTTTAATGAGTGAATAATCTAATTAGATATTTTTTTTTAATTTCAGTAAAGTTTGTACATATTACCTCAAGAAAGCCATATATTAATAATAAATTAAAAAAAAATATCCTTAATGCCTGGAAAATCTTAAATCCTTGTTGTGCAAAATATATTGCTGTATCGAAACATTCTTCATCAATGGGAAAAACGTAAAAAGAAGAAAAAAATCCTGCCCAGAGTAAAATCCTGAACTGTAGTAAGAAAAAAAAATTTTATTTGAAAAATAAATAAATTTCAAATACTTATTTAATAAAAATTAATAAAATGTTTCAGATTGAGATAGTACATTGCAATTTACGATGTTAGTTAATGAAGTGTGCTATTATTTTGAAATAAAATGATGTGAGATAAATACCTTTAAAGAATTAAATTCTTGATCGCTATTATTTTCTGGATCGTTATGAAATATTAAAATTGGTATAAATAAACACAAGAAAAATCCAAAGTTTATATTCATTCTTTGAAAACATCTGTCATAATTCTCAAATGCTGGTTCATAAATTATAATCACAAAACATGTCACAATAATGGCAACTATCTGTGGTGAAAAAACTTTTTTAATATATGGTCCATTGTGATAAAAAGATAATTAATAATAAATAATAAAATATATAATTCTGAAATGAGGAAACGTCTAATCTTTTTTTAGCTTATTTAACAAGTAAATTAGTACCTTTTACATGTGAAATTTTAGTTTCATTTTTTTTGCAACAATTATTTATGGAAAAATAAAAAATGTCAGATTATTTTAAATATTTCAACTTACTATTTCAAAAATCAGCATAAGTATATTATACACAATAAAATGCTTATACTTCAACCAGAATACGAATAATATTAGTAATATGAAACTTGCAATAATTATATCATCTATATTCATTTTTTTCACTTTAAGAGTAATGAGTAAATTATATTAAAATATTCGCTGTAAAATATAATTCAATTTTACTAAAATTATCAATTTGAATCTTTAATTAAAACCTGTGTCGGCTATTTCAGTAAGATCAGAAACTAGTATTGTAAATCTGAATGATTAATACTTCTTTGAAATTTTCTCAAACAATGCAAAGTTTCTACAATCAGTTGTGGCGTCCCCTCCACGAGTATGCGATAGGTATTGTTTTAGTATTCGCAGAATTAGGACGTGATAGTATTTTTATGTATTCGGCTATGCATTCTGCTGAATATGAAAATATTATTTCAATGTGCTAAAAATTTTCAATTTCAATTTAAATAATAAAATATTAAGCAAGAAATATTAAATGATAAATTATTCTAATTACATTTTAAAATAAGATATAAATAATTTACAATAATACCAGATAAATTTAATGTATTAAAAATTTATATAATTTATTGTTTTCATTATACAGATAATTTATTTGCAATCTAAATATTTCAAAGCAGTAATAAAAAAATATTTAACTTGTCTGTTTTTAAAAAAAAAAAATACTAAATGAACTAAAACGTTAAATTAATTTTATTGCTTTTGTCTTTTTACAGTCAAATTAATATGATGTATATTAATATGAAAGAGTTATGAACTGAGAATTGAAAAATTAATCAGACTTAGTTTGAAATTAATAACCTGGCAGATGTTTAAAAATACAAATGGTTTAAATGATGAAAGAATTCAAAAAATTATACAATTTTAATTAAGTTTCAATAGGATTAACTACGAGGGCATTTCTTTTAGGTTCTTTAGATTCTTCTTCCGTCTGTTGGAGTTCATCTAATCCTCGTATCCTTATATTATTTTTCTCTTTGTAATCGTTTATCTCTTTACCTTTTTTCTCCAACTGTTCATTCAGCGTCTCAATGACTTTTATCAACTGTAACACAACAAAACATTAATAGCAACATAACTTTAAATTTAGGAGTCACTTGTTCATTTTTAATTTTTTTTAACAAACAAATTTGTACAGAAAATTTATTTTTAAAAAATTGGATTTTTTATCTTTTTAAATTTCTACGTGTCAATTTTTTTTTTTTTCATAATTTATTTGTTACAAAAATTATTAAAATGATCAAATATCTGCTAAATTGAACTTCATAATAATAACATAAAATAATAATCAACATTTACTATAATATTAAAAATAATAAATGAGTTATTTATTATTTAAAATTACACTAGATAAATTTTTTAAACAAAAATTTTACTACTTTTTTTAGAAATCAAAATTAAAATTTTAATAAAAAAAAAACAAAATTTTTTAACGAAAACTACTTTGATTTATTTAAAAAAATTCTAATTAAATAATAAAATCATTAATCAATAAAATTACCCTTTCTTTATTAGTAACAAGCCCAGGTAATACTTCTCCGACAACTTGCTCGCATAAAATTCCACCAACCATCCTATAACACTTTCTTTTAGGATCAACATTCTTCAATGTATCAATGACAATCCTGAAAATTAAAACAACTTTTAATAAAACAATAATTAAAAAAAAAAAAAATAAAAATTACGCTTAACATTGAAATTTTTTAGAGTAAATAAAATAAAATAATAGGTTAGGTTACTGTTTTCATACTTGTGTTCATTTAATTCCATTTCCATTTCGGATAATTTAGTAGCCATCATTCTTTGATCATTGCGAAGGGTTTGAAATCCAGCAAGAATTTCTTCATTACTTTTTGAGCCTTTTGGCAATGATTTTCCGGGTTTTTTATCACTAGCCATATTTGGAAATTTAATTTTCAACGCGGACAATCAAATTTCTTTTTTTAACCTCCTAGTACTCACACTATCTTCTGTCTCGCTTTTTCTCTTGGGCCTGAACGTGGTTTCTAAAACATTCGATGCTCCCTACTCTCAAGTCTCGTCTACGCAAGTCTGTATGAAATTAAAGTTTGCCGAAATTTAAAAATTTTTAAAAATTTTTTGTTGAAAAAATTTCAATTAAACAATTAAAAAAAAATTGTCACATGTAAAAAACTTGAAAAACTATAAGTGTAATTTTTTATAAATATTTTTTTAGCTGTAATTTAATTAATAAAAAAAATCAAAAATTTTTAGACGTCTGCTAACTTCAGTGTCATAAGTCGGTGCGGTCTCATGCGGCGCAGTGTTCAGAAAAAATATATGTCAACAATAGCCCGTACCTAACCCTCACTTTCTATGTGTCAAATAATTATTTAGCATATTAATAAAATTATAAGTGATGCTAAAATATAAAATGTCTAGTGATTTAGAATATTTAAAGGCAAGTTAAACTATTAAAAATTTATTAATAGCTATAAATAAATTCATTTAATTAACAACACCTTAATGTTTATTAATAACAATAATACTGAAGTTAGTCGTCAGGTGTCAATTTAAAAATTTTTTTTTTAAAAATCAATTATAATAAAAAAATTCTTCTAAAAATTTTCACTTGTAATTTATATTAATTTTCACATGTAAAATTTTTAAATTAATTTTTTTTATAATTTAATTGCTATAAAATTCTAAAAAAATTTATAATGTCTGTCAACTTCAATGTCATTACTAACATGCTTATTTTTACTCTGTCCTCCAATGTTGGATTTATTTTAGATTTTTAATTAATCTGAAGATTGAAAAAATTAATGAAAATTAATTTAGCAGATTTTTGATAATTTTAAAAATTTTTTTAAAAAATAGTTTATTGCAAAAAAAAATTAGGAAAAAAAATTGACATGTAGAAATTTTAAAAAATAAAAAATGCAATTTTTTAAAAATAATTCTTTGGAACAAATTTGTTTGTTAAAAAAAATAAACAAATGGTCAAGTGACTGCCAACTTTAATTTCATAAAAATTAAGTATATTATTTTTATTACTTAATGTCTAATCTGAAAATTTTTTATTTACAGACGAAAAGAAATATTTTATCTGTAGAGCAGCGCTGCAATATTATACAGAGATTGAAGGATGGAGAAACTCCTCAATCATTAGCTGAGGAGTATAAAATTTCCAAACAAGCAGTATCGTGGATTAAAAAAAATGAAACTAGTATTCTTCAGACACAGGAAATTTTGAAATCCTGTAACGGCAATACTGATAAGAAACGTTATAAGAAACAAGAAGAGAATATATTGGATCAAAAATTAATGAAATGGCTTAGTCAGCAAAGAAGCATGGGTCGACCGGTGTCAGGTAGTTTTATTCGAAAGCAAGCTTTATTGTATAATAAACTTTTAAATGGCAATGAGAATTTTACAGCAAGTGACGGGTGGCTTGCCAAGTTTAAGAAGAGATACGGATTGAAAAATAAAAATGCTAATGGCGAAAAATTATCGGCAGATATAGAAGGTAGTGAAGATTTTAAAGAAAAATTTAATAATTTTAGGACAATAACAGGTATAAGTCTTGACTGTATTTATAATTGTGATGAAACTGGACTTTATTGGAAAATAATGCCAAGTAGAACGTTGGTTCAAAGAAAAAAAAAGAAAGCTGAAAGATTTAAGAAACCAAAGAATCGAGTAACTGTGATGGCATGTACAAATTCTTCTGGCACGCACAAAATTCCTTTGTTTGCTATTGGGAAATCAGCACAACCGCGCTGCTTAAGAGGTATCAAGAATGTACCTGTTCATTATACACATCAAGAAAATTCATGGATGACCTGTGAAATTATGAAGACATGGTACACCGAAATTTTTCTGTCAGAAATAAAAAAAAAACACGATATAGATAATAACCCTGAGACGAAAATTGTTTTAATTATGGACAATGCGGCTTGCCACCCACCTGCTGAAGAGCTCAATGAGTTATGTAAATCATGTACGGTTATTTTTTTACCTGCAAATACTACATCTCTGATCCAGCCTTTAGAACAAGGCATCATTGAAAAATTCAAAAGGTGCTACCGTAATGATTTAATGGAAAAAATTATTTTTCACGAAAAAAGTAATGCTGAAAATAAAGATTTTTTCCAATCATTTGATCTACTAGATGCATTTCATTTATGTGCCCTTGCATGGGATGAAGTGACAAGCAGTGATATTAGATATTGTTGGAAAAATCTAATTCCACTGACTGCTGATAATAATGCAGAAACAGCGCCGGTTACTTTGCCTAATAATGAAGCCTTCTACGCTATTATGAAACGAATCAAAGATTTCAAAATGTATACTCCTGCTGAAGTTGACAATTGGCTCCAGATTGATTGTCATGATAACGGATGGCAACCTCTGGCAAACAATGATATTTTGGCTAACCGGTGTATTGCTGAGAATCAAGAAGAAGAAGAGCTTGATGATGAGATCTCTTATAACGATCAAAATTATACGTTTGATGATTCCATTATAGATAATTGTCCTACGTTTATAGAGGCTATGAGTGGATTAAATACATTTTTACGTTGGTATCAGCGCAACGGAGATAGCCAAGATGTATTAAATGCCTGCCAAAAAGGTAGTCAAGAGTTAGTCAGACTTGTGATTCGCAAATAAAAAAATAATTTATATCGTAAGTTAAAAATAGATAAAAATTATTTTTCTAAATAATTTATCTATATGGGTTAATAATCTAGATTACAAATTTAGAAAATATATGTTGTAATTAGAAATTTGTCTTAGATTTTACGTTATTGTAGTTATTCTTTATCATTTTAAAAATACTTAATTAATTAAATGTGATTTTATGTTAACAGAAAACTTTATGATATTTTTGATATAATAAATACTTTTTATTTGAGTAAAAATGCGAATTGCAATTATGATACTGATAATAAATAAAGAAAATGATATTCGATATTTTTGTAATTTATTACTAAATAATCATGTATTTGTAAAGTAGTTTGTAACTTTGAAAGTTTGAATATTCCTGCCACTACATTTTTCTTTGATTGGTTGGACAAAAAAAAATTATTCAAAATTAATTTTATATTTATTAAATAATTGGAAGTCAAATATAAGCCTAATTGTTAAAATTTCTTAACGAATAATGGCAAGTAAATTTTTTTAAAAAACATGATACTGAAAACAGCGTGAAAATTAATTTAGAAGATATTTATTACTTTTAAGAACTTGGGACAAATAAATTATGGTAATAAAAATTAAAAAAAAAAATTGGGATGGAGAAATTCAACAAAATAAAAAATGCAAATTTTTAAAATAATTTTTTTATTCTAGTTAATTTTTCAAGAAAAATTAAATAATTTTGAACTATCTGCTATTTTCTGTGTCATTGAATAAATATAAAAAATTATTGTTGCAAAGTTAACTAAAATAATTTACAGATACTATAAATAAAATTTCTGATATCCTCGAAATACTTTATAACTATGATTTTTATTACAAAATAAATTTTTACAATTTTATAAAATAAATACTTTATACAGAATTCAAAGCAGTTCTTTCGTAAAAATGCGGAGCTAATTCTAATAGCCACTCAGATTTAATTACAGTCAATTCTCTCATATATAATTTTGTAGTTTGTAATATCTCACAAAATAGTACCCTAGAAAAAAAAAAAAACAATTCTTTAATAATCAAGTTCTCAATTTTATAAAATTAGTGTTTAATATAAATACTAATAAAATAATTTATACCATTGCGGTTGTTGAACTGTGTATAAACAACTATTAGGATGTATATATAAATCTCTGTCACCTCGAACTGTTTTATAGACACCAGTGTAATGTAAAAATGCAGCATTGGGAAATAAACCAGCGGTAAGACATCGAAGTATTAATTGTAAATCACCTATAAATAATCGGTATATAACACTTTAATTTTAGTTATCTTTAAAGACACATTAAAAAAAAATAAAATAATCAAATTTACGTTACCATTACTAGATCTAAGTGGTATATTTAAATTCTTCATCATAATGCGCATTTTTGACCGTATTTCTGTGGCACGTTTCAGTCCTTTGAAATTTAAAAAATATTTTTGACACCAGCTTGCTGACTTATTCTTCTCATACGCAGTATAAATATTTAACATTGTGATAAGATCACCTTCTTCAACTTCGAATTTACGGTGGGCGATACGTGCTCTTATAGATGCTTGACCACTAGACGGTCTTATTAGTATATTTTGTACTTGAAACATTGATAGGATTGTTGATATTTCATCAGAGCACCCCATTTCTCCTGCAATAAAAAATTAATTCGTTTATTTATGATTGGCTCTTTACTTTTTTTACAACAAATAATATTTGTTCGATTGATAGAAAGTGTAAGAATTTTTTACCTGAAGCATATAAGCATTTAGCAAACACTGGCTCTAGTGGCATTTCTGCCATTGTCAACCCCAATGGTTTCGTTAGACTACCATCCTTATCAATAGCACCTAAAGCGTAAAGTAATTCCAATCCAGCGACTAAGCTTTTACTCGGCGGTACACTTGGAAAATTAAACCTCAAAACATTATCAATTCCCAGTGCTTTGAGCTGCAGAATCGCTGGTGCTAAATCTGAGCGTTGCATTTGTGGAGGGTTTGATTCAATAAATTCATCGTATGCATTCTCTGTGTACAGTCTAAATAAAAAAAATATTGTATAATTATTATTATTATTATTATTATAGCCCATAAATATATAATTAAATTAATTATTAATTAAATGGTTGATTAATTATTAGCAACCTTGCAGTCACTATGTAGCTGCCGTGACTTGTGAACTATAAATAAATAAAATTTTGCTTTATTAAATAATTAATTTTATTAAATTGCACTGTACTTTCTTAAATATTGACGTTTTTAAAGATATAAGCTCACCCCGATGTTACACTCATCAAAAGCTTTCATTTGAGTACCCACATGCATTTTTGATATATTTTTCATATATAATATATATAAATATATAAAATATATGAAAAATCGATGTGGGTACTCAAAGAAAAGATCTCGATGAGTGTAATATCGGGGTGAGCTTATATCTTTAAAAATATCAATAGTTCACAAGATATTCGTTAAATTGCACTGTATTTTCTTAACTATTGACCTTTTTAAAGAAATAAGCTCACCCCGATGTTACATTCATCAAGAGCTTTCATTTGAGTACCCACATGCATTTTCATATATTTTTCATATATACATATATATAATATATATAAATATATGAAAATTGATGTGGGTACTCAAATGAAAGGTCTTAATGAGTGTAATGCCAGGGTGAGCTTATATCTTTAAAAATGTCAATAGTTCACAAAATACAAGATCATTTCTCAATTATGTATCTAGAGACAGAGCATTTTCGAATGCAGCCTAAATACATTATAATAAATTGCCTATCGGTGAGAATGATATGAAACCTTGAAAAGGCACCAATTTAAATCAAGATCTTTGCAATGATACTAAATTTCACTAAAAAAAAACCGATTTTATCATACAGCTATCCTGGACATAAAATTTTTTTTATTCTCTTAATAGTATAGATAATTAATAATTACCTATACGCTTTTCCAGATTGAACGCGACCGGCACGACCTACACGCTGATCAGCAGATGCTTTGGATACTGGAGCGACAATCAGGCTGTTTGTATGGGTGTCAACATCAAACCACGGTATTTTAGCAAAACCACTATCTATTACTAAAATATATAAAGAGTATTTTTTAAATATAGAAAAAAAAAATGTGAAGAATATTAAAAAAATTTTTTTAAATATAATTCTTACTGTAGACAATGTTAGGAATCGTGATTGATGTTTCTGCAATATTAGTAGCGATTACAACTTTACGGGTGTTATTCGGAGCTTTCCAAAATACTTTTAATTGGTCGGCGTTGGGCAGAGATCCATACATTGGCAGTGGCATTAATTTTTCTGTTGATAAAAACTTAAATTAAAACCAGATAAATAAATAACATTTTTTCTTTTTATTGATAACTTACGTTTTCCTTCTTTGATAAGTTCTGCGTGTTCTTTAAGAAGCGAAACAGCACGATCTACTTCGTCCATACCAGTGAGGAAAGCTAAAATATCGCCAGATTCTTCATTTGAGTGAATTTTTAATGCACTATCAACTACTGCTTTCACATAATCAGGTACTGGTTCTATTTAATTTAAAGAATAATTAATAAAGAAATAATTAATAATTGACAAACGAACAAACAGTATTGTTATATTAATTTTGAAAAAAAAAAAAAAATAAATTACCTTTAACGTAAAATATATCTACAGGATATAATCGGCCCTCAACGCTTAAAATAGTTGATGTACTGTCTTTCGGATCTTTTGATGTACTTATATTAAAATAATCTCGTAATTCTTCCGCATCAACAGTAGCAGAAGAAACAATTACTTTTAAGTCCTTGCGTTTCTATAAAATAAAAATTAATTTTATTAAATCAAGTTGAAACTTTAATTGAAATTCTTAATTTTAATATTTGAACTTTACTTAACATTTAAAAGTCAATCATGCAAAAAAATTGTAAATATTTGAATAAAAATTTAAATATTAAAAAATAATATTTTTGTGTAATGATTTATAAAATTTTGAAAACATAAATTTTCTTACTCGTATTATTTTTTTGAGTAAGCCCATAATTATATCTGTTAATAAAGTACGCTCGTGTACTTCGTCCAAAATTATAATGCAGTATTTGGTAAGTAAAGGGTCGCTCATCATTTCTCTCAGCAAAATTCCTTCTGTCATGTACTGTAATGATAATTCATGGAATCAATTAGTTAATTTAATTAATAAAAATAGTTACGTGCAAGCAATAAAATAATTTTTTCATTAATGGATTCTTTTTAGGTGAAACAATAAAAAATACATTAACGCTTCAATCACTTATAATTACTAAATGCCATAATTTTTAATGTTTTATCTATTATAGGTCAGATAATTGTTTTGATAAATTATAAAATAATAAAAGTTGAAAATATATAATCTTTACCTTAATTTTAGTAGTTTCATCAGTACAATCATCAAATCTTATAGAGTAGCCGACCTCTGTACCAAGAATACAACCACGTTCATCCGCAACTCGATTAGCCAAAGAAGTAGCTGCAACTCTTCTTGGCTCTGTTATGCAAATAATTTTTCCATCTGTACACCATCCTGCTTCTACTAAATACTATTTAACAAAATATTAAAAAAAGAAAAAATTACTTTTTTAATTAAAATCATAAATCAACAGGAGAATTACAAATAATATTTAACAATGCAAATAAAATATTAATATACAAATTTATTTCACAAATAGATGCGCAAAGCTTACATAAGTTTGGCTTTAGTATAAAACTATAGTTTAAAAAATATTTTTAAATTCTCTTAAGAAAAAAACAATGCATGAGATCTGTGAGGTTTTTATAAATTACAATCAACCTTAGGTATTATGCTTAAATATTCATACACTCAAATTAATTGAATGTATCTTTTTATTTTGTAAAACTTTTAAAAGATTAAAATTCGCAATCTGTTATTTTTATTTTATTATTTTTAGACAAGGCAAAATTTTTTATTGTTTAAGTTATGTTTTAAAAATATTATTGTACATTTTTAACTTATATTTACACTTATGCTAATTATTAAATATTCATGACAATGTTGAGAATATAAGTATGCTTTTATCAATATATTTAACACGCAAGCATTTTTATTTTTTTTTTTTTTTTTTTTCAAGTCAAGTAGGTGTGATGTCGATAAATTAATTTATCATTTTCTTAATAAGATTCATAATTATGTAATTCAATATTATCTTTACTTGTCATGAATAATATTTTTAAGTAACACCCAAGCAATAAATTCTAGGAGAAGAATTGTTTTTTTAGTAAAAAAAATAATGAGAATTTTTATTTAAGGAAGCAATGTAATATTTTTGATAACTAAAAATTTTTCGATTTAAAAAAAGTTTATAAAAAATATTCTTAAAAAGTTGAAGAAATTTAAAAGAGAAAACTGAAAATTTATCTTTTATATAAAAATAAATCTCCGTAACAATCGAGCATTTTTGTCTACAACTATACAAATTTAAAAAAAAATCAATATATTCTTATAATTATTTCAGCTTCAAATATTATTGATTTAAAACCGCAACAGCACACTAATTATTGCATAGTAATTTTTTATTAAAAATTTTCGAAAAATATCGAATTTAAATATTTAAAGGGGATAGCCGCTGTGAAATTTAAAAACAAAAATTTTTTTTTTTATTATATCAAAGTTTATACATTCAAAAATATCTATCTAGAGTTTCATATGAAAATTCCGAATATTTTTCGAGTTATAGTCATTTTTGTGGCAGCGTGTCAAATGACCATTGCAAGCACGGCGCTTTGACGAAAACGCGTTTTTCTTGAAACTACTTTTGTTGAACTGGTAGAATTTGTAATTTGCATAAATATTAATCGATTTGCAATTTTTTTTCCGTATATGTCTATTCAGTAACTATAGTTGCACGTAGATTTTTAAAATTTTGATTTTTAAGATTTTTGAGGGCTGTTTGAATCCAAAAAAAATAAGAAAAAATTTTTAATGTCACCATTTTTTTTAAAACAAAATTTCAAAATCCTCTACTAAATAATCCGTTTTTGAGTTAGAGATCACACCAGATGGTGGGAAAAATTTTTTTAGTGCTCCACAAAAATGCTTATAACTTTGTAACAACATGATTTTTTTTTAATCAAAATTTAGGAGAATAATCTTCGAGGTATACTTTATAAAACAAAAAAAAAATCCGATCTCCAAATTCTTTTATTATCCCAGTTAAAAAAATTCCTGAAAATCACTTGTTTTTTCGATCCTCACAGTGGCTATCCCCCTTAAGCGAATCCCGGAAAAAATAGACCTGGAAAAAATTTTAAAGTTAAGAAAAATTCATATTATTTAAGATTTATTAAATTATTATTACTATTATAATTTTTATTTTATAATAATTTTAATAAAATAATATGAATTTTTCATAATTTTAAGATTTTTTTCGGGTCTATTTTATCCGGTCTATTTTTTCCGATTACCCCCTTAAGCAATGTATATTTTTTTTATAAAATTTAACGAGTAATGTTTAAAAATTTTTTTTATCAATCAAATGGTACACAAAGTAAAAAAAATAAAATATATAAAACTCAAGTCATAGAATCTGCTGATTATCACCGACAAATAATTAAATTTTAATCATAATAAAGTGTTATTGCTAATTGTTTCACTAGAAACAGCTAACGAAGACCCGATATCCCATATATATTTATAGTTTTGCATATAATGAAAATCAGATAGATAAACAAAACAAAATATAACAACATAAGTCATCCAACAGGCGGAATGGAGATACCCCCATAACTTATCAATAAAAATAGAAACTAAAAGGTAATCAGTAAGAGCGTGTGGATTAATAAGTTTCCACGCAGTTGTTATAAACAAAAAAAAACTGCTGCGTATAACATCTGATTGTTTGTGGTAAAAAACGTCTTCGGAAAGAGCTGCAGATACTTGGTAATCTCCTTCTAATAAATTTTGGTACAAATCAATGTAGCGATTCCACGCCAAGCTCGATGCAATTAACGTACCAGTAAATAATAATATCGTTGGTACAATACTGTTAAAGCGTATTTTCTTCTTATCAACAATACAAGAGCCAATAGGAGCGTTTTCAATAGAAGTAACAAATGGTTGTAATCTAACATATTCACCACGTCCTCGAGCGGCTAAGTTAGATTTGAGGTAGTAATATATTCCAATAATTAGCGCAACAGTTCCAAGTGAATCACAAATAGCGTCGACATAATATCCAGAGCTTCCAACATCTGAATGTTCACCGCTAATATTTTTACGCTTTCTCGCAACTAATCCATCAACGTCATCCAGCCAAGAGCGGACTTGAAATACTAAGACGCCAATTCTACGCTGGGATAATGATTTATTAGATATTAATTTACCAGCCAAGCCGGCTATGAATACATGAAAAAAACTTATGTAGTTCGGTGACAGCCATTCCATTTTACTTAGTAAAAATATTCTATCCGCAGCAGCTGCCAGCGGTCCAAGTACATAAAAATTAAGATAATCCAGCATCAAGCCTTTTACTGTCACTGCACAAAATGGATTTAAATCACAAGGTACTGTTGAGTCATACTTAGGCTCATCCTTTGTAGGCCGTATTGAGTAATTTTGCACACGATAATAAAACCGTAAATCCATTGCAATACAAAAAAATATGTACACCATAAAAAATGACAATATCAGTCGTTTTTCCACTGTGTAAGTTATCATTTTAAGCTTAAATATGTTCGTTTACAGTAAACTGTTCGGAAGGCAATGTGATGTGTGAGATTCGTGGGAACAGGTTTTATTTTATATATATATTTTTTTATTAGCTTTATTCTCAATATGTTTTGTTTTATCTTATCTCACATTCTTATCATCAATTGGCATCACATACGTGCCGTGCACTCATCAATACTTAGTCATTAATTATAAATGAAAATACACGTGTAACTGATTCAAAATATAGAGGTATGTTTCAAAAGATTGTTTCTATCAGTGTCTGCAATGGAATTTTTATTCATAAAATTTCTCTAAGAATAATTGATCAGTGTAAAGTCTAATCTTTTAAAGTTTTTACATGAAAATTAATTTAGCATATTTTTAATAATTTTAAAAATTTTATAGCAAATAAATTAGTGTAAAAACAAAAAATTAGAAAAAAAATTTGACATGTAGAAATTTTAAAAAATAGAAAATGCAATTTTTTAAAAATAATTTTTTGCAACAAATTTTTTTGATAAAAAAATTCAAAAATTTTTAAGTGGCTGCTAACTTTAAGGTAGTACTACCGGTTTTAGAATTAACGTTCAGAATTTAATGAAATTTGGCATATTGGTACTTTATAATATTATAATTAAGCAGTAAAATTTTTGGAAGCCGAGCAAGTCCTGAAAAAAAGATATTAATATCTATACATATTTTTACTTTTACCATTGATCCTTATGGAGAATCACAGACTTTATTTTATTTCACAAAACTGGACGTTCAGATTCTTATAAAAATCAAGACAACGAGAGGAAATAACATCTAGAACATATTTATTAACAATCAGTATGGTTTCCAAGAATATGAGAATATTTATTAATATGTAAAAAACATTCAAAATTTATCTCTGTCTCTCTTTCTCCAACGTAATTTAGTATAGGGAAATCTACTACGTTAATCAAATAAGGTTAGGTTTTAGGATTTGACACTTGTTGTAACGGTAGTACTACCTTTAATGTCAGTTTTTACTTGTAATTTTTTTGCTTAAGGATTTTTATAGGTAGTAAAATAAACTTGTTTTTTATAATGAATAATTTATAATTACCTGAGGTATTTGTGTGCTTTTTCCACAACCAGTTTCTCCAATCAGAACCAATGTTTGATAATTTTCTAATAAGTATACAATGTGAGATCGATTTTTAAATATTGGCAAGCGTTTACGTTGCAAATCTAATGCCAGTGAATGGTTTGCATTATAAATAAACTGAGTTGATGAATGTTCATCAATGTCGGGTTTGTCTTCGTGCCATGAACTATCACCTGTGTACACATTATTAGTAATTTTTTTATTATCATTTATAATAGTTTTATGTTATGAGTAATAAAAATTGTTTTTCACATTTAACTGTATTATGAAAAACATAAAATTTAAAATGTGTATATATGACTCACCTGGAGCAATGAATTTCAATTTAGACGTCATTGAGAGTTAATAAAAAATATATTATCTTATTTTAAAGCCTTTTAAGTCCGAGTACATAAATACGAGATAAGTACAAGAGGTTATAGTTCGTTGTTACATTTGTATTGTACTACGGAAGCCGGGTTGGCTCACCATCCACTTACGAGAAAGTGGCGCTCCTTTCGCTCACTAGTTAACTGGTGCACTAGTTAACTTAATGCAATTCCATTAAAAGTACTTATTACTCATTATTGATTTCTTGTTAAATAGTAAACTTTTTAAAATAATTTATGACTTTTTAAATTTAATATACTTTAATTTTTCAGTGATGTTAATGATAGTAATGATTGGAATATTTTTAGGTGATGATGGTATTGTCGATGGAATGATGCTGGTTATCACGTTTTCAAGGTGTTTACAAGGCCGGTTTTTGACCGTGAATATACGCCCGAAGAAATGGAAGGGAAAATAGTAATTTTTACCAATTTTGCGCATGCGCATGCGCACTAGTCATCTATTCTTAGGCACCAAGAGTTACTAGATTCAAATATATTACCATAATCATGATATTAAAGTTAGCTGTCACTTGACCATTTTTTAATTTTATTTAACAAAAAAATTTGTTGCGAAAAATTGTATTTTTTATTTATTAAATTTTCTGTCAATTTTTTTTCATGAAAATTAAGTTAGCCGACATCTAAAAATTTTTATAATTTTTTTTTATTGAAATAATTATCACAGAAAAATAAAAAAAAATTTTCATTTGTAAAAAAATTTAAAAACTATAAGTGCATTTTTTCAAAAATATTTTTCAGTTGTAATTTAATGAGAGAAAAAAAAAAACAAAAAATTAAAAACGTCGGCTAACTTTATTATTATTTTTTTTATGCAGTAATTTATTAATTAGAAAAATTATTAAATATCTGATCAATTAATTTTAATTAATTCACAGTATTAATAATTGATACGTTCATAATTAATTATAAAAGTTATAATATGCTTTTTATTTGATAAATTGACTAATTTTTACAAAAATAACTTTAAATATTAATAACAGTAAATAGCATACCTATATTCATATAAATAATTTAAAACTTGAATAAAAAAAAAATTAAATCACTTTAAAATATATAATCAAGTATGTAACTTAACAATAAATTCATATTGAATATAATTAAATAATTAAGAAAAATTTAAATAAAAAACTAATTAAGTATTGAATATTTCAAATCTCTGATATCGTAGAAGAGTTATTTTCCATTTTTATAAAAAAATAAGAAAATTGAACCATTTATTTAAAAGAAAATAAAATTTACTACAATTTTCTATCTCTATAGCCCGTTAATTGTTAATTCATTGAGAACAAATGGAATAATTTTTGTACGTGTTAAAGTATGAAGATATTTCCTTTAAGGTTTCAATTACTAATAATATTTTTTTTTTTTAATTAGAAACATAAACAAAAAAATCCGCAGCAATACCTAGACCCGCGGTAATACCCACGGGTGATATATTACCCACCGTAATATTCATGCATGATACCATTTATTATATATTTTACAATCTTACCAACCCAAGTCTAAAACTACCTTTTACATCATGCAAAAAAAATTAATATAAACTTGGAATTTTTCAATTAAAACAAGAATTCATTGAAAAAAAAAAAAAAAAATTTACGACAAACCAACATTTCTTTAATACAATAAATATAAATACAAAATATTTTACATGTAAATTCATAACAATATAATTATCAACCTAACTAAAACTTAAAAACTAAATAAAAGAATTCTTTGAAATTAAATATAATTTTAGTAAAAAACTAACAATAAAACTGACAATAAGCGTTTACAAAACTCCTTAGATCATAAACATCTAAATATTTTGCTATTTCCACAACACATACTAAAGGAATATTATGAAAGAAAGTATTTGGAAAAAACGAAAGTTTTCTAACTTTCTTCAAAAGAGGTTCTCGCGATACATGATCAACATGTACCTTGATCATGGTCACAATCCTTTCTTCATCATAGAGCGCTTTTCTGTGATAATTATCAAGTGCATGAAGAAAATGATTGTCAACCGCCATTTCTTGTAACTCACTTTCTTTTTTTGATAAAATTTCATAAACAGACATCGTTTTATTATTAAATTTTAGTCTTCGGTGCTTCAACTGCTCAACAGTTTGATGATACTCGTTGTCTCGCAAGTACTTCAAATTAACGTTGTTCAGCCTGGCGATTTCTTCAGATACGACTGGATATCCCATAGCGATCCTCAGCTTTATGTCTTTGATGATGGTGTCAATCATGGTGTAGGAGGCGTACCACATTGAGTCGTCGTTTCTGACCAGGGGCAGGTAGTTCGACGGATATTCTTCAGAGCTAGGCATCATGGCGTAGAATATTGGTTGGAAAATCGGCAGAAATTTTTGCCTCGGTAGCAAAAAATCTAGCAGCTGATAATCCCGAAGATAAGCAACCATATTGACCAGAAGAGTCGAAGGATCTCCGCGAATTAAGGCGTTGATATTGGCACCGAAGTTTACGAGCAGCTCCACTATTTCAGATCTGAAGTAAGCTCCACGTGACTGTTCTCCTTTGGGTTGGTTTCGTCGATAGTGCTGAATTTCTTGGATGAAAAGATGGTGCAGCGCAGTGAAGCCGTCATTGTCAACGTAATTTATTTCTGCTCTACTCAAATTTGCGACTAGATACCTCGCGGTGACTAAATGCCGATGAAAGGCTGCGTTCATCAATAGCGTTTGATTCTTAACATTTTTGACTCTCACATTAGCGCCGTGTTCTATCAACGATGGGATGCATTTATATTTGTCGTAAAGAACAGCGAATGTTAACAATGATACATCATCACCGAAGTCACCGCGCCAGTAACTTATACTGCTCTCTCGGTAGAATTTATCAAAGACTAATTTATCTATTCGAGTTTCTGGACTCACTGATCTTTCCAAAAACAGCTTTATGATATCACTGTTGTCATTGAGCAGAACGAAGTGTATCGGTTGAACACCATCAGCAGCAATAACTCGTGGATCAGCGTGATAGATGGTGATCAAGGATTCCATGAGCTCCTGGTGATCTTTCAGACATGCGAAATGCAACGGTGTGTAGCCTTCTCGGCTTGGTTTCATTGACACTGCATGAGGATTTGCACCGAATTTTAGAAGACGCTCTGCAATGGAATAGGCGTCGATGTTGATCGCCAAGTGGAGGACTGGTTGTCCTTCGGAGGTACGGAAGTTTACATTTGCGCCGTATTGGACAAGTTGCTCCACTCTGGGTAAGTCGTTGGATACTATTGCGGTTTGCAATTCTTTGTTGATGTCAAAAGACTGATGCAAAGGATT
This sequence comes from Cotesia congregata, assembly GCA_905319865.3. Lineage (NCBI taxonomy): Eukaryota > Metazoa > Arthropoda > Insecta > Hymenoptera > Braconidae > Cotesia > Cotesia congregata. The sequence goes on from CAJNRD030001120.1 coordinate 14,462,655, forward strand.
CATTTTTAGGTTATTGAACATTTTTACTGCTATCTAAAAATTGTGATTAATTATTTTTGGGGTTTTAGATGTATCAAGTTGTATGATACAGAAAAAAATTTTTTTGTCAAATGGAAATTAATTACAGATATGACGCAGTAAATTTATTAATTTTTGAAAAAATTTTTAAATCGGGTAATATAAAGTTTCCGTAAAAATAACTCGTATGCTCTTTTTTGGAAATTATATGTTTTATTTGATTCTAAAATTTATGAGATGTCATTGAAAAAATAAAGTTTTTGAAGGTGATAGTTAGTGACTATGAATAGTCACCAATTAGACTATAAATATAGTAATACAGTGGACTCTTGATAACTCGAACTTTAAGGGAAGTGATAAAAACTTCGAGTTAAAGAATTTTTGACTTAACAAGATGTTCAAAATTTGCAAGTAGACCAAAAAAAGTAAGAAAACACTTGATTTGTAAGAAAAATAATATATAGGTATTGCAAACATGAATATAAAAAGCATTGAAAATTCTTATAAGAATTTAGATTTTAATGCTATAAGCTTGGACAGTTCGGAGAAAAACGTCTTTATATTTTACTAACTTCAACTTATAGTGTTTCACTTTTAAAATTCGAGTTATAGAGTATAAATATCCTTTATCGATACTGGAAAGGAAATAATACTAAGTTCGAGTTACAGAGTCTAAATAATTCGAGATATCGCGAATTTAAGAGTTCAGCGGAAGGGAATACGAATTTTTTTCGAATTACTGAGAAATATAAATATAAAAAAAATTTCGATCAAAAGTTTTTTGAACCATCATAACAATTAATGTCAAAGAAAAAGTTAAAAATCAATTTTTAACATACATCTTATCAGTTTTTTTAATCAAAAATGTAAATCCAAGAAAAATTCTAATTAAAATAAATGAGTTGATTTAAAAATATAAATATTTGAAACCATTGTTTTTATTTCTTATTAATTTTTAACTAATAAAATTTTGCAAGAATAAAAAAATTATTTTTTTTTTTTAATTAATACAAAGCTTGTTTGTTATTTTTAAAAATTATATTTCTTTTACTGTACTTATATTTCTAGTATTTGGTGAACTTGATGATATTTTGGTCTGGTGAAGTACAGATGGAACACAAAGTATACTATTTATGTGTATTGTATATATACATTCCTTCTTACCATGAGGGACGCGATATTTTACTGCATATTTTCAATAAAAAAAAAAACTTACTTGTAACCAATGACTTCCAAATTTCTCTCTTGAAAACCAAATGATATATTTATTCCAATTTTTATGTAAAACAAAATTGAATCAAGAAATAATTTTCATTTATATTAATAATTTTTATTTCTAAGTATACACTAAGGTCAGACGTTACTCTCTCAATACACGAGCCTATGTACTGACCATTACCAACTAAGTTTCAGTAGACCCAAATTCTACCATCTCTCTCGACGTCCAAATATCTAGCAACGCCGTTTCATTTCCGATGTTATTTTGAGCAAGGATGTGTCGGTATAGACCCAAGGAAGGGGAGAGAAAACTATCAGGTACAAATTGTCACAAGCAGCGAGTGTGAAAGCAAACTGTAGAATAGCAAGTACATTTTTCAAAGATTACGAATAATTTATATCAATTTTTTTCTTTCAACATTCATACTTCAAAATTTTTATTCTGTTATTTATTTACACTAAATTAATATTAGGAATATAATAACAGTAACAAATTTGAGATTCAACTATTATTTATTGCATATTTTTCAATTATATATACACATATATAGCTCATTAATTCGGATTTAAAAATATCTCATCTAGATTATTTTTAGTTAAAGTTCTGTCAGAATTAGTAAAAATCATTCAAGCATTTTTCTTGAATTACAGAGTAAAAATTTATATACAGATTATGAGTTACAATACAAGACAACTATATATTTTTATGTAGTTTTTAGGTCGAAGTTAAAAATAATTGTAATATAGGGGAGGGGGAGGGGGGCAAAAATGGGCCCCCTAAAATTTTCAATATCCAAAAATATTTGGGGGCAAAATGGGCCCCCAACATTTTCAACTCTCGAAGTGTTCGGGAGGTATAATGGGCTGATTAGACTTTAAAAATGAAAGAATATTTTTCAGATAAACGCGTTCTAGAATTTTTGAATTATAGAAAAAATTATATAAAGTACGAACTAGGTCATGAGTTGAATAACAGTATTATTTGCTATATTTTTTGTTAAAAAACTATTTATTTTACAGAAGCTTCCCTAACTATTTTTACGATGGTGTGTGTGCGTGCGTGCGTGCGTGTGTGTGTGTGTGTGTGTGTGTGTGTGTGTGTGTGTGTGTGTGTGTGTG
>CAJNRD030001120.1:14466256-14511476 GCA_905319865.3 Cotesia congregata
CAAATTGAGGTCAAATACTTGGCAAGGGACTAAAAAAAAGTAAAACCAGAGAAAAACACTAAGGATATCAACATTTTTTTCTTAAGGGGCCCATTTTGCCCCCCCCCCCTCCCCTATACCTGTTGATGACTTTGTGAATTCATTTTTGCAATTTTTTTGTATGGAAAATTATGCAATAATTATAATTGACTAACTGCAGGCTTTTTTATGAATCAATTTGAATTGCACTATAAATTAAATTAGATCATCAATCACTTTTAATTAGTATATTAAACTATTATAACTGAGAGTCTGCCAGAATAATATGTGTTAAGTTAACTATTTACAATTTTATAAACTGTCCACAGACAATTTAATGTGAAGATGATCGAGTGAGTGTATTCGATCACTCAGCGACAAATTAATGAATTATTTATTAAGTAATTGTTGTAAACTAAATAAAAAGTCTTTAAATGACTAAATTGAACGCTAGTTTTATTCGAATGTCATCAACTTTTCGTTAGATATAAAACGTTATTCAGTAGACGAAGCTTATGACGACAACTAATGTTTATGAAAAGAACAAAGCTCAGTTCAAGTCCTTCTTTATAATACCTGGAGATTATCATTCTTTTTTATTAACAGGGGTAGGGATATATTTTCTAAATTAAATTTTCCGAGTCTTCTTCTTTGTTTTTTCATTTCTGGAAACGCTAGATGTTGGCAAAATTTCTACCTGATAGACTTTCATTGAAAACTGCTGGGCTCTACCATTCATTATTGACAATTGTTATTGTTCTCACAAAATTTACTTCTTCTCTAAAGCGGATTACTTAAATTAAATTTACAACTCGTCTCTTTTGCTTTGTACTTAATGTAATTTCTTAAAATTTTTCGCTTAAAAATTCATTAAGGATAATGAATTCTATGCATAAAAATTAATCCCTTATGTCTCTAAATTTATTGCAGGCAATTAAAGTTATTATTGGTGACTACCCTCATAATCTATTGATTGAAAAGTCAAATTAATGTTGTTGAAAAAATTTTTGAATTAATTATAATCGTTTTTTTTTTTATAATAAAAATTTTCGTATAGTAAAAATATTCGTAAAGTATTAATTACCTTGTAGAAATCATTAAAAATAAATACAAAAAAACTCAGTTAATATACAAAGGATAAATAAATGCATAATTTTCAATGGCAAAAACGGACTATAAAATTACAGCTATGGGTTTATTTTTCACCTGTAAATAAATTTGATAATTATTGAAATGTGTTTAAAAAATTATGTTTAACTTGTAAAAATTGGGTCAATAAGAAAAGATGAACAAAATATTTATCATGTAAAGATTCATATTTATTATAAAATATTATAGTTTAAAATATTATAAAACATTCAATTATTGCTTTACAAAATTTTTTTATCATTTTACAGGCATTATCTGTCTCATATACAATTATTTAAAATACAATCGTCGGAAAATGGAGTAAATTGTTTCTATTGTATCTATAGATACAATTAACAAATACAAGAATGTAAAAATTACATTTTTCACATAATGTATTTAGATGTACAAATACAAAAAATAAATTATTTAGAAACAGCAACAATAAAATATATAAATAGAAGAAACCCATAAAAATTCCTAAAATTAAATAATAAATAGTATATGAGGCATTAATCGTTGAAATTTTGAAAATAAAAAAAAAAAAAATAGTTAAATACAAAAATTAATTTGACTCTTTCAAATCAACTGCTAGTAACCTGTCCGTGATTTGGCAACGCTGTACTTCGGTTGTTTACATTTTCATTTGCACAATATAACCTTAACTACGTTTAAGTTTTTGCAGTCAGTGTAAATAAATAAATTAGTTTGAATTTATTGAATGGTCTGAAGCTCGCGCGATACGCAACATTGCCAAATGTTTTGACTCCATTTTAACGTAGGTTACTTGAGAATTTTTTGTGATTTTTAAATATTAATTTCTCAATAAATATCTCGGTAACTGATATATTTTATTGCAAAAAAAGAAACCTGAATATTTCGAAAATGTAATTTTTAGATTTTTTTTTACTTCATCTAATCCATGACTGATAGTATAATTCGAGAAATACTGCAAACGTCTGACTTTCTCGTAAGACTCTGAACAAATACTAACATTTAAAAATTTTATTTTTTCAAAAATTTGTCCGGTAAAGTATAATTTAAACCTCACTATTAGATAAATAAGGACCTTAACTATTAGAAAAAAATTGAATTTACTCATAATCTAATATTTTTTATTTTACATTGGCGGCGAAAGGACCTCCTTATTAATAAAAATTAATAAGTTAGATTTTTAGATTTCTAACCAAAAACTTCAATAAATGTTTTTATATCAGAATTGTCCAAACACTTAACCATTTCAAGGATAATTTTTTGGGGAGTGTAATAAAACAAGCATTTTTTGCTAATTGAAATTTTCTTACATTCATTTACAAGAAATTTGTGTAACTCTCTGTCCACGCGCACTTTTAACATCATAACAATAACTTTTTCATAATACCCATCTATATTTTTGTTCATTACGCACTTATAAAACGTTTCAAACGATTCAAGAAAACTTTCGTTCTTAACTAATTCCACCAAGTCAGATTTCATTAAAACTTCATAAACAGTTAATTTTTTATTTTCATACTCCAGAATGTCATTCTTAAAAACCTCCGTTTTTTGTTGAAATATAGCTGAGCGAGGTAAAAATAAATCATCATGACAACTGGAATATTTTTGATCTACACTATCAACCAATGTTACTTCTTCAGAATTTACCGGAAGTCCAAATTTAATCCTCAATTTAATATTTTCAATGATAAATTTAATCGTGAAATCATCAGAATATCCCATATTTTCCACATTTATAGACTTCAAATTAACATCTCGTACGATCATCACAAATTCAATTCTTCTAGCACGACACAAATAGTTCAAAGGATGCTTAGCAGAATCTGGAAGAGTTGCGTAGTACAAAGGCCTTGCTAACAACAGTTTTTCTTGTCGGGGTAATAGATACTCAACCATATGACACTCGTGCTTATACGCCGCCATGTTAATCAGTAGAGAGGCCGGATTTTCGCCGATTAACTTATTAACATCCGCGCCTCCGTCGGCAAGGGCTTTTAGAATTTGGAGCCTTTTCTGACCTATCCTTACTTCGTTAATCCTCGGCGAACGATGACACAGACACGTGTTTTGATTGAAGAGATAATGCACTGCAGCGATACCATGACCATCCCGATGATTTATCTCCTCTTTGCTCAGTCTAGGCACCAACATTCTGATAATCTCCAAGGAATGATTACCAACAGCACACATCAATAACGATCTTTTGTCCGCACTTTTGATCGTCACATCAGCTCCTAACCCGATCAAAACTCTTGCCAACTCAACTCTGTCATGAAGTACCGCGAAAGTTAACAATGTGATGCAGTTTCCAAATTCACCTCGCCACTTTGTTTCTTTGTAATAATTATCAAATAACACTTTTTCCACTTTTTCTTCCACGCTGATATTCCGGGTCATCAATAAATGTTCGACGATGCTGACTTTGTCGAAGAACATGGCCAAATCCAGAGGCTTAAGACCTTTAAACAAAATTGAATTGTCGCGAATAACTTTTTCTATTATCACCAAATCATTTGACAGGATCGCGTGTCTTAATTGTTTATGCAAGTAGTGATATTTCTTGGTGAGTAAGAGTTGCGAAGGAGTTTCTTTGCACATTTTTTGTTCGGTTGTTTAAAAAAAAATATTAAAAAATTGCACTAGAAATTCAATAATTATTATCACTCTGAGGATTGTCAATGAATAATTGTTAACTCAAACGTTGATTTTCTTCCAAAAATTGAAAACGTGCGTCGTTTAGCTATCTAGTTTATCTACTTTTGAAATTGCGACCTTACACTTAAGTGAGTACTTGTCGAATGCTTATGCAAATGAAATTTCTTGCTATTTATAGAAAAAGTTACTATAGACTTGTAAGAAAAAGTTACTATAGAGATCTTTAACTGTAGAACAATTACAATTAGGGATGCCCTCTGTACAGTAATTTAAATTAAGGGTTTTGGAATAGAGAGGGGATAATGATGCTCAAATGAAATTTCAGGTACAAAATGACACGTATAATTAGGGATCCCAAACATTTAGTGAAAATATGTCTTCTTTTAAAGTACTTACAAATAAATTTAAATATTAAATTAAAATTTAACTGGGTCTTCTTTTTTCTATTCATGCTAACACACCTGAATGGCTTGAAATTTTATACCTGATTGTCTTCACTGACCTCTGCTGGGATTTACCCCTCAATATTATCTAAAAATCTTAAGATTCTCATTAACAATAATTATTGCTCTCGCAAATTCAGTTCTTGTTTAAAATGCATTATTTAAAATAAATTTACAATTTAACTTATTTGTTGTGTATTTGCTATAATCCTTGTATACTCAAATTTTAGTACAATTTACTTCTTCAGAATCGGTTACTGAAGAAAAGCTTAACTATAATAATATATGACTTGTAATTAGCAATGAAAGTATTCCTGTAATAAGGGCTTAGGAATGCAAACAAAGTAATTTTTTTTTGTCACGCCGTTGTTGGCCTTCCAGCTGTTGGCTGTTATTTAATTCATTATATAATGAAATAAATAAATAAATGCTTCAATTAAATTTTCAAGAACACAATTTCAATAATAATTAAGTTAATTAATAATAAAATAACAAGTACCTTTTTTTTTTTTTTTTTTTAATTTATTTATTTAAAGTCGCCTTAACTTCTTGGTCATTAGCGACTACAATTACAGTATATAATTTTAGTTCATTATAATCACTTAAGTTATATGTCTTTCATTATATTTAACTCGTTGAGGAAGTCGATGGTCCTGGAACAGCCGCTGGTAGTACTAAGGCACTCCTTCATGCCCATGGGGAGTTTCACTTTTATTCTAACAAGTACCTTTATTTGTAAATATAAAAAATATAATTTTTTTAAATATTTCAAATTTATTCAATTAATGTTCAAGCTTTACAATTTTCATTTTTTTTAATTTTCTGATTAAATTTCAAGAAATTGGTCAATCAATTCAACCATCTGCTGATTATAATAAATTATATGTTACTGATTTCTGAACAGCAATGAAACTTTTATCAGAAAGTTTAAAGAATAGAAATTTCTGATAAAACTACTGACAGTAAATGAGAAATTCTCATCAGTAGATATTGTAGTAATGCTGAACATTCCCAAAAGCTTTGTGAAGTTTGAAAGTCTCATAAGAATAATAAAATATATACAATTTGATTTTTGAAAAAATTTTAACTTTACAAATTTCATTTTAAAATATTATAAATTTTTAAACTCTTAAATTTTAGCTAAATTTACATTAATTGAAGAATAAACTCAGAAAAAGAATCAATAAAAAGAAGCTCAACAAGGAAAATTCAATCGAAAAAAAATATACTTTTTTAGAATTATTTAACATCAAGTACACTTTTAGTCCTTAACAAATATTTCTTAGTATTTAAAAAGATTTATTAATATTTAATAAATGAATATCAGATTTATTAAATACAAATAAATAATTTTAAATACTAAGAAATATTTGTTTAATACTAAAAAGTAATCTCTAATAAATGATTTGTTAACTATTACCAAATATTTTTTAATACAAATAAATCCTTCTATCAGTGTATTAATATAACAATTATGAGCTATATAAAATACAAATTTCTCTAAATAAATCTCAATAATTTATATTGAATATTTTCAGCATGTATGTTTTTAAATTATCCATCATTACACAATTTCTACGATACTCGTTAAACTACATAATAACGTTTTATTATAATTTTAATGATGGGATAATCGCACAAAAAATAATTGCCAATTAAAAACTCCTTTTTTTACAAACGAAAAAGCGTTGAACATATTTAAAATCAAATATAAAAAGTATGTTTATTTAGGCTCTCGATGTTACCGAGCTTTTCCCTACATGTCTCTTTTTCATCCATCTTTGCATAAGCTAATACTCAGGTATGGAACTCAGGATGTGTTTGATCCCCGTGATCCACAAATGGTGTAGTATGAGAGCTATTACGACGGCGCGATCGTCGACACTCATTTAAAAGTCGGCGGCAGTTGTGGCCCGACTACTGAATCACTTTGTCCTGACGCGTCCTACCGTCAACTTATTCCACTTACTGCCAAAGTATCAAAAACCTTCAGTAAAAATCACTCATTATACTAAGCACGTGACAATCAGTGTGACAATTTATGTTTTTATATCAACGAGTGACAAAAATTATTTTTTTAGTTACTGAGTGTTTCAAGTTTTTGATTTTTTGTACGAAAAAAAATTGTGTCTATTAATTTTTTTTTTAATTAATTTCATACCAAACTTTTAAAAAAAAATTGCAAAATTATTTTTGAACTTTAAAAAAATTAAAGTGTACGTGAAGAGTTAATTTTAAAGAAAGTTTCGCTCAAAATGACAAAGCATGAGTATTTTAATAGACTTTTATCTATTTTCCAGTTACGCAATAATTGAAGGACAAAAGAGTTACTAATCAGTGGTCACTTTGTTACCCTGAACAAAACCTTTGCAAACATGGATCCTGAAAAAGCGAAACAACGTAAAAACAAAGAGTGTTTTCTAAAGACTTTGTTGTAAAAAAAAAAAAACTTTGTTCTTGATTAAAAGATACTGTTTTATTAATTAACTTTCATTAGAACAATAGAACTCTAAAAGCTTTGTATTTGTTTCATTTCCTCGTAAAGTGCAATCCAAATATCCTCACACAAAGCTTAAACCAAGTTTACCGAAGCTGTTTCGTATTTATTGCTTGGAGATAAACTTTTCACCGCTTAAGCTACTCGAGAATTATCTGGACTGTTTAAATTTTAATATAGTTTGCAGTTTATTAAAAGTCCACCCACCTGTGCCAATATCCAACAAATAGATAGATAAAAAATCAATAACAAATTTTGTTTTACGATTAATAAAATCGCAAAACTTTTTTTACTGACTAAATTTATATTTATACTAATATTTTGTTTTATTTTCTTAAGCTAACCTTTGTTGATTTTGATTAACAATGCCTCGAATTTATACGCACCGGGTGGTATTTTATTTGGCAAGTCTTGTACGCTAAATAAAGATCCAAATCAATACAAATGATAATTTATCAGTGGGAGAAAAAGAAATCCGGAATGTTTGAATTGGACCCAAGAAAAACAACGAAAAATCCAAGGCAAATATTTATCACTTATGCTTTCATATCCATTGAAATAATAAAATGAATATTTTTAAATATTTAAAGTACATCGATGATGATAATTTATTTTTATTATTATGAAGAAGTATATGTATATAAAATTAAGAAGAAATAATAATAATAATATTACTTGATAGTAAACATTCTTAAGAATGATACAATATTGTACTTAGGATTAAAGTTAATCCTAAAGCGGCAATATAAGTTACCGCTAATGATTTACAAAGCAGCCCAACTTTTATTAATTTATTAATAAATTTTTAATACCGTGAAAGAAAGTAATGCTGGAAGAAATGGACGGTTTTTCAAATCAAAATAGTTCCCGGTGGTGGGACACGAGCATCAACACTACTAACTGTACATCGATGGATCTAAACTGTGATGAGTATCCTTCTACTGGAGAGCTTAATGAAAGCATGGTAAAAGTGGTTGTGCCTATATTTTTCGGGATTATTGGGTTACTGGGATTAGTAGGCAATTCGCTGGTGGTAATTGTAGTCGCGTTGAACCCCGGAATGAGATCGACCACTAATATTTTAATCATCAATCTGGCTATTGCTGATTTGCTCTTTGTTATATTTTGTATACCATTTACTGCTACCGATTACATCCTTTTGTACTGGCCGTTTGGTGACACTTGGTGCAAAATTGTACAATATTTAATTATTGTCACTGTATGCGCCAGTGTCTACACTCTGGTTTTGATGAGCCTTGACAGGTGAGTTTTACTTTAATTTTTTGATTATAATCTTAAAAATCAGAAATTTGAAAAAAAAAAACTTATCTGGGTTCAAATTCTTTTTTTTTTTAAGTTTTTTAAAATGAAAAATTTTGTAGAAATTACAAAATTTTTTTTCTGAAAAAGAAACAAAAATTTGATGGTTTTTATGCTAATCAGTTTTTTTCAAGAAAACTTATTTCTTCTCAAGTTTCAACACCGATTTATTAATCTATTAAATGTTTACAATTCATCAATACTTTTCAGACAGTTTTCCTCCTAACTTTGCTCAAGGTATTGATTAAAAAAAAAAAAAAAAAAAAAAGTATTATTTCTGTCATGTCAAAGTTACGGTCGTTTAAATATGCAGGATTACGCAAGCCCCGATGAAACTGATTTAAAAAACTAAAGATGTGGGGCTGCTGAGGGTTAAATTCATCGAGCGAGTGGCATATTCTAAAAAATTTTTCACTTTGATTTTTATATTTTTCTCCTCTTACAATTCTAATTATAAAAAAAAAATTTGCATTGCAAGCGATTTTAAGAATGACTTATACAAAAAAGTTTTAGTCATATACATTTAACACCTCCTGAGGCTTTAATTAGCCTCTTGAATAAGTACTGCAAAATTATGTCTATTGTAATTTTCTTAATGGCTCATTATAACTTAAAGGGTCATTGTTATGTACGAATGTCATTTAAAATGCAAAGAAGGATACTCTGCTGTAGAAGTTTCAACTGTAACAACTTTATATTTTTAGAACAAGTTTTATTATAATCCAGTTGTTTGAATCAATTTCTATAAAAATGAACTTTTGAATTGAATTCTGCTCTGAAAAAAACTTGCTGATTTTTTTTGTTTATATATTTTTTTAAAAAATGTTTTAGAATGGGTTTAAATACACTTTTTTTTTTTTTTTTTTTTTTTTATAAGTAACTTTCAATATTTGTAATGAAGAACCTTTTTCTAAAGTCAAGAAAATAAAATCCTTAAAAAAAAAAAATCATTGTTAATTGAAAAAAAAAAAAGAGCTTTTCGATAAAATATTTGATTGTAAATTGAAAAAAAAGTAAATTTGATTCAAAATAAAAATTTTTGACCCAAAAAAATAATTTTGAAAAATTATTATAAACGGAATTTGGAAAAATTTTTATTTTAAAGATTTTTTAGCCGGGTTAAAACAAAAAAAAAAAAACAGTAAGAATAGTGAGAAAATTTTCAATCAGTCGTCATTTTTTTAAAAATTAAAATTTTCAAAATTCCGTACGTGCGACGATAACTACATCCTTACTGATTAGAAAGCAATTTGGGTTTTTATTTTTAGATGATCCGTTTTTGAGTTATCGAACCGACCATGGAGGGGGAAATTTTTTCTAGTGTTCTACGAGATTGTTAATAACTTTGTAATAATTAAATATTTTTTAATAAAAATTTAGGATACCCGTACTGCAAAAAAAAAGTATGTGGCGTATATATTTTATATGTGCGACGTATATGTATTTTTTCCAGCATATATGCGCATATATATTTTTTCAGTGTGGGTAATAATCTTTAATGTACCCTTAATAAAATAAAAAAAATCCGATCCCCAAATTCCTTTATTTTCCCTTTCAAAAAAATTCCCGAAAATCACCTTTTTTTTTTTATCGTCACAGTGGTGTTCCCCCTTAAAAAAAATAAACTCTTGAAAACAATTTTCTTAGATCATGTAGTTTTTTTTTTCAGTACGTGCGTAACACTTGTACATATTAGATTCAAATCATTAGCATAAAACATTTCCGTAACGACAGTATTAAATTCAAAAGAAAAATTACATTAATCATAATTAAATAACGGATTCAATTAGCAATAAATCTAAATTTAAGCGTAATAACTAAAAAAAAAAAAAAAAAAAAAAAAAAAAAAAGATTTCCCTCGGATTCCTTCGGCAGGAAAATAACTTGAAATTTCATAAGATTGAATTTGATCGTTTTAATGAGATATTTATTTATAGAGTGATATTGGAAGCCATGTATATAATATTACATACATTTATTATCTTACCCTAATATAAATTATCATGATTCTTTCATGAACGTAAATAATCACCTCGAGCTATCCTCGTAACACGATGTTTATTCAATCTTACCGAGCGTACCATCTGTTGTCTGTAAACACAAAAAAATCAATAGCACATAATCGTGATAATAGTAACTGTAAAATTGTTTTATCCTTATCTCTGGTGAAGCTTCACGTGTGAACGATTAAACTTAAACAATTGGGGAGAAACTTAATACCCACTTGTCCTAGGAGTACCCTTGATATAAGTTGCCTATATATAAGTTGTCAGAAAAGATATTATCAAGAATAATAATAACAAAGAAACTTTTTGTTTTATGCAAGGTACTTGGCAGTCGTACATCCAATAGCCTCTATGACTGTGAGAACAGAAAACCACGCCTTCCTGGCGACTTGTTTTGCGTGGTTAATTATTCTAACAGCGTCTATTCCCGTGCTTATTATCCACGGTGAGGTGAGTCATTTTTTTTTTTTCTTTCTACCAAGAACTTCTGGGCATAGATTCATCCTTAATCCGTATTGTATTTATTACATCAAGCGGAGCTTTATTGTAAGCTGAGTATTCACGTAATTGTAGGGAGAAGTACTTTTTTATGTAAATTATTAAGAATTTAGTTTTGGTTCATGTTGAAGTAAATAGTCGAGATGCAAATCAGTGAAACTAACTAATTTTTTGAGATTTAATTCTAAGATTAATTGTTATTGCAAAAGCTTTGTTAGTTTTAAATAAAAAAGGTGGGATCAAACTAAAGATTAGACTTTTGTAATTGTTTTAAAATTGCTGAAATATTGAGTTCGTCTACAAAAATCATTCTCTTTGTGATATTATATTTTAAATGTTTTAAATTTGTTTTATTCTGAAAGTAAAAGTTTTCCTTTTTGAGTAACATTTGGTGAACACATTTTTACCCTTGAGAAAGGTTTTATTTTATGATTTCGGAGAAAGATAGTTTAAAGCACTCGAACTACGAGTCATAAAAACTAGGTACAATTCGAGTATTGTATAGACTGCATAAACACTAAATGTTACACGATGTAAAAAGGACAACTGTAAAAATATAGTTGTAAGTAGTTAGTTCTCTCTGATCCTTGATGGTGTTAAGACACACTTCCGAAAACTCTATTTCAATAAATGAAAATCTTCCAATGAATAAAATCTTCAATCATTATAAAGAATACACTGTCACATATCCATAATCCCAACAAAAATTGAGACGATAGATTTATATGATTAAGTTAATGAAAAAGTCACAATAGTGCTTTTATGAAAATTATTTATGTGAAAAATAAATTAATACTGATAAAAAATCGTGAACTGAAAAATTTTTCTCGAAGTGAATTTTTTTTCAGAACAACTTTTGCCCGATTTTTTTGTATTGTTTTCATTATAATTTAAATAGATGAGAAATACATGTGCAAAAATATTTTTCAAAGTGTATAAAAAATATAGTTATGGAAGTATTATATATAGGGTAGAAGTACCGTTTTTGGCCACCTTAGCATCGTTTTTGGCTAGTTAACATTTGAATTAATTTATAAAAAATTATAATGTTATAACCATATTTTTGTAGAGTTTTAAAAAATTTATATTTAAACAAATTGAGTTTCTAATGGTTTATAATTATAAATTCATTTCTATCATTTATTTGAACAATAAACGGTACAGTGGCCATAAACAGTATAGAGTACTTCTACCCTAATTTCAAATAAATTTCTTAATATTTTTAGACATGCATTTTAATCATAGTTAAAATATATAAAATATTCACGAAAATCAGCCAAAAGTTTGCTATTGAAAATATATTTTATACGTATATTATTATATATTATTATTTTTATATGTTACTTATTTTTAATATATTTTTTAAACAAATTTTTTTAATACATGGAAAAAAAGAGAATAATTACATTATAAATAGCCATACCTGGGCTATAACGGGTAATTGTAACGCCGTAAGGCAACAATTAAAATTTAATAAATCATAATAATAATAATAATTACATAATAAAAAACTAGAAAAATTGCAGTTCGAAATAACATTTTTACAAATTCAAAATTTGAATGTTAATTTTCAAAGCTTTCAATGTAATATTTACATTTTACAATGTAATTCTTACAAAATCTGTAATAATTACAATCTAAAACTATAATTTTTCCAGTTTTTTATATGAAGCGCCACGTTAAATTATATAATATAATTTTTCTCTTTTTTCTCCGTGTAGAAGTCGATAAAATGCTCAACATTGAATCAAAACTAAATTCTAAATGATTTACATTCAAAAATTCCTTCTTTCTACAATTAAAATAACTAATAATAACATCAATACTCCTAGCAGAATAATATTAATTATAAAAAATAAAAATATCTCCAGAAGTTCTAAAAATTACGTAAAAAGGTTCAAGGAACTCGGAAGTTAATTTCTGCAGATTTATCCGTCATTACAGCGACCAAGTAGTCAAAGACCAAACCAAATGATGTGTCGAATCCGCCTCGACGATCGAGTGGTTTTTCAAGTAACATTTTTTTTATTGAGCTACGTGATCCCTTTAACGCTCATATGTGGTCTCTACATATGCATGCTCATAAGACTGTGGCGCGGGGCACGTACCAGTGCTGAAAGTCGCCGGGGTAGAAGGAGAGTAACTCGGCTTGTAATTGTCGTAGTTGGAGTTTTCGCCTTTTGCTGGTGTCCTCTTCAGGTCAGTTCTTATTTTTATTTTATAAATTTTTTCACGTGCAACAAAACATGCAAAATTTAATTGAATTGAATCAATTTTATTTTAATTGTTACAGTTGATATTAGTGGCAAAATCACTAGACTTTTATCCGCTGTCAACGGCGTCAGTGATGTTCCAAATCGCGAGTCACGTATTGGCGTACATGAATAGCTGCGTCAATCCCATTTTGTATGCTTTTCTGAGTGAAAACTTTCGCAAAGCCTTTAGAAAAATAATTTACTGTAGACCGAGATATAATCCTCAAGGAATTGGACCTCCTACGAAGACCACCAGAGCTGCTAGTAGTGGTGATATACTTTAGGTATGCTATTTTTATAATCTATTAATTTAACAATTATTATTGAATTTTTATTTTTATGAAAAATCCTTATTTTTTAAAACAATTTTTTATTCCATTTTTTGTCTTCGAAAAACTTTTAAGCTTTGCCAATTTTTTAAAATATAAATCCTCGTACCTCTATTTATTTGAAGAAAAAAAAAACTATCGCCACTGTCGAGCCAACTTAGTAAAATATTTTTAAGCGAATCCATAAAATATAAAAAATTTCACTATTTCACCAGACTTTTACTCATAAAACACTCCCGACCTTATACCCTTGTAGGGTATTAATATTTAAAAAAAAAAATGTATTATTTCTAGTTCAAGTACTTTATTTTTTTTTTTTTTACGGGGTGAAAAAATTAAAAATAATATAATAAGAAGGTTCATCGACTCAACTTAATAGCTTAATTTTTTTTTAGTAATTAATTTATGAGGATTTTGTTAATTGTTTTTGCTCGTTAAAATTTAAGGAGCTTGATTTAAAATGAAAGTATCAGAAACTGAAGTATCTATTGTAGTTCAGAAGCAAGCGTAAATTACGAGTAATATATCGGTATGCTTTTCTCTGATCACCAAAATGGCAGATGATAGAAGGGATAGGAGGGTCGAAATAAGAAATGACTTGTATTGGTTCGTATATATTGTAATCGTCTGATTGAAGAGTATAGTCTCAGTGGCATTGTTACGAAATTTTATGGTATATAGAGGTAGGGAAAAAGGGAAATAATAAAGGAAAAACGTGTTGGTTTATAAATAGTCTTAACGTTTTTTTATTTTTCTTTTTTTATCATCACGGAAATGTATTGCGATCAATACTTTGAAAGTAAATTAATTTTCGTAATACCAACTGCAATAAAAGAGGAAAACATCAACTGCGTTTTATTACGTAATTTAGTTTATTTTTAGCACATAGGTCATTATTTGGTAAATTCCCGTACACTTAACTCGAGAAGATGAGTGCTTAATACATAAATCTCTTATGATAATTGTTAAACTTTTCTCGTTATACTTTTTTACCTCACGTACATCAGTATTTGGGTTTAAATATAATGAATCTTTCCATCTTCATAAAATAAAGAAAAAAAATTTTCTTTTTCATTGGAATTTTTTTACAGTAAAATTGAGATCAGGAATTACTAATCAGTTATTTGTACTAAAATTACGAGCTAAGCTGAAGATAATCTAAACTCGTATTTTATGTTCTTGATTGAAAAAACTAATTGCTTTGATCTGTGACGATTGATGATGAGCAAATAATTTTTAATGACCAAATATGTGCGTTGCAATGTTCAATTGATTGATTGAAAAATAATTGCTGCGGATTTTACTATCAAAATTTTTGTTAATCCGAAAATAATGAGTTAAGAGCTTTTTCTACTTTCATATCACGCGTGGGATGTTTTTAATTCTCTGAAATGGAAAACTTTACGTGGACAACAATTGACTTTTAATACTTTGCTTGATTGAAATATTTATTTTACTAAAACGATTCAATTATTTGTTGTTTATTCTTTCATTCAATTAATTGTTGTGGAATTTGTAATAATGTTAAGCCGAGCTTTTGAAATTTCTGTTAACGAATTAAGTTTGAGTCAAAGGATATTAAATTTGTTGTGTAGCATCCTACAATTGTAGAGGGAAATCCTTGATTTCAAACGTGGGGTCCGAGGACACTCTCTTTGAGAGAAACTATCTATTTCGCCCGTTGGATTTAAATGTTAGCATTGATTGCGTCAAAGACTATTTTACTCAGTACTAAATTTTTCATTAATGTGAAAACTTGTTTCATGTTAATGTTTGCAATTATATGGACATTGCGTTGAATGATATTTTTTTTTTATTTGAAAAATATTTTAGACAGTATAAAAAAATTTTAAAAGATTTACGACATTGTTTCAAAAAATTATAATTTCAAATGAATAATAATTTTATTTTATATAAAAAATATTTTTAAAAATTGCATTTATGATTTATATAAATTTCTTTATATGTAATTTTTTTTTTATAATTAATTCGTTAAAAAAAATTATAAAAGTTAACACATAAATTTGAAAAAAAAAACCTTTAACTTTAATAATAAAACTTTAAAAAAATTTATTAATTCAATGCTCAGTAAAAAAATCTCGAAACTTTTTTTCAGTATAAAAAATTTTATTTTTGTTTTATCTTTTATAACGTAATTAGATTATTCAACTTTTGCAACGCTTGCATACAATATACAGCAGTAATTAAATGAACTTTTTAAATGCTGGTATATTATATTTTTCTGAAGTAAATATCAAAGTGCACTTCAATATTTAATTGCTCAATTAATAGTTAATTTATATAATATACGTAAGAATAAATATTAAATTAAGGTAGAGTGTGAAGTCTAAGGAAATATTTACAATTAATTAAAATGAATAATTACCATGTAAAATTTTTAACTTCTTTTTCAACACAAAAAAATTTTTCCTTGGATCCAAAAAAAAAAAATCACTTAGAATTTTTTTCTCGCGCTAATTGCCGTTGAAAAAATTTTCTTTTTTTCTCAAGTACTAAAAAAAATTACAACTGACTGAAAATCGATTTATTGAAATCGGAAAAATTTTTATGATAAATAAATTTACCGAACGCGACTATTGTTTACTCCTTCAGAGGATTACTGAGCATAAATAATTAATACAAAGAAACTAATGACGATGACTAGACAATGTTGTACTAGGACTATACTACTCCGGGTCTCCTCAAAGGGTCCTGGAGTAAAGAAAGAGGTCTCGGGGCTTAAGATATTCGCTTACATTAGAGAGTCTGAAAATATTAAAGGTAGGCTTCATATTTTCCGATGTACTCCACTTTGCTGGGGACCCTTCTCTACAAAAAACATTAATAAAACATAATGCGATACAATGATAAATACATTTTTCAAGTTGTAAGGAAGATAGTGAGCGTAAAAGGAATAATACATCAATCAGTTTGATACTCATGAAAGATATGGGGAGCCAAGAGTTTGTCAAATAAAACGAAATTTCTTCAAGACAATGTTAAGAAAAGAATTATATATGTTTTGCGGCAAACTACACTGGATATCATATTACATGTCCTTTTTTTTATGATCGAATTCTATTCGACTTTATTTATTTCAAAATATCATCTTTGATTAGTTTTTCATTTTTATTTTGACCTTAACGATAATATGATATTGCAAAATTTAAGCTTGTTCTTCCGTTATATTGCATATCATACTGTCACAACAAAGTAAACAAATTTTATCGATTTAGGGCTTTTAACGTAACCATGTATCTCAAGTTTTTGTAGTTTAAAGTTTCAACCCAAAAAGATAACAATTATCTAAAAATAATAATTGATAATTAACTATAAATGCGTTATTAAAAATAAATATGAAATGTAACAATTATTATGACAATGTGTTTAATAAGATAAAACTTTTCTTCACTCAAAAAAATTTTGATTCGCTAAAATAATTATTATTATCTTCATAAATATTTTTTGAATTTTTCGTAGGTTGCCTCAAAATTTTCCATTTTTAAAATACGAGGTTCTGTTAGAAAATAATTAGATGAGTTATTTTAAAATATTTTCAATTATTATCGAATCTATATTATTAAGAGAATAAGAAAAATTTTGTGTTCAAAATAGTCATATGATAAAATCATTTTTTTTAGTTTTTTCAAGGTTTCATATCATTCTCACCGATAGTCAATTTATG
Source organism: Cotesia congregata (assembly GCA_905319865.3). Classification (NCBI taxonomy): domain Eukaryota; kingdom Metazoa; phylum Arthropoda; class Insecta; order Hymenoptera; family Braconidae; genus Cotesia; species Cotesia congregata. The sequence continues at coordinate 14,483,088 of CAJNRD030001120.1, forward strand.
ATGATAAGTATTTAGGCTGCATTCTAAAATGCTCTATTTCTAGATACGTAATTAAAAAATGAGCTTGTAGCTTGTAACTATTGACATTTTTAAAGGTATAAGCTCACCCCGGCATTACACTCATCAAGACCTTTCATTTAGAATACCTGCAATTTAACAAAAGTCATTATTTAATAAAACAAAATTTTATTTATTTATAGTTCACAAGTCACGGCAGTCACATATTGACTGCAAGGTTGCTAGTTTTGATTATTCTTCGATATATTTTAATAAAAATTTCACTATAACAATCATATATTTTTAATAATTACAAAGGCACCAAAAATAGTCGAAGAATTGAGTTATAACTCAGAGTTACGTCAGAGTACCTTCTACATGCAAAATCACGTCGTACTTCATACCGCCAGTTTTATTTATCTTATTTCAATTTTACTCGAAGCGATTCCGAGGTAAAGTGAACACGATACTTTTAAATCCAACAAAATACGCTTCGAGCAAGTACCTAATAAAGATCAAACTTTTCAATTGAAAAAGTAATATAAAACACAGACTTATTCGAATCCTACACAATTGTAACCATTAACATTTATATTGTTTGAATTTAAGTTGTAAAATTTTTGTATCCAAAATATTCATTTTCTTTGAACATAACTATAAAAGAATAAAACATCTACTTATTGCTTTATGATTAATGTCATTTCGCTTTCAAATCAGTTTATTGATTTTAGCATAAACAACACTTTTATTAGAGTAGCAAATCATCTTGTGGGAACAAACCCTTTTCTGTCATCACAGAGACAGTAAACAAGACGAATGTTTTATCATTTATACACTGTATTATATTTAAAAATAGAAAAATTTTTTCACATATTCAGATGACAATTATTTTCTCTTAATAAACAAAAATGACGGAGTGTAATTTATTGTTCTTGAAAAAAAAGTTGTGAAATAACAAAAATATAATGATAATAAAGTATTATGGTAAGCACAAAATTATCAACGCTTCAACTCTCATCCTTTCTAGCTCACGAAATCCCACTTGGTAAAGCCAGCCTGGATATTTTACGCGAATATCTAGATGGAAAACGACAGACGTAATCTTTCAGGATTGGCTTTTTAGTTCTGCTCGTTTAACGCTGCTTTCCTTTTAGCTTGTTAGCTGCATCAAAGTTACAAATAGTAAAAGCATGTAGGGATAACCTAGTAAATTGTAAAATGGGAAACTATTTCAAAAGTAGAAGTTTCTGATGCTCTGATGATGATATCATTACAATTTACTCATAGGATTTATAGATAAAGAGATAAAATAAATTTAACGTAATGAACAAAGCAGTGACTTTTAATTTATTTTAACTCCAAATTTGGAAAAATTAATCGTGGATAAAAAAAAAACTATTTTTGGCTTATTTGAATATTGTTAGCAATAATTTGACACGAATTTAATTTGTTTTATTTTGCAATACGGGTATATTTACTGAACAATAAAAAATAATGACACTGAAGTTAGCAGACATCTAAAAATTTTTGACTTTTTTCATTAATTAAATTACAACTAAAAAAATATTTCTAAAAAATTGCACTTATAGTTTATCAAGTTTTTTACATGTGAAATTTTTTTTTTCAATTGTTTAATTGAAATTTTTTCAATAAAAAATTTCTAAAAATTTTGAAATGTCGGCTAACTTTATTTTCATAAAAAATAAATTAAAAATTTTTAATTCTTCTTTTAGTCAGAAAAAATTTATCAATTAAAAAAAAATTTAATATAACAAAAATTAGTTTTGATTATAAATTCCATATTGTAAAAAATTCATTATAAATTGGCTAAAATTAATTATTAATTAATTTTCTGTCAAACGTGATACGCTTGCTGAAATAATAATGAAAATTTCTGACTCAATTTCTCTTTGAAAAATTATTACCAGCATATGAAATTGATCGGATACAATATTGTAATTGTATGTAAAAAGTAAAGTTTACTAAAAATGAATTGCATACTATCTAACCTATTGATTACAATTCAAATTCATTGTTGTTATTCTGCCTTTGACCACTTTTAACAAAATTGGCTGTTGATATTCTGGATGAATAACTGGATTTCGACGATATGGTTTTCAATATATCCAGCGTTGATTTATAGTCATAGTTCATAGTAATACCGCGCACAGAAACAGCTTGTATAAAATTAAATGTATAGTACCGTGATATATGATATATTCTATACTCATATGCCATATTGTACGCGTAATTGAGTTTTTAAAATAAAAAAAAATCTCATTTCAACAATTTGCTCTTTGTAAGATTTTACAGAGCTTCTTCAGAAGAATATGGTGCACTAAAATATCTTAAAGAATTATTTAGCAATTCAAAACTTATCGTTGGCCTCTTCAGTATTTATTGGCTTTTAAAAAACCCCATGCAAGCTATGAATAATCGATGGAGTATTCAAACAGCGAATAAAATTTATAAAAGTTGACTCTGCTATAAAAGTGTGACAGAATTTACAATTTTATTTAATTTAGCTCTTTCCGTTATCTTTGGTGAATTTGACCTGCGGAGAAAAACTTGTTTAAAAAAGTATAGATCGATAGATACGTACGTGACTAGAAGGAAAATCTAAGAAAACTCAAAAATAAATAAGGAATATTGAAGAAGCGAATATTTGCAAAGCAGATAAACTTTTTTCTCTATTTTAAGTAAATATATACTTAACCTTTTTTTTTCTTTTCATTTCAGATAAATGGAGCGCTTTCAATGGAATAAGCAATTTTTTGCTAATTTCTATTTCAATATATTTGTTTTTATTCAAAAAAATTTTTAAAAATAAATAAAAATGTATTCTTACTTAATCATAAAATTTTAATTTTTTTTATCAATTTATTTTTAAAAATTATTTGCAAAAATAAAAAAATTACATATTACACAGTAAAAAATTTTACGTCATTTCTTCAAAAAATTTTGTGTTAAATATTTATTTATTTATTTATTTATGTAAATTTAACATTTATTGTGTTAAATAAACACAAAAGAGTGTAAAATTGACACAAAAAAGTGTTAAATATTTAACATAAAAATTTTTAACACAAAATTTTTTGACGCAAAATTTTTTACTGTGTACAATTTATTAGGTCCAAAAAATTAAAAATTTATTATTATCTCTCACCAATATTTACTAATTAATTTAAATTAATAAAGTCTCCTAGTGCTTCTAGTTAATAAAAATAATTAAAACCCAAAAACAAATAATTCCCTCCGTCCAACCAAAAAATTATTACCTCAGATATTAATATTTTTTCTGACTAATATATCTTCTTTATTCGGGCCTTGATCTTGAAACAGGATCTTAACATTCGTTACCTTTTTAATAACTACCCAGCTGCGGATACGGCTGCGGCCGACTTACTTATTGTGCTTAATTTGCCCTAGCTACATTGGGGTTCGAACCCACGTTTGGGCTCCAGATCGAGAAATAAAGCTTAGATCTTACTCTTACTCTTTAGACCCAACCGCTCGCTCGTGAAAATTTATTTTTCCAGATGAAAAAAAATAATTTCAGTTAACATTATTATATACGCCAGAATAAATTAAAAATAAATATCAATTACTCCGTGTCAATAATTATACTACACACTATTGCAGTCGCCTCAATCGAAACGGAATATGTACAGAGACGGATGAAGAAATTACAATAGTATTATTAATACCGATTACACTTTATCATGCATGAAAATTTCAGCGTTAATATTATTCCAAAGTCCTTTCTATCAAACAATCAACATATATATATATGAAAGTTGATTATCGAAAGTATAATATCGATAAGACATATTCCTCCGTATGTGTTTACAGACAAGATAACATGATAGCACATTCCCCAATTCTGTAGAACCATCTCGAGCAATCTGTTCACTTGACGTGGTTTAATCATGCCGGACAACTCCCATTAATAATGCTTCCTATCAACTCTTGGCTACCCGAACTTTTTAATTTCGTAACACGGTTCATATTTATTATTTATTATGGTTTATGTTTAACGACCCCGTACAAAGGCAGTATTACTTTAAAACTTTTATAAACTCACTGAATAACGTATCAATATTTTAACATTTTTTTTTTTTCTCTATTTTATTTTATTTTATTATTCTTTTTTTCTCAACTTACTTTTTCCCTTTTTTTTTTACCGCAATAAATCGGCGCAATCAGATAGGTAGGGAGCAGTGTTGCCAAGGGATTTATTTTCCTACGATATCCGTCCAGTGAATGTAGAGAGAAAAGTTAAGTGGAGTAAGGAGTAAAACGCAAAAAAAATAAATAATATAAAACAGAAAGTAGAAAAGTAATTTCCTTTTTTTTTTACGCATAATATTATTTCCCAATAAATTTTTTTTCCTCAAATTTTTACGTACTTGTTGATAAGACGATTAAATATATTTTACCGATAAAGTTTTTTTTAAGAGCAAATAAAGTTTAAACATTTTTTTTTATCATTGATTTTTTTTTAAGAATTATAAATTTATTTTAAAAGCTCCAAAGTATAAAGTGTAAATTAATATTTAAAAATTAGTAGTCAATTTTTTTAAATATTTTTTTTTTTTTAATTGGTAAAGAAAAAAAATGCAGATTTTACTACAATGAAGACGTGATAAAGAAATTCCCCAGAGGGATTACTTCAAATAGATTTTTCACGTTACACAGACAAAGTTCTCGAGTCGATAGCTTCTTTGAGGCTTACAGAAGACCTTAAGCCGCGTATAAACTTCATAGGAAGTGCAAGTCAGAGAATCGTTGCAATAAAAGATTTCACATAGAGTCTTTGAGATTACGAGGATTTCACACCCTTGTAAAAGTACTACATCGTTGTTTGAAGATCCACGCTAGTTTCAAGACTTGTTACTGACAAAAGTTCTGCTTCAACTATCGACGACAAATACTTGCTTGGTTTAGTTATAAATCAATGAAAAGTGGTTATTACTCTTATTTTCTCATCTCCTAATTTATTTCTAGTTCAAATGATTGTTATCTTATCATTTACGATCAAGATGAAGGTTTAATTGATGACTAATTATAAAATGAAGGCTTACGCAGGTGATTATCAGGCGTTAATTCTGGTTTACGGTCTCCTTGATATTGGTATGAAACCTTCTGTATTGCCGGTCGTACCAAATATCCTCGGGATATTATCATCTTCTACGCTCAACAATGAAATTGCGTTTCCATCCGTTCGCATTTATGTTCCATCTTGAAAACCCCTTGTGCTTTGTTTTTATTTGGAAAAATAATTATTGTTATTTATTTTATCGCTCTGAAAAATAGTAAATTTTGTTTTTTATCTTTAAGAAAATTTATATATTTAACAATGATAAAAATAAAAAAAAATCATTGATTAAGTAAGATTACATTTTTTTTTTATAATTTAAGTCTTTATTTATATTTTTTAAATACTAAAATATTATGCAATGCCACCAAAAATGCGAATGTCAATTAATGTATAATCTAGAGTAATTAAAATGTAAATAGAAAAAAATGTCTATAAAAAAAAGTAATTATATCCATAATTATAAAAATATATATAATGTTATGTTACATATATAAATTATTATTAACGTTAGTAAATAAATGTAAATTGTATTAGGAATAATTGTTACTATATTATTAAAAAATTCAGTATAAATTTTAAAATATAATGAATGTTATTAGGTGTTAAAAATAATTGAAATAAAAAAATAGATGGATGAGTGAATTTGTGAAATTTTATGACAGAATAATTTACCTAAAAAAATAGAATAGAAAATATCGAATCAGCGGATGACGGCTCACGAGCCCCGGCCTCTTCCGCTTGACTGTCGATAGAAAATTTAATGTCAGTTATAAAAAGGTTAATCTTTCCAACATATTTTTTTTATTTTATACTAAAATTATTTAACGTTCTTGTAGTCATGTGGAAAATTTAGGGGAGATATTTAACAAGATAGATTTTGAGTGGGTTGAACCATTTGCGTATTTCACCAATTCTACTAATGTATTTTAATTTGTAAAAATTTCAAGAAATTGATGACATGATAAATTTATATTTGTTAAGAAAAAAAAATATTTTAAGCAAAAATAATCAATAGCATAAAAATTGTGTGTAATGAAAAGTTCTGCTGAATATTACTTTTGATAAGAAATAAAATAACTCATCGATACATGAGATGGATAAATAAAATTATGCATGTTGTCTGAAATTGGAAAATCCGTATTTTATTCATTGTTCAATAATCAAGTGTCCTGTGGAATAATTTTATTATCGGAAATAAAATCAAGGTTTGATTAAGATAAACTTATTTTTAACAGACCGTAGAAAATTATGAAATAAAAACACAAGTACATATCTATGCTAATTATACGTGAAATAAATTTTTTTTATTCCAGTTCAATAAAAAGATTACTATATAAATATTGGTCGCAAACATTTTTAAAATAAAATAAAAATATTCATGATCTTTTATAATATATTCTATTAAATTTTATTATTTCTCGGAAATAAAAATGAACTTGTTAATATGCATCGACCAAAATATTAAATGTGAATATGAAAGACAAAAAATTAATTTAAATTTATTAATTGTTTTTTATGTAAAAAAATGTATATTTAGTTATTAATTTTTTCTAATTATAAAAACGAATGAAATTGTATATATGTAGTGGAAAAATAAAATAGTTACTCAATACAATTGTCTGAAAACTAATTTCATATCATTGCGTAATTTTATTTTTATTTTTTATTGACTCAATTTAAATAAGCTTTTATTTTTATTTTTTTTTCCATTTTAATAACTCTATTGTGAAATATTATTGCGACAATATTTAAATTATATATTCTAGTCAATAAACTTGCATTTTACTCTTACAATACATTTACTGGTCTGGACATTTTCCCTGAGATTTAAAAGAAAGAAGTAAGGAAAAACTTTATAGCTAGCATAAAATTAAATGGAGCTGACTGACTATTATAATATTGATGACTTTATCTCGTTTTTTCTTTTTGTAAGTTTTTTTTTTTTTTTTTTTTATTTAGATTCGTGCAATTGCACTTTTTTTTATCATAGAAATTACCATCTTGATAAATCGAGAGTATAAATTATGTATTCTCCAATATAAAATTGAAACAATATTTTTCTTTATAAGTTTCAAGTTATAGCTCAAACTTTAATAACTTGTTTTCATTGAATAAAATAATTATAATATAATCTAACTTTGAGAATATTAATTAACTTGTTAGCAAATGGAATGAATAGTATCAGAGTAAATTAAGTGCGGTCGGTTTCATTCACATATGCTGGAAAGTTATGATGTTATGTATAAATTTCTGGAAGTAAGTATACATTTGCATGATTAAAAAATTTGTTTTAAAGCTCGATAAATTTTGGTGAACTTTCACAGTTATTAAATTTGTTAAATCCCATAAAGCTTAACTTTTCTTCTTTAATGGCATATAAAACATAGTTTATTACCATTTTTAGGGCTTAAATTTCAATGAAAAGTAACATCTACCCTTGATTTATGGAAAAATCACTGACTAAAGTAATCACATATTCTAATGACCTCATAAATTTAACTAGACCCTTCAACGTGTAAATTACATTGAAACAATGAAGATTCAATTTTTTTTCATTTAAACATGGAAGTTTTTGGAACTGCAAAATTTATTTTTTAGCCAATTAACTAGATAATAGTCACGCTTGAGTATTAATTTATATTGCTAATATTTCATTTTTTAATTTTTATTTTTGTGCAATAACAATTATTATAGCGGAGTTATCGTGGATATATAATTTATTTATTTATTTATTTATTTATGATTTAATGCCTAGGCAATGGCCAAATGGCAAAGTATACATTTCAATTTTATTAAAGTACACGTAGTGAGTTACAAAAATATTATTATATTGTTTTACAATTTCATTTAGAATATTTTTCTGAGAGTGGATTAATATTAAAATAATTGAAAAATGAAGACTTTAGTTTGTAATATACTCAACAAATCTTTGCAAGAATAAATTTATGTAGATAGACAAAATAATTTAATTTGTATATATGATTAATTTGCTGTTTTAGACTGATAGCAGGTAGATTCCTTGATAGCAAACACAAAAGAAGGTAGTTTTTTAGCAAGTAAGTTGATCTAAAAATTGAACTAAGCTAGGTGAATTTATGAGACGTTCATAATCAAAATTTCTACCGAGTATAATTCAAATTATGCGGGATATTTTTTCGGATTACATTCCGTGTAATCTTACGCGATATAACCAAAAAAATTATTCGATTAAATCGGAGATTACACGGAGTACAATCCAAAAATAATTTAGTATAATCTAGAGTATATTTGCTATTTTCTGAAATTTTTTTTCACCACAGATATCACTGAGTATTTAAGTGTATTATTCTGCTCAGCCCAAGAAATAAAACGAGTTCCAATCTCAAAAAGTTTACCCCCTGTAGTAGTCGCTCATGACCTTAGTAGTTTATGCGACTTTAATCAAATTAAGAAAAAAAAAAAAAAATTTTAAAAATCCATTTTTTTTAATTTATAATTTTTTTTTTATTGATTAAAAAAATACAATAAAATTATTGAAAATTTTCAAAAATTTTATTAATTGATCATTTTGTCCATTAAATAAAAAACAAATTGTCAGAAAAAGTATTTTTTGCAATTCTGTTAAATTGTTGGATTAATAAAAAAAAAAATAAAGAAAAATATTGTTGGTTAATTTAATTATGCAAACATGAGCCGATAACAATCTCGTCAATAATATCTTACTCAAAACAATTGAAATTGATCGTAATTTATGCACGTCATGAAGGTAGTATGTAAATTGTACTTTGTGATATAATACGACAATATGAAACAGGAATCAGCATAAATTAGTCCATAAATTAATGAGCTGACAAGTTGTTAACCTATTGGTAATACACTTAACAATGTATAAAAAAATCTTTTGCCTTACCTCTGGCAAAAATAAAGCAATTTAAAGTGCCAAATTAACTTGACGTGTCAACCAAATGCGGCTGGTCTAGATAGGTTTACCGCGATCAATAGCACCACGATCGTATATGTATATAGTAGCTGCATAAATCACAGTAGTAACGAGTTCTGTAACTATTTTGGTTAATGCATGTTAGCGTAGAAACTAATTATTATATTGAATGCGGTTGATCTAACTAGTCTTGTCGGCGGGCGTCCGTTCCATTATCTCGATCTTATTGTATTCAGCGTCATTACCGAAATTGCATTTCTACTATATCACATGTGATAACCACTAATTTAATTTCGGATCATTCGTTTAATTAACTGAATAATTACGCGCATGCATACATATAATAAGGATAGGGGAAAGCTGGCCTACATATAAGGGTGATCCTGTACTCTGTACTAATGGATTCATGAATTTTTCATTTATTCTCATATAAAATTGTAATTATTTACACCATTCCAATTATTAATATGTATTGCACTTAATATATGTTATTATGTATTCATTTGAACATTTAAAATTTAAATTGTTACGCTCGTACTTATGAAACTGGTTTAAATCAAATTACGAAATATTGTATAAATTTATGTATCAAATTTCACCCTATCAACCCACAATATTTTTAAAATTATTTATTTCAATACTCTGAAGCTATTTATATCATAAATAATTTTTTAAGACCACATGGAAAAATCAATAATTGAAAAATTAGTCTCTGTAGCAATAAGATGAGCTCTGCACTGATAGAAGGATTTCTTAGTATTTAAAAAATATTTCTTAAATACTAAGAAATTTTACAATAAAATTCTAAGTGTTAGTTTTTACAGTTTTAAAATATACTTTTTACAGAGTTTACAAAAATTTAATATATTAAACTGTTTTTTGTTTCCGTGAAGTCCATTTCCGGTGTATATACTAGTCTGAAATTAATTGCCCTCTGAAACGTTCATGATAAAAGTCGGATATCCCGACGGAAGAACTGAAATATAAAGAATAAAAACAAATTGAAGCTCATAAATAACCTTCGCATTGTTTCAACCAAAACTTTTCCAACTCTAAAAAAATCTACATCATTGTAGATATTCCTAACCAATTTATGCATCTACCCTGGTTTGTGTTAACCTATGCGTGACATGCACGTGTTCCACCAGTGACTACGAGAAAACTAGATCGATACAGTTGACCGAGCTATTGACAACCTTTCTATGCATGATAGACTTAATTCAGGGTATAATATACATACTCCATTTCCTCCACTACGGAACTTTTTCCTCTGAAAAATTATTTCTCTATAATTCAGAATGGAATAATTTTTCTTCCGCCTACTAAAATACTTCAATTACAATTCGCATTTTTTTTTAATATTACATTAGTAAACAAAATGCAAACATTTCCGTGAATATTGTATTTATAAATATTAATTTTTAACGATGAAAGTTTGGTTCAATTGGTATTAAAAAATATAGAGGATGTAAACTGGAATAATCCCTTTCGATTACGCTGAAATTCATTTCAATTTTATTTTTAATAAAAACAGCATGGCTTTTGCTCTTGTTGGATAAATTTGACCCTCCATAAATTTATTTTTATTTTTAATATTTTTTAAGGGCTAAATATTGGACAAATAAAAATTTATAGATTTATAAATTTATGTAATTTTATTATTATTTAATTTTTTTTTACTCTAAGTCAATTATTTATATAAAAGTATTATAACCTTGTAAGTTATTTGACACAATTATAGAAGTAAAAATTGTTTTATCCCCATAGTTTTTTGTTTGCATTGTTATACAGTAATCCACGATTCATTCTTCTCGTATTGAAATTGTACTCTTGATTATTACTAACAGCTTTTATGTCCGTGAATCATTTTAACTTCGCACAGCAATAAAAATCTCAATGTTATTTTTTTTTTTTTTTTACATATGGTTTTCGTAAAATACTTGTTATTCTCGCTTGCTGTGGAATTGGATTGACGCACAAAATAAATGGAACGTGTTAAATTGCATGTTTTTTTTGGCTTTAAAATTTTTGAAATTGAGCCAAAAGTATGAATGGTTGTTCTTCTTGTTAAAAAATAGTTTATTGCAGGGCAAGTGATGATAGAAGAGGATTTCAAACAAGTGTGAATGTTGGTAACTCAAGCGATGAAAATAATTTTTTTAGAACATAGGAAAAAATTAATATAAAGAATTACTGTTCATGCTGAAAAAATTGAAACAAGGAAAAAAAAAGTTTCTTTTTTATTATTAAAGAAAATAAGTAGAATTTTTCATCAACGAAATTTTTTCTTGTGTGAAAATGTCTTTTCGGAACATTAAGTGACTTGACATAACTGTTTACGCATTGTAAGATTTCTGGAAATTAAATTATGTGAAATAGAAATGAATTTATAAATGTGATTTTATTTTATAAATTATGTACACAAGATTTCGCATTTTAAATAGCAATAAATTTATTTCTTGCATCTGAAAAGAGAGTGACAGTTTGATTGCAATTTAATAAAGTATAAAAAAAAAAATTCATTGGCAAGACAATAAATAAAGGAAAAAATAAAAGTTTACAGAACTTAATACTTCATTTTTAGTAGATTTCATAGAAATCTAACTATTGCATTGGTCCTCATGACGGAACTTTTTAAAAATTTTGCTATATTTCGAGTCAGCTTGTCAAGCGGATTCAGAAAATGCATATGGTTCAAAAGTTTATATATGTATATATTTATATATATAGGATATAATCGGCATTGTCTCTTCTCTAACTCCCGTAATTCTATACGGGTCTTAATAAAACGTAACATACTTATTCTTAGGACGATTTCCAAGGTTAAGTTCTAATATGAGCCAAATTTGTCGATTAATTTAGAAATGAGAGCAATTGAAAAATTTTCAAAAATCGCAAAAAATTTTCGCTTTTACTTTATTTCCGTGCAATAACAATGGAACGCGACATCCTATCGGATTTCTGTAAATTGCATTTAAAAGCTTATTTAATAATAAGCTTCAATTTGTACGCTTATTTATTCTTCCAAATTAAATAGTTTAGGAATAATCGCAATTCAAAAATTTTCAAAAGTCGTAAACATTTTCACTTTTACCGTATTTCCGTGCAATTACAACTGAACGCGATATCTTATCAAAATTCTATAAATGGCATCTGAAAACTTATTAAATAAGCTTTAATTTGTGTACCTCATTATCAGTCTATAGGCCAAAAATTACCTACTGTCTGAGACAGATTTAATGAAATTTTACTTTTGCATTCGTTTTAACGTCATTGTTGTTTAACGTAATAGAAATTTATTTTTTTTTCGTATTCGACCCTAGTACACAGAAAAAAAAATGTTCTTGAATCAAGTATATAATTTTGAAGAACTTTATCTTCTTGATTTGAGTAAAAAAATTCTTAAACAAAGAAATTTTTACTTGGTTTAAGTAAATTTTACTTAATTCAAGATTTTTTCGTCTTGATTCTAAAGAATTACCTTCTTTAAAATTATTTTCTTGGTACAAGAATTTTCCTCTTGAATTAAGTTAATTTTTTTTTCAGTGTAGTATTTTTTTTATTCATCATGAAATCTACTTCCATTTCAGCTGCCGAATGGCCTTTTTTTATTGCGATGACAAATAGAAAATTCTTCTATGATTTATGTTTTGTTATTACCAGTAAATCGACATTATCAATTCCATATATTTTCAACCTCAAATGATATTACAAAAAAGACTAATTATTTCAAATATTAAATCGCAAATTTTTATTTAAGAAATTGAATGTTTGAAAATTAAATTAAATATTCAGTTTTTTAGTTCGGAATAAATTTCGAATTAAAATAAAATAAAATTGAATGAGATGAAAATCGAAGTGATTGTAAAATCAATCTAAGATTTTAGGAAAAAGTAAGCTTCTAGGTCGAATTTTCTACGCCAGTGAATCTTAATATCATTCGTCTGACTTCGCATTGATAGCAAAAGATCTTGACAAGATAGTAATTACGATAGTGACAAAAAAAATAACTACGCTGACATTACGGGGGACAGAAAGTTTAATAAGCGGATAAATTGATAGAAAAAGTAAAACAGTAACTTCATATTTTTATTAATTAATTTTTTTGTTATACATTTTATACAGAACAATAATTATCTTCATCTATTTTTAATTAAATAACGGATCAAAAATTTTTATTTTCTTTTTCAATTTTTTTTTTTAGTTTTAATTAATTAAAAATAATTTTTTTTTCCCTAAAATACGATGTAATATTATGACTATTAACTTTCGACTTATGGTATCATAATTTTTACCCCAAATATTTAGTATCTTCAACGACCCGTAGATAAATAAGCTCTCAACTTTAATATACGGCTTTACAGTCTATAGTTTTTTTTAAGTTTACAAATTCTTCAACGCTTACTGTACAAGCATTTTACTCACGCAACTACATTCATCTTGTGTCATTGTTGTGATCTTGTAAAATGTCGCCCAAGAGACACTCAAAAACACGGACGTGCTAAAGAAATAAATCATCAAAGCAGATTTCTTGTTCCTGCATATAATTTAAGTTCTTGTTAAAATTTGATACCTTCATTGAACCTACACAAAAAAAATCAAGTTCATTTAACTTGAGATAATTTTTTATGATCCAAGAAATCTCAAAAATTTCTTGAGTGAAGTAAAATAATTTCCTGAATTACAAAATCTTGGATTAAGAAAAAAAAATTTTTTTTAATAGCTTTTTTTTTCAAGTTGCAAATAATTATACTAAAGGTTTTTTTATCTCATCACGGTATTTTTTGTTGAGAGCTTGATATTCCAGTACTGCATCGTACTCAACATCTTGAGAGATAGATTTAGCGAGTGAAATTGAGGTAATATGTACTCAAGTAAATATAGTGAACTGATCTTCTTTGCAGTTAAATATCCTTCCTCGCTTCGTTTTTAGTGATCTTTCTATTAATGCTGTATTTGATCGTGGTACCGTGTTTATACATTTCGCTGTTTCACTGTTCGCTGCATTGTTCTACCTCATCATCTACATTAAGTGAGCCTGCTTTAGATATCCGTAGTCTAGCATAAGTACTTGAAACAAATAATCGGTCTTGGAATATGCAAGTTGGCAAATTTGCTAAATTTATAAGCAAGTACTGTTTGCAATCAAAAACAATTCGAATACTATAAAGTTTGTTATTCTACATATTCGATGGAATGACGGGAAATTTTTTACTTATAAATTTATACACTGAAAAAAAAATTAACTTGATTCGAGAGAAAAATTCTTGATTCAAGTAAAATTTCTTTACATCAAAAAAAATTTATTTAGTTCAAGAATTTTTCTACTCAAATCAAGAAGATTGAATTCTTCAAAATTATATATTTGATTCAAGAACATTTTTTTTCTGTGTAAATATATACAAATTTTATTTATAAATATATAAAAATCTCAAAGTTCAAACTGTTAAAAATCAAAAATCTTAAAGAATGCTCATGAATAATTTTTAGTAGATTTCATAGAAATCTAACTATTGCAATAGTCCTCATGACGAAACTTTTGAAAAATTTTGCTATATTCCGACTTAACTCGACGAGTTGAGTCAGAAAATACATATGGTTCAAAAGTTTATATATGTATGTATATATGTATGTATGTATATATGTATGTATATATACGATATAACGCGGCTTGTCACCACGATAGCGTCGCCAATTTACTATGGATCTTTATCAAACTCAACATACTTATTCCACAGATAGATACCGAGGTCAAGTTCGAAGATGAGCTTAATCGGTCAAGTAATTTAGAAATGCCATGATTTCAAAATTTTCAAAATCATGAAAAATCATAAAAATTTCCATTTCTTTATTTTCGTACTTAAATAACTTTTGAATGGGATAATTTATCGAATTTCTGTAAATTGCATATGAAAGCTCTTTAAATAAGCTTCAATTTGAGTACCATATCATATGTGTAGTCCCAAAATTATGTCCTATTCCACTATGCCAATTATGAAATTTGCTATTGCAGTCGTTTTTTTTTGTTTTTTTCTTTACTGTACACCAGCAGTAAGTAAACAAATAACGGAGTTAGGGTGAAATAAGCTTTTAACCGCCGGTTTACTAAAAATCCATTATTTTTTTCTATTTATGATGAAATCTACTTCCATTTCGACTGCCGAATGGTCTTTTTTTTTAATATAATTAATAAAACTTTTCAGTATTGCAACAAAAATTTACAACACCTTTTAAAAAATCTAAAATTTCTAATGTTATATAATGATGGGAATAATTTCAATTAAAATTTCGGTTTATTTATAAGTAAAAATCCACATAATAATAATAATAATAATAATAATAATAATAATAATAATAATAATAATAATAATAAGTGTTATTTATTTAGCAGTTTGCTACATTCAAAAATCTTAAAATGTTACAGTCAATCATACATTTATATACATATTAACAATAAATATCTTAAATATCTATACATAATTTAATATGATCTTTTAACTCTCTTTTAAAACTTATCAAGGATTTTTCATTTCTAACATTTGGTGGCAATTTATTATACCAGTCATATCCTTTGTAAATAATGGTCTTTTCTGCTGTATGTGTTTTTGTAAAATCAATATTCAATAGTTTTTGATTTCTTGTCTTATATGTACATCGTTGACTGTTATATTGAATGAGTTCAGAAAGATAAGCTGGTGTTAATTTGTTTATCATTTTATAAATAAATATACAAGTATTGTAAGTTATTTGCTGCCTAATAGAAAGCCATCCAAGTATTTCTAACATTAGTTTTATACTAGTATATTTGTTTACTAAAAGAATGTTTCGCATGGCTCGGTTTTGTATTTTCTGTAATATATTTATCTTGTTATCGTCGTAATTTATCATAATAGTACTACAATAATTGAAATGAGGGGCGATGATTGTTTTACATATAATGCATTTTGTAAAACTACTAACGCTGTTATTAAGTCTATATAAAATATTTACTTTTTGGGCAATTTTTTTTTAATGTAAATATAGCATTTTCATTAAATGTTAAATTGTCGTCTAAAATAACTCCTAAATATTTTATTTCTTTCACTTCATTAAGAATTACGTCATTATATTTAATATCACATTTCCCTCTAATATTTTGAGCCCTTTTATCATGCAAGATCATATAATGTGTTTTATTAATATTAATTTTTTATTGAAACTCTTTTAGTCGTAATATAGTCGTATCCTATAGAGTTGAAAATTTTAACTGTGCATGAAACTGGGTACAAATAATAGTAATTTACATAAAAAATATTTATTTATTAAATTATTATATTTAATAAATAAATAATAAATACATAAAAAATAATATTGTATAAAAATAAAATAAAATAATACTGTAAAAATAAGATAAATTTATTTATTTCATTTTTATTTATTCATCAACCAAAAGTCGAATGACAAAAATACATAATAATTTTGTAATTACATAAGTATACTATGATATATTTATTTAAGGTTTAATTAAGTAAATTTAGAGCAATAAAAATCAGTAAAAAAGTTTCGATCATTTAGGTTAAATTAATATAATTTGATATACATTTTAGTAATTAATAATGTATAATTAACTAATTTACTTATTTATGCATGCAAGCTCAATAAATATAATAATTATATTTCATATAATAAGATTAACCATTAACATAATCATTAATCATAAATTTATAATAGAAAAAATGTATGCAAGCTTTCGCAATAAATATATATTTTAACATAAAAGTAAAACATTAAATGATGAACATTATATTAACATGATGAGAGAAAACTCTCTGGATAGATTTAATCAAACCATAAACCGCAGCTTGAGCTGCTAATGAAATGTGAAATTTCACTAAAGTAAAGTAAATATACTCTGAATATAATATAGATGATAACAAACGGAGTTATGTTATTATTATTATTATTGTTATTATCATAATTATTATTACTATATTATTGATCTAATATGGATAAGCTTATAATATAGAAGTAGAATAAAATTATATTAAAGCAATTCGATCTTCTTATCTTTATTTTTATCAAGCTTATAGACGATACTGTCTCAATTCTCTCAAGTAAACTTCGTTTTTTTATGCAGTAATAAATTTCGGGCATAAATGAAATAATAATTTTTGAACTTCGTTATTCGCACCTATTATTCATATATTATCTATTGATAAAATCGCAAATACTCAATATTATTTTATAAAAAAAGCCGAAATGATAATACCATTGAATGAGAATTACTTTTGCTGTGATAATAAATTGTTGACGTTTTAGTCTGAATTGAAGCAATTTATAGTACACCGACCTACTGAAATGAATGAAAGTGATGCTATGTGGAAAAATGTGAATAAATTTTTCAATTAATCACTTCACGATTGAGCATCGAATTTAGATCATTTTCAATTAAATAAATTACAAAAAAATTGTAAACAACTGAATTATTTTTGTTGGAGATTCAACTGTAAAGACAACTTGTGTATATATGGGGCATTCCATGCCAAATTGACCACTTTTGACGCCGACCCTTTTCGATTTTTCTGAAATTTTGGTATCTTTCTCTACCCTATTGAAAACAATTTTCAGAATTTTTTCAAATTTTTTTACCCAACCAAAAAAAAGTTACGAATTATTATAAAAAAACAGCTTTTTTTTTGTTCAATAACTATAACTTTTTTGAAAATTGACTTTTTGGGATGTTTTTTTTTTTGAAGTTTTTGTCTTTAAATGTACTTTAAAAGAAAAAAAATAAAAATAATAATTCGGATTCATATTCAATGTTTTTTTTTTTTAACTTTTTGGGAAAAAACGAAAATTTCGGGATGATTGATATTTTTGATTTTCGATTTTTCTTTTTTATAAAAAACTTCAGTATTTTTTTCAAATTCCCTGAAATTTTCAGAGTGGTTAAATTTTTCTTTCTATTTTTTTTTTTTAATGAAAAAAAAAATTTTTTTTTAAATGTTTGTTTTTCGTTATACCACTCTGAAAAAAAAATAGAAAGAAAAATTTTACCACTCTGAAAATTTCAGGGAATTTGCAAAAAATACTGAAGTTTTTTATAAAAAAGAAAAATTGAAAATCAAAAATGTCAATCATCCCGAAATTTTCGTTTTTTTTTTCCAAAAAGTTAAAAAAAAAACATTGAATATGAATTCGAATTATTATTTTTATTTTTTTTTTTTTTAAGTACATTTAAAGACAAAAATTTCAAAAAAAAATCATCCCAAAAAGTCAATTTTCAAAAAAGTTATAGTTATTGAACAAAAAAAAAGCTGTTTTTTTGTAATAATTCGTAACTTTTTTTTGGTTGGGTAAAAAAATTTGAAAAAATTCTGAAAATTGTTTTCAATAGGGTAGAGAAAGATACCAAAATTTCAGAAAAATCGAAAAGGGTCGGCGTCAAAAGTGGTCAATTTGGCATGGAATGCCCCATATACAACCGCTAAATTAATTTAAGCAATTCAAACTACAAGGGGAAGGGTTTGATTGCGGCGGACCAATAAACAGTATTTATTTTGTATATCATTTAGTCTGTATACATTTTGTCTCTATTCAAAGGATACTGGAACAATTAAATCTCTCACTGTGAAGAATTAACATGTTAAAATAGTAGTTTGTATTTTTTATTTAAGGTAGTACTACCGTTACCACAAGTGTCAAATCCCAAAACCTAACCTTATTTGATTAACGTAGTAGATTTCCCTATACTAAATTACGTTGGAGAAAGAGAGACAGAGATAAATTTTGAATGTTTTTTATTAATAAATATTCTCATATTCTTGGAAACCATACTGATTGTTACTAAATATGTTCTAGATGTTATTTCCTCTCGTTCTCTTGATTTTTATAAGAATCTCAACGTCCAGTTTTGTGAAATAAAATAAAGTCTATGATTCGTCTCCATAAGGATCAATGGTAAAAGCAAAAATATGTAGATATTAATATCTTTTTTTCAGGACTTGCTCAGCTTCCAAAAATTTTACTGCTTAATTATGATATTATAAAGTACCAATATGTCAAATTTCATTAAATTCTGAACGTCAAATCTAAAACCGGTAGTACTACCTTAATTTTTACCGAGCTGAAAAATATTTTTATTTTCAGTTACCGAGTAAGTTTTTAAACTTCAAAAGTTGTGTCAAATTTTTTAAATAATAATTTTTTGCTCTGTGTATTACAACACTAAAAAAAAAAATTAACTTGATTCGAGAGAAACTCTTGAACCAAAACAATTATTTTAAAGAGTCAATTTATAAATATTAATTTTTTTTGCGTGTCTTTTGTGGCTTTTATTGTCATTATTTTATCTAAAAAATTAATAAATAAGAGTTTTATTGTCTTAAATTAAAAGTAAAAAACTTCTTGGACTAAAAATTTTTTTTTGATTTAAATAAATTTTATTTGATTCAAAATTTTTTCTGCTTGGTGCAAAACAATGAAACTTTTCAATTGAATTAAGTTAATTTTTTTATCAATGAGTGTTATAGTTTTCTTATATTAATATAATAATTCAATAATCTAATCAAATCTCGCCGATCAAAACTACTCGGTCTAATGTTCTTGAATAATACAATCAATATACATGTATTTAGTAATATCCTTCTATGTCACCCTTTGTACGGTAGCCCTTTGGTATTTCTTCTATATATAGTTACACTTAGTTCTGCTGCCATGGCAAAACATATTCTGGTTATATATACTGTCTATCCTACTAATAACTTCTATAAATAGATTTATTTTCATAATTAACATTTTACAAAATCACAAAACATATTCGTTTGATTTAATTCAAATAAAATATTCATTTCAAAGCCAGAAGTTGTTAATAAAAGTTTATTAGCGACGATGCTGTTTTTATGATTATACAGTACACACATAAAAAAGAACAAATGAGCTTAACATTGTAATAAAAAAACTTGCAAAAGTACTCCAAGCTAATCTGGAAAGAGAATGTGACATGAAAGTCGAAATGAAACCTTTGAATTAAGTGAGACTGATTTCGAATTCACACTTTTTTCACTTTATAAAAGCTTCATGATAGAAGCGCTAATCACATATTTTTCAGACATGACAAAATTTTTAAGTGAAGAAAACAATCGTATGTATATTGTTATAAACTATTTCTTTTACCAACTCTGTAATAATTTAATAATTATTTATAACAAATATTAAGCGAACTGAAAAAAAACTACTTGATTTAAAAAAATTACGTTGAAAAAAATCTTATGATTTGACTCAAGAATTTCGTGTCTTGAATCTTGCTTTCTGAGCTTAAGAAATTCTATATACATGAGAAAAAAATTGTGGAAAAAATTACAATGGCAACGTCGTATACCCGGACCAGACTTTCAATAAGGTTCACTTTAAAATTTTAAATTATTAAAGTGACCGTATTGATAGTCTGGTTCTGGTATACGATATTACCATTGTAATTTTTCCTAAAATTTTTTTTCCGTCTACAACTTCGATCAAGAGTATATTATTTTCGTGAAAAACAAAATTTCAATTGAAAAATATAATTCTCTTTAACATAATAATTTAGTTTTGCTTTAAGAATTTTTTATTCTTGGTTTAAATAAAAAGTTTCTTTATTAAAAATACTTAAAAAAAAAAATTTCTAACTTGAACCGATTCTGAAACATATTGAAGACTTATTTTTAAAGTATAGAATACAACATAAATTCGAGCTTTGTTGGCATTTAATTCTTAAAATAAGTCGGTAATATCTTGAATCAATATTTCCGTCTATCCTAATACTGAGATCATTATAGATGGCAATGTAATACAGTAGAACCTCTATAACTCGAACTCCAAGGGAGAGCCAAAAAAATTCGAGTTATAAAGTTTTCGAGTTAGGCAGTAACTGGTTTCGAGTTAGGGAGGTGACAAACAGAAAGGAAAAAGTCCAATACATACACACAAAAATTCAAGTTACATATATAATCAACATATTTATTCAAAAAACATATTGGAAAAAATCAGTTATTTTGATGTCGTGTTTAGAGGTAAAAACTCTACTCTTACTGATGTCATTTGAGGAATATCGTTGTGTGCCGTGCAATTATCTATAAATGATAGGATTTTTCTTTTTTCTTTAGTCATTTTCTTGTCGATACCCATGAGCCAGTCTCTGAATAGAGGCTTTGCAGAAGTCATCCACGCTTTAGTATTCAAAAATATTTAGTATTTGAATTCCATTACCATTTCGTAAAACTGGTAATCCTAATAAGATACTTAAATACGGTAATAACTTAAAATTCGAGATGAAGAGGTTCAAGTGTGTGTATTCGAGTTATGGAGGGTAAAAATGTACAGAAATAGTTTGTAGGGACTCACTAATTATTTCGACTTATAGAGGGTAAAAATTTCGAGCAACGGAGGTTTTATGGCTTGAAGGGAAGGGGATGAAACATTTCTTCGAGTAAGGGAGGTTTTCGAGTTATCGAGGTTCGACTTAACGAGGTTCTACTGTACCATATACAAATTCAACCAAACATCTAGGAGTCCATCTTTCAAATAATCTTTCTTGGGATACGCACATCTCACAGGTATCACGCAAAGTTTATGGTTCATTAAATAGTTTAAAACGTAGGAAGAATTTTCTGTCCACACAGACCCGCAAGTTATTATAGTTTCTGCTACTATCCTTCCTATTATTGACTATTGCTCAGTAGTGTTTCTCAACTTATCAAATGAACTTGATTGCAAATTACAGCGACTTGTTAACAATGCTATTCGATTCATTTTTAATCTGAGGCGAGATGAACACATTACACCATATCGACGGTCATTAAATTGGATAAATGTAAAGTCACGAAGGCTATACTTTTTAGCCCGATGCGTGTTCTTTAAATTGTTATCAACAGGTGAACCAAAATTTCTACGTGATTTATTTAGTGAATAAGAAGACCCTGTCATCAGACGATCGCAAAGAATAGCTAACAGAAATAATAATATCATTATTATTAATACAAGCATTCGTTTGTTATATCAGCTATACGGTTTTGGCAAGATTTACCTCCTGAAATTTCTAATTCTCTTGGTTTAGAATCTTTCAAGACAAGAGTATTCGATTTTCTTATAAATCTCGAATAATAATATAATAGTGAGCTGGTTAATATGCGATTAAAAACATTATGTCCACTTGAACATTATGGAAATTTTATGTTTTAAGCTATCATGTAAATTTCATATTTTCATTATGTATGTATTAGCTGTACTTATGTGAATTATAATTTTATATATATATATATCATTTTTGCCATTCGACTAATAAATAAATAAATAAATAAATAAATAATTCAAGGAAGAGAAATTTTTGTGTCAAATATAATTCATCTTGTTTGAAAATATTATCAAGAGTGAATATTTACATTAAAACCTATTGTAAATCTACAAAATAAAATGTTAAACAAAATGACAAATTCTGATGATATGTTAAGACCATTGAAGATTAAACAATCTTTCGTTGTACAAGCCTTAACTTATTATTTTTGTGAATGTAAAACTTTGTACTCTGATAGAGTAATCAATACAAGATCTAAACAGTTAACTTTACCAAAAATTAATAGAACAATAAGTACTAAAAGTGCAATTTATATTGCAATTAAATATTTCAATTTACTTCCTAGTAATCTGAAAGAGCTAAATTATAATAAATGGTTAAGAAAGCATATTGTGAGGTGGATAAGATCAATAATACTTTAATTCATGATAAATTGTATTTATGTAAAAATTTTGTAAAATTATTCTTAATATACTTTGTACACTACTTACTTAGTTAATTTAATATTATGTATTAATGTTTATAAATGTATTATTTTTTCTGGTGTCTATGCACAGGTGCTTCATGCACCTCTATAGAATTTTTTTGTAACGAGAATGATAAATAAAATAAATAAATAAATATAATTTTGAAGATACAGTGCAACCTGGTTATAAGTTATATTTCTTTCTCTCTTCTACTTACATGAAATATTGTATATATAGATATAACTGCCGTGAGAGTGAGTAGATCGTCCGATGTAACTTATAACCAGGTTGTACTGTAATATTTCTCTTGAATAAATAAGTTTTTTTCAGTGTACACAGATTGCCTATGGGCAATATGGAACAATAAATAAAATTTATATTAAATCCTTGATCATCATTAATGCTAACAAACCCTTATCCTTTAATTTTTCTTATTTCCTTGGTTATTATTATTAGTGACATGATATAACTACCATTTATATTTTGTTTGTCAACGGTGTTCGCAGTGTCCTCGTAGTTTCCGTAACTACTGACAATAAATCTTTACCCTGCTGGGGATACTGTTGGGTCATCTTAATGTGCGTAGTGTCTCTCCTCTTATTTATTTAATATATACTTCCAAAAAAAGAGAAAACAAATACATCAATTAATAATAAACTTATGATTATGATTAATCAAGAATGTTTTTTTTTTTTTTCTAATAAATCCGAAATAAATCGAACTAATTACACAATTAACGATACACCTTTGATGATAAAATAATAAATAACATAAAACAGTATATTAAAACTTTAAAATCTTGTCTCAACTTTCAACACCAGTGAATTATCCTTAAAAGTTTTGATAAATAAATACAGAATAAAGTGAGAATTATATAGACAACTTAGTTATTATCACAACGCCGCCGGTCATTGAAATGAATCCTTAATTCCTGCGTTGACTCGGCTTCCCACAAACTTTTTTTCTCAGTTCACTGGATTCCTACGCCAGCCGTCATTCAGCCGTAAACTTTGTTCGCAACCCAAACTTTTTTCTTTCAAAGAACTTATCTACAATCAAAATCCATTTTTTGCCCGTCTAAATCTAGAATTAATCAACTGTTATCAATAAAAAGCAACCTTTTTCAAAAAAATCATTACAGTTTAAATGATTGACGGAAGCTTAATTATTTTCGTTAAAACTTTTATTGTTTGTTTTATCAAAAATAAACTTTTTAACGCGCGCTTTTTTAGATTAAATTTTAGACAGCTGCCCTAGCGGTTTCGGTACCACCGATAGAACTCTGTAGAAACCCGTCCGAAACTCAGCGTAACGACGGAGTATAGTCGGCGTATATGGGGAGTAAACTCGGAGTATTGTGTACAGTTGTGACACATGAAGACGATAGTGGTTAATTGGTGATTAATTGAGATCGTTACGGTGTTTGGTTGGAATTCCGCTGGTGTTCTCATGAAGTTTTCCCCGAGTTTTATCGGTGTTTTTTCGGATTTTCTGTCAAGTTTAGTCGGCGTCTTCACCGAGTTTTTGTGGAGCTTTCCAAGAGTATTTTGCGAGTTTTATCGGAGTTTTCTGATGGATAATGAATGAAAAACCGAAAAAAATAATTCGGACATACCGGTTCTCGAACCCGGACCGTGTTCCATAACAAGTCAAGCAGACTCAAGCGGTCAAGCTAGCTGAGACATTGTCCGTAGCTACTATTCAGTCACCTAATAAGACCCGCAGTAATAAACAAAACTGTCTATCTTACGGAAACCGATTAAAGTTTTGAATCACTTTATGTATTGATAAAATTCTAATTTAAATTATGATAATATTGTTTCAGTGGATCAACTGTAAACTTATGACAATTTTTTTATGATGTCATTTTTTTATGTATCGTATATTTTACTTATAAACTTCATAATATATTTATTGAATAACATATTCTATGTAGATAAATATATTTAAACTTGTAAATAAATAAATAAATAAATTAATAAAAACTACACCGTTATTGAAAAATGATTTATTTATAGTCATCTTTGTGAAATCAAATTTAATTTTCATCCCATGAAGAATTATTAATCGCGAGTAAACTCCATAAGAACACTACCAAAACTCCGAAAAAACACCAACGAAACTCTTATAAAGCTCCGCAAAACATCGAAAAAAACTCGACAAAAACTCCCTAGCTACTCTGAAAATACTCCACAAAAACTCGACGAAAACGCCAAAAAAACTCCACTGCAACTCCGAAAATATCCAACAAAAACGCGAGGTAAACTCCATAGCGACTCCGGAAAAACTCGTCGAAAACTTTTCGAAAACTCTAATAATACACTTTTCTGACTCCGTGTCGTAACTGCATACGATACTCCTTGCATACACCTCTAAAACTCCGCGTAAACTCCGCTTATACTCCGATTAAACTCCGAGAAGGCGTATACTCCACAGTAACTCCGCGTAAACTCCGAGTTTACGCTGAGTCGTCGAAACCGCTAGGGTGCACGGAAAAAAGTAAACTGTAATATTCACTCGGATTCCAGTTAATTTTTATAGTTTCAAACAGTAAAGCGGACATCGGGGTGGCAAGAATATAAATATTACAGAACTTAATGTACAAAGTATAAAACCCACAATTTATAATTTAATATCCATAATAAGTAATTAGTAGCTGTCACTATAGTAAATAACGACTCTTTCATCTTAAAAAATTACAGTTTCAAACAATAAAAATTGCCATTTCAATATATAGTCCATATTATGAGGAGAAGGGGCTCTCACTCTGGGAGAATTTAACATTTGAAACAGTAAAAATTATCCCTACAATAAAAATACATGACAGTTTGAAGTTAGTCAATAGTCGAAAAAATGGGACCTGATTCCTTATTGGTAGAATATAAACCCTCCTCAGTTACTATTGGTCAATCTCCTGGTACGTGAACATATCAATATATCGATATAAATCGAACAGGATAAATTCATTCTAGAAGTCCAATAGGGGGCGCGCGAATGCGCGCCGTTAAAAATTTTAGTACTTTTAAAATATAGATTTTACCAGTCCAAGCAAGTCAATAATTACAGTTTGATTTTTAGCGTTGCGTTTAAAATTTACCATTTTACTTTGTAAATATTGACGTTGCTTGTATTAGAAATTTACTAACTTTATTTTATACTTTTTACATATCATAAGATTATTTTTTAGGTACGAAATGATAAATATCAAAGTCTGAATTCTTAATTATTATACTTTAACATTTTAGACATCTACACAGCGAATATTACTGTTTGAAATAATATTTTCTTCCATGTAAAGAGTAAATTGTAACATTTAAATTGTAAATATTATAAAGTGAATTGTAAAATCACGATTTTATTGTTTGAAATGGTAATTTTTAGCATTTGATCATTACTTATTATAAATCGACTGTTATTTATTACAGTTTACTTTTTTCCGTGTGGAAATTTCAAGAGAATTTACGAAAATTCATGTTCCTAATTATTATAATAGTTATTATTAAACAGACAAGTAACTGTTGTCAAGTTTCAAACAATTTTTTTTCTCCAAAATTAATCCTTTATCTCCGCTTAACACAATTCTGCGGTTTCCTAAAATTATGCGTCACAAATTTACAGCAACAAAGTTGCTCACACAGTCTTGAATATTTTGAAACTTTGTAGACTTAATTAGTTTGAAATTAATTAGTGTAAATTTATTTAGAAAAAAAAAATATTCTTTCAACGCAACTAGTTGTTTAATCCATTTAAAATTCTACCAACGTACCTGTACGAGCTGCGGGAACGACATATGTGAGACGTCAATAAAACTGTGATCAAGTATCGAAGTTTTTCAACCACGATCTCCGTAGTTTACTTACGGAACAAAACTCACAAACTCAAATGCTCTTGTTTAAATATCAATAAATCAATATTTATTCACTGAAATTTGATCGATTATCTACCATCAATAAATTATAAACAAACAAATGTTAAATTTTTTTTTCAAGCACAAAATAAAACCTTAAATAAATTCAATAAGTTACTGAGCTTTTAAAAGTTTGAAAAGTAATTCTTTTACTGGATATAATAATGTATTGCTATATATATTACGCTATAACAGGAAAAATTGTGTAAAACTAAAGTAAGGCTACGTTTTTATTATAAAAAAAAATTATTTATACTTTTATTAACTCTTTGAAATACCAAATTTTATTTTATGAGCACACTGATAGAAGGATTTCTTAGCATTTAAAAAATATTTCTTGGTATTTGAGAAATATTTCTTTGTATTTAAGAAATATTTTTTAGTATTCATATTTCTTAGTATATAAGAATAAATATTTCTTAAATACTAAGAAATATTTTTTGAATATTAAGAAATGATTTCTTAATTACAAAGAAATCTTTTTAAATACTAAGAAATCCTTCTATCAGTGCACGGAAAAAAATAAACTGTAAAATTCACTCGGATTCCGGTTAATTTTATAGTTTCAAACAGTACAGCTCAAATGTAAATATTACAAAACTTAATATATACAGAAAAAAAGATTTCTTGACTGGAGAATAAAATTCTTGGCTCTAGTAAATTTTCGGGTGCCCGAAGGAAGACCGAAGTTGTCTTGGCCGAAGTAAAAATTTTTCTTGAAATTCTATTCTTGGTGGAAGTAATTTTTCTTAATTCAAATTATCATAAATACTTGACACAATAAATTTTTATATTGGATCAAGATTTTTAGATACTTTAGGGAAGCAGCGTGTTATATCCGGCATGCCGTCTATAATACAGGGCCTCCCATTCCAGCCGAAAAGTGCAACGCTTGCATATTTAGGGAACATCAACGGGGACTGCGCGACAACTTACTCGTGGCCCGAAGAATAAACATTACCGCGCATTATCACCTCATCAAAGGAACCAATTGTTTAATTAGTAGCCCCACTTAATGAATCGCAACCGAGGTGATAAAAGACGCGAACACCATAATTCGACAGCTTATTTACAAGGTAACAGTTCTGCCTTAAAGCCCGGGTGAGTCCTACACCCCGTTACGTGTAGGCAGACTTCAATTATTAAATTAATTAGTCACCTTTTCCCTAATTATTCATTTCGATTCCTTAACGGTATTTCTGAGTTCTGTGATTGTGATTCTTCGAGCCACGATTCGTTTTGACGATAATCGAGATTCCCGCAGTTCCAGTGACCTGGTCCCACTCTCAAATTATTTTCTTCTTCTGTCAATTCATAATCGGTGAACTTTTGTTTGCTGGAGTCGTTACTCCGGTTACGAACTCATATAAACTTTCAACTTGTTTTATATTGTTATTAGTTAATAAGTGAATAGTGTAAATTAAGACGTGTTTGCCCATAGGGCCATTTGATTGAATATAAACCTAAAAACTCGAATCGAAGTGTTCCATCATTTATAAATTAAGAAGCTATCCAACCTTCAATCTTCAATCTCCAGTCAGCAGGAGGAAGCGAGAAGCCAAGCAGCGGAATTCAAAGGTACGAGTCCAATCAAAGGCCGAATCATCGTTGGAATTAAGATTCGCAAAAGTAAGTGGAGGATATTTTATTATTTCCGAGGTCGATTGTCTTATTCAAGGGGCCCTCTCC
>CAJNRD030001120.1:14511886-14541527 GCA_905319865.3 Cotesia congregata
AAATTACCGTGCATTGTCACATCATCAAATGAACCAATTGTTTAATTAGTAGCCCCACTTAATGAATCGCAACCGAGGTGATAAAAGACGCGAACACCATAATTCGAGAGCTTATTTACAAGGTAACAGTTCTGCCTTAAAGCCCGGGTGAGTCCTACACCCCGTTACGTGTAGGCAGACTTCAATTATTAAATTAATTAGTCACCTTTTCCCTAATTATTCATTTCGATTCCTTAACGGTATTTCTGAGTTCTGTGATTGTGATTCTTCGAGCCACGATTCGTTTTGACGATAATTGAGATTCCCGCAGTTCCAGTGACCTGGTCCCACTCTCAAATTATTATTTTCTTCTTCTGTCAATTTATAATCGGCGAACTTTTGTTTGCCGGAGTCGTTACTCCGGTTATGAACTCATATAAACTTTCAACTTGTTTTATATTAATTGTTATTAGTTAATAAGTGAATAGTGTAAATTAAGACGTGTTTGCCCATAGGGCCAGTTAAACAGAATATACAAACTAAAAACCTAAATCGAAGTGTTCCATCATTTATAAAATTAAGAAGTTATCCAACCTTCGTCCTTCAACCTTCAATCTCCAGTCAACAGGAGGAAGCGAGAAGCCAAGCAGCGGAATTCAAAGGTACGAGTCCAATCAAAGGCCGAATCATCGTTGGAATTAGGATTCGCAATAGTAAGTGGAGGATATTTTATTATTTCCGAGGTCGATTGTCTTATTCTAGGGGCCCTCTCCGGGGTTTTCACCTTCACGAACCCATAAAATATAAACTTAACGATTCTTTCGTTAGGGAAATTTATCTGTTATCCGAACCTCCGTTAATCCAGCTACCGCATTTTTAGATCTTATTTTTCGGACATAACAAGCGCCATCTACTTCAGCTGAGAAAAAAATGTTCTCACCTTGAGAAAATTTTTCTCTTGAATATTTGATACCCATTTTTGATTATTTTAGCACACAATTATACATATTGAATGAAAGAAAATGGTTCAATATTATTTGATCTTCCCATTTGACATGTTCGTCAATAAAAATATTAATGAAAATTTATTATCGAGATATTTAATTTTTTGGAGCAAGAGAAAGATTTTCTCAAAACAAGAAAATTTTCTTGATTTAAATAAATTGTTTTGGATCAAGATACGTATTTCTAGAAGCAAGAGAATTAATTTTGTTGGGATAAGTGAAATTTTTTGTGTCAAAAAAAAATTTTTTTTTCACCCAAGAAAATAATTAGGAACAAATAGTATTTTCTTCCATGTAAATAATAAATTGTAGTATTTGAATGATAAATAGGTATTATAAAGTGATTGTTAAATTTCAGTCAATTTCGTTCAGAAATTAAAATAATTACCCAAGCCAAAGTTTTTAAAACAATTAATAATTACGTTATATACCTAAACAAAAAAGATAAATATATAATTGTACTCCCCTTTGATTATTAATTAACCACAAGAAGATATCAAAGTTTGCCGAACGATAAGAAACGACAAAGTTAACTTTTCAATTGCTATCTCTGAGACTTAGACTCAACCCAGGGGTTTAAGAAGCTCGGAAAAAAATTTTAAACAATTTTAAGTCAATATTAAAAAAATCAAAAACTTCTGAAGAATTATTGATCTGTAATATAATAAATTTAAATTTGAAAAAAATAAACCCCGTAAATAACTTTGACGCTTAAAAAAGCTTTAATAACGCTAGCTCGAGAAGATTTAAGTCATGACCCCTATCCTGGCTCCTTTGATAGCTCTATCCATTGAGAAACTAAAATTGCTATCAGCAAGGTCAAGGAGAGAAAATTGTTTCACGCAATAAATTGTTTTTTCATGAATTTTTTTATAATATTTATTATTCTTGACTACGAGATTTTGTAATGTTCTTTAGTAATTTAAAATCTTTGTTATAAGTTATAACTTATATTTTATAAGTGAGAGCGTGAATAACATTTTAATAGAAAAATTCTGATATTAAATACGCAACAACGTTTCTTACTGGAGCTTGATTAAAAAAAAAAAAAAAAATATGAACGTTGATTAAATTTTCAAGGTCCAAAGATAACTTGCAAAGACACGTTTCCCAATCTGTAAATTAAGCTTGAATGTATGATGAAAACAAATCGATTATGTTTAAGATGTTAAGCGCAAGCGTACGTGTCGTTACATCTTAAGTTTTTATTTAAATTTATGCATAAAAAAATGCTCAAACAATTAAAATTAAATGTTAGTAATTTTTTTTTTTTAATATAAATTTGAACTCTTTTATAATAAAGTTTTGCAATTAATATTTATTTTCAATGAATTGGGAATTAATTAATCTGAAAGCAGAATCAACGCACAAAGCAAATGATAGCCAATGTTTATTAATTGAGTTTCTCCCTCGATAAGGCTGTAATATAAACTCATTTAATCTATTCTGCATCGAAAAAAAATATTAATTATCCACGATAATCAACTAAATAATTAAAACGCCAGAGGTCAGATTTTTTTGATTATTTTATTTGTTTAAACTTCAGGAGAACTTTGGATGGATGTAAATTTTTAACGAATCTAATTTAAATATCGTATTTAAACATAAATTTTTAATCGAAAAATTTTTACTGTAAATATTAATTGTTAAAGACCTACTCCAAATAGAAACTGTAGCATTTCAATAAAAATTACTCGGCACTTTTCACGCTCTATTAATTATTGAATAGTTGCAGAAAATCTTGATAGTTATGGATTGAGAAGTCTTGTAGAAGGTTTAGTAGGTACTTTGCTAGCGAGAAAAGCTTTCCAAGACACTTCATCTCAAGAATCTTTCTGTGAGATCACTTTTTATCCGGTTAAAGGTAAAGGATTATTATCGATTTTTCAGAACAAGTCCAACAAAGATTTGAATCACTGGCTTGAGATTGAGGTTATCCGATTTATATTTCTAATATATAAATTGCTGTAACTCGCCCGCTCCGCTGGACCTTTTTATAAAATTGCATTTTTAGATCTAGACTTGAAATTTAATTAGAGTATTGTTCTGATACTTGCGCAGATTCCCAATTTTATCGAATTGGCATGCAAATTTTATCCATGTAATTAATCTAGATAATATTCATTGTATCTTTCAATGTGCAATCATTATAACATTCCCGTGTTTTTCTCACAAAAATGAATAATAATTGATATAAAAAAAAAATTTGTAATGAGCATTGAAAGTTTCAGTTGAAGAAATTGCCGGTCTCATAAGTGAAGAAATCTGCCTCGTATATAAACATACATAACTAATAGAATTAAAAAATTTATTTCAAACAAATGATAATCGAATAGAATAAATTAAGTTACAATAAAAATTCATTATTTCTTAGTCAAAACAATATAGATTCCGGATAAGTAATCACCACCGTATCATATACTAAAACCTTCTCCGAAACGATTCAATAGCTTTTACAGTATAACCGGACAAAAAAACCGGCTCTGTATTTTTTAGTATAGATTATTAATTAAATTACTATGACGATTTGTAGCAATAAAATTTTTTTTTTGTATAATGTATCAACGGCTTAATTAGCAATTGGTCTAACTCCTTATTTTTTAGAGGGTGATTTTTTAACATTTTGATGTAGCAATAGTTCTATTATCTGATATACCTTTCTTGCCATCTTTCTGAAATCAGTGATTGTGTGAATAAGCTTAACGATGAAATAATGAAAATTACAGATTGGTGCAGAACTAATCATCTAAAAATAAATCCTTCGAAGACGAAAGCAATCATTTGTGGAAGTAGAGCAAAAATTAGTAGTGATGAGTGCAGGCTAGCTGACGCAATCTTTGTGGAGGGGTGTGCTATTCCTTATAGTTGCACTGTAAAATACCTTGGGGTGATTATAGATAGTACTCTCTCATGGAAGAACCAAGTAACAAATTTGTGCAATCGCGCTATGAGTATTCTAGCACAGTTAAAAATAAACAATGAAATATTTAGTGAAACTTTACGCATTAAGCTAGTATCTACTTTAATAATTCCTATCTTTGATTATTGTTGTGCGGCATATACGAATATGTCAAATAAATTATTATTAAAGATGCAGCGTAAATTGAACTCATGTGTTAGATTTATCTATAAAGTACCAAAATATGAACATGTTACTCCATATTTTAAAAAGTTAGGTTGGCTAAAGCTTGCAGCGAGAAGAGATTATTTCATTGCTTGTCTATTTTATAAAGAAATTCGACTAAATTATCGGCAGCTATTCGCTTTAAAACTAGACTTTTTGCCTGTAGCATTACGTAGAGGTGATGTCCGACAGGACTACCTACGTATGCCGCGGGCTAATTGTGTCATGTATGATAATTCATTCTTAATTCATGGCATACGCATTTGGAATGCACTACCGTCTGAGACTGTGGCTGTAGATAATTTGGTTGAATTTAAAAATGCTTGCTTCAATTACTTTTTTGAACATGACAGTTAGCAACTGTAATCTTTATTTTTGATCTTATTGAAATATATTCATTTGTATAATTATTACGAAGTTAAATTAAGTTATTTGTTAGTATTAAATGATCCAGCTGGATTTTATTACATTTAAAATTAAATCTAATTGTAAACCTTTAATTAGTTAAGTAATCTTGTAACCTATGTAAACCAATGTAATTTAAATATTGATGGCTTTGAGGGAGCTTAGGCTCCAGAGCCAAATAAAATTTTTTATCTATCTATCTATCTATTATAAATTATTTGAGTGATCTAAACCAAAATATTATAAATTTAATTGTTTTTTAAAGTGATATTAAAATTTAAACTAATTGTTTTTCCGTACAAATGGAAGATTCTCTAAAATAGAGTTAGACAATTTGTTAATTAGAATATTAACTCAGATAAATCAAATTTTGATTTAATGACAAACTTCTTACGAAAAATAACACAAGTTTCCAAAAGTTCAATGAGTTAGATAGATAAATAGATAATTTTACGTATGCCAAAGCCTTATTATGGCCGAATGATAAGTAAAATATACATTTTTTATTCAACCATTTATAAAATACATCAAAATAAATTTATAACAGAGATAATGACTGTGAGAAAAATAAGAAATTTATATAAATAATTTTAACTTATAATATTGTTTGTGATTTAACTGAACATTTTAGATAGTTTAATTTGATTCAATTAATTCAATATATCTAAGTTAAATAATCGTATATTTTTTTTCTTCAAAAATTTCATAACTAAACGAGGAGTTTCCTCTTCTTGAAAATAATAACTGATAGAAATTTAAAAACAATAAAAATTTTTTAAATTCAAGGCAGTCGATTTAAAGTGAAATGTCCTTTGTACGTATAATATCTTCCCAGAAGATTGATAACTATTATTCAACTCAAATATATTCCGATTGGTTCAACATAAATTTATACAAAAATTATTCGTCATAGGTATTAGAAGAATTTGAATAAAAATTTGCAATAACATTTTATTCAATCGATTTTTTTAATATCTCAACAAAAAATTTTAAAGGTATAAAATTACTTTGTTAACTTCTGAGCTATTTAATATAAATTTTACAGCATTACTTCCACCTATTAATTGCAATTTTCAATTATGTAATTAACTTGTAAACATCAAACCTGCTTCGTTATACTTTAAGGGTTTCTTCGGAATCCTCTTCGATATTAAAGCAAATTTCCGGATCCCTTTGAAGGTTAAATTTCACAAATTAATGTATGATTATTAATGTCAAGCCATCAAAAATTTAATTACATCATTTCATAAATTATTTCCCCTGAAAAGCTTTACAATTTTATGTCAATTATCGTTACTATGCTTGTAATTACATTTAATGACAATTTACAAAGAGTAAAGTATATAGAAGAACTTGATAGAAATTTAATATTGTAGTGATTGACACTTCATTTTAGGAGTTATTTACTGAAAGAACAAAATGTGATTAAAATTAGTTGATTTTCTTAATAGATTCACTATTAAGTTTGAGCTTTGAGCCGTGTAGGAAGAAAAAAGAGTTTAATAATTTATTAGTTTATTTATTCATAAACTTGTGAAAAAAATTTGCTCTTTGAAGGAACTTTTTCCAGAAGCTTTTAGTATACGTTAAAATAAAACGCCACTTTCATAAAGTAAATTACATTTACTTATCCATTCGTTTTATTATTCATGTATTCATATTAAACAACAAAAAGGAGCGTGGGCTTTTCTATATTCAATATATAAACACATGCAAAAAATTCTAGTCTTATAAGTAATTTCTCTGTCTGCGAGCTTTTTCACTTAAAAAGAATTCTACAACATGCTTTTCGAATAAACAATATATTAAAAAAAAAAATTTGAAAGATGGCCCTGCAGAGACTATTCATAGAATTTCGAGTTCAAAATGTTTGAAAAATTTAGTGATTAGTTGATATTTAGCTCTGAGCCCAAAAATAAAAAAATTGTTTCAGAACAACATTTTTTTGAAATTTTGAAAGTTTACTCGACCTTATTTTATAAGCACAAGAAATATATAAGCGTCAATTGGTTAAAATATTTTTAAATTACACTGAAAAAAGAAACGTAACTTAAGTAAAATAGAATTTAATTAAAGTAAGAAAAACTTTTCTACTCAAAATAAGAAAATGAAATTTTTCAAAATTATTTATTTGATTCAAAGAAATTTTTTTTCTGTGTATCTCAAAAAAATTTTAAAGAAGTTTTTTTATTTATTTTTAACTATCTGTCACACATCCACTTTGCTAAACATAAATTTTAGACAATATAAGGGCCTTACATTCACACTGTGTGGATTTATCAGAATTTTCTATGTGTGAAGAGACACTTTTTAAATTTGAAGTAAGTAATAGGGTGCGTTAAAATTTAATCTTCGAAAGCAACCTTTTAAAATTGGAATTTTGAGTTTTACTTTTAACAGGAGCTGCATTTGGAAATTTACTAATAATAATAATAATTTATAATAATAATAATAATAATAATAATAATAATATTTATAATTATAATTTCAGAAAAAAAAAATTACTCAGAAAAAAAAATAATTTTCATAAAAAATTTCTTAAACAAAATAAAATTTGTTTTATGCCGTAAGATGGACGGCGGAGTTCATAAGAAGGTCCACCATTTACAAGCATGTATGGAAAAAATAAATAATATATTTCGGTGTGTCACGATTTATTTGATATTCACAGAATTTTTTAACAGGAGCTTCGTTTGGCCAAATTTTGAAATTTTGAAATTCCTGAAAAAATGCTCAAACAAAACTCCTGTTAAATAATTATGTGAATATCAAATAAATCCTGACACATTAAAATATCTCAGGAAATGCCCAAACCTAACTCCTGCTAAAGGCGGAACTCAAAAATCCAATTTTAAAAGGTTGCTTTTAGAGATTAAATTTTGACGCACCCTAGTAAGTAAATTTATAAGTGCAGAGCATCAAAATATGGATATTTGATAAAATTTCAAATTTTCAAAATCTGACCAAAGATAATAACTCATTACTTTTAAAAATTGTTATATTTTCAAAGTGAAAAATTAAAAATATCGAGATTTATTCATTCTTATGCCACAGTATAATTTAAATTGCATTTATTTACAGTAATATTAACTCCAATATAAACCTTTGTAAGCTCTTTAATAATAATTCAATAATTAATATTCCCTCATTATGCAATAAATTGAACACATTACTCAATCATTTATTGATTTTTCCGCTCTGAATGATTGCATGTAGTTAGTTGGTAATTATATTAAATATTATATTTTTACGCTGTTACGTACAATGTACAATATTAATCGTTTAATGATATTAAATATCCTTTGAAATCGAATTAATGTTTAAAATCACAAATAGACTAAATTGAAAAAAATAAACCGATAACCAGCGTATAAACTTGTCCCGATAAATAGCTCTGGTCTGACCCACCTCATAGATATTGTCATAGATAGAGAGTTTTTGTGAAAGATATGTAACACAATTCTCGTGTTATTTACTGGAATTGTAGCTTAGTAGTATACAATTGGGGTTGTGATTGGCCAGAGGTATTTTATTTCCAGGAATGTTATCGTAAAGTTGACCCAGGTGGAACTGTAATTTGGAGATGTAAATGCAATGTAGACGTAGATAACCATAACCCTGTACATTAGTATTCTATCGACCGTTGTACTTAATACCGAACATATTCCACGGTTTTATCATCTTCGTAATGTCGCTATTATGAATAATTTCTAGAATTTCAAAAAAAAAAACAAATGGTTAAATTATTTGAATGTTTCTCGATATAAGTTTTTTATCTCGCTCGGGAATCATGAATTTTAACATCCAAAAACCTTTAAAACAAGACAATTTAATCAGTAGGACGTGTATGAATTCTACTGTCACTCAGTTAGTTATTTTCAGACTCACGAGTAAAATTTTAATAGGACACATTGATTAGGAATTCATGCACTATTGATAGAAACTAGACATTTGCTTCCTTTGTAAAGACACTAATTTGATTTATATTAGCTACGCGGAGGAAATTAAATGGTAGAAATAATCATCTAGT
Organism: Cotesia congregata; assembly: GCA_905319865.3. Taxonomy (NCBI): domain Eukaryota; kingdom Metazoa; phylum Arthropoda; class Insecta; order Hymenoptera; family Braconidae; genus Cotesia; species Cotesia congregata. Next base: position 14,520,429 of record CAJNRD030001120.1, read on the forward strand.
AATTTTAGAGTTTTTTTTTAATCTCAATCAAAGTATCTATCACCGCAAACTGAAAAAAAAAAAAATTAACTTGATTAAAAAAAATAATTTTCGAACCAAAAAAATCGTTCTGAAAAGTTCCATGGTCTTAAATTAAGATAAAAAATCCTGGATAAAAAATTTTGTTTAATTAAAAAAAATTTGTCTATTATAACTCAAAATATTTTTCTCGGTTCCAAACTTTTTTTTTTCTATAATTTTCTTTTCAAATCAAATTTTTTTTTAGTTTATAAAAAAATTTTAATATTTATAATGATCGATAATAAATAATTGATAGTAAAAATTTTATTATCTAATTTTATATCTTTAAATTAAAAATTGACCACTGTCAATTTTACTATTAATTCAATAATCTCCAAAAAATATTTACAATACGAATAATTAAGAGATAGTAACTGTTGACATCAAAAAGTATAATAGTTACCATTATCATCTAAACTAACTAAAATTTTATATAAAAATCATGATCCGTGATATTAACAGTTACCATCCTCAATAACAATCATTACAAAAAAAATGAAAAATATTACGATACTTTATTATATGATAATTAATTCTAATTATAAAATTATAAAAGTAATTATTACATCGCTGGAAAATTTTATTATCTCAGATGATTATCACAAAAAATTTCATCTTGTAGACTATATAATTTAATTCCTTCTTTAAAAATTCAATCTATTTAAATTTTACAAGCGTGGTAGACATTGAAACTTGAATGATCCACTGTTCAATACAGGTGATAAAAAGTAAATTATTATCTATTGAAGCTCGATTTTCAGACTATGTTTCGATATGTCATAGATAAATGATGAATATCCACAGATAGTGAACATTGACTTACATTTCACAACTTATCATCGTAATCCATCATTTCAAAAATGCATTAATCTTCGTATAATTCTGATCGTTTGATAACCTTTTCAGACTTTACACGTAATATCACTGAGTGCAATTTCTTACGCAGTAAAAAATTTTGCGTCATTGCGTCAAACAATTTTTTGTTAAACCTTTAACCCTTTTTTGTCTTAGTTTAACAGAATAAATGTTAAATTTACACATGAAAGTATATAAATATTTTAAAATAATAAATTAATATAATAAGTTTAAAGTTTTATATTTTTTATTTGCAATAAGTTAAACTTCATGAATATTATAAATTAAAATTAAATAGTATAAGAATCGATTTTTCTATAGCATAATAAAAGTATAAAAAATTATAATAAGATTTCAATTTACATGCAGTAAAAAGTGCATTACCCATGGGAAATGAAAAACTTAACGAACTGTTGTTCATACTCAAGATTAAAATTGGCTTGAATCTTACTCTACTATATACTTGCGGAAATTTAACTTAGTAGAGTGAAAAGGTTGAAAAATGAAAGTATATAACGAAATATTCGAAGTATTAAATAAAAAGATAATTTAAAAAAAATTAATAATTGTTCATTTAATTAATCAATGAAATCTATTTTCATAATCATAATATACAAACAATGTTAAATGTCAATCTTACATCGGAGTTGATAACGTCATTGAATTTTATCAATCGTTAAATAAAAAATCTCGTCGCGCCGATAAGTATAAGCTTCTAATTGATTATTTCTACATTTTTGTTATAAAATTTCCGATAACACTCGAAAAAATAGAGCAATGAAATAGCGTAGTTAAATTATAAATAAAAAAATTTCAGCAAATTTTAATTGCTTTCGCATGAAAAAATTGCACTCGAGGGCGATGTCACGTTAAATATTCTTCACTACACTCGGAAATTTATGTAATCTCTGTAGGCACTCATTTTATGCATAAGAGAGTAGAAATTCTAGGGTGTCATATCGTTTTATGACAGTTAACTATTTACAACTCAATTAGGTCATAAAATGACTATTTTTAAAAAGTTTATTATACATTTCCAATTAATTAATCGATTAGTCAATTAATTACACAATCATTAATCATAATTAAGAGAATTAATTTAAATTCTTATAAAAAAATTTGAAGCAGAAACAATGCAAAAGTGGTCATCAGAATATTTTTAATTAACCTGAAAACAATTTAAAAACTTGCATTCTACCGGTCTGATAGTGATAACTGCAATTACAATCATCCTCAACTTGCATTTAAAGTGCTGTGAAATCTAATCGTATGTTAAAAAACATGTTTGCTACGTTGAATAAATTACCAAGTTATATTTATATCTGTAAATTAAGAATAATTTTTCACGGAAAAAAGTTTTTTCTATTTTTTAAACGAGTTCACTTTGATTAAAATTCTTTGCTATCAAAGTTTCTTGTTTATTTCTACAAATTGCGTATTAATGATGATTTAACATCACAAATTATAAGTAATTTAATGATTAGATTGACTTGATATCAAATCAGTGTGATAATTTAAAAATTTTTATCAATCAAATTTTTAAGCGACTTTTTATCTAACTATAATAGTATTTTTTCAATAAAATAATTTTAATAAAATCAATATAATATAATTTTCTTTAATTAAATTTAAGCTATAAAAATACATTTTTTTTTAGCAAACTATTTAATTTTTATGACAACGTAAAAGTTTCTGTCAACAAAAAAATGAAGAAATTTTTTACCTAATTTCGAGCTTCATTTATTTTTATATTCACTATTAAAATTTCATCACTTCTAATGATAAAAAAAAAAAAAAAAAAAAAACGGAGATTTAAACTTTTTTAATTCAGAATTGAATTAATATTCAAATCGAAAGGATCATAAGGGATAAGCCGGGTTAGAAAGTCTGGAAAAATTCAAATAAATTTTTTATAGGATTTCTTAATGAATTATCACGGCTTTCAATTAATTTAAATAAATAAAAATGACTCTTCCCGTCTAATAAAACCGATTAAACAAAAAATTATTAGGCTCTGTGAATTGATAGTATTCACATGAGCCCGCCAATGGCAAGTCTCATAATCGTCAACCAATGAGGAACCTTGAATCCTCGAGTATTCTACCAATGGTCACTGTAACGTTATCAATTTGGACTGCATATAACTACGACTTGTTAAACGTTTTAGGGTCATTCAGTAGAGTGGCAGGCTTACAACTGCCACTTTTTGATTTAACCGGACAAAATACTGTCTCATTAAATTCTTATTTCAACCGAATGAGTTATTTTATTTGTAAATTATTAAATAATAGTGTCAATTTAAAATAATTAATAATTATAAATTGAATTAAACTTCAAAAGCTAAAAGTATTGGTGTGTGACCTTTAAAATGTTCTCACTTATTTTATTGTTGACCGCCGGTTTGGCTTGTCAAGCTAATGCTCATAACATCATACCAACCCCGGAAAAATCAGATTTATGCGACAGGTAAATTTAATTATTTTTCAATTATTAATTATTATTATTAAATTGGCTTTTAATAAATTTATTCGATATTCAATTATCTTTATTTTGTTAGAAAAAAAAAATGATTTTTAAAATTGGTGTCTAAAAATTTAATAAATTAAAATTTTAAAAATTTGTCCAGTAATAATGACACTGAAGTTAGCAGACGTCTAAAAATTTTTGATTTTTTTCTTTTAATTAAATTACAGCTAAAAAGATATTTATAAAAAATTCCACTTATAGTTTTTTAAGTTTTTAACATGTGATATTTTTTTTTTAATTGTTTAATTGAAATTTTTTCGATAAAAAATTAATAAAAATTTTGAATTGTCAGCTAACTTAATTTTCATCCAGTAATAATATTTATACAAACATTGATTTAAAAAAAAATTTATTTTATTATTCTGTATCAGTAAATTAAAATAAATTGACACTTAAATGTAAACAATAAAAACATTTAATATTTAACTGACTGTCATTGTTTCTATACAAACAATGGAGCTTCACTGTTAAATCGGATGTGAATAATCAAACTTTTATATTTCATCCCGATAAAATGTCAAGTTCATATGATTTGACGTTTCCTTTTTTGATAAAATGATTAAATTAAATATTTTAGTGAAAATATTTTGAAAGAAGAGTATCCATTTTAATAGCACATTGCAATTAATTTTAAAAATTAAATATAATTATCGTTGACAAATTTAATTTTCTTAATAATGACGTCAAGCTTATACTTTAATGCTATCAACCTATAGTATTGCATGGAGAAAACCTCATAATTGTTCAAACTTGGTTATTGTCCAAGTAAAAGCAATTATGTAAGACCGCTTACTTTAACAAAACAACTATATATAACGAGGAAGATATATAATGCAGCGATCACTTAATCTCTTATTTTATTTATTTTGATATATGCAATTAATTATAAAATCAAATAGTAAAATGAATTGTAAATTCTATAAAATTTCACATTGATGAAAAATTAACTCCATTTAAGAGAAAAAATTTTCTTAAATTTCTGTTCCATCCTTCCGAAAACGATTTACTAAATTTTCATTTAATTATAATCTTAAATTAATTATTTAAGAAAGTCGGAAATTCCCATTTTTGCATAAATTTAAACCTGTTGATTTTATCTGGTAAAATAATTCTTTGTAATTTATACTGGAAATTCCCATTCTGGTACACAATATAGAAATGATATATTGTGGCCTTGTATACCCCCATGAAAAAAAAATATGTATAATAAATATATTTTTAATAAATAATTTTTGGCCAATTTTTATATATATTTCAAATACATAAAATATATATTTGTAACAAAACTGTCCCCGAAATTTTAATAAATTCTCACCGGAGGCGGAGATACCGGCTGAATAAAGTTTTTTACGCTCGCCCTTTTTAATGAATAGTAATAAAATGAACCCGAAACTCCTCAGGCTGGGTTAGTGCACGAAAAGGACGCCAGGTAATTTTATCTAAAAATTACCAAAATTAATAAAAATGCCAGGAGCCTCGCCGGACGATCAATTAACGACTTGAAATGACGCGAATGGAAAATGAACCACGAAATAATCAAAGTTAATATCAAAGTAGAGTGAAAAATAAAAATAATAAATAGTTAACTATAAACAGTATCTCAAATTATCTAATTAAATAGGAATTGTAGGAGAAATTCCGGGAATTAATATATATAAAATAAATTATTATTAAATTGGTAAATGTAAAAATAAACAAACAATTTATTCAAAGCGATATTACTTAAACTTATTCTATTTTCTAAACAACAGTTTAAATCCTTTATGGAATTCTTGATTAATATATACATAACTTTTTCTTTAGCTTAAGTTATAATATTGCGTTCGAGAATAACAATAACCGCAATCAAAACAATAATTATAACTTATAACAATCGTAACCAAAATCTGATAATATCGAAGACAAGCCGTTCGTGAAAAATAACAAAGGTATAATAATAACTAATATCCGACAATTTCAATGATGAGTCACACTCGAGTGATCATAATTACAATATCAAATGATATTAATTATAAATAACGCAAAATAATCAGTATATTAATAATAATTAACGCCTGATAAAATAATTGCCATAATGAACTATGACGTAATATCTCAATTAAGAATTGCTGGCCGTATCGAGGACCCAACACGCGGCTTTCGGGATAGGTACAAATATTCCCTTCTAATATAACCCTTACTCGCTACGGGATCGACCCGATATTAATCGATAGCGAATTTAATTAAACAATAAAATGAATTATCTAAGCCTGGAGACAGCGGTGTGCGGATAATAAAATGGCTCAACTTGTGAGTACTCACCAGAAAAAGGAAACTCAAACCAAGGCACCAAATCCACACTCCTTACAATAGCAGAGGTCCCACGTGTCTTCCTCACACCAAGCGGGCCACCGCATGTCTATTCAATCTACGTCACCGTAAAACGTTCGAGGCCTCGTGTTCGACCACGAGGGCCTCTTTAGCCATTTTCCCAAATTTAATAAACCTTTAGCTTGCGATCGATAATACAGGACTTCACCCGTGCGAGTAAAGGCTATAATTTATCAATTATAGCAAAATTAGGTACACTGAGAGAAAATTTTTTATTCAATAGTAATAAAATTTTATTACTTTGTAATAAAACGTTTATTTGGCTAATAAAGGGGAAGGGGAAATAAACAAGTATAGGTTAGGTTAGAATGTCTCGTTGAAACATCTTTATACTATTTATTTGTTAAAAGATTTTATTGTGAAAATATATTTGAATATGATATAATTAATTAATAATTAATAAATATTAATTTTTTTTTTTGAAATTATTTGTTTTAATGACTTAATATTCGTATTAAAAACACATATTAGTATTTAAGAAAATTTTATTAAATACTAATAAAATTTTTATTAAATACTAATAAAATTTTATTCATAGGGAATATAATTTTATTACTATTAACTAAGTTTTCTTTTCAAGTCCAAATAAACTTTTTTATTACTATTAAATAAAATTTTCTCTCAGTGTATCATGACAATGATTTACGGTAATGTATACAAACAATAATAATAATAATAATGAATTACAAGCAATTCATACGAAATATCTGAAATAAAAATTAAATTAATTCTTAAATTAATAATAATATTAAAAATTTCAAATATAAATAATAATAATAATAATAAACTTAATAAATAAGTACAAAATAATAAAATTGAGACACACATCGAGTGTGGATCTGTTGCCAAATTTTAGGCGCAGGGAGGGGCGCGCACAGGGAATAAAAACCCTGTGACATATTCAAAATAGATTTTTTTTATATTTTTAGCTACGTATTTTTTATCCCATAATAAAATTGAGATGAAATGTATGTGAAACCAATTTATTCGTGATGTGATTGGTCGAAAATAAATATTCTCATTCTGATTGGTTGAAAATGAATATAATATACATAAACGACACATAAATATATCATGACAATAAATATGAGGCGCGCGCTTGCGCGCGAAAATTAAATTCTAGTCCTAATATAAAATTGAGATGAAATGTATGTGGCATCAAACTATTCGTAACGTGATTGGTCGAATATATCATAAACATGAAAATATATGCAAACTCTATAGTCAAGACGCGCGCGAAAATTTAAATTCTAGTGTATTTTAAAATATATCTTGAATATATCTAAAATATATAAAATATATATGAAAATCGGCCAAAAGTTAGTTACTAAAAATATATCTATAATATATATTTTTTATAGATTTTTAATATATTTTTTATATATTTCGAAATATATATTATTTATATTTTTTTTTTTCATGAGGGTACCTAGACTCAACAAATTAAATTCAATTGTTTGTAGGAATTTCCAATCGTTAAAGATCCAGACATATGCTAAATGCTTAAGGAATCTTTTTGCATGTCAATAGCTTTTATAATATAATAAATTTAAAATGTATTTAAATAAGATAATTACAAGATTGTAAATTTAGTATTTAACTTGCAAATAGTTTGAGCTTATTTTTTATTGTTTTGCTCCAAACAACTTACCCTAGTTCAAGATATATTGTAATTATCTGTCTAGCCAGGTATGGAATTTCTAAATTAATGTCTGACTGAAGGCCCTGCTCTAAATTTCTCTACTATTTGTTACCAAATTTTTCATTTAAAGAAAATATTTTTGGTTTAAGTAAATTAAACTTGATCCAAAAATTTTTTTACAAAATTATTGTTTGTGATATAGGTTAATTTTTTTAGAGTAAAAGAACAGAAAAAGTCGATTTTATTAATTAGTAAGTTGTTTGAGCCATTAATTTTTTATAAAAGCTCAAACAATCTAATTGACTTTCAAAAAATTTATCTATTATATAGAAGTATATAAATCTTTATTTCTTAATTACCTCCTTGTCAAGGAGCTCTAGAATATTTTACCGGTAAATAAAACTCTCGTTTTTCCATATTTACTTTCTCAAGTCTTATCCTTAAATTACTTTATCATATCCATCTCTCGACCTTCATAAATCAAAATATTATTTCCTACGCTGTCCAAAAGATCCCAATGAAAATTTAACCGGAAGAACGGAATAGAAGCATTTGAGACACCTAGAGAGAAATTAAATTCACAGCATGCTTCAGAAATTTATTAAGTCAAGATCATACACGGAAAGAACAAGATTATACTGGATATAATCCCAGATTATACCGAGGGAAAAAAAATTCAGATAGTAGCTAGTATAATCCAGATAACAATGAGTATAATCCAGATTACAATGAGTATAATCCAGATATTATTCAGTATAATCTGGATTATACTAGCTACCATCTTGAATTTTTTTTCGCCTCAGATGTCACTGAGTATAATCTGAGATGGTATCCAGTGTCATCTTGTTTTTTCCGTGTATGAACCAATTAATTTCAACTAAACAGTGACTGCTAAAATTTACAGCCAAATTTTTAAACTTTAGTCAGCTAATTTAGAAAAATTTTTCTAGCAGTTATTATTATTAGAATAACCGATTTTTTTTTTTCTTTATCTATTACACTACGAACTTGTAAAGATACCGATGTGTAGGTCGCTAACCATTCATGCATGATCCATATAAAGTAATATGCCGTACACGAAAGCATCTTAATGCTTGCACGTCAACTATATTAAAATTAATGATCTGGTGCTAAATTGTTCAAGATTTAATGTTATTTACCTTTTTAACTTCTTGCCATAAAAACTTAAAGTCTTCACAAAAAAAAAAAAGATTTGTTTTCGTCGAAGTTTTATCGAATAAGAAAAATTTAAAGTCTTCAATAAAAAAAAAAAAATCTCTGAATTTTAAATAAAAATAAGATCAGAAAAACTCTATAAAAATTTTAAAGTTTATCATTTTAGACAAGCAGAACTAGGGCTTCATGCATCACCCTCAACTTTTCGTTGAGCGTGTTTGGCAGAATAACAAAATCCTCAATAAACTCGGACCCAGTTTTAAGAACATCAGTGATACCCTAGTTAACTTAGCGATCACTGTTGCCAAAACATAAATAATGTAAAGGAAATAAAAACTTTTATGAAACATAAAATAATTTTATTGGATATATCTTCGATGGCATTGTGAAAGATGATAACTGATTTTTTTACCAATTTAAACTTTTTACTCTCAGAATATTGTTAATATTATTCAAATAATTTTATTTAAGATTACAATACAATCTTGTTATATTTTATTCCGCGTCAACGCGTCATATTTCTATTTTATTCAATAACTTCTTCTTCCGATAGGAATAAGATTTAACTGAAAAAAAAGTAGTCGATTTTATCACCCAGTACATAATCATTAAAGTTTTTTCACCTCTTACGAATAAAAAATATATTATATCCCATCGTGACATTATTTTTTTGTCCGTTCTTTTTTTTTTCATCGCTGAAATTTAGCTTTTCCCGTTTTTCACGTCTCCTTACTCGTCCATTTTTTTCGAATTATTTTTCTCGTTTCTAAAATAAAAAATTACTAGATTATGGTAATGATAAGAATAATTTTTCTACCATCTATCTTTTTATGGTTGTATAGAATTACATAAAAAAATTAAATTATATAATCAAAGTATTTTTGCATTTGCACAAATTTGTAGATCTACAACGAGTGAATAAGTGGATGAAAAGCGCTTTGTAAGAACGGGGAAGAGGGTATGGGTAATGAGTAGAACATTCAGACACGTACATCTATTCATTTTGTGGCTTTTCCCGAATACGCGATTAACATTGTCGTGTTAGTTGGGAAATACACTTTCATACAATACAATAGAATAATATAATACAACACAATAACTTGGCTCTTTCCAAATGATCGAGATCACGAGTTAACCTCTCGTGGAAAATTCAACGATGCATGTTCACATTGATAGGATGAACTATTCTTGCGGTGACGAGTTTACGGTTCTCTGCAATTGCAGTTTTCATTGGAATTTAATTTATCTATTGATGCGACGCATCAGTCAGAGATACGGTCGCTAAATTGTCATTCGATACAATGAAGAACTTTCTACAAGCTCAAACTCACATACCAGTATAAATATATACCTGTCACTCTTTACTAATTAAGCTATTAACTGTCATTAATAAGGAGGTCCTTTCGCCGCCAATGTAAAATAAAAAATATTAGATTATGAGTAAATTCAATTTTTTTCTAATAGTTAAGGTCCTTATTTATCTAATAGTGAGGTTTAAATTATACTTTACCGGACAAATTTTTGAAAAAATAAAATTTTTAAATGTTAGTATTTGTTCAGAGTCTTACGAGAAAGTCAGTCGTTTGCAGTATTTCTCGAATTATATACTATCAGTTATGGATTAGAAGAAGTAAAAAAAAATCTAAAAATTACATTTTCGAAATATTCAGGTTTCTTTTTTTGCAATAAAATATATCAGTTACCGAGATATTTATTGAGAAATTAATATTTAAAAATCACAAAAAATTCTCAAGTAACCTACGTTAAAATGGAGTCAAAACATTTGGCAACGTTGCGTAGCGCGCGAGCTTCAGACCATTCAATAAATTCAAACTAATTTATTTATTTACACTGACTGCAAAAACTTAAACGTGGTTAAGGTTATATTGTGCAAATGAAAATGTAAACAACCGAAGTACAGCGTTGCCAAATCACGGACAGGTTACTAGCAGTTGATTTGAAAGAGTCAAATTAATTTTTGTATTTAACTATTTTTTTTTTGTTTTATTTTCAAAATTTCAACGATTAATGCCTCATATACTATTTATTATCTAATTTTAGGAATTTTTATGGGTTTCTTTTTTTAATTTATCGTATATTGACTACTACAATTGTTTTGACTCAACTGGAGCGAAAGGATTTCCTTATCGCTAATCAAATATTTGTTTGATATTATTTGTCAAATAAGTAAGTGTACATAATTCTACAATCGTAAATAAATAAATATTAATCATTGAATGAATCGCTCTATTTTACGATTCAATTTTATAAAATTATCATCTATATTATTAAGAGAATAAGAAAAATTTTGTTTCTATAGTCACTTGATAAACTCGGTTTTTTTTAGTGAAATTTAGTGTCATTACAAAGGTCTTGAATTGAATTTGTGCCTTTGCAAAGTTTTTTATCATTCTCATCAATAGTTAATTTATTATGATAAGTATTTAAGCTGCATTCGAAAATGCTCTATCTCTAGATACATAATTAAGAAATGACCTTGTATCTTGTAAACTATTAAAATTTTCGAAGATATAAGCTCATTCCGACATTACACTCATCGAGACCTTTCATTTGAGTACCCACATCAATTTTTCATATATTTATATATATTATATATATGTATATATGAAAAATATATCAAAAATGTATGTGAGTACTCAAATGAAAGCTCTTGATGATTGTAACATCGAAATGAGCTTATATCTTTAAAAAAGTCAATAGCTAAAAAAGTACAGTGCAATTTAACAAATATCTTGTGAACCATTGACATTTCTTAAGATATAAGCTCATCCTGATGTTACACTCATCGAGACCTTTCATTTGAGTACCCACATTAATTTTTTATATATTTTATATATTTCATAAATATCATATATATAAAATATATGAAATATATATAAAAAAAAACATGTGGGTACTCAAATGAAAAGTCTCGATGAGTGTAACATCAAGATGAGCTTATATCTTCAATAACATCATTAGGTGACAAAAATACAACATCATTTCTTAATTATTAATATTTTTAAAGATATAAGCTTATGCGATGTTACACTCATCGAGACTTTTTGTTTGAGTACCCACATAAAATTTTTCATATATTTTATATATATGAATTTGTAAAATATATAAAAAAATCTTGTGGGTACTTTAATGAAAGGTCTCGATGAGTGTAACATCGCAATAAGCTTATATCTTTAAAAATATTAATAATTAAGAAATTACAGTGCAATTTAGCAAAAATCATTATTTAATTTAATAAACCAAAATTTTATATTATTTATAGTTAACAAGTCACGGCAGTCACATAGTGACTGCAAGGTTGCTAGTATATGTTATTTTTTTTATAAGTGTTTTTTTGTGTTAAGACTAGATCTCTTTTAATTATTTATCAAACGTGGAGATTAAAATAATATTTTAAAGCTCAATTTTTTTGCTTTTGATAAAAAAAAAAAAATTTTTAATAAAAAAAATTTTTTTAATAACTGACTAGATGAAACATTTAGCTGTGAGAAGGTCGGGGCAACGAGCAAAGTCTGTGTGCCGACACACGAGCGCCAAAAGCTTCATCCACTTAACTCATTTTTAAATAAATATATCATGTAAAAAAAACGTCTGATCATATTATATTGTGAAAAATAGTAAATGCAAATATTTATTTCCATAATAAAATATCATTGTTAATTAAAAAATTATTTTATCACGATATTGTATGAAATATTTACTCAGATTGTCTAGTTCTTGTTAAATTAATACTGCTGAACTATAGCGATCGAAATTAAAGTTAATTCAATGAATCAATACTTCTTCGTAGTATAGAAGTGAGTAATGGCCGACTTTTTTCGCACGGGTAACTAATGGAAAGCAATCATCTCAATGTCAGACAATTAAATACGCATTAAGCTCTTGACTGAGAAAATATTGATTTAAGAGTAAAATGGTTGATTCTCAGAATTATTGTTATTAAATATTAAAAAATTCTATCGTACATCAAACAAAAATGTCATTGGCATTTGTTTACTTCCACCGTTTTGAATTCTGTAGACACAAAAAGTGAATAATCAATTATTGAAATTTTATTTGAGTTGGCAATTCTATTCGCTTGCAAATTGAAGAACAAACAAACTAAAACTTTTATTTTTGCCGAGCCATGAGACTTTTGAAATAGAAAAATAGTAATCTGCACATGTTGAGCCGCAGGAGTTTTCTTTCGAGGATTTAGTAACACCCAAGTTAAGCAGGGATAAGACCGGTGAAAAAGGTCCGAGCAAAGATTTCGTTAAGTTTGTTTTCTTTTGGATTCATTTAACATTTCGTTTAAGCGATGGAAAAATATTTTAATTCTGAAGTTAATTGAATTTTTATAAAGTTTTTAATTTTTTGTCCAATTTAATCCAACGATTAATTAAAAATTCTTGATGCTTATAAAGGATCTGCTTTTATACTGTCTGCATAGTTATTTAGTCAACTTAATCTTAAGTGTAAGTCATTTCAATTAAAAGCTGTTTAATATAATAAATTTGAAATATGCAATGTCAAAGAAAATTCAAAGTTACAGTGTCAAGATGAATTTAACATAAAGCTAACACACAATCTTAAGATTAACAATCTATTTCTTGTGTTCCGTATTACATAACTATGCTAGATCACATATCATGTCGGATTTATATATGGTTTACAGAAAGTCAGCGGAAAATAAGATACTAAAAAAATATAAGAATTGCCAAGTCACGTTGAGATTACAAGATATAAAATCACAAGTGAGGATATTCTCTTTTTTGCTGCAACTGTGTTATTTTATTTATTATTGAATAATTAATTTTTAATCTTTATTTATTTATTTGTAAAAAAATGCCCTCGGCAATTTACAGCAATATGTTACATTTTCATGTATAGAATGTTTGGTAATGATTTTAAACAATAAATAACATCTTTATAGAGAAGAATAGATCTCATTCCTATGTAGAATGGTAACCATTACTATGCTACATAGTAACGAAGATTTTTCCGAGAGTTCTGTCTAAATTTGTTGATAAAAATCTTAAAAATTGTGATAAAAATATGAACAACCACCCATTCGTTGCGGAATTAAATTCTGAACATATTGATGTTGTTTTTTTATTTTTTTGATAAAAATTTCAATTTGTTATAAACAAAAAACATAAATAAAATAAAAAATCTCAGTTTTTTGATCGGAAAAAAGATTCTTAAAGAGGAGAAAATTTCTGAAAATAAGTCTTGACTCCCGGAACTCTAGCTTGAAAAACAATATTTTTTACTTAATGTTGAAAATAAGGTTCCGCGCAATTGCCGTCGTATTTTAGCATCGGCGCAGCCATGTGACAAAAGTTTTAACATTAAATAAAAATTATTGTTTTTCAAGGTAGAGTTCCGGGAGTCGGGACTTTTTTTCAGAAATTTCCTCCTCTTTAAGGATCTTTTTTCCGATTTTCGATATCACCTATAGTTATTGAATTATTTACGAAAAACTGAGATTTTTTATTTTATTTATGTTTTTTGTTAATAACAAATTGAAATTTTTATCAAAAAATAAAAAAACAACATCATTATCTTCAGAATTTAATCCCGCAACGAATGTGTGGTAGTTCATATTTTTATCACAATTTTTAAGACTTATCAGCAAATTTACAGAGAACTCTCAGAAAAATTTTCGTTACTATGTAGCATAGTAATGGTTACCATTCTACAAAGGAATAAGATCTATTCTTTTCTCTCCGTGTAGATTTAAGAAATTTAAGAAATTCAAGGAATTTAAAAAATTTTTTTAAATTTTATAATAAACATTATTTTTTAAAAAATTATTAATTTAATAATTTATGTAACTTTTCCAGTCCAATTTATTGCGGCGGAGAATTATTGAAAACTGTCCAATTGGCAGGCGTGTTTCCCGATAGTAAAACTTTCGTCGATCTTTATCAACTGCACGATCCGTCAGTGACCTTGACCAAGTAAGTTATAAAATGATATAATATAACATCAGTTCTAATAACAATGATAACTCTTGTTTGATTCTTCATTACAAAATCAAATAAAAATAATAGATAAAAACATTAATACTCTAAGCAATTATCTCATCATAATATTTACAAATCAGATTATTTTCTTATCGTAAATAAATTTCTAGTAATTTAATTAAATATTTATTTTGAAAGATAGAAATACGTCTTTATTTACTTAAACTTGACATTAAAAATAATTATAATTACATATTACTAATTCTAATTATTATTTGTTTAATTTCAATTCACGATCAAAAATTAAACTAAATTAAATTATGGATATTTTGTACATAAAAAATATGATAAAATTTATTGTAACAGAAAAAGATGATATTTATAAACATAAAAAAACTTTATTCACTTTATTAGCACTCTTGAATTGTTGAAGTGTAGTTTCATCGCTCGATTTTACGCTTCAGCATATAAATTGTTATCGATACTATCTTTCACTTTTTCACCGCTCTTCATACTAATTCCCATTTCTTTGATGTATATGTCGTTGGAAATAAATAAAAGCACCCTTCTGTAGTCAATCGAATTTTTCGCGTAAAAAAAGTTTGACTGAATATTTACATAGCAATAAAAATCAGTAACTATTGTTTTAAGTTTTTACATATTTGTTTACTATTTTTGATTGAATAAAAATAAATATTGAGTCTCAATTGTGTACTTTCAGTATTTTCTTTTAATAAATATTGCCATGCCTTGAATAACAAAATAAATAAATATATGAATGTATTTATTACTGAAATAAAATAAACAATAACGTTTTGAACTAATATTTTAGTTTCGAAAAGCTCATGTCGGCAACAGGAGGTAAGCCGAATAAAACGCAAGTCTCGAAATTCGTAACAGAAAACTTCCACAGAAGCATTGACGTACTACCCTGGACGCCGCCTGATTGGCAATCAATCCCCGCAATACTTAAGCGCATCCAGGACCCGAAATTTCGAGGATGGGCCAATCATTTAAACAACGTCTGGCTTAATTTATCCCGACAAATG
Source organism: Cotesia congregata (assembly GCA_905319865.3). Classification (NCBI taxonomy): domain Eukaryota; kingdom Metazoa; phylum Arthropoda; class Insecta; order Hymenoptera; family Braconidae; genus Cotesia; species Cotesia congregata. The sequence continues at coordinate 14,536,079 of CAJNRD030001120.1, forward strand.
TCACCGGATATAATAGCGCGGCCGGAAAGATTCAGTTCTATTCCTCTTGAAAATGGATTTATTGTCCCTGGTGGAAGATTTCAAGGTTCGTCTTATATCGATTTCGAATAAATTTATATATTTATTTACTGCGGAGTACTTTATAAAAAAGTGTTGCCGCTCCTTTATTCAATAAAATGGTGAATTGCGAAGAAAGAGACGTTTCTTATTCCTATTTATTGCAGAAATTTACTACTGGGACAGTTATTGGGTTCTTGAAGGACTTCTTCTCTCTGGTATGAAAGAAACGGCAAAAGGAATCATTTTAAATTTCATATCTATGGTGAATAGATTTGGCTTTATTCCAAATGGTGCTAGAGTTTATTATTTGATGAGAAGTCAGCCTCCTTTACTTATTCCAATGGTAAGTTTTCAACTTCTTAATTGTTATTATTATTATTATTATTATTATTATTATTATTATTATTATTATTATTATTATTATTATTATTATTATTATTATTATTATTATTATTATATTGTGAAACTTTAAAATTTAATAACAATCAGAATTTTCATAATCTCTGAAATCTTTCGACTTATTGGAATATTTATCAAAGTAAAATGCACATATATTTTTTATAATATGGTTAGTAAGGTTCTTTTTAACTTGCAAAAGTTATTATTACATTCATTTTAAAATTGATATTTAAAAAAGTTAGACTGAAGATTGATTTAAGTTTTTTTTTTTTGATAAATTAACTCCTTTAAAAGTTTTTTAAAGTCGAAATTTAATTTTTAGTACAAGTTATGATTTTTTTATTTAAATAATTTGAGTTATATTTTTTAAGCGTATTATATTGAAAAAAATTAAAGTATATTTTACAATTAATTTTTATGTTCAATAAATTAAAAAAATAAATTACTAATAATATTTTTACGAATTTTTTAAGCTTCTTTTGAATTTGTAAAAGTCATCTATATTATTAAAAGAATCCCTAGCGGATCGCTATACACTAAGTATACACCAAATATACACGGTGTATACGCGACGTATATACACTGAGTATACACCAAGTTTACACCAAAAATTTTTTTTAAGTCCCATTTTCATAAAAATTTCTAAGTGTTGTAAGCAAAGTCAAAAATTTTTTAAGTGTGACTGGGAAAAAATTTTTTTACAACCAAAATAAGTGTTTCTGTATCGACTGGAAATAGCCTGAAACGAATCAACAACATATAATCAAATATATTCAATTCTAAATATATTAAAAACAATAATCAGAATTACATAAAGAAAATAATTTTCAATTATTTAAAAAAATCTTTCAAAAGCCCCAGTAGTTGAACATTAAACTGTGACAGGCTGCAGTACTTGAACACCTCTGTACCAGAACTTGAACAATCATTTAGTATGGCTTTAGACACTTTTTGTTAAAATAAATATAAAAGATTTTAGACCCAAAAATAAGTATTTATTATAAATGACATTAAAGTTAGCAGTCACTTGACTATTTGTTAATTTTTTTAGCAAATAAATGAATTTATTCCAAAAAATTATTTTTAAAAAATTGCATTTTTAATTTTTTTTAATTTAAATGGGAGGTATACCTGAACAGCTAAATTAAATATAAAAAAATAATTAAAACTCATTATTAACAACAGAATATTTTGCAAAATGATCTATATTTTTGATTAGTTAAGTTTTTTTGATGAATTCTCAAATATTTTGGGTTATTTCGCCATTTTTCTATTGTTGTGATATCATTTTCATTCAAAAATGGATACTAATCGACACTTTCAATGATCCCGTCATTAGATATTAAATAAAATATAATATTTAGCTTTGACATTAAAAAATATTTCTTGTATCATTAACTAAGACATCAAGTTATCTTAATATACATTAATTATAAATGTTTACTGCCGGAGTTTTTTAATAATATAAGAATTTCCAAACTGTTCAAGTACGAGGGCCATTTTTAAAATTGTTCAAGTACTGGGTACTTTACCTAAAAATATTAATTTTTTTTCAAAATTTGATTTTTTTTAATTTCAATTTTTTTTTTTTTAATTTTTTTCACAACTTTTGTTCTGAGGACTTAAAAAATTTTTTTTAGTGTATACTCGGTGTAAACTCCGTGTATATTGTGCGCATATACACCGTGTAAATTCAGTGTAAACTTGGAGTGTATTTGGTGTATACTCAATATGCACTGAGTATACACCAAATAAACCCCTAATTTACACTGACACTAAGTATACACCGAGTTTACACTAAGTTTACACGGTGTATATGGATCTGCTAGGGATAAAAAAAATTTTATCTCCAGGATAGTCATATAATAAAATTGTTTTTTTTTTTTTTAGTGAAATTTAGTGTCATTGCAAAGGTCTTGACTTGAATTTGTGCCTTTTCAAGGTTTTATATCATTCTCATCGATAATCAATTTATGATAATAAGTATTTAGACTACATTCGAAAATACTCTATCTCTAGATACATAATTGAGAAATGACCTTGTATCTTGTGAAATATTGACATTTTTAAAGATTTAAGCTCATCCCGATATTGCACTCATCGAGACCTTTCATTTGAGTACCCACATGCATTTCGATATATTTTTCATATATACATATATAATATATATAAATATATGAATATATATAAATATATAAAAAAATGATGTGGGTACTTAAATGAAAGATCTTGATGAGTGTAACATCGGGATGAGCTTATTTATATCTTTAAAAATATCAATAATTAAGAAAATGACCTTGTATCTTGTAAACTATTGACATTTTTAAAGATATAAGCTCACCCTGACATTACACTCATCGAGACCTTTCATTTGAGTACCCACATCAATTTTTCATATATTTTATATATTTATATATATGTATACATTTATATATATATATGATATATATGTATATATGAAAAATATATCAAAAATGCATGTGGGTACTCAAATGAAAGCTCTTAATGAGTGTAACATCGGAATGAGCTTATATCTTTAAAAATGTCAATAGTTAAGAAAGCACAGTGCAATTTAACAAAAGTCATTATATAATTAAGTAAAATTTTATTTATTTGTAATTTACAAGTCTCGGCAGTCACATAGCGACTGCAAGGTTGCTAATCAATACATTAGCTTCAAAATTCACATCTATAAATTAGACTAAAGATTGACTTAAATTTTTTTTTGATAAATTAACTACTTTAAAAGTTTCTAAAAGTAAAGATTTAACTAGTAGTAAAACTCTAGATTTTTATCTTTAATCATTTTAATACATTTTTTAACTGTATTCTTAAAAAAAACATAAAAATTAAATTATATTTAGTTTATTTTTATATGTAATAAATAAAAAAAAATAATAATATCATTAAAAGACACTAATGAACGAATATGTATAATAAAAATTAATAAAATGATGCATTTACAAAGTAGTAGCCACAACTACCAATAAAAGTGACCTTACATAAAATTTATGTATGAGTCTCTGGGTAGAAATAGGATAGTCCCCAGAGTGTGAAACCAGAGGCCGTTGTCCTAGAATTTAATATCTCTCAAGCTTCCAGAATTCACATTAATTCTTTTCTACTCTTTGCTTCTTTACTTCTACTTTGATATTTTTTCTGTAGCTTCCTGGTTTATCTGTCTTTCAAACAAAAAAAAGGTTTGGACGTAACTAGTAAAAAAGTTCCTTGAATTAATAAGCAATTAATTCAATCCTCGTTCACAGATTCTAATTAATGTTTGAATACACTTAAATCTAGTTTATCTTAGCGAAAGTAGTCGAGCAAATAATTCCAAATTGTAATAAATTTCAGGTTGTATATTTATTTCGAATTTATGCTGATGAGCGTAAAATTTTGTTCTAGCATTATTTACTTTTTTATTAAAACTAGAATTTAAATTTACGCACGCAAGCGCGCGCCTTGACTATAGAGTTTGCATATATTTTCATGCTTATGATATATTTGACCAATCACGTTACGAATAGTTTGATGCCACATACATTTCATCTCAATTTTATATTAGGACTAGAATTTAATTTACGCGCGCCTCATATTTATTGTCATGATATATTTATGTGTCGTTTATGTATATTATATTCACTTTCAACCAATCAGAATGAGAATATTTATTTTCGACCAATCACATTACGAATAAATTGGTTTCACATACATTTCATCTCAATTTTATTATGGGACTAGTATACGTTGCGCGCGCAAGCGCGCGTGTGAATGTTGGTATGGAATTATCTATATTTTCATGCTTATGATATATTTGACCAATCACATTACGAATAAAATGTCTTCATCAATGTATATATTTTCATATTTTTCATCTAAATTATTTTATATTATATTAGGATTTTTATACGCGTAAAATTTATGAGATAAAGGGAGCCAAGTTATTTTAATAGAGAATAAACAGTGGATAACTTGCCAAGCGTGTTGATAGCAACGGAAATTGTAATGCAAGCTGGTGAATGGCACGTATAATGTTGCTATCAAGAGCAATACTTGTAAAATGTTTGCATGAATGTCAAACATATAATATCGGATTTCAGTTCATAGAATCGAGCTTTTCTCAACAAACTTTCATGTCACGTAATAATATGTTGACAGTAACAGTCAAGTGATACCAATGTTTGTCATACTAGATATTTGTCGCTGCATATATGTACTGCAATACCATTTCAAAGAGATAATTTACCATGATGGTAATTGATTACACGGGATTATTTTCATTATATGACATTAAGTACTTTTTTTTATTGTTATTCAGAAACTACACGGAGAAAATTTTATAGTAGAATTTATTAATGACATCAAAGTTAGCAGTCGCTTGACAATTTTTTGATTTTTTTTAATAAATAAATTTGCTCCGAAAAATTATTTCTAAAAAATTGGATTTTTTATTTTTTTAATTTTCTAAAAGTCAATTTTTTTTTTTTCATTTTAATTTATTTGTGAAAAAAAATTCTTAAAATTATAAAATATCTGCTAAATTAATTTTCATAGTTTATTATCTAGTTATTTTAAAATCTATTAACTGAATTCGATAGTAGTAAATATTATTTAAATAATTAAGTAAACCATCTGAATTGTAGTATTTACCATCCTGATGGTAACTACTACTATTATGATGGTAATCACAATCAGTAATAATAACTATTATTATTTTAATTAGTTACTACTATTATCAAAATCGTAATTCCTAATATAACCTGATGGTTGATAGTTCCATCAGTAATAATAATAACTACTATCTAAGCTAGTAAAAAATATTAAAAAAATTAAGAATCTGCGGTAGCGTGGATGCATTTTTTTTGAAAAAAAATTTGAAATTTCCAAAAAAAAATCAAAATTTTCAATAAAATTCAAATAAATCAAATTTTCAAAAAAAAATTTTGAAGGGAATTTAAAATATTTTAATATTTCAAAAAAAAAATGTACA
>CAJNRD030001120.1:14551701-14593748 GCA_905319865.3 Cotesia congregata
ATTTTTCATATATTTATATATAATATATATATGTATATATGAAAAATATATCAAAAATGTATGTGGGTACTCAAATGAAAGCTCTCAGTGAGTGTTACATCAAGATGAGCTTATATTTTTAAAAACGTCAATAGTAAAAAAAGTACAGTGCAATTTAACAAAATTCATTATTTAATAAAGCAAAATTTTATTTATTGATAGTTCACAAGTCACGACAGTCACATAGTGACTGCAAGATTGCTATTTATACATAAATCGAAAAATATTTTAAAAAGATCTGACATATTTTTTAGAGCGTTAAAATATACATTTATGATTTGACCCAAAAGATGAAATGTAATTATGATTTATCGACGAGCATCAGAAATTTGATTTTTAAAAATTGGACTGAAAAAAATAAAAATTTTTCAATACACATAAAAAAGAAAAATGTAAAAATTACTTTATAAATATTAAAAATCATCGCTTTATATAAACAAAAACTAGAAAAATTGCAGTTTGAAATAACATTTTTATAAATACAAAATTTAAATGTTAATTTTCAGAGCTTTCAATATAATATTTACATTTTACGACTTAATTTTTACAAAATATGTAATAATTACAATCCGAAACTGTAATTTTTCCAGTTTTTTATATGAAGCACCACGTTACATTATATAATGTAATTTTTCCCATTTTCTTTTTTCCGTGTGGTTGCAAAAAAAAACTGCATTTAAAAAAAACGATCTTACAATGAAAAAAATTTGTAAAAAAATTTTGCCACTTGATCATTCTCGAAAATGGAGTGCTGAAAGCTGACAGATGTTTTTATACTCTCAAACCATCTCAGAAGAGATCGATACTGTTAGAACCCTCGTGTAGATGAAAAAAAGTTCCAACCATTAGCACATTTTAATCTTTAAAATTGATATATTTATATTCAATACTTCGATAAATGATAAAATTTTTCCAGAAAATTGAATAACTTAAGTGCGCGTTATGTATACGGGTCTTAATTTTATTAGAGTTGAATAATTTATTTGTTGTTTCTGGTTAGAAGCACTTAAAATTTAATGATTTACATAGATATAATACCTATAATAACACAGCAAACTTTTGAGGTTGCTAAAGTAATCTTATATAAGCAAGTTTTATAAAAGCTTTTACCGTATCACGGTGGATCATTAAAGAAAATCCTTGTGACGTTAAACATTACGTAAAGTTTACAAAGGACTTTGAAAATAGTCTACATACATGGGCTTAACTCGAAGAAAAAGTTTCCTCAAGTTACAAATCACATCGAATTTGTTGTGATTTTTCTTTTATACGCTTTATACAGAGATTTAATTTTATTTTACTTCTATTTAAAAAGTACTTTATTCGACTGAATGGTCACGATAAAAAATAGCTTTCCATATCATAAAAAAGTTTTTTAGCGACATTGAGTTTTATTTTATTCGAATAAAAATTTTTATGATAAATAATAATAAAATATTTTGTTTAATTTTTCAGTACAGCGCAATCGATCCTGGAAAATACGGCGGAGGAGGTGAATATGAAGTCCAAGCTGGTTTTGGATGGACTAATGGTGTAGTGTTTGAATTTCTTGATACGTATCCAGACGCACAAGCTCCTAAAGTGTAGAAGTGATACAAAATTGATGGTAAGTTGAATTTTATACAAAAATAATTAGTATTTCTTCTCATACTTATTTCATTAATCTACCGAGTAACTTGTTAATGATTATAATTAAAGTAAGTTTTAATTGGATGAAATAGAACAAATACACTGTTGATCAAATTAAACTTCAATAGTTAACTTTAATGATCACTTGACGTTTTACTCGGAACAAATAAATAAAAAAATTTTTTTTTAATTAGTTCTTTTTACGGTAAATTGAGAAATTTGACAGAGAAGACATTATAAATTATATTCTTCTTAAATTTTAAGAACGAAAATTAATTTAACAGATATTTTATAATTTTAAAAATTTTTGTAGCAAATAAATTATGTCAAAAAATTGACATGAAGAAATTTTTGAAAATTAAAAAAGTAATTTTTTGGAACAAATTTTTTGTTAAATTAATTAAAAAATGGTCAAGTGACTGTTAATATTAATGTCATATTTTAAGAAATTAATTATTCTATTAGTTTAATATGGATTTAATTGTACTTTTGAAAAATTATAAATTTTTTAGAAAAATGCTTAAAAAATAAAATTTATGAATGAAATATAACATGGAGGATATTAAAATTGCAGTATAATAATTTTTTACAATTAGATAAGATGCAAATATATTTATTTCGGAAGAAATAAAAAAAAATTATTTTTTTAATTAGTTCTTTTTACGGTGGATTGAAAAATTGGACAGAGAAGATTATATATAAATTATAGTCTTCTTTAATTTTAGGAATGAAAATTAATTTAACAGATATTTTATAATTTTTAAAACAAATAAATTATGTCAAAAAATTAACATAAAGAAATTTTTGAAAATTAAAAATTTAATTTTTTTTATTAATTTTTTGAAGCAAATTTTTTTGTTAAATTAATTAAAAAATGCTCAAATGACTGCTAACTTAATGTCATATTTTAGGAAATTAATTATTCTATTAATTTAACGTAGATTTAATTGTACTTTTGAAAAATTATAAATTTTTAGAAAAAATGCTTATAAAATAAAATTTATGAATGAAATATAACATTGAAGATATTGAAATCGCAGTACAATATTTTTTTTAAACTAGATAAGTAAGATGCAAATATATTTATATTTAGAAATAACTTTGCAAAGAGTAAAATTACTCAATAATAACAAGTGAAACTTTATAAATAAAGTTTCTATGAAAAGATTGAAATTATTTAACTTGACGCGCTGATCAGCAGTTCGATAACTTTTTGGAAATACAATATAGTTTATAAATTACTTTTATAACATCACTTCGAGAGGTTTCAGGGAGAAGTTTATTTGCTAAATTGAATTCCATAAAGTTTGATTAAATTATTTGTTATTCTAATTAATAAGAATTCATTCAAAGCTATTCAACTTCAATTAAAATAAAAATTCCCTCTATTTCTTTTACTGTAAAATACCATGAACTCTTACGTTGAAGATTTTATCAAAAATTTTATAGAATACTATACAATTGGTTTGTTGAAGCTTGAAAAAAAATTTCATTTCAACGTACGTCAATATTCTAGAACCCAATATTTTATTCCGACCACAGAATAAAATAATTAAATTGTAGAAAGCATGAAATATTCGATGAACCGTTATGTCCTGAGAAATATAAAAAAAATTACACAACCGATTTCATGAAGAATTTTCCTCTTTTCTTCATGTTTTTCTTTTCCCTCTGTTATTATATAAGCTATTTAAAACAGTGAAATAAATCAACATTTTTCTCGTTTCAGATACAAGATTCATTTTCATACTTCACTGCGGTATTATCTTTACACCATCTGGATGGTCACAAAATCGATAAACTTTTTAGTTAAATTAAAACAATAAATATTGATATTAAAATTGTATAAATATCATAATTTCAAAAATTAAACTAATAAGTTAATAAATCGAATACAAACTGTATTTAATTAACAGCACAATTAGCTAATTTATTTATGGCTGTGTTTGTAAAAAAATTTCAAAGAATTTACTTTTAATTTTTTATTTAATTAATAGTTAGGATTAACAGTAATTAAATAAAATAAAAATTATTTGCATTTACTTTAAAAATTAAAAGTTCTCTTCATCAAATATTTATATTTCACTATTTTAATTGGATAAATATATAAAATACTTGAATAATAAAACACGTGAGTTGAAAAATTAAATTAAAAATTAATTAAAAACTTCATTGCGTTATCGTATTTTTTAACGCCTCTGTTTGCTAATTAGTAAAAATTTTCTCTGTTCTACAATTCGATGCTTTAATTTATGAAAATGTTATTCTATTAGATTATTTACGAATTCAACGAACCTAAAGTCTATTAATTTACTCATTTGCATTTAAACTCTTTTCATAAATTTAATATCTAAATCATCGGAGTAACTATAAATAGTATTTCAAAAATAAAATTTTATTTTTTTCCTTTAAACTTAATTCTTAAATATCAAAACTTTTATTGTAAATTACTTTGTAAAAAATAAAATAAAATGAGCATTATATCAAATTATATTTTAGTGATCAATTACCTTATTGAAAAAAAAAAATGTTCTCTATTTTTTTTTACCTACTTCTAGAAAGTATTTCGCAATAATAAATGCAAATTACTTATAGAGCGATAGTACACGAGTAGTGTTTGTAAATTTGATAAGGAATAGATAAATTGAGTGAATCCCGGAAAAAATTTTAAACTTATGAAAAATTTATATTATTCTATTAAAATTATTGTAAAATAAAAATTATAATAATAATAAAAATAATGAAATTTTTTTTTATTTTTTTTTTTATAAAAAAAAAATAAAAAATAGGGGTGCTTGTTTTTCAGAAAATTGTGAATAATTTTAATGAAATATAAATTTTTCATAACTTTAAAAATTTTCCAGGTCTATTTTTTCCGATTACCACAATTGAGAAGAGAGCAATACCATTATATGTTATGGACTTAAAAAAAAATTGAATTTTGGAAAAAATAAATTTTATTTGAATTTAATCCTTAAAAACTATAACTTTTATTGTAAATTACTTTGTAAAAAAAAAAATAAAATGAGTATTATATCAAATTATATTTTCAAGAACTATTTACAACTTTTTTTACCCTTATCATTATTGTCATATCCTAATTTATAAAAATCCTTTAACACAACGTTGAAGGATGCAGTTATCGACCCTTGAACTTTCATTCGTGTCACTAAAAAAAAAAATTTTTATTTTAATTTAATTTAAAGTAAAAAATAAATTTTCGATTAATAGAATTATTAGAACTGCAAATTAAAAATCGTATTATATATTACTTATATAAATAAATATATTGAAGAAATTAAATTCCAATTATAAGTCAACTCGGTGTCTTAATATTGATGAAATAATATTTCACTGCAATTGTTAGCTCCGAGGACAAAAGCTATCAGAACTAAATGAATGGATAGCATATCTGATAATTTTAAAATTATGTCCGGTTCTTTGCAGTTCTAATATCCAATATCCAATAATTAATAATTCAATATTACGTTCTCGGCCAGAACCGGATGCTAGAATTGATGGTTCAATTAATTCGGGACGTTTACCAGTTATCCATGCAGCGAAGTGATGCAATGTTGAGGAAGATTCCGGTACGTATATTGGAATCCTAAATAATACATTTTTATTGTAATCATTATAAACTAACAAGTACTACTCGGCTGCCCAATTTTAAAATACAGTAACTGCAAAATTTTTATACTTCATTTTTTTTAGTATTGCTGAATATTTTTATAATTTTTAGACCTTAATTTCAAGTAATTTTTCTTAAAAATATTTATTTTCAAGTATTTTCTATTCATAAATCAAATTTTTTATCAATGAGGCGCACAAATTTTTTTTTTTTAATAAAAAAAATTTAAAAAAATCTTTAAATTGTCAATTACTGTGTTTTGAAATTGGACAGCCGTACTTAACAAATAAATTACTTTACTTTGATTCTTGGCGACCTGATGAGAAAGGTATATGACAAACTCCGTATCCTCTCACTACATCATGACCAAAAAAATCTAAGCCGTAAACCGACAGTACTAATTGCGGCCCTAAAATTCAGAATTTTTCTTTTGCAATTTAATACCTTGCAAAAAAAATTACCAAACTTTAATTAAAGTTAAGTAAATTCTAGAGCACTTGACTAGTAGATCGCTTTAATTTATAAATTTTTAAACTAATTTTCTAGAATATATACACATTAAATAAAGTTTAAGAAGAGTTTAAATGCTATTAAATGTATTTAAATAAAGTTTTGCAAAAAAAAACTTGACGAATTAACGTAACATTCAAGCGTTTGTTAAATAGCATATATAAAACTTTGAGACTTTAATTAAAATTACTCTTGTGGTAATTGAATAGCGAAATTAAATTAAAAATTACATTTAATTCTCGATTTTTATGCAGCGGAAATAAAAAGATTAAAAATTAATTTTATTGTATGTTGTAAATAAATAATACGCAAAAGCAAAATTTTGATGAGCTCAGTTTTGTTGGTCTTTAATATTTAATTAAAATCTAATATTAGTTCCGTTTGAGCTTCAAAGGGAATTCATTTAAACTTGACTAAATTATTCTAATTTAACTTGAGCATTTTATCTCAATTATTTAATCAAATAAAGATCTTACATCCGTGAGGTGTTGTAGATTTAAAAGTTGCATCTAAAGGAAAATTCCAGGATGTTAGACGTCTGGCATCATTACTGCACTTGCTCATTTGCGTCAAACCTTCTTCAATACCCTGTTATATATTTAAAAAATATATAAAAAAAAAGTTGATAAAAAAAAACAAAAAAAAGTTAATAATAAAAAAAAAATTGTTTTTCTTACCCCAACAATATTCCATTCCGGTCCAAAGTGATAACCGTATTTACAATATGCGTTATCAATCTCGTAAAACTCTCCATATTCAATCGATCCCGTCGCACATACATAAAATTCTCCATCAGACATTTTTATTTAATTATTTATGTACTTAATAAAAAATAAAAAATGTTCTATAATTAAAAAATTATTAATTAAAAAGTTATTAAGGTTGTAAAATTAATTCAAACTACCAACTTGTGCGTAAAATGGAAACATTTGTTTTGAAATATCGGTAGCATAGCAACGACCACTGTAACAAATGTAGAGGAGCAGCAGGTGTGAAGAATGAAAAAAATTAGTCAAATATTTTCAAACATAATTTTATTAAAATTAGGAATCGTACAAGAGCATAATTACTCGAGTCGATAAAAGTCTCCTCGTCGTTTGCTGATAAATAATGTACAAATTGATTTTTTTAGCTCTATCATTATAACGATGATTTTTTTTTTTTTAATTTAAAAACACGAGTTACTGGTATGTTTCTTATATACATAATTATACTGACTGCGTTCGGCTCTAATACAATTTAAAATTCAGAGAAAAAAAAAACAATTTAATATTAACTAACTTTGTAAATATTGGTAACGGGGCGATGTTAAAATTGACCGATATTTACAAACTTCTTTAATAAGAAACTGTTTTTTTTTTTTTTTATTTTAAAATTAAATACCAAAAATATGAAGAAAAAAAATACTTGTAAAATTAACACGATATAAATAATAATGGTCATTAATATTTGAGGTAAGTATTGTCGAATTAATTGCGTTGACATGAAACGATTCATCATTGGTTACCTCAAATTTTTAAGTATCACATCCATAATTATTTATATGTTTTTAATAATAATCTAGAATGTATATTATAAATCAAGCATCATTACTATGCGATTTACAATAAAATTGCATAATTTTGTTCATTATTTTCCAATTGTTGACTACGTTCTGGCCTATCGTAGTGTAAATCAATCATATATATAAATATCATCGACTATTGTAAATAAACTGCATTCTTAACAGTATATAATTATTAATTTTTTACAGCTAGATCAGCCTACGCATAGTTATCTGCGTTAATAATTCCTGGCAAAGATGTTAGCATTCAGTTTTGAGCACATTGAGAATAATTGTTGTGTGTATTAAATCATTAACGTCCTGATGCGATTTCCTTCATACGGTTTAATGCTGATCCGGCTTTGAACCAACCGATTTGCTGTTCATTCAAGGTGTGGTTTAGCGTAATCGTATCTACTTTGCCGTCTTTATGTTTGATTTCGGCTTTTAAAGGCTGTAACAACAGATAATTATTATTAATGTGTTGAAATAATAATTTGATAGTTACCCCCACTCAAAAAATTTATAAATTCCGATAAAGAAAATATAAATCCAATTATATAAAAAAATTTTAATTAATATATTCAGATCTGCCCGAGGATGTAAAATAAAATTTATAAACAGAATGTATAAAAAATTTATCTAAAATAAATATTATAAGAATTTCATTGTAAGAGTATAAAATTTAATTTACAAATTTTTTATGTATTTTAGTTGATAAATTTTATTTTATACACTTAAGCCAATCTAAATATTTAAAATATATATAATTGGATAAATATTTTTGTTAGATATTTTCTATATCCAAAATTGTAAATTTTTTTCGTGGGGATACATGTATATAGACACTGAATCCCGGAAAAAATAGACCCGGATTTTTTTTTTTTTTGTAACAAAAAATGGAGCGATTATTCTGGGGGTGCTTATTTTTTAGGAAAATTGTGGATGTGATATTTTATAATATAAAATTTTTGTATTACCAAAGTATACAAAGCTGATTGGCGTTTAAGTATATAAATAAATAAATAAATAATAATTTTAATGAAATAATATGAATTTTTTATAACTTTAAAATTTTTTCCGATTACCATACACACTTTGCTAAACTAATACTCACTTTTCCTGGTGCAAGGTCTTTCAAACCAAGAATACTGATTTTGTCAGTTGGTTGAATTTTATCGTAATCAGTTGCATTGGCGAAAGTTAATGGCAAAACACCTTGTTTTTTGAGATTGGTTTCGTGGATACGGGCGAAGCTTTTAACAATAATTGCACGACCACCAAGGTGACGAGGTTCAAGAGCAGCGTGCTCCCGAGATGATCCCTCTCCGTAGTTTTCGTCACCAACAGCTACCCATCTTATACCGTTCTTTTTGTAATGCCGAGCGACGTCAGGAACACCTCCCCATTCACCAGTCAGTTGATTTTTGATTTTGTTTACCTCATTATTTTCAGAGTTGACTGCACTAAAATTAACAAACATATTAACTAAATTATTTCCTTCAATTAATGTCTAAAAAAAAAATATTTAAAAAAATTGTTCAATTAAAGAAAATTAGATTAAATAAATATCAAAACTAGAAAAAAAAAAAGTTAAAATTTTAATCAAAGTAAGAAATAAAATTTTTTATGTAATAGATTACCCGATGAACATGTTGTTTGAGATATTGTCAAGATGACCACGGTATTTTAGCCAAGGTCCAGCTGCAGAGATGTGATCGGTGGTACACTTTCCTTTTACTTTGATAAGAATAGTCAGATCGGTAAGATCTTTGCCGTCCCATTTGTCGAATGGTTCTAATAATTGCAATCGCTGTGATTTTGGATCAACATTGACTTTAACTTTGCTGCCGTCAGCTGGTGGAGCGTCGTAAGTCTCCATACCAGGGTCAAATCCACGAGAAGGAAGTTCATCACCTTAAAAAAAATATAAATTACAATATCTAGAAAATAAAAAAAATTTATTGATAAAATCTTATCAAATTACCGAATGGGTTGTCCAAAAGGAATTCTTTTCCGTCTGCGCCTTTGAGTTTATCAGTAAGAGGATTGAAATCAAGACGTCCAGCGATCGAAAGAGCTGTTACTAGCTCAGGACTTGTGACGAAGGCATGAGTTGCTGGGTTGGCGTCGTTACGACCAGTGAAGTTACGGTTGTAAGATGTAACAATTGTGTTTTTGTCGCCTTTCTTGATATCTTGACGGTCCCATTGACCAATGCACGGTCCACACGCATTAGCTAATACAATACCACCAAATTCGCGAAGTGTTTGAGCCTAAAAAGTCATTATTGTTACTTTATAATTCAAATTTAGTATTAAATTAATTAAAAAATAAAATACGTACAATACCGTCGCGCTCAATAGTGGCTCGAATTTGTTCTGATCCTGGTGTTACATTGAATGTTGATTTTGACTTGATACCGTGCTTAAGGGCTTGTTTAGCGATATTAGCGCACCGTCCCATGTCTTCGTAAGAGCTGTTCGTGCATGATCCAATCAAACCAACCTTGACTTCATTAGGCCATCCATTTTTCTTGGCAACTTCACCTAATGATAATAAAAATATGATTAGCAATACTTATCTATATTATTAAGGATATTATAAAATAAAAATAAAATAAATATAAAATAAAAATTATTAAGAGAATAAGCAAAATTTTGTGGTCAGTGTATTTATATGATAAAATGAGTTTTTATGGTTAAATTTGTTATCATTAGAAAGGTCTTGGTTGTGCCTTTTCAAGGTTTCATATCATTCTCATCAATAGATAATTTATGATAAGCATTTAGGCTGCATTCGAAAATGCTCTATCTCTAGATATATAATTAAGAAATTACCTTGTATCTTGTGAACTATTGAGATTTTTAAAGATATAAGCTCATCCCGATGTTACACTCATCGAGACCTTTCATTTGAGTACCCACATCAATTTTTCATATATTTATATATATTATATGTATAAATATATGAAAAATATATCAAAATGCATGTGGGTACTTAAATGAAAGCTCTCGATGAGTGTAACATCGGGATGAGCTTATATCTTGAAAAACTTCAATAATTAAGAAATTACTCTATATCTTGTGAACTATTAACATTTTTAAAGATATAAACTCACCCCGATGTTACACTCATCAAGAGCTTTCATTTGAGTACCCACATGCATTTTGATATATTTTTCATATATTTGTATATATTATATATATTTATATATGAAAAATCTATCAAAATACATGTGGGTATTCAAATGAAAGCTCTTGATGAGTGTAACATCGGGATGAGCTTATATCTTTAAAAACGTCAATAGTTAAGAAATGACCTTGTATCTTGTGAACTATTGACATTTTTAAAGATATAAGCTCATCCTAATGTTACACTCATCGAGACCTTTCATTTGAGTACCCACATCAATGGTATTGATGAATGTAATTTCGGGATGAGCTTATATCTTTAAAAACGTCAATAGTTAAGAAATGACCTTGTATCTTGTGAACTATTGACATTTTTAAAGATATAAGCTCATCCTAATGTTACACTCATCGAGACCTTTCATTTGAGTACCCACATCAATTTTTCATATATTTATATATATTATATGTATAAATATATGAAAAATATATCAAAATGCATGTGGGTACTCAAATGAAAGCTCTTGATGAGTGTAACATCGGGATGAGCTTATATCTTGAAAAACTTCAATAATTAAGAAATTACTCTATATCTTGTGAACTATTAACATTTTTAAAGATATAAACTCACCCCGATGTTACACCCATCAAGAGCTTTCATTTGAGTACCCACATGCATTTTGATATATTTTTCATATATTTGTATATATTATATATATTTATATATGAAAAATCTATCAAAATACATGTGGGTATTTAAATGAAAGCTCTTGATGAGTGTAACATCGGGATGAGCTTATATCTTTAAAAACGTCAATAGTTAAAAAATTACAGTGCAATTTAACAAAAGTCATTATTTAATAAAGCTAAATTTTATTTATTTATAGTTCACAAGCCACGGCAGTCACATAGTGATTGCAAGGTTGCTAGTAAATTTTATTGCTTTTAAATAAATAATTTACCTAGCTTGGAAATAGGGTGAGCAAGATCTGGAGTGAATGGCCCATTGACATGTGGCTCAAGAGTAGACAAGTCCAGCTCAATAACTTGATCGTATTTAGCATTGGCATCAGCAGTCAACAGACTAGTTCTAAACATGTCAGCGGAGGCAGCAATGTCAGCACGGTCTGTTGCTTTCAAGTAATCTTGCATGCGGTAATTGTACGGGAAAACAGATGTAGTGGCACCAATTTCAGCACCCATGTTACAGATTGTTGCCATTCCCGTACAACTGATACTGTCGACTCCCGGTCCAAAGTATTCAACGATAGCACCAGTACCTCCTTTGACCGTAAGAATACCCGCGACTTTTAGAATGATATCTTTCGGGCTCGTCCAGCCTTTAAGTTCTCCGGTCAATTTAACTCCAATGACCTTGGGACACTTGAGTTCCCATGGGATGTTTGCCATGACATCAACAGCATCAGCACCACCAACACCAATGCAAAGACCACCAAGACCTCCTCCGTTTGGCGTGTGAGAATCGGTACCAATCATCAGCAAACCGGGGAAAGCATAGTTCTCCAAGATAATTTGATGAATAATTCCTGATCCAGGATTCCAGAAGCCTACTCCGTATTTAGCTCCGGCGGTTTGCAAGAAAGTGTATACTTCTTTGTTCATATCTTTAGCACGGCTCAAATCTTTGACTCCTCCTATTTGGGCTTCAATCAAGTGGTCACAGTGAATTGTTGATGGAACAGCTACTTTTGGTAATCCTAGATAAAAAAATAAATTTCATCAATAATTTTTTTAATCAGGTCCAAAGGAATACATAATTATAATAATCAGGTTGATCAGACCCCAAACGCAATGTTGACAATTAATTCACTTCATTGCTACTTTTTGTCGGCCATCCCGACTTCTTTAGGCAATCTACAAAAATACATACATCAAATAAACAAATTATACTCCAATATAGTATGTCGAATATACAAATTGTCAAATAAGTCATTAAATTCCATTGTTATAATTTAATTGTAACAATGGAATTTAATGACTTATTTGACAATTTGTATATTTGACATATTATATTGAAGTATAGTTTATTTATTTGATGTATGTATTTTTATAGATTGCCTGAAGAAGTCGAAATGTCCGACGAAACATAGCAATAAAGTGAATTAATTGTCAACATTGCCTGTGTGCTCTGATCAACCTGATTATTATAATTAAAATAAATTTTGTGCAAAATTAATAGACATTAAATTTTTGATAGTTTTTAATTAAATAGTGAATTGAGAGTGATTGGAGCATACCGGAACTTATGAATTGTAACATAGCCATTTGAGCTGTGGCATCTTGCATGGCAACACGATCTGGTCGGAGTCGAAGATAGCTGGTTCCTCGTACTATTTCTTGCTTATCAGGTTCATCCAAATGGGAATATAATACTTTTTCTGAGAGAGTCAATGGGCGACCAAGACTGTAAACAAAAATAATGTAAATAAATACCATTAATATTATGATACTGACATCAGCAGATATTTGACAATTTTTTTTTATCTTTATAAAAAATTAATTCAAAACAAATAATAGTTTTTAAAAGTTTGCACTTGGAATTATTTTTATTTTCTAGATGTTGAATTTTTTCATTCAAATTTTTTCATAGAAATTTAATTATTGTAAAATTCAAAAAAATTGATAGATGCCTGCAAATTTCAGTATTTTATATTATTAAGAAATTCATGTTATTAAACATCCTTTTTTTTTTTTTTTTTTTTTTTTTTCTAAAAACTGAATGAATAATTACCGTTTCTTTACGACTTTCAAATTTTCGCTCAATTTGTCGTACGGAAGGTAGGTTGTTTGATCGAATTTTGACATTGCTACCCTTGCCGCAGCAAAACTCAATGGACTTAGACTGAAACATCTTTGCTGGATATCAGGTGTTAATCCACACAGTTTCTGTAAAATAATAAATTTTAATGAATGCATCGATTCAACTGAGTCGCCAAAAAATTAATGACACTGAGGTTGACAGATATTAAAAATTTTTTTAGAATTTTATAACAATTAAATTATTATAAAACTAATTAATTGAAAAGTTCCACTAGTAAAAATTAATAAAAATGATGACACTAAAGTTAGCAATCACTTAACAATTTTTTAATTTTATTTATCAGAAAAATTTATTTTTAAAAAATTGCATTTTTTATTTTTTTAAATTTCTACATGTCAATTTTTTTTTTTGCCATAATTTACTAGTTATAAAATTTTTAAAATTATTAAAGATATGTTAAATTAATTTTCATATAAAAATTACAAGTGAAAATTTTGAGAAGCATTTTTTTACTGTAATTGCTTTGTCAAAAAAATTTTAAAATTGACAGCTGACGGCTAACTTCAGTATTATAAAAATTAACATAATAAAGTAACAATTTTTTTTTTTATATTTATCATCACGAAAATTTATAGTCAGCATTTTTATTTTGCGCATCAAAACATTGAGATGAAAAATTATAATTGCGCAAGAGGTATCAAAATAATAATAGTAAAAATAATAAATGACATTTCAAGTAACATAAAAATAAATAGAAAAAAAATATAGTGAGTAAATAATATATAATAAAAATAACTTTAAATAATTAGTCAATTATTTTATAAATAAATTAAATGTGCCGTATTTTTATTTATAAAAATAAATTTAACTGACTGTATAATTGTCAACAGATACAAAAAGTAATTGAATATAACTTTTTTTTTCATACTTGCTAAAATGAAATTAAAGTGTAATATATTTTATCATGACACTTAAAAAACAAAATATGTTATCTTTATGATTTATTATCTTATTATCAATATTATTTGATGTTTATACAAAAATACGCTTAGTTGTTTATATATGTTTAATAAAATGGAGTAATTAGTTGAATATTTGCTTGAGATATACGCGTAAATTTGAGAAAGTATTTAGAATTCAAATATTTGTTTTAATTATAATGAAAAAAATATTGTTGTTAGGCGAAAAAAACTATAGGATAAATGGCAATGTAAATTGATACATATAAATTGACAGTAACAAGTATAAAATACAGGAGTAATGCATTACATGCGCACTTTGCATAGTGAGCATAACCTTATATCCTAAAGATTGGTACTCTGCAATATATATGCAGAACATTGAGTTATGTAAGCTTTTAAAAATATTTTTCTATTACGAGATGAACATATTTTTATTGCAAGGATACCGCTGATAAAATAGTACATATCTTCTTAATAATATTCATCTGTTAAAATAAAAATAAGTCAACATAGAAAAAAAAAGTGACATGTTTCAAATGACATTTAAACGTTTGAATATTTTTCACGGATCTAAAACATAAAATTTATAAATTAATATATATTAAAAAATGAATAAAATTACAATTAAAAAATGAAAAACCGATTGACCTAATTTTTAAATAAAATCATTTATTTTTGACACATATTGAGGTCAAGAATATAATAATGAATTTACTCTAAGATAATCTGTATCATTGAGAAAATTAAGACAGATTAATATTGGAGTTATATGAATTATGATATGATTATAAAAGAGAGTATGTAATATATATCATGTGACATGAATAAAAAATAAAAATGTTTTAATTAAAAAGAATAATCGCCTACCTGCGCCCGAAAAATTCTCGTGCAGTAAGACATTGTTGGAGAATTTGGGTCTTGAAAGACGACACAATTTATTTAATACAAATTAAAAGTTAAAGCGCACGCGCTTATATATTTTTATTGTAAATATATTATCTCTGGTATGGCAGTCCTTCTCAAACTGGCCACCAGAGAACTGAAGTAAACTGAAGAACTAAATAGAAGTTGACCTATCAATTCTGAATCTTTTCAACACGCATGCGCTCTTATGTAATATCGTTTTTTACTCTGCCAGCTCTGTCACATAATGCTTTATTAACAAAAAAAATCAATTTCGGGAAATGTATTGCTGCGCTAAACAATTTTCCATTTTTATAAAAATTAATATTAATTTAGCAGATATTTAATCATTTTTTTGACAAATAAATTGGGGTAAAAAAAATTATAATAAAAAATTGACATGTAGAAATTTAAAAAAATGAAAAATGCAATTTTTTTGAAATAATTTTTCGGCACAAACTTATCTAAAAAAAACTAAAAAATAATTAAGTGACTGCTAAATTTAATGATAAAAATTAATTTAGCAGACATTTTATAATTTTAAGAATTTTTTTAACAAATAAATAATGTCAAAAAAATTGACATTTAGAAAATTAAAAAAATAAAAAATCCATTTTTTTAAAAATTATTTTTCGGAGTAAATTTAGTTATTACAAAAAATTTTTAAATTGTCAAGTCCTAACTCGACTTCTAACTTTAAAGTCATAATTTAATGTAATTCCGTTTTTGTCACATGCATTTAAAAAATTTTTTACTTTAAAACAATTAACATTTTTTTTTTTATTTTATTTATGCATAAAAAATATTTACAACTAAATATTAAAAAAAAATATCAATCCATAAAACCGAAAAAAATTTTTACATATCCGAAGTACTCCACTTGTAAGCTTCTTCTTGAATAGCAGCGCGAGCATTCTTCGCTTCGAACCATTTTTTTTCATACCCATTACTCCTATCAACGCCATCCCAACGATGTCCTGGTTTAATACCAAACCGATTAGGCATAGAAGCATTTTGATAAATCGGTTTGGGTTTTTTGTCTTTAGCAAACTGTCGAAGAGGGTCTTCAAATTCATGCTGAATTGATCGCAGGTGAGCATCAAGGTCAGCATCATCAGCATACCTAGCCAACGGCTTGCTCATTTCATACAAGTCTTGCTTCAGTTTCTCAGCTCGGTCATCAACTTGCTTGAGTCCTCGGCCCCACTTGGCATATTTGTCATCAATTTCTTTCTGCCGCTTCTCTTTTTCAAGACGTTCTAGCTCTTCAGCTGCTAAATCACGTCGTTTACCAGTTTTCCTATCCCTCATGACTGCAGCTTGTCCAAATCCACTAACTTCAGCACTCAAACTGTTGAACATTTCCTTTTCTCTTTGCCTGTGAGCTTCTGTTTCTTCTCGTAGTGCATCAGCATTTTGTAAACCAGCAGTTTTACCATCCAAAGTCTTTTTTAGTCGACCATTAGTCTCTGGACTTCTGTCTGGAGATCTGTCTGAATTACTAGCCCATCTTGAACGCTTGCGGCCATTGTGAGACTTGCTGGACTCCCGTGAATGGTGTTTAGATTTTCTTGGAGGGCTCAAATCTGAATCCGAATCACGTCTTGTTTTCCGTAACTCACGTGAGTGGTGCTTAGATTTCCGGGGAGGACTCAAGTCCATATCAGAATTATACCTAGAGTTTTGATGTTTATTTTTTTTATCTCTGGATTTTTTTGATGCTCTCGGCGGGCTTAAATCGGAATCTGAGCTCACTCGTTGCGATGATTTGCTGGAATTTTTACGTTTTTCTGATATTCTAGGTGGACTTAAATCAGAAGAATGTCTTTTAAATTTAAGCCGTCTTTCATTTTTAGAATTGAACTCTGATTCACTATAAGCTGATAATTGGTTAAAATTATTATTATCAATATTATTTTGCGTTGAATTTACTGTCACATTTCCCTCGCCGTCATCAGCTATAATTTTCCACTTTTTTCTATCAGCAAAATCAACCGGTCCACGTTCATCAATAACTCCTACAATAATTGGCGCATCTTCTGTTGCATTTATGATGTCGAACTCAGCATCGTCCATTGGACGTATATTGTCGAGGTTGATGTCATCATCAATGATTTGAACTCTACAGAATAAAAAAAAATATAATTAAAATTTTTATTAATAATTTTACATAAAAAATTTAAAATTCTGATTAATTAATATGAATATTTAGCAATAACATTGAATGTGGACGTTTTCAAAACGTTGAAAGAAATAAACATAACCTTAGTCAAGATAATAAAAATATCTGTTATTAAAAAATAAACCAAAAACTTACGTTGGATTTTTAATCTTCTTTTTTTTTATTTTCTTCTTTTTATCACCACCACTGAGATATTTTTTTAAATATTCCTTCTGACTTAATTTTTTAGATTCCATATTAATAACTAATGATTTATAAAATGTACACAGTAAGCATTGAGCACTTGAACAGTAATGTTATGAATGTTATGAATTGTCTAATTACCACCTTATGTAGAGCCAAATTCGCTCGTTTGAGAACAAGGTGGCGGTAGTGTCGTTTTACCACTCCTCTTTGAAAATGCGCGCGTTTTTTTTTAAAAGCTACAGCTGAAATCCAATAAATTATTCGAACTAAAGTGGTCTTCAATGAAATTAGCTCATCAATTGATAAACAACTATTTTGTTCACTGACTGCGAGTATACTTTCTTCATTATCAAGTCAATATTCTTAAACGTCAATTTAATCACGTTATTAAATTACACTAGTTGTTATTATTGTAAATAATATTTAAAGCAAATGATAAGTACAAATAATAATTATTCGAACTATTCTTAACAATTAATTATTTTATAATCATATTCTATAACATTATTATTATTATTATTATTATTATTATTATTAGCATTATCATCATTAATATTATTAACTGGGTTGTTAAATTTTTTTTTTTATTTTTAGAATTGAATATTATTATGAAACTTAAATTAGTCGACAGCGAAAAATTTTTATTTTTTTTTATTAAATAAATTAGCAATAAAAAAATTAAAAAAAAAAAAAATAGCATGGATAGTTTTTCAAATTTTTTACATGTGCAATTTTTTCTTTTAATTTTTTTGTAATTATTTTATTAATAAAAAAAAATTCTAAAAATTATCATCTGTCTGCTAATTTTATTTTCATAATATTTTTTATTGATTTTTTTTTATTTGAAACAAGCAGATAATAATAATAATATTGTAATATTATTATTAATAATAATAATAATAATAATAATAGTTCAAAAAATTGTTGACACTGAAAATAGCGATGACCTCTTCAAAAAAATTTTTAAGTTACATACTTTTAAATAAAATTTTAAATAAACAAAAAAAAACATACATTTGATGTTCAGCTATTAAATATATTTATTTTTTTTATTCGCTTAAAAAATTATCTGAATTTCAACCACTTTTAAATATAGTTTTTCAAATTTACAGAATTACTTTATCACAAAATTATTCAACTAATATAAGGAAAATTGATAAATTAATCACATCGTTATCAGTAAGTAAAATAAAAAATTTCATTTAGTTTTTATATATTTATCACAATAAAAGTAACCTGGAATTTTTATTTTAGAAATGAAAACTAGAAGACCGACTAAAACAAAATTATCATCATTCGAAACGACAGAAGAAGATGAAGTGCCTCGTAAAAAGCCAAGATATTCACATCACCGAGCCGAAATTCAAAAAAATGATGACAAAATGGAAGTTGATGATGTATCAGAAACATCGTCATTATCATCATTAGAAACATCACCATCAGTATCAGAATCATCGAATCTCAATAGTGCCATTCAGAACCAGGACATCAAATTGGTTGACAAATTTCTTAAACAAAAAATCAACCTCAACGTCATTCCAGAAGACTCATCATTATCATTACCATATCTTCATTTAGCTATCAAATCTAGAAATTTAAATATAATCAAAAATTTAATCGACCATAAAGCTGAGATTGGTATATTTCATAAAAATAAAACTGCTTTACACCTTGCCGTTGAACTAGGCGATATAGAAATAATAAAAATACTTCTTAAAACTAAAAAAAATAAATCTAAAATCAATGCAAGAAAAAAAGGACACGACACACCTCTCCTTACGTCCATAAAATTCGGGAACTATGAAATATTTAAATTTCTAGTTGACTCTGGTGCAAGTATAAAAATGATCATCCATCAAAACGATCTTTTGCATTATGCTGCAAAAAATAACGCTCATAAAATCGCTGAGTATTTGATAAATCAAGGAGCTTATGTTGACTCTTACATAACAAATAGATATTCACAATTTTATCAGTATACCCCATTATGCATTGCTATAATAGCAGAGAGCTTTGAGATGGTTAAGCTGCTGATTAATAAAGGAGCGAATATCAATGCCGAGACAATATACTGGAGAAAAAAACCGATAGATATGGCGATCGAGAAAGGTAATATCCAACTGTTCAAATTGCTTAAAGATGCTGGTGCTAATATCGAAAAATCCTACAAAGATGTTTCCCGTTTTCATTGGGCTGCTTACCATAATTCAGTTGAAATAGCTCAATACTTAATTAATCAAGATCTTAGTATTGATTCTTCATGTTATTCCCGTTGGTCGCAATTTCATCGATATACCCCATTACATATTGCCATTGAGCGGGAAAATGTTGAAGTAGCTAAATTTATTATTGAAAAGGGAGCAAATGTTAATATTATTGGACGAGACGGTCAGACTGCTCTTACTATTGCCATTAAGAAGAATAATTTAGAACTCTTTAATCTACTTTGGGATCCTAAATCTAAATTTATTAGTAATTCAATTAAAGTAGTGTTACCTTTGCACCAAGCTATTGCTGCCAACAATGATTTTGCGATACATTTTTTGATCGAGTTTGGAGTTGATATTAATGCTATCTGTAACTACCCAGTGTCAAAGTATTTACATTGTACACCTCTGCAGTTAGCTGTTGCACTAGATAACCTGGCAGTAGTGAAACTATTATTGGAGAAAAAAGCAGATATTAACAAGAGTACTAAAGCTATGGGGACTCCCCTTGCAGTAGCGATTGACCATGATAATTATAAACTCTATAATTTTCTAATAAAATCAGGGGCGAATGTTAAAAAGCCTCTGCCTATGACGTTACTACATAGATCTGTTAATATAAAGAATTATAATATAACGCAAGATTTAATTCAACGTGGCTTGGATGTTAACGCGTTAAATGAACATAAAGAACATAAAGAAATTTATAGATATTCTCCATTACAGATTGCAGTCAAAAGACAAAATCTAAAAATTACAAAACTGCTGATTAGAAGCAAAGCAAAAGTTAATGATGAAAGATGTATCAGAACTGCACTTGGTATCGCTTGTGAGCAGGCTAATTATGAATTAGTTAAAATCCTTGTTGAAGCGGGAGCAAATGTTAATGAAATTTCGGACGAAAGATCCCCGTTGTATTCCGCTGTCTGTAAAGGGAATTACGAAATTGTTGAGTATCTAATTAAATGTCAAGCGGACGTTAATATAAATAGTGAAAATGATTCACCTTTGCATCTAGCAGTAAAAGCTGGAGATAAAAAAATGATTGAGCTTTTACTTAAAAACATCGCCTTGGTTAATTGGTCTCACATTAGCCAATCAATTATTATGCTGGCCGTTGAAAATTTACATTTAGAAGTAATTAAAATGTTAATCAATGCTGGCGCTGAAGTAAATGCTACAAATAACAAATTGTATTCGCCGTTACGGTTAGCAATTAAACGAAATAGTTTTGATATAGTTAAATTGTTAGTCGATTTGGGAGCTGATGTAAACGCAAATGATGTTCCATTGTATTGGGCAGTAATAGAAAGAAATTATGAAATAACTGAGTACTTAATTACTCATGGAATTAAGAATATTGATCAGTGTCCACCATTTCGATACACACCTTTACACGTCGCCGTAAGAAACCAAGACATAAATATCATTAATTTGCTTCTAAAATTTAATCCTGATATTAATTTTGCCTTTAACTACCCGACAGTTCTTGGATCAGCAATTGAAACTTCCAATTTAAAATTAATTGAATTACTATTAAAATATAAAGGTTTAAACATAAATGCTCCATGTTATGATCAATGTACTCCCATCGAGTCAGCAGTTAGAAGCAATAATATTGATCTAGTGAAATTATTGTTAAAGTATCATGCTAACATTAATTTTAAAGTTGCTGAAATCAACCGATGGTTTATTTCTCATGTTGGATACGCTGGAAGTTTTGAAATGCTAAAGTTCTTTATTAATAATGAAATTTTTGAGACTAATTATAAAGATCCTAGCAATGGAGAAACATTTCTTCACTTGGCTATTAAATGTCGCATTTTCAAAAAAGCTGAATTCATAATACTAAAAGAAGACTTTGTTAATATTAACGCATTGGCAAATGGTGAGACTGCTCTCGACTTGGCAGTAAAATATGGACCGACCACAATATTATCTGATCTTTTATTAGATTCTGGAATTGATATAGGTGTTATACAAAATAAAAAAGCTATTTCTTCATCAGTTAAAAAACATATGATTAAACTAAAAGCTAGTGGTCACACATTCAATGATTATAATTTAAATGTCGTTAATAATAACCTTAATAATGATAATTATCTCAATGATTCATACATTGAATGTTTAAAAGAAATCGAATTGACTAAAAATGTAGAGATCGATAGTACCAAACTTAGTTATTATGATATTTTAAAATTGAGTCAACACGATATTGCCGTACGGTTGAATCAATTTAGTGGTAAAAAGTACGATAAACGCTCAATAGTATCACAGTTTCCTTTGTATGGAAGTATGATTTATTACAAACTGATTAAAGCTTGTCAAAGAAAAGAAATTTTAATTATAAGCACGGAAAAGTTAGCTAAATTGTTATACGGTAAATTGCCGTTTGATGTAATTCTTGAAATTAATAATTATTTAAATAATTATGATCTTAAAATGTTATCTAAATTATAAATGGAAAATTTGATAGAATAAAATTTTATCCATCAGGTTTAAATGAACAAAATGTTTTTTCACATAAAATTAAATTGTATTATTTATAATAATAAATCAACAAATCGATTAAATAAAAATAAAGTTAGACAAATTATAATATTTACTCCTATTTATTTTTTACTTTCAAAAATAATATTCTATTGACATTTTTCACTTTCAGTAAAAGCAGTAATGAATAATTTTTCAATCAAAAAAATTATATTGCAATATTTAAAAATATATCTTTATAATTTGAACTTTAACAATATTTATGACTTACGACTTTGTCGTAGACTTTATCTAATCAATTACTTGTATAAAAAAAAGTGCTGTTATTTTCCCGTAATATTTTACAGAAAAAAAAATTTGTAAGAGTAAAAAAATACAATACTTATGAATTAAAAAATTAGTCGATAGTTTTAGGAACTGCTTTGATCAAATCAATAAATTTTTTTAGCAAAACTGATAACAAAACCGGCTTAGAGCTTTCTAGTTTTTTATAATCTTCAGTGTCCATAACTTTTTCCATGTTTATTACCATGAAATCAACAACATAATCCATCAACAGCTTCGCACTGTGATCATTTGCTAAAACCATCATGGTAACTGCGTTTTCAATAGTTATTGTCTTGCAAAGGGATTCTTCACACAATATTTTCAATGTTTTTAATTGATACTTATTCGCAACGTCTAATAAACACGCAGCTTTATCATCTAAATTATCAACTACATCAGTGTAAATAAATCTCAGCACGTCTTTGAACACTTTAGGCTCTACATCATCGATATTTAACACATATTGTTTGCTCTCAGGAGTTTCATGTGATAGCATCGAGGCAATTGTCGGGCTTCGAGCGATTAAAATGGATTTATGAGCTCTAAATTTAATGTCTTTCACTGTGAAAGTGACATCACTACCCATTTCAGTTTTGAGAAGCTCATTGAAGTCATCGGAGATTTTAGTTTTCATAGTTTTGTATGGAATTTCTGATGTAGTTGTTAAATAATCTCCATATACGACAAGGTCAACGCTCAGAGTTAAAATATTCTCGGATAGAATGTCATTTTTATCTTCCAATAATTTATTTATTTCCAGAAATTTATTAGAACCCCAACTTTCATGGACCTTAAATATCCGAGTTGACTTTTTTATACTCACTTTTCTCTCGTTTTTATTATTCAAAACGTAAATTGAGTAATCTGCTCTAACTGCTGGCTTATTACTACTTTTTAAATACAAAAATACTGAGATCCACTCTTTAACTTTTGTATCTTCATTGTTTTTTAATTTTAAACGTAAGTACCAAACATCTTTAATATCAGATCCAGTTGAAAATTCCATTGACTCTATTTTAACATCATCTGAACTGGTAAGTGATGAATCTATAAATGAATTAAACTGATCTATTTTCCATTCGAAAATAATTTTACTTTCCTGCATGGATGAATAACTTCTCCTCATTTTTAAATAATTGTTGATGATCTGAAAATTATTTATTTTAATTAAAATTAATAAAATTTCATGAAAATTAATTTATTAGGTAGATATTTGATAATTTTAAGAATTTATTTTTAACAAATAAATTATGGCAAAAAAAAATTGACATGTAGAAATTTTATGAAATTAAGAATCAAATTTTTTAAAAATTTGTTTGTTAAAAAAAAATTAAAAAGTAGTCAAATGACTATGAAAATAAAGTTAGCCGACATCTAAAAAATTCTTTAGTATTTTTTTTATTGAAAAAATTGTTACAAAAACATTAGAATTTATAAAAAAATTTGAAAAACTGTAAATATGTAATTAAAAAAAAATATATAAATTATGGCAAAAAAAAATTGAATGTAGAAATTTTTATGAAATTAAGAATCAAATTTTTTAAAAATTTGTTTGTTAAAAAAAATTAAAAAGTAGTCAAATGACTATGAAAATAAAGTTAGCCGACATCTAAAAAATTCTTTAGTATTTTTTTTATTGAAAAAATTGTTACAAAAACATTAGAATTTATAAAAAAATTTGAAAAACTGTAAATATGTAATTAAAAAAAAATATTTTTTGTCCTAATTTGATTATT
This sequence comes from Cotesia congregata, assembly GCA_905319865.3. Classification (NCBI taxonomy): domain Eukaryota; kingdom Metazoa; phylum Arthropoda; class Insecta; order Hymenoptera; family Braconidae; genus Cotesia; species Cotesia congregata. The sequence goes on from CAJNRD030001120.1 coordinate 14,575,960, forward strand.
AAAAAAAAAAAATCAAAAAATTTAGAACGTCGGCTAACTTTAATGACATGACTAACTTTATTCTTATCAAATGATATTTTTTTTTTAATTACCTTGTATTTTAAAAATATACATTCAAAAACTCAATTTATTTATTTTTTTAATTAGTATTTGCGCTCCTCACTCCAACAAATTAAAATAGTTATACTATTTAAAAATATTTTTCACAATAATGTGATTTTGATAATAAAGATAATAACCTACAATGATCACAATTAGCTATTATGGTATTTCACATCCATTATTGCTTACAGCGCTATTGCTGGACAATTTGATAATAAAGTAAACAATAATTTCTTTGCATAAATATTTAAAAAGTGAATAATAAGAAAGATATTTTTGTTTTATTTTTTTATTATTTCTGTCTGACTGCTTTGGAGTGTCACAAACTATCTTTCTTCTCACTTTTCATTTGACTAACGTAGTAGAACTTGACGGACGTAGAACCGTTCTTGAAACATAAAGAAGGAAGTGTAGGTGACAAATTGAAATTTAACATGGGTTCAATTTTGAAAAATCATTATTTTATTTTTGCAATTATTTATAAACATGAATACCAAAGTAATAATGAAAATAACATGTCTCACTTATAATTGTAAAATATAAAATTGACATTTACACTTGAAAATCACTTACAAACTTGATTCATACGGTAAAAATAACAATTTCATTCAATTATAATAATATTATGCCATAATATTGTCAATAAATTTTAATTACTTCTTATTCTTCTTCTTTTTCTTCTGTTTTTTATTTTTTTTCGCTGGAACTTCAATCGGTATTGGCTCTGGATCTGATACTTTACGTTTTTTAACTCCAGGAACACTGAATCCAGAAATCTAAAAATAATTTTTTATTATAAAATTATTTACACTTAAGTTTATGAAAATAAAGTTAGCCGACATTTCAAAATGTTTAGAAATTTTACAATTAAAAACTTTCAATTAAACAATTAAAAAAAAATTTTTCACTTGTAAAAAACTTAAAAAACTATAAGTGCAATTTTTTATAATTATCTTTCTAGTTGTAATTTAATTAATTCAAAAAATCAAATATTTTTAGATGTTTGCTAACTTCGGTGTAATTAACTTAAAAAAAATTAAATTATTAAATTATTAAAGTTTGTATTAAATTAAAAAAAAATAACAATTTACCTCTGGCTTAACAAGTTTGAATACTAATTTTTCGTGTTGGACATTAGATCTATCCAAACTCAGTTGTACAATAACAGGATCAAATGACCTGAAGACAACATCACCACACGTCTGAGTATGCTCTTCTTCATTATAAGTAAATTTAACTCCAGACGTGTCACCTTTTTTGTTCAAGTACAAAGTTCCTTCGAGTCCGTACTTAGGAATTAGGACCTGCAACGCATTCTTACGAACAAAAAGTATGTAGCCGTCTTCATCTTCAATTTTTTCACGGAAGAACAACTAAAATAAAATCATAAATATTATTAGTAGACCAAAATTGCATTTGACTTAACTAGATATTAAATTGATAAAAAAAAAAATTACATGGGTATTCAAAGCAACTGAAGCACGTCCAGCGTACTGAGCCATACGATTACGATAATTTAAATTATGACAAAGTGCATGATTTTTCTTTTTATCCAGTAAGTCTGGATAAGTTGCATCAGCTCCAATACAAACAGCAAGTAATCGATGGACCACTATATCAGCGTATCTGTAAATATTATACGTAATTTAAATCATTCTCAGAATAAATACTGCAAAAACAAGAGACATTGATAATTACCTTCTAATTGGCGAGGTAAAATGAGTATAAATTGGACAAGCTAAACCATAATGGAAAAATTCCGATTGCTGAACCATACCACTTATAAAATAGACAGCCTGTATCATACAGCGAGTAGCTAAAATTTTTAACATCGTATTAAAGTATGGGTTGTCGTCTTTATGGGCAGATTCGAGTGATTGCGCTAATTCTTTTCCGCTGGAAGTATTGATCTCAAAGCCTTGATGTCTGCCAGCTTTGATGAGCGGCTCGAAATTAGATTGTGGTGGCTCTGGATGTCTTCTTAGCATGGCACAATCTGGAAATTCGGCTAAAATTTTTTCTGCTACTGATATATTGGCCAACAACATAAACTCCTCGACCATAGAATTTGTGTCACGTAATTTTTTAGCTTCTACTTCGATTGGATCATGAGTTTCACTGTCCACTTGAAACCGTATTTCTGGAGACGCCAATACTAGTGCTCTGTTGATTTTTTTGAAAAAGTAAATATTAATAAGAAGTAATTATAACTAGCAACCTTGCAATCACTATGTGATTGCCGTGGCTTGTGAAATATAAATAAATAAAATTTTGCTTTATTAAATAATGACTTTTGTTAAATTGCACTGTACTTTTTTAATTATTGACGTTTTTAAAGATATAAGCTCATCTTGATGTTACACTCATCAAGAGCTTTCATTTGAGTACCAACATGCATTTTGATATATTTGTCATATATACATATTATTATATATATAAATATATGAAAAATTGATGTGGGTAATCAAATGAAAGGTCTCGTTAAGCGTAACATCGGGATGAGCTTATATCATCCAAAATGTCAATATTTCACAAGATACTAAGTCATTTCTTAATTATTGACATTTTTAAAGATATAAGCTCATCCTGATGTTACACTCATCAAGAGCTTTCATTTGAGTACCCACATGCATTTTGATATATTTTTCATATATACATATATATATAATATATAAAATATATGAAAAATTGATGTGGGTACTCAAACGAAAGATCTCGATGAGTGTAACATCGGGATGAGCTTATATCTTTAAAAATGTCAATAGTTCACAAGATACAAGGTCATTTCTTAATTATGTATCTAGAGATAGAGTATTTTCAAATGCAGCCTAAATACTTATTTGTTATTATCATTAATTGACTATTGGTGAGAATGATATGAAACCATGAGAAGGCACAACTCCAGGTTAAGATTTTTCTAACGATATCAAATTCAACCATAAAAACTCATTTTATCATATAAATACACTGGCCAGAAAATTTTGCTTATTCTCTTAATAATATCGATTACTACTAATATGGAAATAAATAAAAAAGTACCCATTTTCAAGTCGACGTTTCTTCAATTTCTTGGCTAAATTATTCAATCCTCTCAGTGATACCGTTAATGAATCATTTTGCGATTTATCATCGATTAATAATTGAGCTTCTTCATAAGTCATTGCTCGTCGTGATCGTATTACTGATTTACAAAATCTCGTATTAATAATATTAGCATCGTGATCGATTTCCCAAATACATGAGAAGGCAAATCTTTCTTCATTGCCACGAAGCGAACAGAGATTAGAACTCAGTAAGCCTGAAAATAAAATTATTAAATATTTTATTAATTAAGAACTTGGTATTATTAAAATTGAAAAGATTTAAATTTAATAAAATAAAAATTACCTGGCACCATGTCAATTCGTTTATCAACAAGATAAACAGTAGTTGCTCTCAAAGCAGCCTCTTGGTCCAAAGCAGTTCCAGGTCGTATAAAATGCGTAACATCTGCAATATGAACGCCCACTTCCAAGTTTCCATTCTCTAAATCTCGGCAATGAAGTGCGTCATCAATGTCAGTACATCCTGGTGGATCTACTGAACAAATATCCAGATGACGTAAATCTTCTCTCGATGCAATGTCCTATTAACAATTAAAATAAAATAAAATCGTTTCACTTCTTTTGTTTCATTTTATTAAAATTTTTGCCATTAATTTTTTTAAGTATGCTCGTTTTAGTTTGAAAATTATTTGTGGTTAACTATAATTATTTATTAAAGTAATAAAAAAAAAATGAAAAGAAATTTTAATTTAATAATAAAGCGTTCGTCTGAGAAGACAATTGATCAAATAATGGCGAAATTTAAAAAAGTTAAACAAAGTGTTGTAAATATTAATCTTGATAAAAGTAAACTATAAATAATGAATTTGTTTGTAAAAATTAATATAATTTTGTTTAATTAAATAGAGCGGTTCATTCGATGAAGGAAATTTGAGTAAAGAATCTCAGAGTGACGTTAAGCTGAAAATATCTTCAAAAAATATTGGTGTAATTTGTGAAAAGTTGGAAGAGCTTCTAAATTTTCTTTTCAAAGATACTAACTATCTAAATTTTATTAATGACTATCCCGTGTAAGTATTTATTTATAAATTAGTTATGAAATTATAAAAAATTATTTTTGTAACAGATTTCTGGAGAAAAAATTTTTAAATAGTGCTCAAGAGCTTGAAGGCATGCTAAAAGAATTAAAACGCGTGCAAATTAATGTACAGAAACAAAAATTACAAAAAAAATGCATTGATAAGGAAAAAAAATGCGTTAAAGAGACTTTAAAGAAATTAAAAGACACTGGTAAAGTTTTTTATTATTATTATTATTATGTAAAATCGAGAGTAAAAATTGATAACTTTATATAGAAATACGTGAAATGGAGACTATTGTATCTGTTTTTGACCCTGCCATGTTTTCACGGTGGGAGTCAATTAAATCAACACGAAAATTAGAAACTCTAGAGGGATTTTTATCGGATATAAAGGTTTGATAAATTAAATTTTGACTGACAAATTTTTAATCGGTTAATTATTTGCAGAGCAAACAATTGGCTTTGGAAAATTTAAATACTTTGGTAATGAGAAAAGTAAAGAATACAAAAAAAATTTTATTAAATAAAAACAACAATAATAAAAAAGATTCGAGTGTAGTATAGCGCTGCCGATTTTAGAAATTGATTCAACAGAAAGCACAACACCGTCCCCACCACCGCTACCGGTAGTACCTTTTATACACATTCGCAAGTGTCAACACGGCAACGTCAGCGTATAGAAAATTTACGCAGGTAATTTATTTAAATAAACAAATTGATCAATGCTAATTCTAAAATAGATACGAATTATTTCGCGTGTAGAAATTGAGGTCACTGAAAATATTAACCAACTGGAGGCTCTGATGAATTGAAAATTGAATTGTAAAATAAAAAATACTTACTTCCTCGGTGATAATCCAAGGTAATTTTGGAAGAAAACTAAGAACAGCGTCGGAAAATCTACTGTGTGTTACATCGTGTTCCAATAAAAGCACTTCGTTCTCAGTTTCCTTATCACCGACTTTTCCTAGCGCGCGAACAAAATGTCCCGATGGATAACGAGAATTTCTTGGCCAAGAATCAATAGCAACAATTATTCTTTGGCTACTCAAAGTCTCTGATTGTCGTGTTTCAATTCTCACTTTAGGAATCTTCCTTTCAGCTGGGACGAAAAGATGCTTTACATTCTGAATCAAATAAAATTTTAATCTATTAAAAAAATCCATACCCAATTGTTTACAACTTAAATCAATAACAACAAATTTAATACTAGTACTAATAATAATTATTATTATTCTCTTACCCCTTTGACAGCACTTGGCTGCAATATGCCACAATATTGTCGCCATTTTCTTCTTATGATGCCAACTATTTTACCTGTTGGCGTTCGTTCAACTTCTGTCGTCGTCTTAACAATTATTTCCTTTTCTTCCTCCAAAATGTCACCTGGATCTTCTTCATCAGCTTCGTCTTGCAGGACTAATTCACTCGGTACTGACCATTCTTCTTCTGGTAATAATTCAACAGCTACAATATCACCATCAATAGCTCTATTCAATCCAATTCTTCCTTGTACGAATATCTGTTTAAAATAATTAGTTAATAAATTGCGTGCCTAGAGGTAAAAGGGCGTATAAAAAAAATTTTTTTTGCCATTCGTATAAAAAAAATTGTAGTTTTGATACCAAATGTTAAATAATAGTTTCACAAGACAAGTTATACTAAGATAATAGCCTCATTTACAAAGTTTGATATAAAAAAATAGAAAATAAATCAATCAAAAACAAATTACCTAAAAATTAAGTAATTAATTTGAAGTAAAAATTACGTAATTAATTAAATCACGCGTACTTTATTATTTTTTGGATGTATTTTCTTTTTTAACTTTAAAAAATTGCATAGTTGAGGTTTTACGTCGCTACTACCACAGAAAGTTTTTTTTTTTTACATTTTTAAACTACGAATAGGGTAAAAGAACCCATTAGTTGCGGGGACCCAATTACTGACACTTTTTTTGATTTTGGTACTAGAGCAAAGAAATTTTTTATTTTTATTCCATGTAGAACATTTTTTCATTGAAAGAAAAAGTACCACTAGTAGGGGTTAAAGGTGCCACTAATGGGGTCTTTTACCTTATTATGTTCTTTTGTAAACAGGCCAAAAAAAATTATGCGCGCTTTGACCTTTAGATCCCCAAAATTTCGAATTCTTGAAAGTAAAAGGACGTAAAATTAAAGACATACACCCTTTTACCTTTGCAATTTTTTTTTTTTTTTCAATTTTAAGCGTAGAATGTGTCTACTACTTAATTGGCAATACAAAAAAAATATGCGCTCTTTTACCTTTAGGCACGCGAAATCAATCGATAAACAATCCAAAATTTTTTATTAAAATTAATGAAGAAATAAAATAAAACATACGAATTTTTCCATTCCTTCAACGTTAACACTTCCTTCCAAAAAATTTTCCCGTGACGCTAAAAATGTTCCCTGAAGCAATTTTCCATTTTTAATTCCATCGTGCAATTGCGCTGGAGTCAAATGAGAGGGAAATAACGGTTCACCTTTCCCTCCGTCAATTTCATAATTTTTTTTACATAATTTATCTTCTAAGAATCCAGAATTTTCTAGCGAACAAACATATTCTTCCACTGTAAGCAAATAAAATAAATTAAGAAAATATTCATTAATTATTTTTTTTTAAATTAGTAATTAAAATTACTTGTAAATGCAAGGCAGCCTTCAACCTGCGCTTTGCTCCGATTTTCATTATCATCAGTAAGCAAGACAATATTGATGTTGTTATTTTTCGATTGCTCCAAATGACTTTTGTACCACAGACAGGCGGTTCTGATGGCTCTGTCATTGCGGTCATTTATTTTTTCACCAGGTACCCGTTCGACGAAGGTGTCTTTGTGGTGTTCGTTGACAAAGACGTAAAATTTACGTTTTGGATCAGCTATTATGTCTTTCAATTTTTTGTAAACATTGGAACTACGGTGCTTTACTTCTTCCAAAACCGTCTGGAGGATTATTACGTTGCACAGCAAATCCTCTTCCAAGATATTTATCTATAATAAAATAAATATTAATTGCTAATTTAATAAAAGCGCTCAGCTGTTAAAAAAAAATTTACTTACTTGATCAAGAACTATATTGGTGTCCAGTAATAAATAATACGGGTCGGAAATAAGTGAGCTCTTAGTTCCTGGATTTTTTTCTTCTAGTACAAGATCTTTTTTACGTGGCTTACACGACTCACAGGCTTCAGATCCACACCAAATATCATCTCGCAGGTAATGATCTCTTACAATCTAAAAAAATTTTTAATTATTTTTCAAGTGCTGCTAATAATTTAATATTAATATTATTTATTAAAACTTGTTACCTTAAAAATATTTCCACTTTTAGTCTTACGAAAAAATGTTTTTGTAGCTAACATTTTGTTATATTACAAAATAAAAAAAATTATTTTATGTAATAAATAAAACCATGTGCGCTGTATATTTACATATACAATTTGGTGTTCTTAAATTATTTTTAAATTGAGGTTATAATTTGTAAGCAATACTTTTGGTTTAAAATCTGACAACTGAGGGCAGCACAAATAATTATTTTAATTTACAAAAAAACATTGTGTCAGTAAAAAAACAAAAATTAATTAAAATTTTTTATCAGTTATTTTATTTTTAAAGAGAAATTAACAGAAATTTTATCACCATATTTCAAGAAGAAACACAAAAAAAGAAAAATTGTTTAAGTATTTAAAATTTCCCGCCATTTGAAGATTTCAAAAACATCGAGCACACCAATGTTTTCATTATTTCCATTTAATTAGCTTTCACATTCATAACTCGCCATTTTGTAGTCTTAATAAATATACAGTCTTAAGTGAGTCGGTCGTAAATTGGGTTTTGTGGAAAAAAATTTATAAATGTAAGTTGATCAGTATAAATTAATGAAAATAAGTTTATGATAATCTAAGTAGGAATTAAAAAAATTATTGTTTTGAAAAATAATTAAAAATTAATGATTATCACGTGATCAATGTGACGCGGAATTTTTTAATCCGTTACCATCATCAGCAAGTAAAGTGTGTGTTGAATGATTCATATGATATTTTATTAAATGTTTTGGTAGAGGTATATTTATTCATGCATAGATGTATGTTAATATAACAACATAACAAATGTGTAATATATTATGAGCAGGCAACGCAATCGTGAAGCGTAGGCCAAAGTCTATTTATCCTTGAGTAATATATCTCTAATTGTAAAATAAATTATAAATAATACTATATACAATAATTTTTTATCTACAATAATAATTTGGCAGGTGGATTTGTCAAAGAAAAAAAAAACATTTATATATATGTTCTGATTTTATTATACTTATCGCATCATTTAAAATTATTTAGATTAAATAGAAGGTCATTTAATAATTAACATTTAAATTTTAATTTATTTTGTGTTGATGTTTTTAAGGTATTTATCATTTTTTTCTATTTATTGTTGCAGGATGTACATTTGCAGTTGATTATGATTAAATAAAATTATATTTTAAATATCAAACATTTATTGTCAGGACGAAAAATTAAAATTAAAAAATAGAAGAAAAATAAATTTCAATTAATAACTAGATTTTGTTGCCTCAAAATAACAATGATGGAGATCGAGGTGCCAGAATTTACATCCAAGGATGATGAGATTCAATATTGGATGGATTTGGCTCAACAAATGTTCCAAAGGTATGTTAAAATTTTAAATACAATTTTTTATAATTGCAAATAGATTTTAAATTACCCTAGAATGATGTTACTGATGTATGATTGGTTGTAGGAAAGAAGATGTGGAGCAAGAGTTAGCAGAATTTGAGGAAAATTCAAAGATGCTGGAGAAAGAGTTGGAAACTGCGTTAGAGCAAGCTGAGAACACAAATCGTGAATTGAGACAGCGGAATTCACGATTAGCTACTGAAGTTGAACAGTTGAGAACACGATTGGATCAACAAGCAGTAGATTGTTCGGTTTTCCAAACACGAGCCACTGAATTGGAGAGCCAACATGAGCAGCTTGTTAAATATATCAGAGAGTTGGAGCAAAAAAACGATGATCTAGAACGAGCTCATCGGTAAATATTCTGCATTCATAAATTACTGGCAAAAAATAACTTATATGTGCAGTGACTTTATTTAATAAATTATTTACAGAATAAATCAAGCGTCTGAAGAAGCCATAGAAGCTAAATTCAATTCAGCAATTGAAAAAAATGCTCTATTGGAATCAGAACTTGATGAAAAGGAAAATCTCAAAGTTTTAGTTCAAAGACTGATGGATGAGAATAGAGGTATTTTTATTTTCAATATTTAATTGGTTTAATAAGTTAGTACGAGGACCAAGGCAACTTTTGATAAAAGGCTTGATTTTTTTTTAATATGAAGTTTAAATATGCATAAATAAATTCGGAAATTTGAAGGAGATTGCCCGATTATTTAAATAAATAATTAACTTTGAAGTTGAGCAATTTAACATTGGTCTTATGGGGTAACCTCCAAACATTGATATATTTCTGTATTTTTCTCGTAAAACTGTCTGAATATTTTTAAAAAACTTATGGATGAAAGTAAATATATTAGTGATGAATTTAATTCAAAAAAATTAACACTTGCCCGACTAATTAAAGTGTATTAATTAAAAGAAAATTAAAATTATACGCCCTTATGGCACTCGGAAACCACGAGGGCATATAATAGAAATTCTATTTTTTTTTCTAAGTCCAAAAAAAATTTTTTACATGCCCTAATAGTTCCCGGAACCCACCTCGGATGTCAAAAGGACGTATAAAAAAATTTTTTTAGGGAACCGACGTATTTTTTCATGACATGTGCAGAAATGCAAAAAAAAATTTTTTTCTAAACTAAAAATTTTTTTGGTCTTAGAAAAAAAAAATAGAATTTTTATTATACGCCCTTATGACATCCGAGGTAGGTCCCGGGAGCCATAAGGGTGTATAATTTTTTTTTTTTTTGCATTTCTAGACATTTCGGACGAAACTACGTCGATTCCCGAAAAAAAATTTTTTATACGCATTTATGGCTTTTCACCGCGACCTTTTGCCGCTACACGCCCTTATGGAATCTGGAACGCGATATATTAAAAAAAATCATATGGCTACTGCTCTCCCCTTGCCGCGCTACAGTCGATATCTACCCCCCCCCCGCACTCGTATTACCTTAATGATAAAAATAAAATATTAATCTCAATAATATGTATGTTTAATTACAGATCTTAAACAAGAGATTAAACATGTCAAAAGACACCTTCCGGATAATGACAAATCAGCAGCAGATAAAGTCCGTGCTCTAATGGACAGCAATAAACTACAAGTTGAACTCGAGACTAATAACACTCCTGTAATCTCTCCACTCTCGCAGCAGAGTATACCGACAACTCATTCGACAACAGCACCGTTTAAACGTAAGATGCATAAAGCATTAAGAAAAACTAAAGGCTTTTTTACACGCCGACACTAACAAAACATTTCCGATTAATTTTTTTTTTTTTAAACACATTAACTATTTACTGAAATAACTTTGACTAAAAACTCTATTTAAAACTATGTGAATTAATGCTCATTTTTAACATCACTAAGCATTATTCATTAATATAAATTAACAATTTAATAATTAACTGTATCTACTTTTTTTTTCTATTTTTTTACTAAATAAAAATTAAAACTCAACTTTCTGTTTTATTTTTTTATTTTCAACTATTAATTTTTATTGCAACTCATAATCAATTATATAAATATTAATTATTTAAAAATTTTCAACCAGTTGCAAACGGTGTTGGCAATGTTATCAACAACAACAACAATATTAATAACAACAACAACAACAACAACAATAATAATAATAGTATGAACATACCAATGGCTCCATCATCGAGAATACAAGCGATGAATTTAATTGGCGACTTAATGAGACGAGTTGGGGTATGTATTAATTTACAAAATTATATTTATTAAATTATCCCGTAGTTGCACGTTTGTGTTGAATGCACGTTTATTAAAATTCAAACGCGCAAAAAACTAAGTACGAACGAAAAAAATGGACTAGAGTTATTTAATAAGAGGAAGAAATAGGAATTGGTGTGATAGACGGTATTATTGGTAGCTCGACAGGTGGGTCTGCATGGATTGTAGGAGATTAAAGTGCTCATGTCCTAATGCACTTGAGAAAAAGAACGATATTACACGTCAACAGAGTCCAGTGTCTAGCCAGCATCCAAAGCTAACCAAATGCTGACATTGTTCTTCCTCTCGTTGTCTTGCACTACGACATCTTTATTTTTACACCAGGTCTTTTTTGTTTGTTATGTTTTGTTTTGTTTTTTTTTTTTTCCTGTCTAATGTTCCTCATCGCTTAAAACTCAAAATTTCCTGCCAGCTAATACAATTTATTCCTGATAAATTTATCAGTAGTACTACCAATAATAATTTAAAAAAAATGCATGGGTATGGATAATTGATAATTAGTTGATTAATAAAGTTTTATTGTTTGATGCAGGCTATGGAGAATAAATTGAACTCATGCAGAAACGCGTCACGAGAGGATCAAGCCATGAGAGATTTGTACAGGTAACAGCATAATTTTATTCAAAGGCCTGCAGCTATTGTTCATTTTCACTGTACATGTGCGGCGTAACTTGATGGTTTATCCTGTACCTTTATCAATTTAATTTATCTAGTAATTAACAACTAATAATTACGACTCTCAATTCGATAAAATACTGGATATTGTTCGAATTTTAAATAATCAATTGATTTAATAATTTAATTAATCAAGGACCTAAATAATTTGTTTAATTAGCAAGGACTATTTGGTACAGGGTATCATCGATTTGTACTTAATTTTTTTAAGTGTGCTTCCATAGAAATTTAAATATTTCTTTAATTGAATTTTAGTTAAATAGCTTTATTTAATTGACTCAAAATTCACGTAAAAATTATAAATATTTTTTTTATATACATAGTTTATTATGTAACTGACTGCTCAATTTAAAGAGTGTACAAAAATTTTTTATATTATTTTATTTAAACTCAAAACATTCGAGATCGCATTTTTTTATTTTATTTATATAACATTTACATTTTATATCCCAGCATTTAAATTGCAATTTTGCTTTTATTCAATGAATATATTTATTTATGTAATTTAGATGCTCAATAATTTTTTAGATAAAATTTTCGATAAATTTTAATCTGCGATAATTTCGATAAATTTATTTATTTTAAAAAAACTAGACTTATTTTATAGTTTAAAACTATGATTAAAAAATTAATTAATTAATTATGACTCTTGGTACACAATATTTATCAAATAAATAACGTAGATTACATTGCCATCAAAATAATAAAATGCTTTAATTATTTATGTATTAAATACACTTGTTTATAATTTGACTGTAATAGTGCTAATGATTAATAATTAATGCATTTAAAAAAACAAGTATATGATAAATTAATTTATTAATATGACATATGTATCACATTTTAAATGTTTAAGAAAATATGTTTTTATATTTATATATTTTTTTTAATAATTGCAATTAAAGGCAACGTAAAAATTATGAGTCTTAAAACAAGCATGTTAACAATGTCAAGTATCATTAATTCATATGTGTGTTTATTCAATGTACTTTTGTAATAAATGTCATTGTAGTCATGCACCTAGTTATCACATCGTCTTGTTTCTTTTTTATGTAATATAACTTCCCACTATATTATTAATTAACATGAAAAATATTTTTATTTACTTGTTTTTCAATAGGACGACAACGATAAGACGACAGGTGCGAAGCCTCGCATCAAGAAATAACAATCACATTTGACTGTAAGATAATTTGTCAACGAATCATTCAATAATTATTTCACTTCTCGTTTTATTCCAGTGTTAAATATAAAATAAAAAAAAAAATAATAACATTGCTTAACTTTTTTAATAGCTTAGATAATTTAATAAAAAATTATCGTGCTTGTATTTGTAATCAATAATTCAATATGAGTTTATTGTTTTATATTTATTTATATCTGACTAGCCTTTAATGTAAAACAAGTAAAAGTTTATTTAAAAAATCATGATGATTTATGATTGATTAATAATAATAATAATAATAATAATAATTAATAAATAAACATGTAAATATATGTCTGTTATATTTATAATTTAAAAAAATCAATTAATAATAATCGATAGCAAGATATAAATTTTTTGTTACAAAAAATGATTTATGTTTATGATTATTATGTTGAATATTAATATTGATTAATCAAACAAAAATTTAATATATTTATATAATATCGGTCTAAAATAAATAATTTTTAGCAATACCAGTATTTATTTATATATTAATATAATTATTGGAATAATCATTTGAGCTTGATAAAAAATGATTAATTAATGAAAAGTAGTTTTAATGAGTTTAAAATTTAATTTATATTCAGATTGTAAGTCTATTTATTGTTTAATGTGACAAATTTCCGTAAATTATCAAAAATGCATGCAAGATGTAATTTATAAAAATTATAATTACTCATATTACTCGTGAAAAAAATTGTAATTAATATTTTGTTCATTCAATAAACTCATGAAAAAAAAAAGAAAAAAAAAAATTAGTAGTCTTAGTAAATTTATTTATGAAATTTTTCACACAATGAATACTTGACTGTAATCCAGTACATTATCCTTAGGAATAATTAATTTCGATAGAAAAAAACAAAAAAGAGAAAAATAAAAAAAAATACAACCTTGCAATGTTTCTTACAGAAACTGGATTACACTAAATGTAATATAATCTAATGCACATTACTAGGGTGTGCAGATAATCTTTAATTATTATATTAATGATTAATGATGATTTAATAAAAATGTAATAATACATTCTAATTGATGTCTAACGCCGAATCCAGACATCGTTTGCGAGTAATAATTTTGCAATTATTTATCATTAGAATTAGAAATAACAATTGAATGTCATGTTAAACAAATTAGTTGACTTTTAGAAATCGCAAACGGTTACTATTTTTATTACAATAATAATTGATATATTTTATAAAGTGGCTTACGTGTAATGAATGATATATATTGAATGTGAATGTTTAATATGCTATAAAAAAAATTTTTTTTTTTTCAATATCAAGAACAGGAATGAATACGATGTATTATTCATTATTACGAATAATCATAATTATAATAGTAATTAATATTAATATCAATAATTATTAATAATAAGAATACAAATTGTGGCAAACTGTAATTTTGATGATCAGATAATCTTTTGTTAATTAATAGATAAAACGTGATGATTTAAGCACGTTCACCACGGATTCGTCGAGCTAATTGGATGTCTTTCGGCATAATGGTGACACGCTTGGCGTGGATAGCGCACAAGTTAGTGTCTTCAAAAAGACCGACCAAGTAAGCTTCAGAAGCTTCCTGAAGAGCACCGATGGCTGCACTCTGGAAACGCAAGTCGGTCTTGAAATCCTGAGCGATTTCACGAACCAATCGTTGGAAGGGCAATTTTCTGATCAACAACTCAGTAGACTTCTGGTATCTTCTGATTTCACGAAGAGCGACGGTACCTGGGCTGTAATTTTAATCAAACAAATTAATAATCAATTTAAATTTTTACAAATCAATTATAATTATTTAAATAAATTAAATCAATCAATAAAAAATTAATTAAATAAATAAAAATAATAATTACCGGTAACGATGAGGTTTCTTAACTCCACCAGTGGACGGTGCGCTCTTACGGGCAGCTTTTGTTGCCAATTGTTTTCTCGGAGCTTTTCCTCCGGTTGATTTACGGGCTGTCTGCTTTGTACGCGCCATCTTTTACTTTAATACTGTAAAAAACACATACAATTAATAATTTTCTCCCTCACTTACTAAAATTAAATCAAAATTAATTTTCTAAAACTTTAAAATAAATGATACTAAAGTTAGCCAACGTTTTTAGTCTTTTGATTTTTTTTCAATCATTAAATTAGAACAAAAAAATATTTTTAAAAAATTGCACCTACAGTTTTTCAAATTTTTTACAAATGGAATTTTTTTTTTTTTTTTGTAATAGTTTTTTCATTAAAAAAAAATTCTAAAAATTTTTAGATATCAGCTAACTTAATTTTCATTAAAATAATATCTGTCACAATAATATTATTAAATATAACTCCCATTAACACAAAATGTAATTACAGGGCTTGATAATGAAAATAATAAAAAGACACTCTAAATTAGTAGTAGTAAAACATAAATAAACGAAAGAGCCCAAAATAATCTAAGTAAAAGTGAGAAGTAAGTTGAATGACAAAGAAGAATTGCCCAACATAACCACGCATGTGTAAATATAAGTGGGGGGGTAAATAAATAAACTCGCCGTAAAGAGTGAGGGTACTAATAGTATGAAAAAAATCTCAAGAAGGGATTCATTATAATAGTGGGATGAAATTTTCTATTGTGGGGGTAAGATCCGCGTTGCGCAATGAACGAAATCACGATCCTCCTGTCTCCGGTGTTTGGGTGCGAGTGTCTGCTCAAGAAAAACAACGCTCTCCCTTCTCCCTTTCCCCCAACCCAAGAGATCATCGTCCGAATCGATGTTTAATTAATCCAAATAACTATTCATCTCTGCTGACACCTCACAACTATTTCACCAAATAAATTATTAAAAAGTGCATCTCCATAAAAACTGGAGCACCTCAGTACACTTATTTCCTTTAAATAATTAAATCACGTGTACCTGAAATAAAATTCACCATTAGTTAAGTCACCAACAAATGCTACACTAGTGCATTGAGAGAAACGATTCCCTCGCAAACGTCAATTACAAAATGGTGGCAACGGTAAAAACTCGTACGGACAACAGTTATTTTATTTTATCAAAAATACTTATATTCCACCGCGAACACGCTAGATAAAACTAGAAATTATTAATCAGAATAATTAGACAGTGATTAAAAAAACAAATATAATTAAAGTACTCACCTTTTGAATTTACGGGTGCGTTAAAACAATAAAATAGCAGGAGCTAGCTGTTTCCTTGTACTTGGTTCGGATGGCAGTGGACGCTCTTGGGTGCTCTTGGGTCGGTTTGTGTGTTGCTGCTCTTCCAAACTGTCTCTACTCGTTACTCGTTGTCGGTTGTCGTCCGTCGTACACAGCTTACTCTCCCTTTGCGTCCCTTCCCGTCTATGTTACTCTTTATACTTTATACTTCACCACACACACACACACACAATATATGCCCCCAGCCCACAATTCTACCTCTAGGTGCTATGCCCCTAGAACTTTAGTCGAGTACCTACACTAGTGCAAAGTCTCTACTCAGTGAACCCGCGAGCAGTATTTCGGCCAATGGTATCGCTACAATCACCTAAATTCCAAACTTTTAGTCTTATCTCATTGGACAGTTTTATTCCGGACGCGCTGTTAATTTTTCACATTTCATATCATTTTCTTTACTCATATTTTGTTGTACTGACACACGCAAGCGTCTACAACGACATGCACATTTATACTTATCCATACACGTACCTACTTCAAGACCGCCTAATGTTTAGATTTTTATTATACTATACTAAATAAAGAATAAAGATAATAATCAAGTTTTTCTGGTACATACGTTGAATAATTATTATAATATTTATATGCTGAATTAATTAAAAAAATTAATAAATTTTTACAGATGTCATTAATTTTCATTGGCGATAGAAATTTTTCTCCTGGAATGAACTTTGCCCTTCACTTCTATCAAAACCGCACCCTTTGGCTACTTTTTTTTTTTTAGGTACAGATTTTTTTATTGAAGAACTTGAGAGGAGTATTGAACGCTTTCATGGCTTCCATTTTCCTGTATGTTTATTGTTATAGCTCCGCCAAGGCTTTTGTTTTTATTGTTATTTTTTTTTTTTGATAATGAAAATTTGATTGCAAATGGAGGAGTAATTAGATTTTTAATGAGTAATACTTTTATTTATTTTATGACTCATAGAATTTTCTGATAAAGATGATTCATTGATTTTAGGATTATTTTCACTGAAGATATATGATGAAATATTGGGAAAAATTTGGTTAGAAAGTAAATTACCGATATGGTTGGATTTATATCATGCTTTTTTTCCCAAAAGTAAGTTTTTTCTCAGACTTGACAATTCAGTAATTGAAACTAGCTTAGAAAATAATTTTTTTTAGCAAATCACAATTTTATTTTTGATTAATAAAATAAAATAAAATATGCTCGTATTAATACGACATAATACTAAATAAGTTAGCCGACATTTTTAATTTTTTATTTATTAAATAAAAACTAAAAAATATTTTTAAAAAATTGCACTGATAGTTTTTTAAGTTTTTTACAAGTGAAATTTTTTATTTTCTTCTTTTTGTAATAATTTTTCAATAAAAAAATTTATGAAAATGAAGTTAGCCGAAATTTCAAAATTTTTAGAAATTTTTTATTGAAAAAATTAAAAAAAAAATTGTCACATGTAAAAAAACTTGAAAAGCTATAAGTGCAATTTTTTAAAAATATCTTTTTAGTTGTAATTTAATTAATAAAAA
>CAJNRD030001120.1:14594698-14625742 GCA_905319865.3 Cotesia congregata
TTTTTTTTTTGATAATGAAAATTTGATTGCAAATGGAGGAGTAATTAGATTTTTAATGAGTAATACTTTTATTTATTTTATGACTCATAGAATTTTCTGATAAAGATGATTCATTGATTTTAGGATTATTTTCACTGAAGATATATGATGAAATATTGGGAAAAATTTGGTTAGAAAGTAAATTACCGATATGGTTGGATTTATATCATGCTTTTTTTCCCAAAAGTAAGTTTTTTCTCAGACTTGACAATTCAGTAATTGAAACTAGCTTAGAAAATAATTTTTTTTAGCAAATCACAATTTTATTTTTGATTAATAAAATAAAATAAAATATGCTCGTATTAATACGACATAATACTAAATAAGTTAGCCGACATTTTTAATTTTTTATTTATTAAATAAAAACTAAAAAATATTTTTAAAAAATTGCACTGATAGTTTTTTAAGTTTTTTACAAGTGAAATTTTTTATTTTCTTCTTTTTGTAATAATTTTTCAATAAAAAAATTTATGAAAATGAAGTTAGCCGAAATTTCAAAATTTTTAGAAATTTTTTATTGAAAAAATTAAAAAAAAAATTGTCACATGTAAAAAAACTTGAAAAGCTATAAGTGCATTTTTTAAAAAATATCTTTTTAGTTGTAATTTAATTAATAAAAATAATCAAAAATTTTTAGGCGTCTGCTAACTTCAGTGTCATAAAAATTTCTGAAAGTTTTTAGATGTCAGCTAACTTTAGTATCATTAATACAACCCATAATTATGACACACTGAAGTTGACAGACATTAGAAATTTTTTTAGAACTTTTCAGCAACGAAATTATTATGAAAAATTTTTTTTATTGTTATTGATTTGTAATAAAAATTTAAAAAATTGACAATTGTTAGCTAACTTCAGTATCATCCCATAATTTATATTTTAATTAATAATTAATTAAAATTTTCTAGAAGCTTCTATCAAAATTAATGGACGCGATTTCTTGAACCATGAAGAAATAAATGCGAAGAAATTTAAGCATTTGTACAATTATTGTAAATTAATAATTGTTGAACATATGATGTATAATTAGATATTATAAATAATTAATAAAAAAATATGTATATATATATATATATATATATGAAATTCAGAAGAATTATGTATATGTATACATATGATCATGTAATTGATGATTTTACAGTAGAATTATTTATTTCAAGATATAATGCAATATTTATTTAATAATTCAATTTATTAGAAGAAATAAATATTTAATTATTTTTATTAAAGTACTTTATACTTATTACGTTAGTAAGATAATGAGGTTAGTCATAATGTTGACAAGCATGTGCATGTATAAACTGTAGATGATTATAGATGAACATGATTTATTTTAAACGATTGTTTAAAGCTTTAATGATAAATCTAATGAGAAAAAAATTAACTAATTGTAATTATCACTATTAGGGAATAAATAAATAAAATTTTTTACGTTAATGTACATTATTATTATTGTATCATGTCTACTTACATAAAATTGTACTTATAAGTCAGATAATATCAAGATTAATACAACACTATTACACGAAAAATACATTCGGTGATAACTAAAAGTTGAATTTTACTTAATTAATTAATCAATTATTAATAGTTAATGATACAACTAAAGTATATGCAAGTGTCTACTTATTAATGTGAAAGATATGAAAATTTAAAATGATAAAATAAATGGTGAACTTTTTTTTTTAAAATAGAAGTCCTTGCTTATTAATTTATATAACTTTCGAGACGTTTGATGAGATTCTTGATAATTATAAAAAATATAAAGGACAAAATTTAATATTTGACACTCGAACATTCATACAAAATATTATTTGTTAATCATGTGAAAATCTAATTGTTTAAATTTTAAGAATTTATTTTTAATTAAGGAAACGATTAATCGATAAATTATATGAGACATAAGCAAGTGTGGAGTTATTAATCTAACAACTCTGCTTTCTCCTTAAGATTATATGATATTAATAATAATAATAATAATAATAATAATTAATTGTAATTTTAATAGTAATAGCCTTAAATTAACTGCCTACAAAAGATGATTACATATTATTCTCTATTTGTACATATGAACCTTTTTGTCAATGTTTAATATTAACAATTATAAACTGCAGTTTAAGAAAACCAATCAAAAAGATTCATTGCCAACAGAGATGACATCACAATGCAAATATTTTTTTTTTTTACCATCAATTTTGATGATTAATCAGTTAATAATTGGCGCATAATAAAATTAAAAAACAAAAAAAAATGAATTGTTCATTGCATTGTGAAACTAAAAAGCAATGTCATGACTGTCTGACACGTAAGTTACAATTTTTCGAATCTTTCTGGCTGTTAATATTCATCACTTACACTTAATTCAATTTTTTTCATTGGATCTTTCCTAATTTATAAGATAAAACCATTTGTTAATTTTTTTTTTGCTTTATATTACTCTTTTATCAAACTTAATTTTAAACACAATTTTTGGTTCATCTTTTCAACGTTATGCCGATTGATACGTGTTTGGCAGTGATGACTATTAAATTAATAAAGATTTATCTATTATTTTTTTTTTTTTTTTTCCAAATGTAAATTAGCAACTATAAATTATGGAAACAAAAATGCTGAATTCATAAAAAATGATAAAGTAAATCATAATAGAAAGATGATAATTAATATTACGCTTGTGAAATGTTAAAATATTCAATATAATTTTTATTGGAGCTTGATTAATTTAAGCACGTTCACCACGGATTCGTCGAGCCAATTGGATGTCTTTCGGCATAATAGTGACACGCTTGGCGTGAATAGCGCACAAGTTAGTGTCTTCAAAAAGACCAACCAAGTAAGCTTCAGAAGCTTCCTGAAGAGCGCCGATGGCTGCACTCTGGAAACGCAAGTCGGTCTTGAAATCCTGAGCGATTTCACGAACCAATCGTTGGAAGGGCAATTTTCTGATCAACAACTCAGTAGACTTCTGGTATCTTCTGATTTCACGAAGAGCGACGGTACCTGGGCTGTAATTTTAATCAAACAAATTAATAATCAATTTAAATTTTTACAAATCAATTATAATTATTTAAATAAATTAAATCAATCAATAAAAAATTAATTAAATAAATAAAAATAATAATTACCGGTAACGATGAGGTTTCTTAACTCCACCAGTGGACGGTGCGCTCTTACGGGCGGCTTTTGTTGCCAATTGTTTTCTCGGAGCTTTTCCTCCGGTTGATTTACGGGCTGTCTGCTTTGTACGTGCCATTATTTCTGAAATAATATTAATAAAAAAATCAATAATCAATCAGATGAATTGAATTTATCAACAGATTCACATGCTACTCAAACGTCCTGAATAAACAGCAACATTCAAAGTACTTAATATCACCACTGCATTTATTTATAATTTATTCAGCATAAGTCATTATTTAAACATGATAAAAAATTTAATTTTACAGCTGTTATTGTTTTGATAACATAATTATCATTAATCATATTTAATATTGTCCATAAAAAAACTTTTCTTTGTTAACAAATTTATTTCCCTCCAAAAGCACATAAACGCACAAAATGGCGGTCGGTCGCGTACATACTAACATAATTGTGTGGAAGACGCTCATCAAATAATTTATCACAATTGTTCTCTAATCAAAAAATGTAATTTTAAAAATTATTACTTCAAAATACTCAGCTAATTTTTTACTATAAAGTTTTAATAATTAAAATAATAAAGAGGTATAAATTCTTACCTTGATTGAGTTTTAATAAAAAAACAACGATTTAATAAAATTCACAATGCAACGTTATTTTACAACGTAAGTGTAACAACTGATGTTGCTGCGGCTGTCGAAAGAGAAGAATAAGCAATGAAAGCACTCAAGAGGTAACCAGTGAACTGCACGGACAACAACAGCCAAACTAATCCTATACCTAACTATACTTCGTGTACATTCAACTTG
Source organism: Cotesia congregata (assembly GCA_905319865.3). Taxonomy (NCBI): domain Eukaryota; kingdom Metazoa; phylum Arthropoda; class Insecta; order Hymenoptera; family Braconidae; genus Cotesia; species Cotesia congregata. Next base: position 14,598,682 of record CAJNRD030001120.1, read on the forward strand.
ATCTCTGTGGTGGCCGAGTTATTTCTTGTGTGTTCCTGTTTGTGTAGTTGGTGTAGTTTTTTTTCATTGGTGTAGTGGCCGGTAGTTCCTCTACTGCGCAATCGTGATAAGCCCAGCGACTCTATTGGTCGCTTGAATGTTTTTAATGAAATTTCTGATTTGTTGATCGATCGTACATTTTATTTTTACTATACTCTACGAGTTATTTCTGTAAATTAATAAATATTTAGCTATTGACATCCATTTGGAGTGTTATTTTTGTATCCGGTGTGAAGAAATATTTTATTTAGTTACAGTTGACTCACGTAATTAAATTTTATTATATTTTTCAAGTGCGCAGTTAAATCGGTACCGCCGAGAAATTTATCAACTGATTTATAATTGGTCAGTTTTGGCCTATTAAAATAACATTTTTACACGCGCGTTTTTTTAAATTATAAATTTCATGATTTTTAAATTGAGATATTTAATGAAAAAATTAAATTAGACATCTGAAAATTTTTATGATACTGAAATTGGCAAACGTCAAAAAATTTTTGATTTTTTTTATTAATTAAATTACAACTAAAAAGATATTTCTAAAAAATTGTACTTATAGTTTTTTAAGTTTTTAACATGTGAAATTTTTTTTTTTTTAATTGTTTAATTGAAATGTTTTCAATAAAAAATTTCTAAAAATTTTTAAATGTCGGCTAACTTTATTTTCATAAATTTTTAGAATTTTTTAATGAAAATTAATTTAGCATATATTTAATCATTTTAAAAATTTTATAGCAAATTATGGCAAAAAAAAATTGACTTGTAGAAATTTTAAAAAATAAAAAATGCAATTTTTTTTAAATAATTTTTTGAAATGAAAATTAAGTTAGCCGACATTTAAAAATTAAAAAAATTTTTTTTTATTCAAAAAATTTTAAAAAAATGTCACTTGTAAAAAACTTGAAAAACTGTAAGTGAAATTTTTTAAAAATATTTTTTTGTTTTAATTTAATTATTAAATAATTAAAAACGTCGGCTAACTTTAGTACCATTTTTTTTAAACAAATTTTTTTTGATAAATAAAATTAAAAAATTGTTAAGTGATTACTAACTTTAATGCATAATTTTTTATTGAAAAAAATTAATATACAGAAAATTTTATATATACTAAGTGCAATTTTTTTTTTCTCATAATTGTTGATTCAAAAAATCAAAAATTGTCAAATGTCTGCCAATTTTAATATCATGGATATTTGATCATTTTTTAGAATTTTATAAAAGATAAATTGTAGCAATAAAAAAATTAGAAAAAAAATTCTACATGAAGAAATTGTAAAAAACGATAAGTGTAATTTTTAAAAAATAATTTTTCAGATCTCGTTTAATTATAAAATAAAATTAAAAAAAAACAAAAAATAAAAATTAAAAATATATTGAAATTGGCAAACGTCAAAAAATTTTTGATTTTTTTTATTAATTAAATTACAACTAAAAAGATATTTCTAAAAAATTGTACTTATAGTTTTTTAAGTTTTTAACATGTGAAATTTTTTTTTTTTTAATTGTTTAATTGAAATGTTTTCAATAAAAAATTTCTAAAAATTTTTAAATGTCGGCTAACTTTATTTTCATAAATTTTTAGAATTTTTTAATGAAAATTAATTTAGCATATATTTAATCATTTTAAAAATTTTATAGCAAATTATGGCAAAAAAAAATTGACTTGTAGAAATTTTAAAAAATAAAAAATGCAATTTTTTTTAAATAATTTTTTGAAATGAAAATTAAGTTAGCCGACATTTAAAAATTAAAAAAATTTTTTTTTATTCAAAAAATTTTAAAAAAATGTCACTTGTAAAAAACTTGAAAAACTGTAAGTGAAATTTTTTAAAAATATTTTTTTGTTTTAATTTAATTATTAAATAATTAAAAACGTCGGCTAACTTTAGTACCATTTTTTTTAAACAAATTTTTTTTGATAAATAAAATTAAAAAATTGTTAAGTGATTACTAACTTTAATGCATAATTTTTTATTGAAAAAAATTAATATACAGAAAATTTTATATATACTAAGTGCAATTTTTTTTTTCTCATAATTGTTGATTCAAAAAATCAAAAATTGTCAAATGTCTGCCAATTTTAATATCATGGATATTTGATCATTTTTTAGAATTTTATAAAAGATAAATTGTAGCAATAAAAAAATTAGAAAAAAAATTCTACATGAAGAAATTGTAAAAAACGATAAGTGTAATTTTTAAAAAATAATTTTTCAGATCTCGTTTAATTATAAAATAAAATTAAAAAAAAACAAAAAATAAAAATTAAAAATATATAATTATAAATAAAGGTTAATAATAAAAGTAATAATAATGATATTAGATTTTTAAACTGTTTTAAATTTATTTCATGTACAATACATTTCATTTTTTTATTTTTCTAGAGTAGCGCAAAGAAGCAATAAAGAAATAATTCGTTCTACAAATCATATATATACATATACATAAACACATACATATGTATACATATATATATTGATCATTTGCAATATTTATTATCATTAATAATTAGATATTATAAATAATTATTTGTTTATTAATGTTATAGTTATTAATATAACTTTCAGTCGTCGAAAAAATATTTAAATAAAATATTGGCTATTTACTTTTAATTATCATTATTATTATTATAAGTAAATATTTGAGTAATCTGTATTGCCAAAAATACGGGTCAACATTGATTTCTTTATTTTAATTTTTTTTTGCAATTTATTGCAATTAATCGTCTTTATTATTTTGTTACAATTATTCGATTTGTACTGACATTTATTAGAATTTACTACAGTCGTTAGTTTCATTTTTTAAATCTTGATGCAATGCCGACACGCCGACACTATCATGACTGTCTTCGATTATTTTTATGCAGTTATATTTTTTTTTAATTATTTACATATGTGATAATTAATATTTCAATAAAAATAATAATAAAATGCAAACGAGATAGATACGTTCATAGATTATTTTAATAAAATTTTGGAATGTCTCTTAAATAAATTTGAGTTTATTAAAAAATAGTTGTTTATAACTTTATTTATTAGAGTAAAATTATTAAGCTTCAAGTTTTTTTTTTTTTATATTTTATCACTTAGATAAAAATGATTTGTTTTATCGGAGTATATTTTAAAAATTACACCAAACTTAGTTATAGATAGCAGTCAGAAGTTGTAAAAAATGATATACATAAATATTTATGATTTATTATTATTATTTTGATAATTCAATAAAAAATAATTTCCCATTGCTTTCATTTGTTACGTATATATATCTTATTTTTTTTTTTACTTTTAATAAAGTTGTAGAAAATACAAAAAAAATAAATTATTAAAAATTTATTAAAATTATTAAAATATTAAAAAAAAATTAATTTTATTGTAATTCTGATTTAATTAGTTTGAAAAATTAGTAACTTATAAGTTACCACAACCTCACGATTAATTTTTATTTTTATTTATTTAAATTTGTTATGGTCTATTACTTTAAATACATTTTATATATTTAAATATTATAAAACAATTAACTATCTCGTTTGTGTAAATTTTAATTAACGTAATTACACATTTTTAAGCACACACTCGAAATAATAATTTACTAGTTCAAAATTTCGATTATTTTTTATTTAAATTACGTTAATTATAATTATTAAATTTAGAGAATTGTTGTACGATTAATTTAAAAACTAATATTATCTTTATTGTTTATTAAATTTTTTTTTTTTTTTTTACTAATTTAGTCAAAAGCTAGATCTGCCTCGATATATTTAGTTTTTATCACTTAGTCATACAACAAAGTCTAGAAATAATAAAACTCAATAGCACACTGTTAAAATTTTACGATTGCCAGCCTAATACTAAGTATGATAATTTATTTAATTATTTTTTTAAAATACTATCTACGCCAAATTTTTAAATCTGCCTCATAAATTTCAATCGACGGTTAAAGTTTATTAATAATTAATAAATTAATATTATTTATAAACTTACAACCCTTATTAATTATTTAATATTCAATCAACTACAATTTATTTTATTTGTTTATTTAATTATTAGGCTACATAAATTATTGTTCCGGAAGACGGTTTCGTCATAATGATTTATTGTAATTAAAATAGTTGTCGCGATAAATTCGATGGAATCACTCTTTAACTTTAATTTTTACAATTTATATTTTTCTTTGTATCATTATTATTATTATTATTATTATCATTATTATTATTTGTAGACAAACAAACAAAATTTGCTTTTTTTTTTTATAACTTCTTAGTTAATAAATTTGTAATTATTGGTTGAATATTATTAATAAAAATAAGTCACATATTTTTTATTTTAAAAGCCAATTTAAAAGAAATAGATCAAATTTAATTATGTAAAATTAAATCTTTTACAATTCATTTATTTAAGTAACAAATATATCATGATCGTGAGAAAAAACATTATTATTAATCGTGACAATACCAGTTTTTTTTTTTTTTTTTTCGCACAACTATTCTGTTATTTTTCTTATTTTTTATTAATTTAAATATTTATAAATTGACGTATACATTTTGCCACGTATAACTTAATTAAATTACTTCAATTGATACATTCACATTGGTTAAAAAAGTATTCAATCAACACAATCAACTGAAAATTGTGCTCAAGACGTAGAATAAATTTCAATTGAAATAATTATTTAAAAACTTGCTTTTTATATTTTAATTAAGCTTCAGGTAGCCTGAGATATTCCTAATATAATATTATTTAAGTTTATAAATCTGTATAGCCTTCAAAATTTATTTACTTTTTTTTTTTTGCTCAATCTCATAAAATATTTTATTATTATATTCTAAAAAAATCAAGAATTATTTTTTTATGTAATATAAACACGTAATATTTTAACTATAAAGTTGATTTTTAAAAGTTCACTCCCACAATTTAAGGAACAAAAAAATTAATAATACTTAAAGTTGTTTACGTATTCAATTTGTTTTCAATAATCATACAAATATTCTAGTGATTATGTGTAGATATTTTTTTTTGTCTGGAGTGTGTAGATAATTCTTCTGTAATGTTAACTTATTTATTTATAAGTAAAATTTTTAAAATTTTTTATTTATAAATACCCTATTCAATTGTATACGTATTATACAAATTATATTGTTATTGAAAATTTTATCTAACAGATTTAATTAATAAATTTCATTTATTATAAATGCAGAAGAAGAATCATTCGCACATACAGATCGTATAAAGCGTTTATACTTTTCGAGTATGCTTGTTATTTATTTATTATTATAATTTGTCAAAAATATATTTATATATTTTATTTTCATGTATATTACGCTTAGTTTGGCCTGCCCTATTGTTGGTTTTTTTTTTTTATTTTTGTGCATCATTCAAAAAGTGATATTTAAAAATTTTTAAAATTTTTAATAAACTTGGTCATTAGCGTGATGCATTATTAAACTTCAAAGCTGGAAAATTTACAATAATAATATTAATAATAATCTTAGGCTATAATAATATAAATATACGCATCAAATTTTTAAGCGAATGTAAGATAAAAATAATTACTCTCAAACCTTTACCTCAAAGTATTTATTTTTAAGGTACATTGTGCTGTACGTGTATTTGTACAATGATCTTTTTTCTTTTGATTTGAGATACTTTTCATTATTTACTTAAAAAATTGATTATTGAATAGAATTAGTTTTTAAAATCGCACTTGTAATATCAAATGAAGAATCATTTATAATTTTTGTTAAGTTAATAATAATAATAATAATAATAATAATTACATATTAGAAATGCATATAATTTTTTTTTAAATACAATTAATAAAAATGCATCATCAGTAAATTTAAAATTCGTAATTAAAACAAAATTTTTATTTGCAATTCGATACTTTTTTTTATACATAGTATTTAATTAAGAAAAAAAAATTAACCAACAAGTTGGGCAGTGATCTGTCACAATGTTACAACTGCTTCATCATTTTGAAAATAACTGCTTCGATTTTTAAATCGCTACTATAATCGATCACTTTGTTAATCACCTATTACTCTATATTTTGTAATTAATTCTATTATTTATTTTATTAAATCTAAAAATTTGTTTTCTCATAATTTAAATTTATATTCCTATTATTATATTATTACCAATAAGTAAAATAACATTACAAGTTTTCATTGTTTATTTTTAAATATATATTTTCAATGTATAGGAATAAATCCTTCTTACATTCATCGTGATTGTGACATTAGTTGAATGTTTTTTTTTTTCTTTTTCATTGTAAATAGGCCCACTATGTTATAGTGTTTCATTAATTAATCAGCTTTGTTTTTTTATCATTTTTTAGTCATCAATTTAAAAATATATCTATTCACAATCATGATGAACAAATGTTATCTTTACAAGTACAGCGTAATTAAAACCTATGACGGATGTGTCTTGATTATTTATTATTCACAATATAATCACTTGGTTACAACTCTCACTAATGTTTATTTGTTTACATTCATGGTTATTTATTTATATTTTTAATACTCTGTTATTGGGAAGGCTGTACTCATAAAGATTACTAAATAAACACTAATGACAATTATTACTTTTTTTTTAATCATTATTGTCATAGTGTTGAATTGGTTAAAATCCTAAGTAGTGTTTTACTTTATATATATATATATATATATATATATATATATGAATCTATGGTATGTACGGTTAGCAATTTATTTAAATATATATTTTTTTAATTAATTATAATAAAATAATTCATCTTTAATTATAAATTTGAAAATATATATATTTATATTTTTGAGTGATTAATTTAGTATTTAAAATATTAAAAATATACAATCGCAATTTAATAAACTGAACTGTCAAATAAACTATGTTATAATTTTAAATTGAAACATATTTCGCATCACGCTGTTCAAACTTTTTCACAACGGTAAAACCGTCAATACCACAGAAAATTAAAAAATTTATTTGTTTAAAGCCTATATTTGTTTAGTATTTAAATCTTGATTTATTAATTAAAAATGACCTAATAAAATCTTTCATTTTCTTTTTGGCCTCGTATTTTTTAAATACAATGGTAATTAAATTAAAAAAAAAAATACATTTATTAAAACACTTTGTTATAATTTTATAGACTCTATCTATCATATACCCTTACTATTTTTTGTTTTAATTATTTAACTCCTAAAATGGCAATCTTTCATCTGTTGACAGACTTAATTTTCTTTTATATCTATTAATTTTTGAAATAACACACTTCATTTTTTAATTTTCTCAAAAATAAAAGTCTATAATAAAAAAAAATATAATATACCAATGTAACTTCAATTTCATCTGGGTATTTGAGACTAAAAAATAATTTTGCTCTCATCTTTTTTTCTTCTAATAAATTGTTGAAAAATAATTAAATAATATTTTATCTCTTCTTTTTTTTTTGCTTTTCTATTTTTTTAATTATTTTTGTAATGTTTTTGTCCTTTTTTTTTATTTTTTTTTATTTTTTTTTTTTTTATTAAAATTGGTTGTAACATTATATGTCTATGAGGAAAAAATTTGATAATAACGTTCCTATCTATGCTAATAATTTGTAATATACCTTAAACAATATTAATTTGTAATAGTTAATGAATTAATTATTTTTCTTTTATTGTATATATTGGTTAACAACTGCATTTCAAAATTATCTTCTGTCTCCATATATATTTTTTGGTATCCAATGATACCAATTACTCAATTTTACTTTACTTTTTTATTAATTAGTAAATTTTTTTTTTAAAAAAAAAAAAAAAAAAAAAAAAAAAAATTGTAACTCTTAAATTAAAAAAAAACTTATAAGACAAACGAGTATAAAACAAAACTAGATAAATTTCATGGAGATAATATATCTATTATTTTCATTAATAATTTAATGAAAAATACAATAAAATTCATTTAAATTGAAAAAATGCCTACCTAAATAATTATTAGATATTATTAAATACTAAAATAAGAAAATATAGTAATTATAATAAAAATAAGCTATTTAGAATAAAAAAATCACTGAATGACATAAAACCCCTTGTACCGCTGAGTAAAAAAGTGTGTTAATACTTGAAAAAATTACTACCTAAGCCTAATTAGTTTGATAAATCTGCAAATAATATAAAGTGTTTTCATATGAAAACATGACTGTTTTATTTAATTAATATTAGTGTTATTAATATTATTATTATTATTATCATCATCAATACCAATACTGAAACATCTCACGACTTAATTAATCATTTACGTTACTTCTTTCACTTTTTGTTGCGTTTTACATTCATCATTATTATTATTATTATTATAATAATAATTCATCGTTATTATTATCATTTATCTCCCATTCAAAAAACTAACCGTCAGACTATTATCATTGTACTGATTATTGTGTCAGTGTGCAAATTTTTTTTTAAATATACTTTTAAACTCGATCAATTCCTAAGAATTTTATTTTGTTTCATTTTAGTTTAATTAGTCCATTAAACATTATAGAGACTTGGTCTCTAAAAAAAAAAAAAAGCATTACGAGACTTAGTCACTGTGAGGCAAATATTAATTGAAATTAAATAAAAAATTACAAAAGTGACTCAATAAATGTTTTTAAGTCTCTTATCATTGTTCATTTAGTTTTTGTTTTGGTATTTTTCAAAACTAACTTATGATGATGCCAACGATGTCAGCAGTTAGTGTCACTTTTATTTGATTCATGATACTCACGGTTAATGAGATAAACAAAACTAAAACATAACAGTAATCTTGTCACACTTGTTTCAATTGACGTAACGCGAACTTTTTTTTTTTTTTTTTTCTTGTACTGTTACACTAATCGTGACAGTTTAGAGAAGAATGTACTAAAGAAGATGATGACAATGATCGTTATGAAGATGATGATGATGATGATGATGGTAATAACGAGTTTAATGGTAATAACTTGATTTAACTAGTTGACACAACGGGAGTTTGGCAGTATGGACATTCACGTTGATTTGGTGCACACGCTGAACATACGACGTAATGATTACATGGTGACAAAGTCACTGCACGATTTTGTTCTTCACAAACCATGCACTTAGTTGCTGTTTCTCGATATAATACCTATTTCAAATCATTAATCCAACATTAAATTTTAAATATCTTCAATAAAATATTTATATTATTATTTAAAAATAATAATGTGAAACAATTACTTTTTCAACTTCTTCAAGCTCTTGACGTAACTGTGTTTGAAGTGATTTTAAGGTTCCTATTGATAGATTTCTTAATTCAGTATTATTACGTTTCATTGAAAGAAGATGTGAACTTCCACTCGAGGATACTGCTTCATTCTCATTTTTCAATACTTTAACTTGCATTAATGCCTCATCTCGCTGTTGTTCTGCAACTGATGCTTTTCTTTTAGCCTCTTCACTTTCCATTTGCCAAGCCGAGCATGCAGCTCGTGCTTGATTTATCCTCTCGTCCCAAGTAGCCAGTTGAGCGCGACTTGAAGTCAACTCTTCTCTCAATCTCTGAACCTGTAACTTATTGACTCGTATTTACCACTATTTAATATTTAATATAATAACTACAAACATACATCGATACTGTCATTTTACTACATCGTATACCACATTTAAAAAATTTTACAGCAGACGGTAAAAATAGTTCATTTTTAACATTGATTAAATGGGATTCAACGGATGAAAATATTTATTTAAAAATAGTTATTAACCCGTAGTGGTCACACTTGTTAAATATAATGAAGTGGTCATATTGGGTCTAGTTGACTCCATGCACGGAAAAATTGTTGCTACTCGTGTTCTTTTCAATATTTTCACTCGAGTCGTACATGAGAGTAATTCTTAACACTTCCGTTGAATAACTCAATCGTTTTTTAATTTTTTTTTTTTTTAATTGTTTAATTATAAAAAAATGTAAGAAAGTCAAATTTCGAAAAATTTGACTTTTTTTTTCTTTCTAAAAACTTCATTTAAGATAAATGAAAATGACCTCCAGGGTTCTACTCCGGATATGGCATACTTTGAAAAAAAAAAAGTGATGTCATGTCGAGCTTTTCAAAAAGTATATTGATTTGTGCAATTGAAATCGTAAATTTCCATGAATCTCAAAAAATCTTCAAACAATAATAGATGGTACCACAGATACCATTTTGAATGATATCTTCGAAGCAAGAACAACTCAAAAATTGCCTCAGGTCATCTAGACCCATAATGACCACTACGGGTTAAAAACAGAATAAGCAAAATCATCAATAAATATACTATTGATATCGACATTTTTAGAGGACCAGCAGATAAAATAAAAAGTAAAGCAAAAAAGGGTGATTCTGAAATAATAACATTCCAGTTGTATAAACAGTGATTATAAACTATCAATTAGTAATTGTTAATTATTAAAAATTTTTATCTTGTTTTTCTCTTCTCTCAGATCTCTCAAATCTTAAATTTATCTTCTCTTTACAGATACTATTTATTGTATATAAACATTATTAAACATTTTACTCATAAAAATGTAAAATATTTCTATAAATTCCCGAGAGCGTTTCTTTACAAATAAATAAATAAATAAATAGACTATTTGACCTTTAAATTTTTAATGTGACTTGCATAATATTGTTGGAATTCTATTTTTCAAAAAAAATTAATATGTCAAATATTGTGAGATGCGAGTATTAGAATGGCAGTATCGTCATAAGAAATATAAATTATAATTAATACCTCTGACATCGATCCGGAATTGCTAGGACTTATAGAAAATGCATTGACAAGTGGTGATGCTCCTAATGGTTGTGTACGAGATGGCGACAGTCCTTGATTTGCAAAATCAAATAGACTACTGTTGAAACCGCTTAATTTTGACGTTGAGCTACTCAATTGTGTTATGTGATTAGTAAATGGATCTGATACTGAATGACTTAAAAATGGCATTGTCTGTAACAAAATAAATTATAATTGATAACTAAAAAATTATCACAACTGTTTTATATGATAGAAATTAAAATAATTAATAGAACTTACAGATTCAATTGGATCTTGATGAGAGAATCTAGATCCAGTTAAAAATCCTGCAGATTGTAAATTTTGTAATGGACTTGACGTAGATGGTGAGAAATTAGATAAAACAGAGCGCTCAGTCATTCCAGGAATATTAACTGGCGCAGAGCTACCGAGTAATCCAGAGCTCGCGAGACCGGCAGATATTGAATTGCTTATTGGAGAGCTTGTTTCACGGTGTATTGAATCTACTAGATTTAATGGGTCATCTAAATGCAATTCATCCAATGCATTACCTGGAACCGTAATACCAATTGTCAACATAAATCCTTTTGTGTTTAGCATTGGTAAATTAATGATTAATAAATAAATAAAATTACACACCTACTACTGACTCAACGGTATCATTAGGATAAAATGAACTACTTGAAAGTGGCGATATTGTTGATGCTAGCGAGTGTCCCAATGAACCATTTATATTATAGGCTAGCACAATACTTTGTCTACGTTGTGACTTTTCAGATTTTGTCAACGTTGGATCATTCTCTATTGCTAGCACTTGTTTTCGTAATTCATTCTTCAAAAAAAAAAAAATTTATTTATAAAATATCTCCATAAAATAAGAAAAAAAAAAAAAAAAAATAGATTTTTTTCTATTAAAAAAATACTTACAAATTGTAAAAAATTTGGATTATATAACATGCTGGATAATTTATGTTGATTATTTGTTGAATTTGTACTGGAATTATGTAATTGTGCACCAGGTGCTTTACTGTGTGAATTGTTACTACCAAGACTACTTGTACTTGCTGATTCAGATACTTCACCGCTTCCATTCTGTAATCCCAAAAACTAATGACATTTGATTACATTAAAGTTATTTTTTATTTTTTTTTATTTTTATTTTTGTTAATTCGATTGTGACAGAAAAAAAACACAATGTAATTCTAACTAAGTAACAGCTGTTAGTGCGTGAAATATAATTAATTGGGTGTGTTTATTGGATGATTGTAGTGAAAGAAGATATAAAAAAAACTTACACTACTATCGCTCAGCTGTTTGTCTTTATCGTGTGAGCGTTTGTCGGGAGGTAAAGCATTGCTGAGTAAATCTGCCAAATTGGTGCCGCAATCAATTGGAACAGCCATATCCCGTGCGAGGCCCATGTCTTCTGTTGGCAATACTGCTCCATCAGCAACGATACCCATATCATCAATAGTTAAATGTATATCAATGTCAAAACGTGTGATTAATATTTATTTAATCGATAAATTTTTCGTATCATACAATCGGTTATTTCTTACTAATACACAGAAAAAAAAACTTCTTGCACCAAAAAAATTTTAAGAAAGACAAAAGTTATTTTGGAGCAAGAAGAAATTTTCTTGGCTCAAGAAATTTTGACTTTAAAAAATTTTAAATCTTCCTTAATATTTTCTTGAAACAAGAAAATTTATCAAGTCAGAAATTTTTTTTTTTTTCAGTGTATGAATAACTAATAAATAAATGCAATGTAAAATAAAACATCGAATAAAGTAGCAATAAAAATAGAATTTAACTATAAAGTTATAGTGAGAATGTTTGATGAATAATTAAATAGAATTGAATTTTTTTTAGATAGTTTGAAAGCACTTAAAATTTGATAAAATGTATAGTGACTGGTTTTACGTACGATTTATGAGAGTAAACTCACGGTCAACGTGTGCAAATGCACAGAAGACGCCACGAGGACAATAACCAGCTTGTTGTACATCATTACACTTTGTTGATTTATAAATTTCCGGATGAAATTGTTGTTCTGTACGGGTATGACAGTACATACAGTTATCTCCTTGGTCACAATTCCCTGGTTCACCCCACTCTTCACCATGTTTGACATTAGGACAAGGTGTTGACCTATTAAAAAAAAATTCAAATTCAATGTTTTAACTAATGTAATTTATTCAGCCAATATAGATATAAATTATTAAAACATTACTCACCGATACTTTGATTTACGTGGGCTGCGTCTTTTGTCTTTACTATTATGATATTGAGGACACGCGTATCCCTGTCTACATAGACGTGGTGGTCTTTTACACGGCTCAGTTTTGTAATTACTGAGAACATAATTAGTGTCTTGCCATTTAGGATCCTCATTCATCAAGTTACGCTCTTTATCCAGTATATTTGGTCCATTTGAAGATGAATTGGGATCCGAGTCGGGATTTTCCAGGGCCTGGATTTCTTTGATATCATATACCGGCGGGCGTAGATCGTGATTCCCGTGAGCAAACGCACAATGAGGTCCATTTTTTACACAAAACCCACGTGTATCTGTGTCATGTACACACATACAAGTCTTGTAATACCGTAGATGATAACGTCGCTCTGTATCTCCGGCTGTTCGATGTAAAAATGGGCACCTGGAATAAAACACACATAGTCATCATTTATACATCAGATTAAAATAATTTTCATTTTAGTTTTTTATTAACAATTTTAAATAAAATTTTATTATTTAAACAGCAATAATCGTCTCCATTGGCTGGATAATTTAAGCAATTAACTGAAACTAATAATTGAATGGGTTTTTAAGTTAATCTTGTACAAATCCTCCTTAAAAATACAAAGCTTCGTATTAAATTCTGTTGACAAAGAAAATATATACCCAGGTATATATTTTATATATATACACGGTGTATATATATATACACGGCCAGCTGAGAGATGAAGTGGAGTATGTTAAACAGAAATTCTATATCCAAGTCCACTTATTAAAACTTTTAACCATCTGACGAAAGAAAAAAAGAAAATATTTATTTTTTTAACCAGAATAAATAGTACAATAAATTAAAAAAAAAAAAAAAACAAAAAATTGAAACAATAATAACGATTATTTTTTAGATAAAAAAAAAATATTTTTTTATTATTCCAATCAGGTATATAAAGAGAGGCAAGCTTCATCGCGATGTGTACCCACGAGAAAATCAATATCAGGAAAGCTTCTTTGTTTGGTATGTATGGGCTTCCCCCCGCACGCGTCATTTCACCAATTTTTTTTTTTTTTTTTGGAGGAAAAATACCCATTCGTTTATTTATTTATCAACTAATTATTCAATTAATTAACGATAATCGATATTATATAATTAATATTGTTAAATTATCTTGTATTAATATCAAACTGTATTGTATTTATTAATAAATCAAAATAGTTAAAAATAAAAATGTTTATTTATAAATTAATATCAAAGCTTTGCCTATCGATGACATGATTTGAATGGTTAAATTGTATACGTCTATGAATTGCTAAATAATATCTCGTGTGGAGTATTATGTTGAGTTGTGTTTTATCGGTCGTTGTAAAACAACAACAGGTGAACGTTTCTCAATGAAATTTATATACGTAGACATAATAGTAATGAATACATTGTAACAATATGTTACAATTGATAAATATCTTTATTATTGTATCTGCAAGATAACAATTAAAAATGCAAAGTTAAATAGAAGTAATATTTTTAGTTTTATATAATAAAATCAAATAAATAAATGAATTATAATTATGAATCACAGGAAATATATTATGTCTCAAAAAAAAATTTCTCAATCAATGACTCACGTACAATGATATAAGATTCTTTATACATGTTTTTTTTTTATGACTTCATCTTCATGTATTTTTAATACTCTACATCAGTATTTCCGGTATATGTTTAAGTAATGTCCCATATATTCATTTCTATTTTTAAACTAATAGTTATCTGTCTTTTTAGAGTATAAATTTAAATAAAAATTGTGTGTATAACTCGGAGAAAGCAAACGGTCTTTGGATTTTATTTGTCCATAATCAAACGGTAAAATGTGTCGAGTAGAATAATAAAAGTAAAAGTACGAGGTTTAGGACAAAGCATTAGTGTAAGCCTTAAGCATCAGCAGTACCATTACCAGGAAAGTGAGTAGTCTAGTATGTAATGCACAGCATCAGGGTGAACCGTCGTCAGATTCAAAATCTCCAGTTTTTCCCCCCATTTACATTACTAGAGTTAAAAATCCCCGATGTGATATTAACAACAAAGAAAAATCCAGCAGACTCTTATTGAGGAAATGCGTCCTTTTTCCGGCAGACCCTTTACGAACAAAGAAAACAAATTCTTTGTCTCGATGAGCATGCAGCGTTGAGCACAAAACAAAGACCAATTTTTTTTTTTCTTTCTTCATTATTTTTATAGACGTTTATGTAGGTAGAAAGTGTCGCAACAAGTTGCTGATATATGTGGAATAATTCATGAATGTAATGTTAATTTAATAGTAAGATAAGACATGTAGTAAGCCGTTGAAATAAAAAATAATTTTAAAATTATTGTCATTAAATGTCACGGACTCTGGCTGTCAAGTAACGCGTCATTGCCAAGTTCCCGAGATACTAATAATAATACTAATGCTACCAATCGATATAGATAAGGTCACACATATAAGAGTCGGCTCTTAAAAAAACAATAATAACAATATTATGATGATAATGAAGGTTATTATAAAAAATAGTCAAAAAGCAGTGGCTTTAATTTGGATTCGTCAGCTGGTGATAAGCCAATGAAACAATGGAACAATGAAATGCTGATATCTATTAACTGAAAATTAGATAAACGAAATTATTAAATTTATTTGTGTGATGGAATATCACGATAAGCTAGCAGTTTGTTAAGTTCATTAATAACTAAATAATTGAATATAACATATAATAGAATGAGAACTTACTCGTCGCCGTCGGGACATATGCCGGTAGTCTCGTCGTACTTGCTGCAATAATTGTCCGCGCTGTAGTTGAAGGTGCGGTCCCGTTTTCTCACTGGCCTGCGTCTTCGCTGGTTCATAAAGTGCCAGTTGAAGCACGTGAATGGCCGATGCTGTGTGCACTTTCGCTGTATAAACAGTGGACATTGTTCGACACGAAATTCCTTCAAGTATCTGGAATGCGAATCCACAGAACTAGACATTATATTTAATTATTTGTTTTTGAGTGACAAAGTTTTAGACGTAACCACGCGTCTTTTTTATTCAATAAATAATTTCCCTCTATTTTAACAAATATATACTTTTTTTTTTATTTTATTTATTTATTATTATTATTATTATTATTATTATTATTATCATTAGATAATATTTTTTTCACTAAACACTGGCCACTTTAGCACGTTCCAAATCCAACCCATTTAAAAATGATTAAAAATCTTTTTTACTTGTTAATAATTCCCTCGCTAACTCGACCCGTTACTCTCATTTCCCTCGTGCGTCTAATTTTTTATTTTTTAAATTTATTATTATTATTTCCCATTACACTCCTCGCTCTCTCAACGTATATCACCCATTACGCATCT
Source organism: Cotesia congregata (assembly GCA_905319865.3). Taxonomy (NCBI): domain Eukaryota; kingdom Metazoa; phylum Arthropoda; class Insecta; order Hymenoptera; family Braconidae; genus Cotesia; species Cotesia congregata. Next base: position 14,615,089 of record CAJNRD030001120.1, read on the forward strand.
CACGTCTTGTCTCTTTTCCATTCCCGCGATATATATTTTCTCTTTCCTCACGACTTCTCTCAAAACTCCACCACCACCACCACCACCACCACCATCACCATCACCAATAACCACCACCTTCTTTGCTGCTGCACCCTCCCACCCGTGATTACTTTTACTCTTTCCTCCTGTCCACGAAAGCCTTAGCCTTCTCTCTTGGTTGGATTTTTTTATTCACTCACGCGATCTCTCCATCGTTCTTTATTTTTTTATTATTTATATATTTATTATTATTTAAGTAACTCTATTAAGTTTTTTTTTATTTTCAATTTCCCTCCCTGCCAATTATTAAATTAATATCAAAAAAATATTTTATCATCTTTATTATTATTATTATTATTTTTATTATTATTAATTTGAGGCAACAACTTTTAATGTGGTTAAATTTATAAAATTAAAAACTCGCGACTTGTGATTATTGTTAGGAACACAAATGATAGAGCACGCGGTCTGAAGTGGCGAACGTTACTTACGTGTAATGATTCGCCTTTTCCGCTTGAGCTGTCAACAAAGATTTTGAGTCGGACTTCATCTTGGTGGACGTAAGACAACACAAAAACAGCAGCGGCGTCGTGACCGCTGCCACAGCCGCCGTAACACAAAACACAACACGCGCGCGCACTGGTCCGACACCCACATATATAGAAATACAACACGCACGAGTTGTTACACTATTTTATTTCATATTATCTATTATTAATATTATTATTATTATTACTATCAATATTACAATAACGTCTAATAAAATTACAATTAATATTAAATATAAATCTAAACATATAAATTTTACATTTTTTATTCATTTATTTAACTAACTAGCTAACTATTTTTACAAAGTTTCGTTATTACAATTACACCAAACCGTACTTGGTAATTATTATCCATCGAAAACGTTGTTGTGCTGTTATGTAGCTGTAGGTTGTTGCTCGCTTTTTTGTTGGTGTGCGTGTATCAGTTAACAAACAACACACCCAACTACTAACAAACTATACTGACGTGTGTGACACTTAATAAACGAAAATATGAGATCCAGACTTTATGTATATATACGTTGTTTAATTTACATATGTGTATATAATTTATATTGTGTTGTAGGTTTCACATGCACAAGCTACACAAGCTGACTCAAGAGCGACCGGTGGGAGGAAATGCGACGACAACGACAACGATGAGCAGCGACAACCAAACCAAATGGAAAGACTAAAATCTTTTTCTTTGTGTATCGCGGATTACACATATGATGTACGGACACGCGTTACACGTTACACTTACTTGGATAGATTACACAGTTACACACACGTTTAAATTATTATTTTATACTCGCGCATGCGTGTTTTGTTTTAATCCCAACTGACGCGTGCGCAGCCCGCTAAATGCGCGCGCACCTACACCTGGTTTTTGAAAAAAAGATGGCGGTGAATATTTGATGCGCAGTTTGATTTCACGCAGGCAATTCCCCGCTAAGCGCCAATCACATCCTTTAATTTGTCATGTGACCCTGGATCGTTTTTTCAAGGTCATCCGTGTTATGATCCACCCTGAAGTAAACAACTCAAGGTAACTATGTGTGGATTCTCAATATGTATGTTAACGTACGCGTACAATCTTTAGAGAATATTTGCTGCGTAGGGTTGCTATACACTATTGATTGGCCTCTGTCCCCTGTCTCTTTGTCCTTGATATTCCGTTGGACCCTTTCATTTATTAGGTATCATATTTTTATCTACGCAGTATTTTTTTTTTAAGTTTTTCATTATTTCATTTTTATTGTTCAATTTGGTAATCAATGATAAGAGTAATTTTAAAATACCGGTCTTGTTCTAATTTTTTGTTATAAAAAACTAGATTGCATTTATTTATTTATTCATTGTTTGGCTTTTATTTTTATTATTTATAATTGATGATTACTGATATTATCGATAATACAACGTTATAAATCTATCTATTCACATTGCGTGTCACAGAATAATTCAACTTTAATGTGATAAATCATCACAATTGTATTTCAATATTTTACACAGTATTTTTTGATAGTTTTCGGTAAAATTGATTATGAAAAAAATTTTTTCCAACTCACTAAGAATACCCGGTAAATTCACACAGTATAAGTTACTTGTTTATTTTTTTCTTATAATATTCTGTTTGACGCGCGCACTTTGGTGCAAAGAAAAATCTTTTATTTTTGCAATTTCACAAAATAAGTCAGTGCGCATGACAATAATTGTGGCGCGAATTTATTTACAATTTAAATTTATATATTTTTCACCATAATAATAATAATTGTAATAACAATAATAATAATAATAATAATAATAATAATAATAATAATAATATAAATAAATTCAAACCTGGTCAGTTGAAATTAAATTATTTAGAACTAAAATACTTAATATAATATTAAATAAATAATTCAAATTTATTGGTTTAATTTTTTTTTATTTATTAAAAAGTCATGGACAATTTTTATTTTTTTATTGATAATAAATCGCAAATAACGCACACCTCAAATATAAATACTTTTGATTTAATCCCGTATTTATTCATCAAATAATTATTCATTAATTACTGTAATATCTAATTAATATTTTCTTATGGATGGACAATGTTCAATTATGTCTATTAAATATTTCACCTGTTAATAAAATTGAATTTTATAAATTTAATAAGCATCATAATATATCAAGGAAACATGATTGCAATACTTTTATCTTATTTTCTATAATAATTAATTATTAATATCCAAATTCTTTTATTTAAAATACATATTAGTGAATTTAAATTATTGATAACTCTAATGTAGCAATTAATTTCTTACTGAGAACAAGATAAAAATTTAGAAGCTCATACAACTTCACAATAATACCTTTAGCAAGAAAAAAAATCTACATAAGTTATTATAAAATGTAAATGCAACCACGCTCAGTAGATTTATCAATTTTTTATTAATAAAATCTAATTAATTGAATTAACGTTAATAATTATCTTAATAAATCATTTTTTTTGTACCCCATCTACAGTACTTTAAACAGATTTAATATTATTTATTAATAATACGTACATTGGATGGAGTTGTACTTTTAAATTTAATTATTTAGTTAATTACAGTAACAGAAGATTTTTTTTTATATTTATAATATAATAATAGCTGATGCTTTGAGGCGCGCGTAAAAATTAATACATATAATTCGAACATCGAGAAGAGAGCTTTCTTTTAATATTATTCAATAATAATAATAATAATTCTTATAATCATTATTACTATTATTATTATTATTGTTAATCCATTTATTTTTATCTGTTTGGTATACGTCTTAATTGTTTTTAATATATTTTTATTTGATAATAACAACTTAACTATGTACATAAAAGATGTCTCGAGTCGCTCATAAAAACGACTTTCGCGAATGATGGCTCGATGTCGCTGATTATTCAGTGCAATTGTATCTTATTGCATTTATTTATATTTTAAATAGATTAATTGTTCAAGCAGCTTTGTTTTAAATTATAAATTAAATGATTTCTAGCTGATATCTAGAGTACAATTTTGATTCTCTGCTAATATTTTATTCGCGAGTTCCAATTTATTTTTTAAAAAATCATGCGTGCGTCTAATTTTAAATGCAGCATTTATTTTATTATATTAAACATAATTATCAATTTTTATTAATGAAAATAAATTAAAAAAATAATAAAACTTAGAAAATAGATTAATTTTAATCGCTTAATTGTTCTTTTTGTTATATTGTATTCATAACACAATTGGCTATATTCTAATTTGCACAGAATGAAAACGCATATATGTTATGGCAAGTGAAATATTAAACAAATGAATTTCCCTCATAATAAATTGTTTAACAATATCCATAGATACATAAATTACTTGTTTAAAATATTCAACTGCCTTGATATAAAAAAAATTATAAAACAAAGTTCGAGCCACTGTAATATCAACATCTTGAGCCCTCATTATCATAATTTTATAAATAAACTAAAAAAAAATTAACGAATACACGAGTCACTTAAAAAAAATAAGTAAAAAAAAAAAAAAAAAAAAAAAATTAATAATTTAAAATGATATCATGGGGAAGCATTGAACGTCAAAATTTTAAACGGTCGTACCGTAAGTGCTGAACATCACCCGAGTGGTATCAGTGTCCAAAGTAACGTCTTCCGGTGACGCAAGATCAACTTTAATAGATCCCGAATTGTTTCTACGTCTGGCCATGCCGCCGCCCCAATTAGATAGTGTCCAGTGGTAGGTTTCACTTTCGCTTTTGATCTCGCCCTCTTGTAAAACTTCCGCAGTGTCTAGGCCGGTCTCCAGGGACACTGATGACTGGGAAGCAACAGAGTCGAAGCTAGAATCACCACCACCCCCGCGATAGCGACCAACGCACTCGGTAGCCATCTCACCCGGTGATTCCTCGATAGCTCTTAGAATGTTTTGACAGAGCTCAGAGTCAAGATCAATAGGGTCTTCGGAGTCGCGATTATGAATATTTACGGCAATATGAGCTGGATGTGGTATGGGAAGTGGTATTACTAGTTTTTCAGCACTGTAAGGACGTATTTCACGTTTCCATGGCTGCCAGCGTCCATCACTAACGGATAATCCCGAGTTAGTTTTACGTCTTGATCTTGGCGATGTCAATAAACTTGTCTCACATCTTTTTTCCGGCTTGCGACTGTTGCTAGCCTGCTTGGCTCGCGGATTAAAGTACGAGACCTCGAGATACGGACTCTGTACTTGTATGTTACCTCGTGGCGCGTAAATAGCGCCCAGTAGATCTAATCCATTGACACCACCTAGTTCAGTGCTGTGAACCATTTCTGTATAACGAGTTAGATCCACTCCTGGATGTGGTTCAAGCTTGAATTTGGTGTCAGTATCATCAAGAGGCTGCAAAAAGTCTAAACTAAACATGTCGGCATACATAAGACCAGCCAACCCGGCCCAGTCTCCAACATTCAGGCCTTTATTTTCCCAGAAATCTTCCTCACAACCGTTCAGACGTGCCAGCACGTGCGATGGATACAGTCGCTCAAGCATCAACGCAGCTTGCTGTATAACAATTTTAAGATCAAATGTTGTCAACTTAATCTTGCTTCTTACAGCGACCCCGAGACCAGTTTGCAAATCTTTGCGTCGGCGATCTAGCTTTTCGTGAAGCACAGCAACCAAATCACGCGCCTCTTTCTCCAATGACTTGTAAGGATCACGAGTTTTAGCCAAACTTGTGGCAAATGGACTGAAGCACGCCTCAACAAACTGTGTAAAGTCACGTTGCGGTTGTGTTATAAGACGTTCAGTTTCTTGTTGGAAAGCCAGAAGTTCATCCAGCTCAAGTTTAGCTTCAAAAGCCGCTAACGCTTGCTCTGGTCTTATTTGATAATAATAGTCTGAAGCTAGTCCAGGGCCCGCTATTCTCTTTACAACAAAACTGTCGCTTGCAGGTACACGTCCTCGATTCTTAATCACAAGATGGAACATTGCCGTGTCCCACATTACTCGTATCCAGTATCTTATCACAGCAATTGTGAGTATCAAAAACGAAATTATTGGACATATACATACGGCGACTAATAGTGCGACGATAGGCTGTAAACAGCCCTGGATACCGATATTCCACACGAGTGCTTCCATTACAACTAAATATCGATTTCTACTTGGCTCTGGACTGTCGAGATCCATTACCAGCGCCATGAATGCATGCAGTAGTAGTGTTACTATTGGCATCCTGGAAAATATAAAAAAGAAAAGGTATTGTAAAAGATTTAACGTCATTACTATGCTAATAATGCTGCTTTGAAACAAAGAGTAATAATAATAATAACAAACCATAAAAACGCAGAAAGAGCGATGACGAGTGAACTGAAACTCGCTATAATGCAGATTATGGGAAAGAGGAAGAGAATACCCATAGTTCCCATAAGACCTTTTACTCCATAATTCCAGAGTCTGTTTATGTGTCTCGTCATTCCTTTTCCAATAAATCCTATCAAAAAATAAATAATAAATTTATTTTTTTATTCATAAAGACAAAGCGGTAATCGGAAAAAATTTTTAAGATATGAAAAATTCATTAAAATCATTATAAAATAAGAATTATAATATCCACCCCAATAATTTTTCTGAAAAACAATTAAAATTAATTTATCAGATATTTGATAATTTTAAGAATATTTTTAACAAATAAATTATGGCAAAAAAAAAAATAAGAAAAAAAATTGACATGAAGAAATTTAAAAAAAAAATTAAAAATCCAATTTTTAAAAATAATTTTTTGGACAAAATTTGTTTGTTAAATAAAATTAAAAAATTGTCGTGACTGCTAATTTTAATCTCATTGAAAAACAAGCAACCCCGAAATGATCGCTCAATTTTTTGTTACAAAAAAAAAATATTATTATTATTATTATTTTATTTTATTTTATAATAATTTTAATGAAATAATATAAATTTTTCAAAACTTTAAAATTTTTTCCGGGATTCAGACAAAGCAATGATAATTAATTATTAATAATAAATTACCAGTGTCAGGCTCAGTCTCAAAGTGGGTCCGACTTTTACTGATATGCCGCCAGAGTGCAATCAATCGTGAACATAATGTCGGTGTTTGGGAGGATTTTCGGGGAAAAAGTGTCCCATTAAGTTGGCTCAACTCCAAATCCGGTGTGAAGGGCTCAACCAGTAGAAGCGCACGTAACGAGACACGGCTGCACCAGGGTACTGCTACGCCAAACAGAAACATTGCGTTCCACGTCCAGCACCACGTTCGGGCAATGTAGTTTATCCACCGCCACATTGGCCATCGTGTTGTCGTTGTGTGACAAATCTCTCGTTCAACCAAAAATACCGGCTGACTAGGATCTGCTCTAGGGGTTGTAATCGATGTCGGTGTGTTGCTCAAAACTGTAGGGATTATTTCGGAGACTCCTTGGAAATTTCGTCTCACTATCCAATTACGTGGTAGCCAGATTTGCGTTGGCCATTGGAAACTACGTGTTGGTGTTTTTACTTTACGTAACTCTTTTAGTAAAACTGGTTCACGCTGTAATTTTAATGCAATTAATTTGTCTGTTTATTTTTAAGTCATTAGAAGAATAAATAGATTGAAATAGATTAAAGTACCTCTTTCATGAATGTCAAGTCACGATTGAGGAAGTAAACAGTTTGACGTAAATTCTGTCGATTACACAAAGACAATGCCTCTTCGTGTGCGCTCCATTCACATTCTTCAATAAAATTAGCCTCAGCTTCTCTCATTCTGTCTCGCATCCATGGTCCTATTCGCGCGAGAACCGGATGTTCACTTTCCATTTTATAACGCAAAGATTCCTTGGTATGCTGCAACTTTCGCTGGACATTTTGAACCGCTCGGTGCATCAGTACCACTGATTGAGCTTGTTCAATCAAAAGCTGGGCTATCCCATCGCCTAGGGCCAAGATATCCGGATGAGAAAGTATGCTTGAGTATACTCGCTGGAGGTATTCTCGCATTACCGCTTCATTTACTTGCTAAAACATAATATTACAAAAAAAAAAAATAAAAAATCATTTCTTTCAACAGAAAAAATACAAATCGACGGTCTAATTAGCAATTGGTCTAACTTCTTATTTTGTAGAGGGTGATTTTTTAACATATTGATGTAACAATAGTTCTATTATAAATTATTTGAGTGATCTAAACCAAAATATTATACCTCTATTAGATATTAAATTGTTTTTTGAAGTGATAATAAATTTTTAACTAATTGTTTTATCGTACAAATGGAAGATTCTCTTAAAAGGAGTTAGATAATTTGCTAATTAGAATGTCTAAATATAAATACTTGCCTGTTCAATCTCTTCGTCGCTCTTTTTTTGTGCTCGTAATTCCGAAATAAGTCTTTCGCGAAAATGTAAAAACCATCCACGTGTTTCGCGTTCCAATATAGATACCAGGGTCGATAAAGCTTTTCTAATGATGTCACGACTAAATAATCTCAAATCAACAGCAGTACCGGCAGGTGTCCCAAAGACAAAAGGCACCGAGACTGGTAGCAATTGCGATGATTCGCGTTCCACTTCAAACTTTTCCATCGTCGCTCGTCGTAATTGTTTGCGTATAAAACCGCAAAGTAATTCCAGTGAATCGTCATACTCAGGCTTTTGTTGTAAATACACATCAATTTGATGTACATGAAAATAATAATAATAATAATAATGGAATTAATTAAAATTAAACGTAACTAAGTATAGTAACAAATTAAAAGTTATCAATTACAAGTTTGGAATTTCAAATTGCAAATTTCAACTCGCAGAATCAGAAATAGAAATTCATGTAATTAAATCTAAACTTTTAAAGAATAATTAACTTTGTCACCTTACCCGACAAACTAACTCCGCTACAAGATAACGACATCTCTCTTCACGAATTTTACCATCTAAATTTTGCGCTTGAAGTGACGGTACTCCAATAATTATATCTGAAATTTTAATTTTATTTATTATTTAGTTGAATTTTATTAAAAATAAATAAAATTATTAATTTTTAATTAATAATAATAATAATAAATTTACCCAGAAGTCTTAAAAATCCAGTCAACAATGCTTTAAGTGCTTGTGAAATACTAAAACAATGAGATACTAGTCGCGCTCTAGCAGTAACGACAATAAATCTTGTTGCCAAAGCTAAATCTTTCAGTAAAGTCTCTCTTCTGCGATCTCTGCCTCGCTGGAGAAGTCCACTGAGTCGCCATCGGTGTGTTTGACCCGTGAAATTTATTGAATCCACCTCAAATTCTCTGTAAAGTTAAATCCTAATTAAAAATTAAAAACTAGGTAATGTCAGCGCACACGCCTCACTGTTCTCGCACTCGTTAGCTTTTTTTGCCGCACATTTGACAAACCAGGTGATTTATACAAAAATACGTGATGATTAAATTACCAGGATAAAAAACGAAACTTGGACAGAAAACACTTACTAAAACAATTAATTATTAAATAAAATTAAACTATAAATAATATACATAAATAATTAATGAAATAAGATAGCATAAATTATTGATTTTCCACGCACCATATACACACCAATTGTTCTAATTAATACTAGTATAGACTTACAAAGCTCACTAATGTTTAAAGAAATAGTTTAATTGCTTCTATTGTCAAAGAATGTAAGTGTATATTTATAAATACATTTTTTTGTGTTTTACACGCTCCCCTTTTATGCTAATTAAACGTAGAACTAGTTTATACATTCATTGTGCTATTTTCTATTTAAAAACCGTCACCGTTGTTTTTGGCAAGTTATTTTTTATGTTTATGTACACAAGTCATGCTGGTAAAAAATTTTAAAAGCTCTTATACACTTTTAAATAGTCTGTTTTAAATTTGTTAGACTTGAGCTTCCCATTTATTAATTCACAGATTTATATTTAGTATTATATTAATTAAAAGTCAACACAGTGAATAATATTATTATAATTGTATAATTATTATTAACATGATGGAGTGTCGGGATTGTGTAATAACGTACCCGCATCTCCGAATGCTCTCCAATTGAGTGGCATTAAGCTTCTTCGGCTTTCCATACTTATCCTTGTGCAAGCTTTACAGAAATTGTTAACAAATAAAGTCAAGTATTTATCTAATTAATTATTTCATTTATGTTTAATATTAATTTATTAATTTAATTTAATTTTTAAGTATTATTATTGACGCGCAAAATTGCCAATTGTGTAAAAAAAATTTTTTTTTTTTTATTTAAACATGACTTTATAATTTGAAAAAAAAAAAAAAAATTGATCTTTTAAATACGCAGTGTAAGAGTATAAAAATAAATTTTAATTAAATCTATATGACTATAATAATTTAAAAAATCTAAAATGTAAATGTTCTATAGCTACATTAATTTCAAGCGTATTATCTAATTTTTTACTAATTATTATAAGACACTAGCTGTATGAGGACGAGCTAAAATGTGTAAAAATGAGATTATTGATTATTAATTATAATTAATTATTTAAGTTTAATTTTATCAGATTAAAATCTTAAGTAGTTTTTTATGTTGGCTAAAAAAAACCCACCCTCGCTCTCGGATACTTTCTAGCTGCTTGTTTGTGAGCCTCCGCGGCTCTCCTTTGCTGTCGACGGCTACGGCATCAAGCTCGTCGAAACTCGGAGCAATGAATAAATCTCTCAAGTGATGCTTCTTCCGGACCAATGTATCTTCTCCATCAGTGCAGGCTGATAGTGGTGGTGGCAGTACAATTGGAAATGTTCGCCAGTGGTACAAAAATTGTTGAGCAACTTCTTTAATATTGTGTACCAAGGCCTCCACCTCGGCTGGTGCGCCTCGAAGATGACTTGCATCAAACTCAACAGGTTCTTTCTGTAAAATATTTTTAATAATTAATAACTAGCAACTTTGCAGTCACTATGTGACTGCCGTGACTTGTGAACTATGAATAAATGAAATTTTGCTTTATTAAATAATGACTTTTGTTAAATTACACTGTACTTTCTTAAATATTGACATTTTTAAAAATATAAGCTCATCTCAATGCAACACTCATCAAGAGCTTTCATTTGAGTACCTACATGTATTTTTGATATATTTTTCATATATAC
>CAJNRD030001120.1:14625772-14638306 GCA_905319865.3 Cotesia congregata
TCTTGATGAGTGTAACATCGGGATGAGCTTATATCTTAAAAAATGTCAATAGTTCACAAGATATTCGTTAAAATGCACTGTACTTTCCTAACTATTGACCTTTTTAAAGATATAAGCTCTTCCTGATGTTACACTCATCAACAGCTTTCATTTGAGTACCCACATGTATTTTTGATATATTTTTCATATATACATATATATAATATATATATATATATATATATATAAATATATAAATATATGAAAAATTGATGTGGGTACTCAAATGAAAGGTCTTGATGAGTGTAACATCGGGATGAGCTTATATCTTAAGAAATGTCAATAGTTCACGAGATACAGGGTCATTTCTTAATTATGTATCTAGAGATAGAGCATATTAAAATGCAGCCTAAATACTTATCATCATAAACTGACTATTGGTGAGAATGATATGAAACCTTGAAAAGGTACAACTCCAGATAAAGACCTTTCTAATGATACCAAATTTAACCATAAAAACCCATTTTATCATATTAATACACTGGCTACAAAATTTTGCTTATTCTCTTAATAATATAGACTAACAATTAATGAAGACAGAAAAATACTGTAGCTCAATGGATAATTACCTCAGGTTGGAGTCCATCATTAATATGATAAGGTTGAGGTGGAGGATAAGCCTGATGGTTAGGCCCGGAATTAGCAGAGTTTGCAGACGTAATATTTAAATTATGGGGCATGTCGCGCGTAAATAGAGTGCGCGGGGGCTGAGGTCAGCTGCCCCGAACACCCACAATCTCCTCATACACCATGTTGCTTGTTGCCACCATTTATCATTCCTCTTTCTTCTGTAAAATTAAAAATAAAAATAAAAACACCGGTATAGTAATTAATAAATCATTTAGTTGTTTAACCTCAATAAAAAGTTAATCATTGATTTTGAATTTTTTATTACCACCTATAAGTTTAATTTACAGTGAATCGATTAATCAGTGAGTGCTGGTAACTCCCACCTAAGCTTTAAATAATACTGCAAAATTAGACTATTTCAACGATCAATATTTTAATTTTTTATTTTCAACAGTTTAAATTATGTTTGAATGGAAGCAATTTATAAAAGTTCTTAAACGGAATATTAAATGAAATTATTTTTAGTTAAACAGAAATTTTCTTCAATTAAGTTACTTTTTCTATCAGTGAAGATGAAGATTTAATTTCTTCAAGAAGTATATATCACGTAACTAATGCCTGAAGGGTGTAGAAAAAAATTATTTTTTCCAATCAGCTTGGAAATGTATAAAAGTAAAATGGTTGAAAAACCCAAAAAAAAAAAAACTTTTTTTTTTTTTCAACTTACGCCCTTTTGGCTTTAAGAAAAAAAATTTTTAAAGCCAAAAGAGCGTACATGAAAAAATAGTCAAAATAATTTTTAAGGACCTCAAACCTCGAGATCTAACGAAAAAATAATTTTAGGAAGTTAGACTGAAAATATTAAACTTCAATTTTTCGTATTTCGTGAAAATTCATTGAAAAAATTTGAAATATAATTTTTAACAAGTTCGATGGCCCCCATCGATCGTATGCGAAGAGAGAATAAAACTCTCGACCATTCAGCGAGGATGGAATGTCCATCGGTTGGCTTGAATTAAAAAGATCTACTAGTTACTTGACCGCTCGGCGTTAAAAATTTAATTGTATAATTTTTAACTTTTCGTTACAAAAATTAAATATTTAAAAAAATTGGGCAAAAAATTTATTTTCTTAAGGTAGTTGTGGTTAAGGCATACCGTCAAAAATTCTAAATTTTTTTTATACTTATTACGGACATGATGATATAATTGACCTTAAAATTTTAAGTCAATTGACCAACCTATAATCCGAAATGAATTCAATTAAAAATTGGATATTTAACATTGATTGTATACGCTCTCTGCAATTCTGTACCAGTGTTTTAGTTATAAAAAAAACCAACTTTCAAAAACTTAACAATACTTTTATGTACTTGTTATGAGTTTAAAAAAAAAATTTAATCGTCTAATTATTTATAAATAACGGATTAAAGTTCAAAAATTTATTAAAAAGTACACATCTCCACGGGTACACTCTTGGGTAAAAATTATGGATTACTTACAATCAGCTACAAGCTCATATACTTTTATGGCGCGATAATCTCTAATTTTTTGACAATATTGTACCATAACAACTACCTTAATGTAAAAAAGTGAAGAATTACAGATTATTACAGCACAACACCTCGAGTTTTAATAAAAAATCCGGTATTTTGTTTCGTTTCCGGGTCGACATGAAAAGACAGAGATCTAATTACGCCCCACGATATGTCTCATATCATGAATTTACAAAAGCTCTATACTAACAACAAAAAAAAAACTTTGCTTGTTTACTCAAAGGTAAACTACTATACGCGATACATGCTGGTTGGTAACTAACTCCTCTGACAGATGAGAATATTTAAAAAAGAATATAAAAAAAAAATAGGTCAGGTCCTTTTAGAGAGATCGGATATTCCAGTAACAAATTGTTCTCACGTACTGTACAATGAATAGAGTTTTACTAGTTCTTATTTCTTGAATTATGGGTGAATGCACGAAATAGTTTAAGTATTAATAGCTTGAATATATACATATATATATTTATAATCAAGCTTCAGAAAATGTACTCGAGCGACAGTACAAGTACGCGGGATAGAAATTCAACGGAGTAATTTAAATTGTTGCTGAACAATAGAATGTTTTAAATACTATCGCATTAAAATTATTTTATTTTATTTTATATTGTATTGTTTTATATTAAAGGCTCAATTAATAAATTAATCAGTTCACAAATTTAATTGTAATTCATGTTGAATAAAATTTGATTAATATTCTAAAGTTTGAGGTTTAATTAAAAGATAAAGATAAATATTTATTTAATGGATTTGTCATTAAAATACAAGATTACGAGTGAGTAAATATTAGCATTATTGGCAGGAACTTGTTTAAGAGTGTCACGGGTACGTTAAAAGCTGCGAGATTACTCATACTCATGAAATTTAATATAAAGCGCATTTATGTCATTAAACAAGTTGATATTGCTTTTGCTGTTATTTATAAAGTTATAATGAAAGTAAAGAATTTGATAAATAAATGAATGAAATAGAAAAAAAAAAGAAGTATGTTTATAGAGAAAAAAGCGAAAATATTAAAGACTTTATTGTGCAATAATTACTGCGCTCGAGACTATCTGCTTCAGAAAGCACATTTCTCTTGATGGTTTAATAAAACCACCGGTTGTAAAGATAGACATGAGTTTTATAGGCATCTATGAACGCCAATATAATTTTTAAGTGGCTATCAAATTAAAGAACTTTGATGTTATATTTTAGTTTAACAAACAACTTTTTTTTATTGTTAAAAAAAATTTTTAATTGAAATTATTTTCTCATTCAATTTTTTTTATTTTTCTTTTAATAAGTTTTTCAATTTTCATAAATTCTGTAAGGAATGTATTTAAAAACTGTAAAAATTAATATTTAGAATTGTATTGCACGCCTCATAAGCGACGCGTTGAGGTTGTGCTCTACTCTCGACATTTCAAAAAAAGCAGTTTTCTCGAAACTGAAATTGATTTTTTGTTATTTATATTGCACTTACAGATTAATATGAGTACACTTATATTAAGTCAAATAATTCAATTTGTTAGGCACATAAAATTTATTTCAAAAACAATTTTTTTGTTTAACATAGTAAATAATAACATTAAACATAATCTTTTTTGGACGTCCGTGTATGAATGATTTTTACCGGAATAATTTTTTTTTAATTATCTAAAGTAACACACGACAGAATTTCTTAGTTAATATGAACGTTCAATTCACTATCGTTAAATTATTATTTATAAAAAACTAATATATAACTGTGGATTTTTTTGTATTTCTATCTATACATTTTATTATAGTATTTTTTTTCCTCACCTTGCAGTTATGGCGCCACTAAACCATAGAAATGTTTTCTGTTTTTTATTATTTTGCTTTCTATATTTTATTTTAATCAATTTTATTTTAAAAAATGAGATTATGAGGCGTGCACTTTTGGATTTTCCAAACTTTTTTTATTTTTTAATCACATCCAGATTGTACAATGTAAAAGAAATTGATCAAAGGTAAGGATAAAAAACAGACTATCGTAAAATGTTTATTTTACGACTTTTAAATTATTTATTTAGTCTACATCAAGCTCAGAAAAAAACCATGACAGTAAGTCATAAAGTATTTTAAGATCCGAAATACTCGTCATGAACAATATAACATTACATTAATAAATTGTTCAATTAATTAATCAATATACGATCTCTACATTTGATAAAAAAAATCCATTAACTAAATAAAAAAAACAGACTCATAATTGCAACGTGAGCGACATCATGATAATAGAAACGTCATAAAATAAAAATTACATAATAATAGTCTACTTTTTGTCTAAACCTTTGATCAATTTTTTGCATTTCACAAAAATATTATTTGAAATTAATTTTTAAAATAAACTTCTTACAGAATTTTTGAAACTGTAAATTTTCAATTTTTTTTTTGCTCGAAGCACCTGACTATTAAAATTTACATTACAAATTAAAAAAATTCAATTGTTCTTTCTTTTGCGTAATATTTATTTTAAAATTACATTTTTTTTTAAATATTAAATTTATAATTATTTTGAGAAGATACTTAAAAAAAACTTGCGTGTTTTTAAACGCATTTTGTACAATGAGTAAACAGAATGGATCAGTGAGAGGTCGCAAGTACCAGAACCACATTTGCTGATATAACTGTCAATTAGCGGTGAGGATAATGATGCCTCAAATAATACCAGTGATATTAAATTTTTTTCTTCTTATATCAATAATAATATTATTACATGCGTATCAAGTATACTCACTCACTGCCCGCAAATTTATATAAAAACCATATCACATTTTCAGTATAAAGTATCTTATGAATAATAATTTTATTTATCATCATATACAAGCATAAAAAAACTGTCAAATAAAACTCGTGACTTTTGACAAACGAGACTAGAAAAATAATTCCAAATAATTAGACCATGTGACGTGTTTCTATGAGAAAAATCAATAAACGCTAGGCTTCTGGATTCAATTTAATAATTCTGGACGCTGATGTTTAATATTTAAATACGTTCGGTATTTTTTAAGAATATTTATTATTTAAATAATTTTAATAATCTCTCACGCAGAAAAATCTTTTCAGATGAATAAAAACCTAATTTTAATTCCACTAAAAACGCCGAGTTAAGTTGACTCAAATGGAAAATTATTAATCTATATTTGAAGTAAATATTTTATTATGTGAATGAATTTATTACCCATTTAATTCTATTCATTGAAGCCCGATAAAATAAAATTAAGCTTGGCAGACTTATATTTATTTATGTATTTACACACCGTAATAATATTATAAATAATTTCAATGTCAGAACTTTTGTAAACGTTATCGATTTTTCGGTGCGCAGCAGATAAGGGTCTGTATTTTTTTATCATTAATTTATTTATTTCCATTTTGTCTGTCTTCTTTATTTACCCGTATAATCGAAAATCATTACTACTGTTATTCTGTTATTTATCAGAAACTTATTCAAGGATTATTGAAAATTGAAGCGAGCAAACTAAACGGTTAAGTCGAGACGAGCAATCTGAGATAAAAAAGGTTAAAAAATTTTATTTACGTCTGATCCTTTGGTACGTTCCTAAACGGGTGTGGTTTTTAAACTTTTATATAGACATGAATAAAACTACAATGACGTACTTTTCTATTCACTGTTTTATTTATATTTTCTTTTTTTCTTTTTATTTTTCGCTCCACGATAGCTGCTAATCGATTGTTTGCGTGTAAGAGTTATTTGCAGTAATTATGCAGTCGCAAACGCCTCACTGAGAACACTAATTTTTAAATAATGAGGCCGGCTCAATTAACTTTATTTAAATAATAAAAATTAAAGTCCCCGAACAATCTAATTACCGAAAACAGTTAAGTGATGAAAGTGAAATCACCATTTAAATTTATCTCGGAACTTTTAAATTATTAAATGTTTTATGAGCCCAGCGATAGAATATATCCACTAACTGGATATTTATTTAAGACAAATACATCAACTAGATTTAATGATCTATAGACAGCATTCACCGACTTTTGACCCACTTGGAAGCTAACGAGTACTTGTAACCTTAAAACCCGGCTATTGCTCAAGTAAAGACACAACCTGGACTACTATAATACTTCTAGGTATGTATGTATGTATGTACAGTGTACTTAAGCTCTTTTTTATACGAGCTTAAAAATAAATTATAAAAAAAGATATCAGCCGGACTTGAAGACTCACACCATGTTAAATTTATGCAAGCATCTTTTAACTACTCCATAATATTTTTTATATTCTTTTTATTTATTCCCCTCTTACTTAGACAGACATTACATGCTTATTTTATGATTATTATTATTATTATATTTAAATATTGGTTTATGGTTTTAAATTAAATGGAAATTTTTTCATGAAATCCGAAGTTTTAATCAAGTTTAAAAAATATTATTATTAATATTATAATTATTATTAATTTGAACTTATAATCTTTATGAAACAAATAATAATAATATAATTTTATTTGCATGACTAGTGTCTTTTACAAAGTTTTTACATGTCTATATGAGTAAATATTTGAAAAAATCTCAAATACTGTATACTAAGTCAAAAATTGGATTCTTTAGTGACTGTGATAAGGATAAACTCAATGCAATACATCAAATTCTAATTGAACTAAGTATAAGTAAAAATGGAATTAAGAATTTATACCTTAAATTTCTATTTTTCTTTTTTTTTTTTTAACAATTATTTACCGAGTGAATATCGATGTAATTCTAAACCAAATTTATCTAAAATGAAGAGCTGATTTTAAAAAGGGTATCTTTTCATATTTTAAAAGACCAGTTTTCTGAACGTTTAAATATTAATTACTTCGAGAATTATAAAGATTTATAAATGAAAATCGAATTGCAGCTTCATAACCGATGGCACTTTATAGCTAAATTTAAAAAAAATTCAATACAAATATTTATAATTGAAGATAATCAGTTTTTTGTCTCGATTAATCAAAAATGAAAAGATACCCTTTTGAAACTCAGCTCCTCAAATATTCTTACTTATATAGGGTAAAAGTACCATTTTTGGCCAGTTAACAATTAAATTAATTTATAAAAAATTATAATATTATAACCATATTTTTGTGGAGTTTTAAAAAATTTATATTAAAATAAATTGAGTTTGTAATGGTTTATTAATATAAATTCATTTACTATGTAACGAAATTTGTCATTTGGCCTGTGTCTTGGTTTTAATAAGCCATATTCTAAATTCTAAATTCTTCAGAGTAAATTAATTATATCTTTTAGAATTTCTTTTGATTAAAAAAAAAAAAAAAACAATAATAATAATAATAGTAATAAAATGATACAATCCTTAATACAAAATGTTACAAATAATTGGATTTAGGGTAATTAATGCAAATAAAGTAGCTTTGAAAGTGACTGAATAGGAAATTGTAAGATATTAAGTACGTAAGATAAAACAATTATGAATTTAGAGGCTGTTTCTGATTTTGTAATAAAATTTACAATATGCAAAAAGGTTTTGAGTTGATTCCAAGGTCCAAGTTTCTAAGATTTTCAGAGAGATGCTGTGACGTAGATCGTTGACAGTTCATTCTTTTAAAAATTTCTCTCTGGGTACACTAAGTGCTGGACAGTTGGACAAATAATAATAATACTTTTCAAAACTTGATAAAAACTTTTGATTTTATAGAATTATTATTATTATTATTTTATTTTTTTTTTATACAAACTAAAATAACTTGTTATAAAATTGTCAGCGAGTGTTAAAAGTTGGGATGTATAGGTTGAGAAAGGTCAATGATCTTCACATTAGTTAAACGAAGAAAAAGTGATAAAGAAAAGAAGACTGAGGTTAGTAATTCTGAGATGAACGTGCCAAGACTGTACTACTAATGTGTACAGAGATTGTTATACTTGTAGTAGTGCAGACTTAATGCTATACTATGACAAGCTACTACAAGTATAAATCCCCGGGCGACGATTAACCACACCAGGTTTAGTTTGTACACACGTGTATCGTCGTCATATCAGGTAGTATGAGCATGAATGGAGGGCATTCACGAGTCAACATGTTCAGTATAACATACATCGACGTATACAATGTCTATGACCAGCCAGACGTCTATATGCACCATGATCCCTCACTCACGATCATGATAAATATCTTTTCTACGTGCACCAATGAAAGTTCAATTTCACCGACCCCTGTATCTCATACTGGTACTTGGGAATTTATGTCATGGTCTGCCTCCAAGTATTTTCCTTATTAATTCTCTAGATCAATTTCCGGACAATAATACGATTATTAATTGTTTTAGAGGACCCATCACCAGAAACATTGACTTATATTGGTTGGGAAGATAAAATAGTAGGGGGTTGATCATTTTAAGGGTCAAGTTGTGTTCTTTTTTATTTTATTTTATTTTTATTTTATTTTATTTAAATAAACAAACCCAACAGCCAAAGGGCCATTAACAGGGTTAATAATACAACAGTTAGTATATAAAAAACAATTTTTGATGTATAGCAAGATGACTTACAGCTTCATATTTAATAGAATATTAATATTAATATTAATTATAGAGGTACTTAATATATCTATATGTATTATAAAAATTAATATTAATTATAAATTCAATAGGTAGATTGCTAAATGAGTAGAGCATTGATGTGTTAGCAATTGCAAACAAAAACAAAAAATAATAGTGATTGATAAAAATAAAAAGAAAAAAATAATATTAATACTATGAATAACAATAATTATTTAATATTAATTATTATTATTATTATTATTATTATAAAAGTTGTAGCAATTGCACATAATTAACACCATTAAGTTGATAATTTGCCAAGTGATGCTATTATACAGCCATTAAGTTAGTTTGACAGCACCAGGTTTAAACAATTATTTGATAATTAGTAACAAGATTGTTTTGTTCAAATTAAAGCAAAATTATAATTATAATTATAATAAAGCAAAATAAAATTATAAAAGTCATTTAGGAGCGCAAATCTTGCATTATACAATATACGAGCCTGGTGCCTGATAAACATATAAGTATTGAAATCACCGGTTTTAATTATTTTACAGCTAATATCACTCAAACTCTCAAATAATACACTGAATAGATCACTAGTAGAAAATATTCTCAAGAATTTAAAAATAAATTCAAGTTATAGCTATCTAATATTTAGTTCACAATGGGGAGTTTTACTTTTAGATATAAATTATTATTTTAATTTAATTATACTCCTAATTAAATAGTATTTTAAAAATTAATAAATTGAGAAGAAATAATTTTTAAATTATTGTCAGAAATTTTTAATTAAAAAAATCGACAGCATAATTGTATTTTATAGGACAACTGTTTTTATTTTCAATGAAATAAAAAAGGCAAAGTTTACAAACCGTAACAAAACTTATCGTAATTTATGTCTTCACATAAAACCCGTCACATAACGTCAGAATTTAACAATTCATCATCTAGAGCGATAAAATTTTTTAGAGACTCTATAAGAATAAAAGCAAGAGGAAAAATGGAATAAAAGTTTTAATAATAATGTAAACTTATTGGAACGATTGTTATCACAGTATTTTAAACTAGTACAATGGAGATGGAGAAATTCCTTTGAGCAATAATTAGAGGCTGACAATTGAGCTAATATTACCACTTTACAAGCTCATGCAGAGCTACTTCTCCAATATTCGGTCAACTTAGACGCATCAGTTTCCGAGAGACTTGCTGTCAAAGGTTACTTCAAATGATTAGACTTGCAATACACCAGCTATATACTGAAGAACTAAAGAGAAGCGACGTACAGTTCAATATGCCCATTGAAGCTCAAAGAAACGGAGCAATACCACCCTGTAGATGGTTTAGCATATATATTGTTTAAGTTTAACCGAAGAAAAGAATGTTGGGTCATCACAAGAGCTTGAAATTTGAATTTTCAACATAACAGTAAAACAATGTCTTTGATTCTACAATGTGCATAAATGCATAAATAAATATCCAAAAATTATTCAAAAATCTATATTTATACTGGAAATAAATGAAAAATTTTTTTTAAGTGCCTAACTAACTACCAGATCAATATATATTAAATTTATATCAAAAGGTGGAGCATATATCAAAGAAAAATTTTAGTAACCTACATTTTTTGATTTATCAAATAATCAATTAAATTATTTTTGGATTTTTTTCATTAATTAAATTAGATCTAAAAAAATAATTTTTTTTTTAATTTAATTTTTATTTTTTTAAATTTTCTACATGTGAGATTTTTTGGAACAATTTTGATCACTGAGAAAATTTATCATGTCTGCTAAATTTATTTTCATTAAATTTTAATTTTAAATTCGTTCTTTTTATTTGTCATTTATTTAAAATTCAATGATTTTTATTTATTTAATCAATAATATTTAATTGATACAAATAATAAATAATTGTAAATATATCAAGCATTTTCATGAATTTTTATTACAGAGTATTTCAATTTTTGATAAGCTGTCCTAAAAATAAAAAAAATATATGAAAAAACAAGCAAATTTAATTTTAAATCTAGCGAAGTGGACGATTGACAGCTCGAGTTTTTTTTAACGAGGTGATTTTTATAAAAAATTTTACTCGGTCATAGATTCGCTGCTGGTATATTTATTTACGTGTACATAAAAAAAGAGGAAAGAAAATTTTATGATTACAGACTATAGCGTTTATCGATGACAGAAGAACCATTCAATTTAATCGCCCAACTATCAATTGGAAATTATCGAGACTATCGAAGTACTGGGTGTGTTATGACCCTCCTATCCTCTATAACATATACATGTGATGTACTGGGTGGACGCAGTATTCCAATATAATAGTTGAACAAGCGTGTAAGTGAATACGCGCTGGTAAAAAATTGTCAATAATTTACGGTGATTTTTAGCGATGTTTATTTTAGCAAATAAACTCTGCGGAAAAACTGCATTTAGCAAAAAAAAATGTGTAACAGAATATTATTCCGAAATTCTCGTTACGTTTCGATTCAATCGATTTACGAATAAAAACCTGGTGATGAATATTCTTGAGGATTATGCGAGTAAATAAAGTAATGTAATGTGGTATCAGCGAAAATTGAATATTTTAAATTGCTAAATCTACTTTGCGCAGACTGAAGGCTGAAAAAAAGATATTGAAGCATTTCCTGCGAACATTAATCTTTTACGTCCATTATATATCATCATTGTCATTCTGGAATAAAATGAAACAAGTTGGTACACAGTAGAGTACATAGTATGTAAGAAATAAAAGTAACAAGGGCGAGAATAAGAGATAACTCAAGTGGATGATGTATTCGAAAGCGGTCTATGTAATAAAAGTATGAGTAAGGTGGTTTTAAATGCAAAGAAACGTCTGCTCTGAAGGAATTTTTTTCCGATTATTCTGTACATACATGTATGCATCGTATATGATAGTATGTCAGTAGAAAACGCCGCGGCCATTTGTCATCACTGTGGATAGTTTCACATAGTTTCTTCGGATGTGTCGTATCAAAGAGGATGAGATGACAAAGAATATCGGCAGGATGGATTATTATTTCTAAGTGAAAGAAGACATGAAAGATTTGGCAGTTTACTGTATATAGCAGAGAATTTTTTTACTTTCAATTTTAGAAGATATTACCAAGTATTGTGTGATATATTTTATTGTTACCGAAAGAGTAATAATGAACAATGAACAATGATTGTTCGGCGAAGTAACTTTGCAATAAATTTTCTAGTTTATTCGGAAAAGCTTTTACTGATTGTGATGTGTTAGTATTTTTTTTTGCTACAACTTTGTATACGAGTATAAATTTATTTAAATTCTGGATTGAATGTTAATGTTCTATTTTTTTTTTTAATTAAAAAAGAAATATATGAAGTACACGGAGAAAATTTTATAGTAGAGTTTATTATCTAGTTATGTTAAAATCTATTAACTGAATTCGATAGTAGTAAATATTATTTAAATAATTAAGTAAACCATCTGAATTGTAGTATTTACCATCCTGATGGTAACTACTACTATTATGAT
Organism: Cotesia congregata; assembly: GCA_905319865.3. Classification (NCBI taxonomy): domain Eukaryota; kingdom Metazoa; phylum Arthropoda; class Insecta; order Hymenoptera; family Braconidae; genus Cotesia; species Cotesia congregata. The sequence goes on from CAJNRD030001120.1 coordinate 14,637,983, forward strand.
CGTAATCAGTAATAATAACTGTTATTGTTTTAATTAGTTACTACTATTATCAAAATCGTAATTCCTAATATAACCTGATGGTTGTAGTTACCATCAGTCATAATAATAACTACTATCTAAGCTAGTAAAAAATATTTAAAAAATTAAGAATCTGCGTTACCGTGGATGCATTTCTGAATAAACTAAAAGCAGCTGTAGTGCACAAAAAATCGGGATTAAATTCGGATTGAAATTATATATTTAAATTTTTATTTGTCTAAAACAAGTTTCAACGTCAAATTTTTGAAAAAAAATTTGAATTTCCAAAAAAAAATCAAAATTTTC
>CAJNRD030001120.1:14638326-14677708 GCA_905319865.3 Cotesia congregata
TTACAGTTACCATCTTTGATTGTAACAGTTATAATTTATAATAATTACAATTATTATTTTTGATAGTAATCGTTACCATTATTAATAACTATTACAATTGTCAATGATACCACCTATTATTTTGTTACTAATTAATTTTGTTACCATTTTAGATAGTAGGAGTTACTATTTTTGTATAGTAGGTAGTATAATTAATTTTTCTCCGTGTACTTTTTATTATTTTTATTAAAAAGTTGAAGACTACTGTCTAAGGCTAACCTTAATTTAAAAATACTTTGATGGTTTATGAAACAAATAATTCTACTTAGTAAGTTAGTTTGACATTAATAGCTCTATTAAAAATTGATAAAATTCTTTTTTAGGTTGCTATGAAAGTTAAACAGAGTTTAAAAATAATTAAGCCAGTTAAAAGTTAAAAAAATGAACGGCAAGAGCTATTAAATATACAATAAACGGTTTTTATTGATAAAAAAATGATTTTATAGAATAATAAATTTTAAAACCAATTTACGGAACTTAAATTACAAAACTTTGAAGAGAAAAAATTTATTTAGTTATAAATTAAAATGATGTTAAGACCTTGATAATTTTATAAATTAGTTTTAAAGAAAAAATATTTCTAGATGAGAGTTTTTTTCGGAGAAATCAAGTTATTGGGTAATTGATTTGAGTTGATTGATAATTGTAATTAATAAAATTAAATTAAGTATATATTAATGTTTTGTCAAGGATTAAGTAGGTCAACAGCTATCCAGGATCTCATGGTCCAGGACCTGCGCACTAGAGTTTAAGATGCAAAGTAACTGGAACAAGATAACTGTAAGCTTCTCAGAAAACCAATTTCCTTTTCTGCTTAGTATTTTTTTTGTAGGTATTATTATTGTTATCATTCATACTATTGTTAGATCATATTTTCACTAAAGCGTTTTATCACTATATTTCGATAATTTAAAAAAAATTAATTTGTCAGTACAGAGTAGTAATCCCGTGCTCTGTTGTGAATTGATCTAGGTCAACAAAGATGATGGTGGTTAGTTTCAGTTACCCTCGATTTACTGGACCATGATATTGTGAGATTTGAAAATAGAAATAAAGCCTTAAACTTTTTTATCTCAATCTATTTTTTTATATAGTTATTGACGAGAAAGCGTTTCGAATGACAGCTTGTAATATCTTTTAAATTAATCATGTCTTCTCTATCATTGGTACTAATAAAAATATTTATACCTTCCTATCAACTAGTATTTTCTTCACAAATCATTTTTCACAATGACTTTCAATCAAACTAATTTAATAAGTTGATATCCAGTCAATTAAAATAAAAAATTGTTTTATTCAACTGATTTAAATTTATTTATTGGATTTAATATAATTAAATAAAAAATTTCAAGTTTTTCTATTACATTAGAAAATAATTTCTCAATTTTTTATTTCATCATTAAAAATAATTTTAAAAAATTTGAATTACAACGCTTCAATTACAACCAATTTTTTTTTATTTTTTATCTAAAAATTAAATTTATAATTCAAAAAGCGGCATGATGGCCGAGCGGACTAAGTCATTATCCCCGTTAGTTCGTTCGTGCATCTTGTCGTGAGGCGAGGGTTCGATCCCCGACGGTTGTTCAAATGGTTCCAACACCAACCGTCGGAGGTCGCTCCGGTAGCCGACTGTACTGGCATGGGTTTTCTCTGTGGTTTCCCCATCGCCACTATTCCAACAACCGATAGAAAGGGGTGAGGAATAGGGTGAATACAGTACAGAAAGCACAAGTCGGTCCACAGCCGCATTGAGAATAGAGGTAATGTGCAAAAAGGAGATGGCAATTATAAAAAAAGTTTGGAAAATCCAAAAGTGCACGCCTCATAACGCTCATTCATTTTTTAAGAAAAAAATTAATTGTGTAATTGATTAAAAAAAAAAAAAAAATTATAATTAAGTTATTTCTTACAAAGTATTTTTTATTTTTTTTTTAAATATTGACGCCCTTTCTTCTTGTCATGCGCGCACGCAGTCTAAAAAAATCTAGCTTGATCAAGTGGCGCCATAGTTTTCACGTGACAAATAAGGAAAGTTCGTTTAGCTTTGTACGGTTGTATCGTAGTAAATTTTAATAAAAATTCAATTTAAAAAAAAAATACGTAAGCTAGGCCACTGATATGCAATACGGACCCAGTTCATCGAATTCTTAAACTAATAAAAAAGATCCGGTCTTGAAATATCATTTTGTTCGGGAGTAATCGTTGGTACATCCAAAATGGGGGGACATTCGGACGTCCACGTAAAATTTTTTTCAAAACGTTTTTTTTTTTCAAAATAGCAACATGAAATGATTTTAGAAAGTAACAGATGGTTTAATTCAAGTGTTTTTCGGTGTACATCTACTTATACCATTGTATAAGTGTAATATGGTTGTGATAGAGGCATTTAAAGGTCACAAAATTGCTTGACCTTAACGAGTCGAGTATAAAGCACAACCTCACGCGCTTCGCGCTATGAGGCGTGCAAAAGCGGAGAACATGTTGTTGATTATAAAAAGAGTTGAACGCAAAAAGAAACAAGTGTTAGTTAAAAGGGCCGAAAAAGCCAGGTATAACATTATGAATGTTATATGATAACAAAAAGTGGCACTTGAGTGGTATTATTGTGGTAATAGCAAAAATGTGGAGAATATGGGTTACAGTCTTGTAAAAACCAAAATAGGTATACAAGTAAAAAAACGATATAATAATATATAAATTTATAATTCAAAATTCAAAATTTTTAAACTCATAAATTTTGAACTCCATTTTAGATACAAAAAAATAAAAATTAATGCAGAGAATAACTTTTTGACTTAAAAATTTGATAAAATAAACATTTCAATATAGTAATTTTTTTACAAAAAAATATCAATATTTGTTTGCAGTATTATAAGAAAATAAGCAAATAACTTAAGTGAATTCACTTGAATTAAATAAAAATTATTTTAATCAACAACTATTTCCATAGATAAGACAGAATTCTTCAGAAAAAAAAAGCTAATCTATTTTTAATAGAAGAATTTTTTTCAGTATATTTAATCAATATTCTCTTAAGAAAATTCAATCACTTGTTATCGAAAAATAAATTTTTTTTCAAGATAACTATAAGTTCGCATCAGAGAAAGTGGTCTATGACGTATCACTCTGTGTATTTGTCTTGTCATGAAAGGGAAAAAAAATTCCAGTAGCTCTAAGTCTTCCTTTGTTTAAAACCCTCTGCTCGTTACACCTCATCCCTTTTCTCTTATATTATACGGCACACATTTATACCGGGTATCTACACATACATACATATGTATGTATGTAAGTAGAATGCTATATACCATGATAAAGTGTGTCTGGTAGACCCAACACTTTTTCACAACTCACACTAGATGTATCTGAAGCTTCAGCTTGTCACCCTCGTATAACAGAATGGCAGAACGTTGATGAAAACCGTAGGCGGTTAAATGATCGGAAAATTGCCTAGCAATTTTTATATTCCCTTACTCCAGACATCAATTTAAAGCCGCAAAATTAAATGTTAAATTTATTATTTTTTTATTTTCCTCAACTATAAATAATCTGCAATTATAAATAATTTAACCACCCAATTTATTTTTTAAATTTAAATTAATAGATAATATAAAAGTATTATTCTACATTCGATTTGACCCTTTTACGAATAGAAGCGTAGAACATACAGTATAAAGTAACAAGAAGTAGAAGAACGTGATCAAGTATAAGAACCCAGAATTGCCCTCTACTCGTCTAAGCTTATTCTGTATTATCACTCAATTTAATCGCATTCTCCCGAGCAAACACGTGTGTCAACTATATACATCTGTAATATATATTTATCGTGTATCGTACATTGTATATATAGTATATAATACATAATATGTGTACCTGACTCTTTTATTTGTGCGCAAGTAGTGCAAGAGTTTTTTTTTTTCACAGAATAACTACTGATACCCGACGACAATACTTTTAGTACAAAGAGAAAATTACTTTGTTCGCTTACAACTTTACTTCTAATAAGAATTCTTACTCATTTTTTTATACTTTCTGTACTTATAACATTATCATTCAAATAATTAGTTGATTGCTACCATTCAACATCAGAAGTATCACAGTCACAATTCTTAATAAAAAAAAATTTACTCTAATTTAAAACTTCAAAGTACCGCAAAAATTTATGTATTTTTTTATGAGCTGAAAAAATAAAAATTCAAGTTTCTGTCGGAGTAATAAAAGTAAATTAAGTATGTAGATGGAGATGCAATAAAAAAAATAAACAATGAACCGGGTCAGTTAAGATAATTTCAATAAAGCGTTATTTTACTTTTTCTGTTTCCGGCTTTTGATAGTATTTCTAAAAAGAGTTCACTGGCTGCCTGGCAGTAGCCCAGGAAAAACTCATGACGTCAACGAACGAATGATGACAAAAGATTATTCCTGCTCTGCGAGTGCTATGGATCAAGTTTTACTCGTAGAACTATACACATATTAGATATAGCGCTGTGAAAAAAAATAAAAATAAGGTTATCATTTTTTAGCCATCAATCTCCTTCATTTGAGGGCGAACTTTGTTCCTTTACTTAACTTCTTGAGCGTCGATTTTAAATTTTATTTTTTTACTTGCTCTTGTACTTAAATTGTACTTATCAACTCTCGAGTGCTTCGTTAAACAAAGCTATTGTTTTGCTTTTTAACTACTTCATCATCTCTTGGCTACAAATATTGATGAAATCAACCTAATTACTCAAATAAAAATTTTCCTCATCGATATTTTTGTAAATTGTAGTTTTAAAAACCGAAAAAACACGCTTTAATAGAAAATTAAACTAAAATAAAATTATTTTTAATAAGTTTAAAGTAAGCAGATTGCTTAATGAAATTGTTATAAATATTTTATTTGTAGATATTTTTCAAAGAAATTATTACAAAAATATCTCAAAAATGTTTTATAATAAAATGAAATTTTTTGTTGATCACTCAATTCTTATTTTGATTAATAAATATATTTTTAATTATAATTTATTATAATTGAAAACCAGAAGCGTTAAATTGTAATATTTTATTTAAATAAAATAAATGTTAAATCAGTAGTTTTTTTATTCTAATGATTCTGATTAGGGTAGAATAAAGTTATTTAATTATTTTATTGTCATCGGTTCTTGATACGTATGCAAATTTTAAAATTAAGCAGACATTTTAAAGTTGATGAAGATTAAAAAATTCTGTTAAATAGATATAAGAGAAAAAAAAATCTCTTAAGGACGTTCCTAGACAAGAAAAAGACACCAATAGTGTTTACAGATTATCGCTCACTTACTTCCAGTCACGTAAAATATCTAAAGTCACTAACTTCAAACATTTTTTATAAAAAAATGAATATCGCTCGTTTATGTTATTTTTGATAAAAAAATACTTGTTATATCTTCAATTAATGATATAGCATAGGGTTTGTATGTAAAATATACAAATTTTAAATGCTAATATTTCAAAATTTAGTGCCGCATGGACTTTTAAAAAAATTCCTGCGTATAGAGGATACTAATGAGTATAAGTACTCAAAATTTCAAAAAAATTTGAAGAAAATGGTTTTTTCCCCGGAACGTCATTAAAGAAAAAATTCCTTAAGGTAGTACTATCGGTTTTAGAATTGGTGTTCAGAATTTAATGAAATTTGGCATATTGGTACTTTATAGTATCATAATTAAGCAATAATATTTTTGGAAGCCTGGCGAGTCCTGAAAAAAAGATATTAATATTTACATATTTTTGCCTTTACCATTGATCCTTATGGAAAATTACAGACTTTATTTTATTTCACAAAACTGGACGTTCAGATTCTTATAAAAATTGAGACAATGAGAGAAAATAACATCTAGAACATATTTAATAACAATTAGTATGGTTTCCAAGTATATGAAAATATTTATTAATAAAAAACATCTAAAATTTGTCTCTGTCTCTCTTTCTCCAACGTGATTTAGTATAGAGAAATCTACTACGTTAATCAAATAAGGTTAGGTTTTGGGATTTGTGGTAACGTTAGTACTACCTTAAATAAGAAAAATTTTTTTAAAAATTAGCTGAAATTTTCTTGAACCAAGAAAAACTTTTTACTCTAAGATTATTTCTGATTGAAAATGATAAAATTCTTCAAAATGTTGTTTTTGGTCCAAGATTTTCTCTCTTTATTTATTTTAATTTTTTTCTATCACTTTAGATATACATATGGACCAAGTTAATAAAAGAATATTTAAAAAATTTTAATTAAAACAGATATCAAAATTTTTATTGCAATTTTTTGAATTGTTCCAGCAGCTATTTTGCATCTAAATATGTTAAATGGACATAAATGTAAAGCAAAATTATAATAATCCTTGCAGCAACATCGATAATTGTATTATGTGCCTGATATGAGCAGAACAATGTCACTCAAGCATCAAACCCACGTCTTCTGCACTCCCTAGTGACCATAACAGACACCCAAACCCACATGCTGGCCATCACAAAGTTCATATCACACACTCGTCTTCATGCATGCTTTTAAGTCCTGCGTGTGTGTGTCTAATGTACCGAATGCTGTAATAATTTTTCATAAAATAATCCTTTGATGCATCAGCCAGCATCAACCAGCGGTTAAATTTTCACTCTCGGCGTCCTTACTCTATAGCTATCATTATCAACTAGAATTAACATAAGACTCATTTGCGTCTCCATAAACTACAAGAAGAATTATTAATGCTGATAATAACAAGACCAAGAATATAAATTACCTAGAAATTCTCCAAGGAAGCACAGAAGTAATAAAGCGGGAGCACAACATTATAATTATAGAAATCAAATGATCATTATATGCTAAGCTCTAATTTGACTAATGCGACTTCTCATTAGCGTTTAATTTTATATTCTATCATTTTAATTGATACATTTCACTAAAAATTTTATGAGTAATTTCGTTAACAGAGAAAAATAATTTTGTTTTTTTAATTTGTCTTTTTTTCAAGAGCTTAGTTAAGTGATTACAGAGTATTGCTGTGGAGTCATACTCGGGTTAATGCAAAATGCTAAAGAATTATTTTTCACAGTGTAACTTTTAAATGGGTCAAGTCGGTCTTTCATTGTTAGCAATTTCTATCAATTAACTCGAATGCACCGGCTTAAATCACAATTACAAATCCGTCATCGTAAAAGCACTGCTTTAATATTCTATCGCTTAACTTATTCAAGTTTTTCAATTTTTTTTTTCATATTTATTTATATATTTATTTTATGTGGGAAACTGTGAGCGACTTTCAGAAGTGTAAATAAATTCATGTCTCGTCTGACAATTTTTTTTTTTATAATAAACTTTTAATACATCTTAGGAATTAAATCATTGAAATAAAAAATTTTATCTACTGAAAATTCAGTATCGAACTTGTTAAAAAGTTTTATAGATTGAAAACTTAAATAAGAATATTACCTTTTATATTATATTATATAATATTATATTATTATGAAAAAAAAAAAATAAACTTTATTAACCTTGCTATTTTTTTACTGTTAAGAAAATTTATACGGAGAGAAAAATAAGCTGGAGTTATTCCAAGCAAACACGACAAAATATACAAAAGTTGTATAGTTATTTGATATATTAATTTAGTAAGTATAAAGTATAAGTTCCGCGGTACTTATTACTTATGCTATACAATAGATTGTTCTTAAGCATACGTGAGAAAATTTTCTGACTTGTATAAATAATACTTAGATAAATGTACATAAAACTTATACGTATAAATAAAATATATTGTTCTTTTTTTGCGTTCCCGCAGATCAGCTGAATTAATCATTTAGACTGAGGCAGGGTTCGAAGGACAGAAGGTCTTTTAGTTTCTAATTAACGGAATTCGATTACAAAGCCACTTAGACTTGATGGAATCCTTTGCGAATGATTATTTTTAGAAATTTTTTTATCCAAAAAATTTCAATTAAACAATTAAAAAAAAAATATATCACTTGTTAAAAACTTGAAAAACTATAAGTGCAATTTCTTAAAAATATCTTTTTAGTTGTAATTTAATTAAAAAAAAAAATCAAAAATTTTTAGACGTCTGCTAACTTCAGTGTCATTTATTTTTCTCCAACTACTTCATTATCTCGTTAAAAAAATAATTATTAATTGTTTTAAACTATTTTTTAGCAATTTTAATTCGTTATTTTAAATACCACGAGCTTATATTTATCAAAATTTTTTTACACTTTCCCACCGAATTCTCTGCTATTAAAACTCATCTCTAGTTCGTTGACCTTTGTGTTTTCTGCAAATTTATCATTTTGTTTGTTGAATTTTACCCACGATAATTTTGTTTTTAAAAAAAATTAAATAATAAAATAGAGCTTCATATATTTATTCAAGATTTATGCGTTTTAATTTAATATTTTCATAACCTTTAATTATTTCCAGCTTCCAGACTTTTAATATAAAATTTTCATATTAATTTTTAAAAAGTTTGTAGAGAAAAAATGTACTTATTTTTTATTAATAAAATATATGATAAAATAAAAAAAATCACGAGCTTACTTTCAAGTTGAATTATTTAAGTTGATTAATCTCCACAAAATCTCTGACAATGTCTTTGAGGGCTAATATTGATTTTTAAAAAATTTTAAAGACCCAGAGATTCCCGACAGGGATCATAAAAATTTAACGCCCTCGGCTGAAATTCTGGTCTAGTGAACAACCTTATCACCTCCGGGGAAAAACATACCTGTCTTTAAAAGCCCTATGTACACATAAATATATGTAACGACTATGTATCATACTTTGATCTAGCAAACAATTTAAGCTCCCGGTTTATTTTTAGCTTTGACTTTAAGTTTTATAAATCCCAACATTCGTTTACTGAAACTAAATAATAAATAATTAAATATTAATTATTTATTAATATATTAATTAAAAAAATATTAATTTTTCAGCTTTGCGCAAATTGAATGAAAAATTTTATGAAATAAAATAAAAAGTTCAAGTATATAAATTTAATATTAAATAAAGAATTAACGAGTTGACCCGAAGAATTTTTACTTTCTGCGGTGACGGTGGGTTTTGTTCTCATTAATTCTGTCTGACGGTCCAAATATCTCATTTCCGGTCGGGACATTGCCTGTGCATTCACCCGAGTTGATAAGAAAATATGATTCTCCGTTTATCCATCGGTCGGTTAAAATTTTATAAGTCAAAAAATATTATCAAAACCTTAAAATTGAATTTCTGATTTTTCATTTCAGCGCAGAATATATTATACTTCTTTTTTTTGTTTTTTAATTGAAGCTCGGCATCAATTCGGACATTGAAAGAGGTGAACTACGTTTCATGCATTACGAAGAGGGTTCACAAACGTACGTGGAGAGTGACGCGAACGAGAACACATGAGTACAGAGCAGAGAGAAGCCAGAAATATCTCTTGCAGATGCTGGTGCTCCACTCGCGTTGACCAGCGGACCGAGTCGAGCAAAAGCTTGATCGATTTTGGTGCTCGGCCGGCGATGAAATTTGTGGAATGAGAAAAAAACAAAGACTACAAACATTAAAGAGTTTTTTTTTTTAATTCTCTACGTGGTTTTCGACCCATACCACCCAAACGGTATCTTCAAATAAAAGTTTTATTAATTTTTTGGGTAGCATCGTTTGATTCATCCTAACTTTTCTTTAGAATATCTAATATATACATTGCGCTGATGATGAATCACTGGAACTTTATATTAATAATTTAACCACAAATGTTTTTTTCGGTATTTACAAAACTGGGTAAACTTCTATTGAAGTACAGTTCTATGAAATGACCTCTTTACTCTTCGCTGTAAAATCAGCGATATTAAAATTAGTTATTTCAGGCTGAAGGGAAAATCTAAATAATAAAAGAAAAGTTGAGAGTTGTTGGTATGAAGAAGTAGAAAAAAAAATTTATGCAATTAATGTGTAGTTTTTTTTATTGTAAAAGTTAACCCACGGTTGCAATTTAATTTTATCATGCGTAATTATTAATTTTTATAATAACTATCTTGAAAAATATTTTTTTTTTTTTTCAAAAATTAAACACTTTAAAGAGAGTTAAGACAATTTTTTATATTTTAGTTGCAAAATTTCGGTAATTATTAAAATGCCGATCACTACCGTTTTTCGGTCATAGAAAATTAAATTTTTTTTTTCCAATTTCTCTATTGTTAATGCAAAAAATAAAAAGAAAGGAAACATTTTTAAAGATTATCACAATATCTCTAAATCGTCCATCAAATGTAAAAATTTGCAAATTTTTCAATAAAAAATATTCATGATGAAAAAATTTCGATAAAAAAATAAGACAAGTATGGATTTTTTGAAGTTAAAATTAAAAAATGTTATTGAAGTTATTTTGGAGTCAAAATAACATTTCAACACTGAAAAAACATGACACTGAAGTTAGCAGACGTCTAAAAATTTTTGATTTTTTTTTTTTAAATTAAATTACATCTAAAAAAATATTTCTAAAAAATTGCACTTGTAGTTTTTCAAGTTTTTTACATGTGAAATTTTTTTTTTAATTGTTTAATTGAAATTTCTTCAATAAAAAATTTCTAAAAATTTTGAAATGTCAGCTAACTTCATTTTCATGAAAAAACAAATTTCTTGCTTTAAGAAAATTTTAAGGGAGACAAAAATTATTTTGAAGCAACAAGAAATTTTCTCGGCTTAAGAAACTATGACTTTATTTAAGAAATTTTCAATTTTCCTTAATATTTTCTTGAGCCAAGAAAATTTACACTCCAGTCAAAAACATTTTTTTTTTTTAGTATAATGTTTCAATTTTTATTTATTTTTTTTTATAATATTACAAAAAAGTTAAATAAGTTGATTTTTAATTTTTTGTCGTCAAAAAATGAAAGTCTCAAAATACCAAAATTTAATGTGAAATTTCGCTTGAAAAATAAATTCTTTATAATCTATTAAACTATCAAGCTCAAGAATCAAATCTTAAAAAAAATTTTTTTTTTCAAATCAATACATTCTCAGTCGGATTAAAATTGGAATCATCTGAGACGTATCAATTATTTACGACACAAATTGATTGGTTTTACAAATGAATTTCTAAAAAAAATCTCAATCCCAAATAATTGAACAGAAATATTAATTGATTTTACGATAAAATACTTAGTAGCTAAAAATCCGAGCTAACAAGAATAGCAAAAAATTTACATTATTTATCTTGTAATCACAACCTTACAAAATGGTCTAGTCAGTAGTTTGAAGCGCTCTCATGGTGTCTACTACACATACACACCAGTCGTGAGAGAAAGAACGTGCATTATTATTTATCTCCAGCATCACACGTGTCAATGACGCCGTCTCCTCACGCTTCGCTGCGGTTTTGGAATAACAAAATAAAGTGTAGCCACCGGAATACGGGATCATGAAGACAAGAAATAAAAAATCTTTAAAAAAAGGTTACATATGTTCAAAACACATGAGCTTTCAGATCCCGGATATCTTCCCACGTAATACCGAACCCCGTTATTTAATTTACAAAATAAAAAAAATGTATAGTATGAAGATAAATAAATAATAAATAATTAATTGAAATGTGAGACGAGTAGAGCGATTAGTCATGCTCTAGATTTCAATAAACCGCCAAAATAATCAGTCATGGTACGTTAAAATATCAAGGTAAAAATGATGCGCATCTACGGCCTAGTTCCATGACATTATAATATTTTATTTGTATTAGAAGGAATGATTTAAGCTCCTGTATGATATCATATATCCAATACTATCATATGCAAAGATAGACGTATTAAAGTAAACGAGTATTAAAAATACAAAGCGTATAGTATGTAGTACCCCGAGGAAATACCAGTTATATTACATACTCGAGCGCAAGCACAAGATTACTCATATCAGTATGTACATAAAACCACTGTGCTTGTGAACTCTATTTTAGTTATATTAGACATATATCGGCTTGTTTTGGTATAATAAAACACTTATCCTTCTACTACCTCAAGAGTTTGCATCTTTATATACTGCAAGTATAGATATATAATATCAATCTCGAGATAAAATAGTTTGAGGGATCCACTTTTACTCTGGATCTCTAAAACTTTAAAAAGTATATCTAGAGAAAACTATTTTTTTCTCCACTGGTAAAACTACTTTACAATATTTTAAAAACTCATATTTTATAATTAAATAATTTAATATCCATCTCGAGTTTTTATGTAAATATAAAGTTTAACAGAAAGTTTTGATTATAAGTTTAAAGCAAATTTAATGCTACACTGAAAAAATTTTCTGAGCCAATTAATATTTAAGTTATGCTAATAGGTTATTATATTAGAATTTAAATCGGTAATTAAAAATGTTTTAATTAACAATCCTTTGGATTGGATAATTTTAATTAATTTTGTTCTAGCCATAATATTTATTCCTACCAACGTAATCCGATATTAAATTTTAATTTGTGCAGTTGAATATTTACTTTAAGTAGATTTAAATAAAAACTAATTTTGCTAATCATTGCAAGTTAATTTTAACTTTGTATATATTATTTTTCAATTCTCACTTATGGTTTTTTTTTTTTAATTTTATAATTTACTTTTTTAATACTTTACACTGAGAGAAAAAAGTTTTACTTTTGAGAAAATTTTCTTGTCATAAGAATATATATTTTTGATAATTTTCAAATTAATAATAATCGAATTAATCGAAGTATTTATTGTTTAATTTAAGTGAACCTATTCGTTTATTAATCTATCAAAATTAATCCCAACATTTTATTATCATGATAAATATTGATATTCTTTTGTCAAAAACCAAAAATTTATTTTAAACGATTCTTGAGTCAAGAAATTTTTTTCTGGACAAAAAATTTTTTTTTCTGTGTAGGAATTTAATTTTACTAAAATTATACACAATAAAAAATTTTGCGTCATTGCATCAAAAAATTTTGTGTTAAAAATTTTTATATTAAATATTTAACACTTTTTTGTGTTAATTTAACATTTTTTTGTGTTAATTTAACACAAAAAAGTGTTAAAATATTAACGAAAAATTTTTTGACGCAATGACGCAAAATTTTTTACTGAGTACTATGGTAGTGATTTTTATTTTGGTGTGAAAGAAAGTGACTGTGTTTTTGACACTAAAAAGTGTGATATTAACTTTAACATCAGGGTCAAAAGTTATATATAGAGCATGAATATATAAGTAAAGTCTTTATTATATGTACATAGGTCAGATGCAGATTCTAAGTGATAAAAACTGGCACAAGCCGTCATCGATTGACCCGATGGCTAAATCGATTTAGTTCACTGTATAAACATTTTATTTTATTACTATTGTTTATTTAATAACTCACCCTACATTGTAAAACCATTAACTCAATTAATTAATAATTGTTTTTTGTAATACAAAGCCTGTTTTTAATACAATTATTCTGTTATTCTCGTAGAGCGTCGCTTTGAATCTGCACGCAATCACCAACAAACTAGATCTATGTTTTATAAATTAATAATTTTGTATTAAAATTTTTTACAGTATTCATATTTCATAATCAACTATTTGCTTCATTAGTTTTTAATTTTATTTTAATGTTAAAAAATAAAAACGTGTGAATAGACCTGACTGAAATTAGTAACTTGTCAAATCATTAGAACTGAAAATAATAATGACTATAATCAATTCGGTCATTCTCTAGGCAAACAAAAAATAAATAAATAAATATAAATTTAAAGATACGAGTACTTAGTTATTATGAATAGTTAGATACAAATAAAGAAACGAAAGAGAGCGAAACGGGGAACAGGTGTACGTAAAGAACGCGACCAGCGTAACTATATAAATCGTATCTTCATTCCGACATATTTATTTTTTCATTTCAGTAAATCTTGATGTACTTTTTTTCCCATCATCTAATCCTCGGTTATGCTTTTCGGACTTTGCAACTAGATTCAAAGAAACTGTAGCGAAACGCCTCCATTTTTTTTTCTATATCTTACATCTTAAGAAAAGAAAAAAAATAAGTATCTAATAATAAGAAGAAGAAAAAGAAGAAGAGTATAAGCAGTTATGTTATTTTTCGTCTTAAATCGATACATAAAATTTCTTTTTGTTTTACTGGGGTAAAAGTTATTTCATGCCTCAGTATCGTTGCTTTGGCGATGACGTAAGCTCTTTATATAAATATATATACGACATAATATAAGCATAAGTACATATGATAGGTACAAGAACATAAGTATACTCGGAGATTGACAAGACGATATAAGCTTCAAGGATACCGAGATTTAATAATTATAATAATAGAAAAAACTAGGATGTGTATTTTATTTATTTATATTTAAATAAAATATTCCATTATGTGGATATTAAATTACTTGAGTAATTTTTCTCAACGTTATTATCATGAATAGGTGAATAAATAGTATGATTAGAGATGTAAATAATACGATGAAGAGGGAAAAATAGTTAAAAAAAAAAAAAGAAAATAGTACGTGTGGAACAAAATGAGCATGCGTTATGTGGTGTGATGTGTGATGATAAATCTCCAGTGATGAGGAAGTGTGTAAATAAATATAATGATATAATAAAATAAAAAAAATAGCTCGCTTCCGCGGTAATAATACAGTACAACCGTAGGTCAATGTAATCCAAGATGAAAACTGCTCTAAGTAATAAGATCTCTAGCAGAGCAGACCAAATACCGAGATCAAGAGTTTAACAAGGAATCTAATCCAACACAAGTTGATAAAGAATAATACATACTAGCAATCTTGCAGTCACTATGTGACTACTGTGACTTGTGAACTATAATAAATAAAATTTTGCTTTATTAAATAATGAATTTTGTTAAATTGCACTGTACTTTTTTAACTATTGACGTTTTTAAAGATATAAGCTTTTCCTGATATTACACTTAATCAAGAGCTTTCATTTGAATACCCACATGTATTTTTGATATATTTTTCATATATACATAGTATATATATATATATATATATATATAGTATATATGAATATATAAAATATATGAAAAATTGATGTGGGTACTCAAATGAAAGGTCTCGATGAATGTAATGTCGAAGTGAGCTTATATCTTTAAAAATGTCAATAGTTCACAAGATACAGGGTCATTTATTAGTTATTGGCGTTTTTAAAGATATAAGCTCATCCCGATGTTACACTCATCAAAAGCTTTCATTTGAGTACCCATATGCATTTTTATATATTTTTTATATATACATATATGCATATATATAAATAAATGAAAAAATGATGTGGGTACTCAAATGAAAGGTCTTGATGAGTGTAACATCAGGATGAGCTTATATCTTTAAAAACGTCAATAATTCACTAGATATCTGTTAAATTGCACTGCACTTTCTTAACTATTGACTCTATATCTCGTAAACTATTGACATTTTTAAAGATATAAGCTCATCTCGATGTTACATTTATCAAGACTTTTCATTTGAGTACCCACATGCATTTTGATATATTTTTCATATATACATATATATAATATATATAAATATATGAAAAATTGATGTGGGTACTCAAATGAAAGGTCTTGATGAGTGTAACATCGGGATGAGCCTGTATATTTAAAAATATCAATAGTTCACAAGATACCGAGTTATTTCTTAATTATGTAGCCCCAATACTTATCATCATAAATTGACTATTGGTGAGAATGATATGAAACCATAAAAAACAACTCCAGGTCAAGACTTTTCCAACGATACCAAGTTCAACCATAAATCCCATTTTATCATATAAATACCCTGGCGACAAAATTTTGTTTATTCTCTTAATAATACGTATTCTGTGCTATGTTGATGAAAGTAAACTTTTGACTCATCACCGAATAGAAGTTGGAATAAGCTTGAAAACACACAACAAATCTTGACTTCCGCGTTGGGTCACAAATTCCTGCGGTGGTTGTTGTCAATGCTAATTTTACCTCACCGTAGAATTCAGTTTTCGACAAACAGTACCTAATTGCTCAAAATTTAATACTAATGATAAAGTTTTAAGATAAACTTTATCGTTAAACTAAAAATTCTTGAAGTTAAGTCTGCGGATGGAAGTTAGTCAGGGGATGAACTTAAAAGTATAATAAACGATTGAATCCTCAATAATCTAATGATTGAATCAGAATTATATTAGTGATCTCCTGTAGAGCGAGAGAGAGAATGGAATGCCGTTGATGAGAGGTGACGTAGTCGGTACTCAAATTGAATTACAGCTCGGGACTCAATAAACTGACCACGAGCAGAACGACTACAGCAACGGCGACGACAGTTAAATGTCCGACAGAGTGATACTCGTGTTCACATGTGTACACAAGGTAAAACCATATAATCTATAATAAAATCGAGCTATTATGTCACATCAAACTAATCAGACAGCGCTTAGTTTGTATTATGTTATTATTGGCTAAACGCGCTAGCTAGACCATACCAGCTTAGATCATGAGATCAACGCTCGACGCCCTTTGATTTTAATCCAGCTAATCGTCAATAATGAACACGCCAGCCATGTCAGGGAGCTCAGGGTGATTTGATCCTCCTACCCGATTTTAGTTGACAGACAAGTGAAATTCAATTAAACTCTAGAATCCGTATAAGGAGCAGAGTCTTGTCTCATCTCGGGAATGTAAGTATCTATTGTCTCTCATCATCAACAATTCATCTTCATTAGCAATTAATTTTCTAGCTCTCCCTATTCCAGATCACACCAGACAAGACCAATTTGTATTATAATAATAATGGATAAATGTCAATTGCTGAAATTACAGATTAAGTTATTAATTTTTAAATTATTCGAGGCTGCAATGATTATTTAAATTTTTTAAATTAATAAATATAGACTAAAGATAATTCACTGAGATTCTGGCATTAACCTTGGCCTCAGCCAGTCAGTAATCGACCGTTTTTTACATACTTTAACTAAACCGGCTAAACTTGGCAGGTGCAATTCAGGGTAAGTTTTTTTTTTTTTATTTTGCTATCATTATTTTTTTTTCCTACCCGCCAAATTTTTTTCTGGGTCATTTTATTGTCAAAATGAAGGATACAGCTGATCCTAAATTTTACTCTGTCCTAACAACGGATATTTCACTGAGTTTTGTTATTGACGTTTTGGTAATATATTAAATTCAAGATCATGATAAATTAACAAGCTTATCCAGAGATACTCACCTCGGTTAATCACTTGGAAACACAGCAACCACTGGTGGTTAAATTAGTCACTGATTTTATTCACTTGTGAAGAATAATATATTTCACGATCACTGAGACGACTTTTCACGACCACGCCAAAACAGCCCCTCGTCAACGACTGATTTTTATCGAACAACTCGCGCCAGCAACACTGCTCTCCTGCTACAATTGTCAAACTGACGGCTAGCTCAGCGCCACCTGCAGTTTCTTGGCTAAAATATTCAAATTTCCGCGGGTCGATAAAAAATTTCAATCACACGCGGGAAGATTATTCTTCTTCCATCTTGCAGGATAATTATGAAGTACTTTTATAATTATAAAGTTAGCCGACATTTTTGATTTTTTTATTTGGCTTAAAATTAATTTATTAAATTATAACTAAAAAATATTTTTAATAAATTGCACTTATAGTTTTTGAATTTTTTTACAATTGAAAAAATTTTTTAAAATTTTTTTGCAATAATTTTATTAATAAAAAAAAATTATAACAATTTTTACATGACTTAACTTATAATACTAAAGTTAACCGACGATTTTAATTTTTTTTTAATAATTAAATTAAAATAAAAAAATTTTTTTTAAAAACTGCACTGACAATTTTTAAAGTCTTTTACAAGTGAAAATTTTTTTTTTTTATTTTTTTGCAATCATTTTTTCAATAAAAAAAATTCTAAAAATTTTTAAATGTCGGCTAACTTAATTTTCATGCTAACTTTATTTTCAATGACACTAAAGTTAGTCGAAATTTTTAATGTTTTGATTTTTTTTTAATAATTAAATTAAAACAAAAAAATATTTATAAAAAATTGCACTAGGTAATCATTTTTTCAATAAAAAAAAATTTTTAAATGTCGGCTAACTTTATTTTTGTACTTTTTGACTCATGCGCTTTCAACTCCCGGGTCTTTGCTATCTTCGAATCATAACCTATATTACATACTTAAATTATTTTTAAACGCAACGCGTGTTTTTTGAAAAGTGAATTTTGTAATTATTAAAAATTGATTGAAGATTATTTGGTAAATGATATTTTTTAAAAATGCCGAATATGATTGAAAATACCGAAAAGAGAGAAGGAGAAAATGGTGAAATACAGGATAATAACATTAGTAATAAGAGTATCAACAGATGTGAGATGATATTGTCAATGGAAGATACTATTTCCACCGAAGATAATTATATACTTGGTATCTGTGGCACTCAGAGGTAATTTATTTCTTGATATTTAATTTATTAATTAAATAAAATTCTTAAAAGTAATTTTTTAATTGTAGCGAACCAGAATTCCGTATTTGCGCCGCATTATCTGATTACTCATGCGTTGTTTACAATGTCGGTGAACAGTTATCAAAAATTTTAAAATTAGATCACAACACGTCACCAATTGTCGGCGTTAAATTCTGTAATGGTTCAAAAAATATTTTGTATACTGCTACCAAGCATGGAAGTATTACTGCATGTGATTTGAGAGCTAAGGGCAAACCTGTTGCCGAGTTAAAAGGTATTTTTTTATGATCATTAGATACTCTGTCTAACAATCGCTTTATTGGATAAATTATTTGGGTAGATAATTCGTCCGAAGGAAAATTGAAACCACTAGCCAGTTTTGATATCAGCTGTGACGACAGGCTCGTCGCTGCTGGTACTGAGCACATCGGTGGAGATGCATTCATTCTATTCTGGGACATCAGGTTTAATAATTCCAAGTTTGACAGCAAGAATAATTTACTTGGCGGGTACTGGGAATCTCACATGGATGATGTCACATCTTTAGCTTTTCACTGTGAAAAAGAAAATGTCCTTGCTTCGGGAAGTACCGATGGACTTATAAATATTTTTGATTTAACACAAACCACTGAAGACTCTGCACTTAACTATTCTCTCAATACTGAATCGTCAGTGGTGAGACTACAATTGATTAATAAGATTGTAAATGTTCTTAAAAATTGACATAGAATATTTAAAATAATTATTTAATTTCAGGATAGAGTAGGGTGGCTAGAAGATGGTAATATTTGGTGTACCACACATACTCATTCATTCCAGATGTGGAAATGTGAGGATGCATCACCTTTTATTAAATATAACCGCAGTTGTATTGCCAATTTTTTGGTAAGTTTACTTGTTTATTCATTTTTTATAATTTAGTTTTTTATTTAATTAATTTATTTTATTTATTTTAGAATGAAGATCCAGATAGTTGTTACCTTGTTAAGATGAACAAATCTGAGTCAATAGATCATTCATTTTTACTAACTGGTTCGAGTTCAGTGAAAGGGTAATTAATTATAATAGTAAATTTTTAATCATCTTATGAAGTATTTCAGATCCTAGTTCATATAATAAATAAATAATTCAGGTTATTACGGATCAAATCTTTTTTATGCTAATTTTTTATTTCAATTCGGCGACGTTTCGCCATGGATCATGGCTTCTTCAGGCATCTAATTAAATACATACAAAAATTAGTCATGTTATATACAATATAAATAACAAACATATTTTAAAAAATTTTTTCAAAACCAAAATTTTTATTTTAAATGCTGTTAGGTATATATACAAAATTTTTTTTTTTGGTTTTGAAACATTTTTTTAAAATATGTTTGTTATTTAAGGTAAAAGACCCAGTTATTGACACTGGCCTAGTTATTAGACACTTGCAATTTTATTCTAATTAAAAAAATGAAATGTTCTAAAAAAAAAATAATTTTCTTAAAATTTATCATTCAAAAATTATATTTATTAATTTATTAGAGTTAATTTGTTTTTTTTTTAATTATGTATTTAATTAGATGCCTGAAGCCATGATCCATGGCGAAAAATCATTGAATTGAAATAAAAAATTGACATAAAAAAAGATTTGATCCATTATCACCTGAATTATTTATTTATTGTAAATTTTAAATTGAATAAATTTATTGTGAGAGTTTTGTATTTTAATGATAATTATTTTTCAGCGAAAATTTATCTGGAGTGATTGTCAATAGTGATGGGATGGAAATATGTTATGATTTTATAGGAAACAAACAAATTGTACGAGACAGTTGGCTTCATTCAAAGGTAATTTTTTAATAATTACTGTTTTATTGATACTTGATAATATAATCTTATGTCAATTTATTTTAAAAATTTAGAGTGGATGTATGATAACTGGAGGAGAGAGCAGTATTTTAAACTTGTGGAAGCAAAGTCCTGAGTCACTGTCAATTCCAAGGCATTCAGAACGTAAATCCATTGCCAAATCCAATGGAAAAGCTCGTGATAAGCATAGGACAAAACCGTACTAATCGTAATGGAAATTGTCGTGAAATTTTGTACAATTTTTTACATTTAATACCTATAAAAAAATGCATCTTTATATTTAAAAATAATAAATTTGATAATTTGTGTATTATCTTTATTTTTATTACAATAACAGTTTTATTTACATTTATAATAAATAGTATATTTTATTCATTTATTTTCTTCCTCAGGCAGCTAATTATTCATAATATATATATATGATAAAAAACATAGAATGTTATTTTAAATTATATAGGAATGTATACTCTCCGTTTATTCAAATGCACGGTATTATTTTTTTAATTTTATTATTATGATTTTATAAGAAAGTTGTAAGGCGTCATTAGAAAATATAGTTAACATTTTTTTTTTTTTTTTTTTTTTTTTTTTAAAGATAACTGTTCTCTATTAATTTTAATACTCGCGAATTTTAAGTTTTAGTACAGATAAATATGACCAGTGGTGTCTCTCCAGATAATTAATTTTAGAGCATGGAAGTGAGATAACAACTGCCTTGCCAAATCGTTAAAATATTAAGCCTAAAAAAATTTTTTCACCAAATTTTATATCGAAAAAATCGTTCTAGCTCATTAAAATAATTTATCTACGAGCACCTTAATAAATGTTTTTTTTTTTTTTTAAGATTTACTTTATACACGATTTAACAGGAATAAATATATAAAACTGCTTTTGTCATAACACGTGGCTAATTAAATGTAAGTATAAAAAGTTGGAATAAGAAGAAAATAAGTAGTAATATTAATTAATCAATAAGTCGATTAATTAATTATTATAATAATAACAATAAAGATCACTATTATGAGCGCGTAGATTGATTATGTAAATATAATAATTAGATTTAATAGTAACAAGTCTTTAAAAGGGAATATAAATTCAGGCAAAAATGATTTTCTCTTTAATTGCAATTTTAATACACAGTCTCGCTTAAATACTTTTAATTGCATTATTTATTCATTTGTATATCATTTTATTACGAGACTCGTCAATCGAGTATTTTTTAAAAAATATATATATATATTTTTTAAACATTCGATGCGAGAAAAAATACTTGAAATTTCAGCTATATAAAGTTTCATATTAAGAAAATATTTAAATTGTAAGCAAATAAAAATAAAGCGATTAACATTATTACCGATATCACAATAACAATAGAAGTAGTTACAGAGTTTAAGTACAAAAATACTTGCTCCGAAATATTTTTTAATAATTAGAAATATATATATATATATGTATATTTGTCGTCACTTTTTAAATATGACAATACCGGGGCCGCTTATGTTTCTTATTCCTCCCATTTTTATAATCTAGAAACTTGTATTTTACTTATTATTGTTTATCTTTTTTTTTCCTTTTAGACGTCTTAAAAATTATAAGCGATTGTACGCGAAAATAAATTTACAATTTAAAGCAAAAAAATTTTTATGATAAAAAGTAGGCCGTAAGACATTATCCAACGTTTCATCAACAGCACCGACTAATAAATTAATCGGCATTGGCATTAACAATTTAGTAGTATAATAATGATAGTAATAATCAACGACAGTGTCATTTAATTGTATGAGCATAAAACAACATATGTATATGCTTAATTACAATTATATATGTATAATTATAATTGATTGCAGCAAAGACTTTAGTAAAGTTAAACTTAGTGAGCATGAACTAGTATATAATTTCTCAGAGTAACTTTTATCAATCTTTCATCAGTTAATATTAATAATTATTTTTTTTTTTTTTACTACAGTACTATAATAATTAAATGACTTATTATATACCATATCCTCTACCGGAAGTCTCCTTAAATAATATTTTAATATTACTTCAATCAATCATCAATTATTAAATACAATTTCTTTTTTAACAATATATGTTTACCTACATTAATACATTAATACACTCACAGACTCACACATACAAAGTACATACAATAATCCAATAACAATCTTACTTTTTTTTCTTTAACATATCACGATACATATTTGTTATTATTTACTCTCTTACAACCGACAAACTTACAGTATAACGGTAAAATTCTATTGTCACCACAATTGATTTTTTAAAGAGTTATTATTAAATAACAGTAATTAATATTACTATTATTATTATTATAATTATATGATAATCTATAATTGATTTTTTTTTAAATTAATTTATACAGATTATTAATTATTAAGTACGGATCGTTTTCTCTTCAGGTTTTTTGCATCGATTATTTAATTCGTTTTTTTCAAAAGTATTGCACGCTTACACGTAATTTTAATTAATTCATTTATTGAATAAAAAAAAAGACATTTCACTCTGACATTTGTTCTCCTTAATACAGATTTTATTTTATGAATCTAGTTAATGTCATTTTAATGTTTTATCCATCGTATTTAACGCAATAATTAAATATAATGATCATAAATAATTTTTAAAGTTATTAAAAAAATCATTAATTAACAAATGGCAGTGAATAAGCCAGCCTTTCCAAATCCTCATTTGCTATTTATTATGTGAGATATAATTAATATGAAAATGAGGATATTTCCTCACAATTGGCTAATTTCCATTCTTAATGCTGATTATTACTTTTAAAATTATTTTGTTTAATTAAATGCAATATAAATGAGCTCCAGGTTATTTATTGGAATATAAATATTTTTTTTTAATCAGTTATTTTTGGAATATATTGGAGCGCGCATGAAAAAAATAATAAAAAATAAATGCATAAAAAATCACAAAAAACAATTTTTTTTTTTAATATTTTGTAATTAATGAGGCACATTCGTTGCCTTTTATCGAGATTATTCTCTTATAATATTCGATGATAAAGAATACTATCCGGACCCTATCATCATTTAATAAGATTCTCATTAAGCGTATTTACGAATCAAAATTATTAGTTCATGAATACACTTAGTAAGGATTTTTTTCAAATAATCAGTCATAGGACACGTAATTAGGGTAACACCCGCCTTGTCTAATCGTTGGATGAGGAAAAGTTTTACTTGATAAATTTATTTTCATTTTTAATGGATTTTGTTTTTCCAAACTACGACAGTATCTCAAATTACAAATACAAAATCTTTAAAATTAATGATACAATTTTATTGTACATAATGACGAATCATTTTTTATATAATAAATTCAATCAAAACTGGAAGTTAACGATTATCAAGTACGCTGAATTTAAAATAACGATTGCTTTATTTTGTTTAACAGTGCGTTTATCATATCATATATTCATATTCTTTTATTGTAAATTTTTTTAATACTGTAGTATGTACCGATCGTCGTCGCTTTCACCTTTTTTTTTATTATTATTTCTTGAAAATGTATTAAAAAAATAATTATTTTTCCCGCTAAACAGGCTTTTTTTACAACAAAAATAATTTCTTTTTGTGATAATAATAGTAAAAAATAATAGTCAATAATTATCCATATATTGGAGTAAGAAGACAGAAAAAATGTCGATTGCACATACATCCATACATACATACATATGTATACTGATATATACATATGTACATAAATTGGAAAAGCAACACAAATATTATTTTTTATAATTACTGATCACGCTTCATATGTCCAAAAATCTTAATATTTATTATAATTTTCAACAATTATCCAGTTATCGACTCTTGTGTATGTGTGAGTTTGTATTTTGTCAGTATTATATAAGAAACTTTCAGTCGATTACCAGAATTAGCAACAAGATGATCTAAATTAGTTCACCAAAACGGTTAATTAATACTAATTTGAAATACTTCATTATTTTTTTTTATACTGATCTAAAAAGTATGAATTTCATGGTTAAAAAATTTTTTTCATCGTTAATATTCACGTTTATATTTAAAAAAATAATTTCAATAAAAGCGAATGTTTATATCGTAAATTGAGTAAATAATAATGAAATTTAATTTAGCTGCCACTTAACAATTTTTTAATTTTCTTTAACAAAAAAATTTGTTCTAAAAAATTATTTTTAAAAAATTGCATTTCTAATTTTATTAAACTTCTACAAGTCGATTTTTTTAATAATTTTTTTTTTTGTAATAATTTATTTGTTAAAAAAAATCAAAAAAATTGTGAAGTGACAGCTAAATTTAATGTCATAAATAATAATTTCAAAAAAGCAAATTATCCTGTTGTTTATAAACATCAATACCAAAAGGACAAATAAACAAACTCACTGACCTTATTCAGTGTATAAATAAAACATTAATCATCAGTTTTGAATATTGGAAGTCAAAATGATTTAACGCGGCTCCTTGATTGTGCCTCCTTTGACGGGCTGCGCGATGGAGTTGGAGTAGAGGTGGGTGTTCCAGGTGCATTTGTAGATGCACGAGGTGGTCGACTGTGTTTTCGACCAAACCGGAAGAATCGTCAGAAAAATATAACTTCCTCTTCAAGTGGTTGCTGTGGCTCAGCACGCTGTTGATGTGGTTGAGGTGGTAGTGTCGACTGATGTTGCTGCTGGTGTTGTTGCGGTTGTTGCGATTGTTGATGATGGTAGGATTCTACTGATGAGCGTGCAATACGAACTGAACGATTCGATGAAGATGCTGATGATGATGATGATGACGATGACAATAATGAATGATTTCCATTATTATGATGGTGATGATGGAGATGATGATGGTTATGACCTAATTCTGGAGATGAGTAGGCCGAAGTAGTGACCACTGAGGCTGGGCTACAACTCGTCCGTGAGTGACGATCCGGGCTGTTATTGCATCCAATACTGGCACTCCTGTATAACACATCGAAGACTAATCTCAATGGAAATAAGCATCGATATCACTTTGATAAAACGTTTTTCGCCCAAAAAATAAATAATACCACATGCGCCAAGTCATAGCTGTTTTTTCTAATTTATTTATTTATTTATTTTTTCACCTTGTACTATTGTTGTTACTGCCGCTGGCAAGCTTAAGTGGTAGTTGTTGCTTAACAGGCGGTAGATTACTTGGTGCTTTCTGTTGATTAGTAGCACTTATTAAATTCAACGGTATCCTTTTAGCATCCGGTAATGACTTGCGTGACTGAAGAGTGTCACTGGACTGGCTAACGTGAGACACGTGAGTTGCATTTGAACAAACTGTTGGCGTTGTAACAACACCAGAGCGTTCCAATGCTTCGAGTCGTCGATACAATTGATCACGTTGATTTGTCACGTCGAGCTGTTCAGCGGCTACCTGTTCTCTGAGTCTCGTTAATTCAGCACGCTCCTCAGACAACTCCTTCCGTTCTTGCTGAGTGGCTGCCCGGAAGGCTGCCTTTTCACGACTCAACTGATCTTGCAAATTTCTCAGCTCCTCTAATTGACGATTTGGATTTGGCCGGCTGTTTGATGATTTACCTACTCCACCATCTTTACACGCCGATAATTGAGCTTGGAGGCTATCTATTGTCGTCATTTGATTACTTATTATGCAAAGTAATGTGTAGATATAATGGGACAGTCTTATTGCAGCTATTTGCTGATCTTTGTTGATTTCATGAGCGTCACCCTCCTTTTTAATATCACTTTCTTTTAAAAAGTCACTTGTTTTTGGTGGCGTCATTACGGAATGTAGTGTAGCTGAATCTCGCCATGGATATCGCTCCTGAATAAATAAAATAAATAATTAATTAAAAACTAGCAACCTTGCAGTCACTATGTGACTGCCGTGACTTGTGAACTATAAATAAATAAAATTTTGATTTGTTAAACAATGACTTTTGTTGAATAGCACTGTAATTTTTTAAATATTGATATTTTTAAAGATATAAGCTCATTCCGTTGTTATACTCATCAAGAGCTTTCATTTGAGTACCCACATGCATTTTGATATATTTTTTATATATACATATATCTAATATATATAAATATATGAAAAATTGATGTGGGTACTCAAATGAAAGCTCTTGATGATTGTTACATCAAAATGAGCTTATATCCTTAAAAATGTAAATAGTTGTCAAGATACAGGGTCACTTCTTAATTATGTATCTAGAGATAGAGCATTTTTGAATCCAACCTAAATACATATCATAATAAATTGACTATCGGTGAGAATAATATGAAACCTTAAAAAGGCACAACTTCAGTTCAAAACCTTTCCAACGATACGAAATTTACCCATAAAAACCCATTTTATCATATAAATACACTGGCCACAAAATTTTGCTTACTCTCTTAATAATATAAATAATAAAATTATAGAAAAAAAAATTTTTAAATAAATTTACTTTATTGTTGTTGTCGAATCCAGCAAAAGTTTCTGCTCGCCGCGGAATACAAAGAGCCGGAGGAATATAAGCTTCACTGTGACGTTCACCAGCAGAGCTTAAACTTCGTGACAATGAACCACCACCCGCTCCGTACGATAGAGAGCTAGCAAGTCGTGTTGCTTCTTGTACAGCTACTACAACCTAAAATAATTTTTAAACCAGTTAATTATCAATAATTAATCAATAAATAATCATCCACAGTGTATAAATTATTTACCTCTTGCCATACTTGCCACGAATCAGAGCCATCACCACGACACAATCGAGTGTAATCGGGTATATTTTCATTCCGCTCGGTTTTATCAGCTTCAGTATCATTCTCATTGCACATATTACCCTCGTATACCAATCTCATCTGCAGAGCCATTTTCTCTTCCAACAAAAGCGCTTGTTCGGTGTCTTTTTTTCTCAACTCACTTATTATTCGTAGTATATGAGTTTCCTTGGCTTTAGCAATACGTTGACGTTCATCAATAGACAAAGTAGATGCAGATGATGACCTAGTACCAGGAATCTCACCAATAGAGCCTTCATCTAAAGTGTCATTTTCACAGTCCTGTGGACATGCTTCAACAGCAGAACGTATAGCCGAGATCCACAAATGTTTATCTTTTGGTTTCTGTACTTTTAGCTCAAACATTTCTGGTTCAGAGGGATTGCTACTGATAACATATATACTACGAGACTCTTGGCCAGCCTTTTCACGGACCAATAATTTTTGCAGTGATACAACTCCAGCTTTATTATCAGGTACAAAGAAAGCGTACTTTTGATCTCGTGTTTCAGCTAAAAATAATAATACATCAGACAAGACGACTACAGTAACTGGTACCATTTTTCCACGACCTTGCATAAGGTATGCAGTACCCTCGAATTTTAAAACACGATTAAATGCCATTAGATCGGATTTCTTAAATTTAACACCACGATGATGAGCAAATGATTTAGCATCAATACGATTATATATTTCTAATTTTCTATCTTCACGTTCTTTATCAGCAACACAAGTGTCAACGTCACCCAGTATTTGTTTAACAAGATTTAATGCCTGGCGTAAATTTTCTTTTTCCTCATTAACTGTACCCGTTTTAATCAACGGCTCAACGAGCAATGGATACTTTGTCAAACGTTGCGTTACAAATAAAATACATTCAGGTATGCCTTTTTTCTTCAACAAAGGATTAGTCTGACATAGTTTAACAAACCGTGCAAATCTAGCGTCCATGCGTAAATAATACTTGTATGTATCAACAGCATCACGATGACGGCTACAAAATTCACCGTAAGCACTTGTCATACGTCCTGAATTATCATCTGAAAATTGTTCAACAAGTATGTCAGCTATTGTCGGTACTACTGGATTAGCGCTTTGGCGTTTTCGTAATTTTAATAAAAAACGCAAGTGGATATCTATTAAATCACGTAACCGTGGAAACATTCGTTCAAGATCTGGTGCACCCAAACGGAAATGCCGCCTTAATCCTTCAGCAAATATTCTATCCATTGCTAACAATACAAGACAGTGATGCTTTTCTGTAAGGACAAATTCATAAATATGCTCTTGACGCTTAACTTCACGATCATTATTGTCAACAAGTCTCAATGCTTCGCTACGTCCAATTGCTGCGCTCCAAGAATCTGGTTCATCTCCTCCCAATTTTAACTCTGGATCCAGTCCTTCTATGTCGCTGATTGTAAGCAAGTGGACGTCATCCCCAAAGTCAAACTCTTCCCATCCGCTGTAAAAATAAAATAAATCATTTTAATCGATGCTTTTTAAAGTTCAAGTTTATAAATTTATATTGAAAAAAAAAAAAAAAAAAAAAAAAAAAAAAAATATGTATGTGTATTTATATATAAAAATATATTTTTTAACTGACCTAACAATATCTCGATGTCCAGTATCGCCGTCTTTTTCCTCGCTGATTATTTGACTGTAAAAAATTCTCTTAGCATGAGTCAGTGCATTATAAAGTCCTTCCGATAGATTAAACTAATCGGTTGGATAGGCAAAAAGATGATCGATTGTTGCCTTCTCCTAACGTTAGCGTAATCATTTAAGCATAGGTATTACAAATAAAATAAAATAATAAATAAATAAATAACAATTAATAGTTTAACAGAGTGCACTGTATCAAACTTTTAGTGATAAAGTTTCAGTAAAAATTTTTAAATCAATTTTTATGTTATTGAAAAAGTTATACTTCTGATTGGGTAAACAAGGTCTATTTACACATTGTAAAAATTTTATTATTTCTATACCTTCCATAGAGAAGGTTTATTTTTTTTTTTTTTTTTTTTTTTGTAATTTAAAACAAAAATAAGACACAAGGCACAGATATAATTATTTTTAAATTTTTTGTGCTCTATAAATAATTAGGATAATTTTTTTTTCCATGGCAATGTTTGCTTACCAACTATGGAATAACTTATAACATTTGATACAACAATTAAAATGATAAAGAAAATAACGATCAGTAATAAATGAAAGCTACATTTAAATAAATTAAAAATAAATAAATAAAATAAATACAAGCAGGCAAGTTTTAAAAGCTCAGGCAAGCAGAAAATGTAATTAAATATTTCGCAATATGTGCCGGTCATTCGGTATTTATAATAAATAGTAAGTAGTAAATACGGGCGAGTGGTATGTGTGCGAAAAATAAAAAACAGCTTGCGTCACGTTATAATTTTTTTTTTTTTTCCTAAAGACAAAATACGTATAAATATAATACGTAGGATACATGTGTATCCAATAATACGGATTAAATATATATAAATAGGTAACGATTATGTATTATACATAATACAATAACAGCATAAACGATTCGATAAGGAAGAGTGAGACACATTGTGAGATGATATCTGTGGGTCGACTTACTTGACTCCAAGCTTGGTGGCAACACGCCGCCAAGGGCTGTAGCTTGTCACTGTTTTCTTGGTGCTAATTTCCCTTTTATCGTTGTTATCAGTGACCATACGGTATTCGTTGTGGTAGAGCACGGGAGGAAATGCACGGAGGAAGGAAAAAGCACACATTGCATTAGCGCAACCTTATGTTTTTTAATATCCACGACAATACCTTATTTTGATTTCATTATTTATATTTTTTTTTATCAATCTTTCCCTTTATTATTTTTACCTTCACTCCTTGCATTATCTTGCCATTTACTCACAATTTATTCTGTTTATTTTTTTATTTTAATTTATTTTTATTTTCATTATTTTATTGACTAGCATTACCAATTAGCATTTAGTTGTTGTTATTATGATTATAAAAAATATTATTATAAAATATTATTGTATCTTAGCTAAAAAATAATTACGCGATTGTAAAGCACTATTGACCTGGCTACAACGCTGCTACTTTAATACAACGATCAGTAAATTAATTAATAAAAATTCTGCCGCTCTATTCATCTCTTGCAATAATTATAAAATTAATTTTAAATAAGCTCCTGAGCCAATTTGAATCTTCAAGTTGATAATTGTTGTTGTTGTTGTTTTTATAAAAAATATGGATAATTATCAGCTATGATGTATATTTAATAAAAACTTGTAGATTCAATTTGCCTGTGCATCGGCAGCGTGCGAAACTTGGACCATAAACACGTAGATTCGATGCAATAATCGAATTTTAATATAAATAATATTATTAATAACTTACTTAGTGGAACCAGATGAGCTTGTTGGCGGTAGAGAAGCCGTTGAACCACGTTTAACGTGTCCTACACTCGAAGCTATTGAAACATTTGATATTGATTTAATAGCACCTTTAGTACTCTTTGTCTTTGAACATTCTGTTGACACTTGATCGCGACATGATTGATTTTGATGTACTGATGTTCCGCAAACTTTAATTATGCAGAAATAAAAATAAGTAAATATTAATATATACACAGAAAGAACAAGATGACACTGGATATCATCCCATATTATACTGAGTGAAAAAAAATTTCAGATAGTAGCTAGTATAATCTGGAGTTTTTTAGCTACTATCTGAAATTTTTTTTCACCACAGATATCCTAGTATAATCTGGAGTTTTTTAGCCTACTATCTGAAATTTTTTTCACCACAGATATCACTAAGTACAATCTGGGATGATATCCAGTGTCATCTTGTTCTTTCCGTGTACATAAAAAAATGATAATAATATTTTATAGTTTACATTAAATAAATTGCTACTTATACTTACTTTCACACTGTAAAATAGATTTATTGCTAAGTTGTTTCATGCAAATATCGCAAACAACAGTTCCCTGAGTCCCAGCAGTCATTGTTATCCAATGATGGGACTGCGGACTAGGTTTCTTCCCACTTTTGTCCTTAAAAAAAAAAAGTAAAATACCCAATTAGTATTATAGGATAAAATAAAAAAATAAAATAAATTAATTAAGAAATACCAACTTTTTTTTTACGGAAAAATAATGAACCTCTCTTCCTACGTGTTTTTTCCGAATGCTGATCATCATAAGCTGTACCACTGTAATAATTACAGATGAATTATTAATTTAAAATAAATATTAAACAATTAAAATAATAATAATAAAAATAATAACGATAATAAATAAAAAGCAAAAGCATAGCTCGACAAGCTATTTGTGATAATGATTAATGATTAAAATTATATAATGCAGTGATAAAAATTAATACACTCAGATATACACGACTTAGTTTAAGTACTAACCATAACCCTTTGAAGTAATGTGATTGATTATAATTATAATCATTAGAATTTAATAAATATTAAAATTGTACTTGTGTTAAATAGAAGATAGTTTAGTTTTTAAAACTATTTTATAATACATATACATCTAATTACTCACTCAGTCATAAGCTCGTCGAGAGAAACTTGAACATTAGCGGAATCTTCACGTATTAAATCTTCATGGAATGGGTGATGATGACTATGGGCTGTATGAAGGTCCTCAGTCTCAGTCTCACTTCCACTACCTTTCTCATTTCTTTCAAGTCGTCTGCTGTCATGCATGATCATAGCAAATGATATACAGTGCAACACACACTAAACTAATTAACTATTGTGTTTTTCTCTAAATCGCGATCGTGTCTAATTTTTATCATTTATCTCAGTATAAATATCAATTCATTAGGTACTTTAGAAATATAGAAACAAATACACCAAATATATAGATATTTTATAAATACAAAGTGTATTGAGAAAAAATTGATAAAATATTTTAATACTCTATTCTCTATTAATTAATTTATTTTAATTTATATAAACAATTGATAGATAATTTACTGGCATGCTTAATGTGCGACAAATAAATATGTGATCCAAGCACTCATGAATCGAGCAGCAAAAGATTCAGTCTTATATTTAAAGAAAGAAGAAAGAAAATTTGAAAGTGATTGCATATTATTTTAGCTAGCTAAATATATGTATAATAATATATAAAAATTTTGCTGTTTTATGGTATAAAATATCGACAATTAGAAATAACTTACGCGGCTAAAGAGGGGGTTGCGCGTGAACCTGACTCAGCAAGTAAAGTTTGTCCAGGTGGGGTGATGATTGATGGTGTGGAAATTGATTTTTGAAGGGGTAAACGTGATCCTGTAACCCCTGGTAGTAAGTTTGATGTTTCCGTTGACCTTTGATTGCCACCTCTTTTAACCGCTAGCTTCTGTAAATCAATCTGCATCCAAGAGATTCACACGTTAAATGTAAGATTCATTAATCTATGATTAATTACATTACCCCGGAGAAAAAAATATTTAAAAAATGCGGTGTAATTAATTTTTACCTGAACAAGGTCAGCCTCATTGAGAGAGTGGGTACTTGTTTGAGATCTACACGATCTATTAGTAACTCCTGCACAAGGGGAACGTGATTTACCGTCCGATTCAAGGTCTATTTCGCTATCTAGACTACTCAGACTGATACTGCGTTGTCTCTGAAAATATCATTTTTTTCTTTTTACACCAAATCATCAGATAATTAATCAAATAAATAACTTCATTAAATAACGTAATATAATAACGCAATTTCACATCCAATATTAAGAAAAAAAAAAATTTATATACCATATTTTGTGCTTGTAAATGGTTTTGAATTTGACACCGATGACGGTGTCGACTTTCCTCAAGATCAGTCCAACTGCGACGTCGATCTACGCCCAGCATTGAAGGTGGTAATTGTCCAGAATTTGGAAAATGTGTTGGAGAACTGTTGGTAGAACAATTGGCAAGATCAGGATCTGAACCAGGACCAGGACCACCACGATCACCAGCACGTCCTTTTGCGGCTGCTAAGCTCAAAGGACAAAGTGATGGACATGATGCACTTAGTCGCTGTGATGGTTCATTCTGTAGCAAACGATTCCCGAAGCCTAAGGTGCATAATGTCAAATCACGCATTCGCTGAATACTGTTGTGAATTTCATGAAGCTGTTGGAGATTATCTTCTGCAAAAAATAAAAAATAACAAACTCTTATTGGTACAATACTAACAATCCTGGTGTCCATTAGGAATAGAAGCTAATTTATTATCCGGTAATATCTTTGATCAAATAATGCAACATTACTAATTTAATCTATATTGGCCAAGTTTCAAATCTTAACAGATGTTTAAAACGAATATTTTCAGTTCTCTAACAATACTTTTTTGTTTTTTTTTATTTTTTCTGTTTTTTTTTTTTTAGTAGATTTTATAGAAATCTAACTATTGTATTGGTCCTCATGACCAATACTCCTTAAGTCGACCTTAACTATACTACCTTAACTCGACGAGCTGAGTCAGAAAATACATAATATGGCTCAAAAGTTTATATATATATATCAGATATAACGCGGCTTGTCACGACGATAGCGTCGCCAAATTACAACGGATCTTCACCAAACTCAACATACTTTTTCTATAGATAAATACCGAAGTCAAGTTCAAAGATGAGCTTAATCGGTCAAGTAATTTAGAAATGCCAGGATTTCAAAAGTTTCAAATTTCTTTACTTTCTTACTCGAATAACTTTTGAATGGGATAACTTATTGAATCTCGGTAAATTGCATCTAAAAGCTCTTTAAACAAACTACAATTTAAGTACCGTATCATATGTGGTTTTCTTTTTA
Organism: Cotesia congregata; assembly: GCA_905319865.3. NCBI lineage: Eukaryota > Metazoa > Arthropoda > Insecta > Hymenoptera > Braconidae > Cotesia > Cotesia congregata. The sequence goes on from CAJNRD030001120.1 coordinate 14,672,234, forward strand.
TTTTTGTATAAAATCCTGGTAGTTTTTTTTTTTCTATTCATTATAAAATCTATTTTCATTTCGGCTGCCGAATGGCCTTTTTTTTTCTTTTATAGTACATTAAAATATTATTTTTATTTCCAATTTTGTTTTTTATATATATGTAATAAGGTATTGTAAAAGGACGTTAAATTTATACTCTAGTGACCCTGTTATTGGCCATTGCTGTTGGGTCTTTATATAAAGAAATAAATAAATGAATAAATAAACAATACCAAATAATTGATATCGAAATTGAAGATTACCTAAGACAGGATAATGCTTAGCTAATCCCGGAGAGTGAGGAGTAACGCTGATAATCGGAACTAGTGGATTCTGTTGGTTACGAATATTAACTTCAAGCGTCGGAGGATCTGAATGACGCTGATCTTCGCCGCTCTCAGACATTATAATATCCGGATTATCTTTGGTATATTGAGCGTTAGTATGGTTGTCGTCATCAAGATTCAACGACGCCAGTTCACCATTCACTACAGACACATGGTGATTACAGTCATTGATTTCAGAACCTAAGTAATCCGTAATCACATCTTCGTCACTATCTTCTCCGCTATTGGGGCATTCATCTGTAAAGTTAAATCACATTACATTACACTTACTTATTTATAATAAGTGAAAATAAAAATTGAATAACTTGATAAAAATAAAAAAATCTAAATTCCTATCCGTTTATGTTTATTCATAAAGTAACATCAGTACAGTGCTTGACATTGGTACAGGTAATTGAATAGATGGAATTTATCAAGATATGAGAAAACCGATACGGCATATCCATTTTCCATGTGTAAGTATAAAGTACACACTTGTACTTGGTTTATAGAGAGCGAATAAACTCGTACTCAAACTAGTAGACATCTATCTCGAGATATTTCCCATTAGTAACCGCAAAAGATGTTCAATAGAAACCAGGTCACTATTTATACCTATGTATTTATACATACATACATTAACTATTATTTAAATCGTCATCGATATTTCGGACTTGTATTTAAACGCCATAGTTCAATAATACTCTGCTAAAATCATGGTCAAGAGCTATCAAGCCACTGAATAAAAACGTCAAATAATTCTTAACTCACAGATTTAATAATAATAATAATAATAATAATAATAATAATATTAATAATATTAATAATGTATTCAATTGTTTAAATTCAATAGACCATTATTAACCATTAACACCACCTACATCTCTATTTAACAATCTACATAAATTTCATTTCTATTTTTGTATGTATTTTATTATAATATTAAAACTATTGATCTCGCTCTTGAAACATTTTTAGTATTAAAGTAGCACAGCTGATACAAAATACGTCCGATGAGTTTTACGTCACAATACGTATTTTTTTTTTATCTCTTTTTTTTTTTTCAAGTAAGTATGGCGTTTAATTTTAGTCGATAATTAAATTTTAATTACCGTTAGCGTTTAACAGTATTGATAAACATTAATTTAAATTGACAGCAGTTAAAAAGATGGGTAAATAAATAAAAGAGTAATTACAGATAAAAAAAAAAAAAAATGAATAAACAAAGTGAAAAAAAGTAATTAAAAAATGTTCTGGCCTTTAGCAAAGAGTAAAAACGCGGTGTTGCATCCACTACAAAAAGCCTCGAGGACGAATTGATCGCGACCTCGCGCTCGCACAACTCCCAGTGCTCTCTACTCTGTCCTCTCAGTATATTCTACTACTATACTACCCTGCTATGTTGTTGGCATAAGAGTCAACCGTCCAGGCCATCCCCAACCAACCAACCCCTTGGATAAAACAAAATCACAAAAGTCGTGCTGCTTCTCCCACTCCATATAAATATATATATATAGCGATATATATGGCATCCCACTGGCACTTATCGTTAAATCTTTTTGTGGATAGAGCTTTATTTTTATCCTACATTTTCACGGATTCTTTTCAACTTTACGAAGCATCACAAATGCATTTAAATATCAATACAAATAAATAATACACATGAATAATTTACCTGTACAAGCGAGAAACAAAAACAAAATAATAATAAAAATAATGATAAAATAAAACAAATAAAAAAAAATTACCTGATGAAAATGGAGCGAGTCCTTCCTGACGTTTTTCCATATTTATACCATAAAATTAATATGATTTTATTTAAAAACTCCAATTTTCACCAACTGTAAACACGTTAAATTGATTTTATAATTAAATAGTAAAAAGTAAATAAAAATAAATAAATATAAAATAGTAAGACACAAGATAGCCGTCACGGTGATGAATTATTGAAGATAATTGAGAAATCGTTGTAAAAAAAATTCCAACATGCGTGTCAATAAATTTATATTGTTATACGGTGTGAAAGTATAACGATTATAGTAACTAATAGAAAAAAAATAAAATTATACATATGTATGTGTATGTGTGTGAACATTATACATATATATATATATATATATATAATGAGCGTCTAAGGCACGGGCCAACAGTCGATTTATTATTATTTCCGGAGGTGGAAACGACACTTGTTGCCAGGGAAAGCCGCAATGACAGGTAGTTATTGAGTCTGGCCACATTATCCAAAATACAAATTTACTTCACTAAAAAATCATGTGAATTTTTTTTTAGATACATGTATGTGTACATTGTACATACATACCCAGCGCAAGTAAGTTTAAATGAATAAATCAAGTCACTGCCAACACAGTCACACTACAGATGCTTCCATATTCAGTATTCCGTGAATACGTGTTTATTTATTTCGAAAAACTAAGTATCTTCCGTTGCTTCTGTCTTCTATATATATTTTTTATATTATATATTTTTCTCGTACACTTATCGTACGTCGACCATTTTATATATTAATACATGTACATACAACGTAACTAACTTAAAGATATACAAGCACTGGCTCCAAATCTGACACTCCTTTCTCTGAGCACCTCTGTGGTTGTTACCTTTTGCTTTTGATGATGTTGAACAACTAGCTATATAAAAAGTGCTCGAGTGGAGAAGTGAACAAAAGATAACGCTTTTATGTTACCAACTTAATCCACTAAATTTATTCAAATTCAAACTTTTTTGTTGGTCACCCTTGATTTAAATTTATTGTATCGCGCGCTCTTTTAATAATTTTGTTTAATTTGACAGCTAACCTCAAAAATTTTTATTTTTTCTTGTCAATAATCATACATTTATTATTAATTTGTTCAAGAATAATATTTTATCCAAATTTTCACATTTAAAACTTGAGAAAATGAGAATAATCAAATGGCGGGAACTCGGAAAAATTTTTTAATTATTTTTTATTGACGTTAGATATAGAACTGTAATATCTTGGCTGATAAGACAGTACAGTTTTCCATAATTTTTTTAAAAATAAGGTAAAAGACCCAGTTATTGACACTGGCCTAGTTGATGGACACTTGCAATTTTATTCTAATTAAAAAAATTAAATGTTCTCAAAAAATCAATTCTCTAAAAAATTTATAATTCAAAAATTATATTTATTAATTTATTAGAGTCGATTTGTTTTATTTAATTAAAATAAAATTTCAAGTGTCAATAACTGGATCTTTTATAATACGGAAAAATACATAATACTGAAGTTAGCCGTCAGCTGTCAATTTTAAAAATTTTTATAACAAATCAATTACAATAAAAAAATGCTTCTAAAAATTTTCACTTGTAATTTTTATTAATTTTGACATGTGAAATTTTTTAATTAAATTTTATTTATAATAATTTGATTGCCATAAAATTTTAAGAATATTTTTCATGTCTGTCAACTTCAGTGTCATAAAAATACAGATTCATTTATAAGAAAACATTTAACATTTCTTTATTTACTTACATATTCAAATATCTAGTATTTTTTTGTACAAAAAAACATTTAAATATTTATTTTTGTTATGTACATAATATAAAATATATTATACATATTTCTTATTTTTTTTCAATAATAAAATTCTGTAACTAATTTAAATTAATTGATATAATTTATATTATAATTATAACTAATAAAAAAGATAGACACATCTTACACGTCTACAGCTTCATCGAAATCTTCTTGTGATATCTAGAATTAAATAATTTTTAATGAGTTAAAGTTTTGAAACAAAATAAAACTTTCAATTAATTGCCAATAATATTTAATTAAACTTTACCTTTTTTTTCTTTAATTTCTTCATCAGCGCATTTTCTTTAGCGTACACAGATAATTCATCTAAAATCTCTTGCATAGAAGTTTTCCGTTTTTTGAACTTACCAGATTCATCAGTTTTTCCTTGTTTAGACTTTTTCTCTTTCTTCGTAATACGTTTATCCTGTTTCTCAGTTTTCTTTTTTTTCGCCTCAGACCAAGACACTGTATTTTTCATACGCCGTTTTACATTACTAGGCCATTTCCCAGTTTTACGATAAATATCAAGATTTTCCAATCGTTTTTCTTCTCTTTGTTTATTTTTGTATTTGATAGAATTAGTATCAACATCAACTTCTACAAAAGACGACAAATTCCGATTTTTTAGTTCTGGCATCCGCGGCATTCGTAAAAGACCAAAACCCATTGCTGTCAAACCGAGATCTAAATCTTTTAAGCTTAAAATTAAATTACATTCATGTTTACTATACGACTGTATGTATGAAACAAAAGCACAATTAGCTTTATCGAATAAAAGTCTATCATTGAGCTGTAAATTTCTCATCCTTTTCAAACATTGTTGAACAAGTTCATCAATTGAATTATCAAAATTAATTTGGTCTAATTTTACTTTTTGATTTCGTTTAATAAATTCAATGTACGCATCTTCAGTACGTAAAAGAAAGAGTAGTGCATTTCCATTATGACCGATTCGTGCAGTTCTGCCACACCGATGTACAAAGTTACTGGCAGAGGATGGTGGATCATATTGCAGAACCCAATCTACTTCAGGAATATCAATTCCCCGAGCCATTACATCAGTACAGATAAGAATACCACTGTCAATTTTATGAAAATCATCGAATATTTTCTTTCTTCGGCCTTTTAATTTTCCGTGAAGAGAAAATATATTTCCACCAGGAAACATTCTGTAAATTTTTAAATAATCTATATTATTAAGAGAATAAGAAAAATTTTGTGTCCAGGATAATCATATGATAAAATCGGTCTTTTTAATCAAATTTAGTGTCATTGCAAAGATCTTGAAGATCAGCATTCGAAAATGCTCCATCATATATGAATATATGAAAAATATATTAAAATTGATGTGGGTGCTCAAATGAAAGCTCTTAATGAGTGTAACATCGAGATGAGCTTATATCTTTAAAAATGTCAATAATTAAGAAATGACCTTGTATCTTGTCAACTATTGATATTTTTACAGATATAAGCTCATCTCGATGTTACACTCATCGAGACCTTTCATTTGAGTACCCACATCAATTTTTCAAATATTTCGTATATTTATATATATATATATATATA
>CAJNRD030001120.1:14678053-14703252 GCA_905319865.3 Cotesia congregata
ATATATATATATATATATATATATATGAATATGTATATGAAAAATATATCAAAATGCATGTAGGTACTTAAATGAAAGCTCTTGATGAATGCAACATCCTGATGACCTTATATCTCTAAAAATGTCAATAGTTAAGAAAGTACAGTACAATTTAACAAAATTCATTATTTAATAAAGCAAAATTTAATTTATCCATAGTTCACAAGCCACGGCAGTCACATAGTGACTGCAAGGTTGCTAGTATATATTATATAGTTATAAAATTTTAATAAATATGTACTTACAATTTTAATACTTCGCTGAAGTAATCGACACAAGCACATGTAGAAAAAAATATCATATACTTTCGATTAGTACCCGTTGATTTAATAAAATTCACTAAAGTTGCAAATTTCTGATCTGGCTCAACTATAGCATAATAATTGTTTAATAATGCAGGTGTTGAAACGCTAGATTTTTCAGTAACAGTTATTATTGTTGGGTATCTTAAGCCTGCTCGAATAAATTGTTGCACTTCTTTTGTTTGTGTTGCAGAAAATAACCCAGTTCGCCGTAAACGAGGCAAATGACTTAAGATTGTGTTTATTGTTTTTGAAAATCCAGAATCCAATAGTCTATCAGCTTCATCTAATACCAATAATTCCTAGAGTAACATAAAATATTTAATAGTATCTCTACAGTGTTGAGTTACAAATAATGATATAAAAATTACCAATGATTTGACTGCTTTTCCTAAATCAACATCTTTGCAATTAGAAAAAATATCTTCTAGTCTTCCCGGAGTGGCAATGATAATATTTGCACCTTTTTTCAACTTTATAGCATCTTCTTTTACTGTTGTTCCACCAACTAGCAAGATTTGTTTCAATTTTGGAATATCTATCAGGAACTTATCTAATACTTCACTTATTTGTGTAGCTAATTCTCTTGTAGGTGAAATTATTATACCACCAATTTCTGTAGTTTTCCACTCTTCATTTCTTTTCTAAAAACAATATATTTAATGTGAATAAAATTGTTCATAGTAAAAAGTAACGTACGATAAATTAAATTATCGTGATAAATAAAATAATACCTGTAATATTTCTAGCAATGGGATAAGAAATGCCAAAGTTTTACCACTTCCTGTGACAGCTTCTGCTGCAACATCCTTTCCATTCAATAAAATAGGAATACATGCTGACTAAAAAAAAAAAAAATTATTATGTTATTGTTAAAAGAATTTCATATTTAATGACATTAAAAGTAGCAGTCACTTGATTATTTTTTAGTTTTTTTTTGACAAATAAATTTGTTCCGAAAAATTATTTTAAAAAAATTGCATTTTTAATTTTTTAAAATTTCTACATGTGAATTTTTTAATGACACTGAAATTGACAGACATTAGAATTTTATAGCAATTAAATTATTATAAAAAAAAAAATTTATTAAAAAATTCCACATGTGAAAATTAATAAAAATTATAAGTGAAAATTTTTAGAAGCATTTTTTTATTGTAATTAATTTGTTAAAAAAATTTTAAAAATTGACAGCTGACGGCTAACTTCAGTATTATAATTTTTTGTCAAAAAATTTTTTTAAACTATCAAATATCTTCTAAATTAATTTTCATTTATACTTAATAACACATTTATATTTTACTAAATTTACATATGAAAATTAAGTTAGCTGACATTTAAAAAATTTTTTTTTATTGAAGAAATGATTACAAAAAAATCAAAAAAAAATTCACTTGTAAAAAACTCTAAAAACTGTAAGTGCAATTTTTAATAAATATTTTTTTGTTCTAATTTAATTATTAAAAAAAAATCAAAAAATTAAAGTCGTCAGCAAAAACTTTAGTATTATAATTTACATACTTGTATTGGAGTTGGGTGTTTAAATCCAAGTTGCTTCAATGTTTTTAATATTACACTACTCAAAGTAATGTTTAAATCACTCCATTTTTGTTTATTATCAGCCATATTGTTAATTGGCGTTTAATAAAAAAATAATCAAATATTTTATCAACATTGACCCACGTGCTTTTCTAACCTTACCCCGACTGACTTTAGTGTCTATTTTTAACGTACTGCGCAGAGAGAGAGAGAGGTGGGGGGGGGGGAAAAAAAAGAAAAAGCTCTACATAGGAGTATAGCCGAGAAGGTTAATATGGTTTCTTTTATACCGCGCGAGTACTTCGCTTTTAGCTTTACACACTTATGTAGTTTTCTGCAATTTTACAGATATGTGTTAGTGTGCAACCGAGATATAGTTAAAGTTGGATGTATATATTTTATAATGATGAAAGAGTAGTTTATTGAGTTCACCAAGTCATCGTGCATTCACTTGATCTCCTCTCAGTGCCACGGTAGCACATGGCATACCAGGAACGTTATTTTTTAAATAAAATTTACAATATTTTTTTAGAGTGATAATGTAGTTAGAATAGTAATTGTCAATTCAATTATTTAAATTCACAATCTGCTGCAGTGACAGTGACTGTGAATTATTCGTAGTTGTAATTTAAAAGTTCATAATTAATTCTCTGCTGTATAATTTATTAAGTTTTACTCATAATACGTGAAAGTTATTTAATTTTTATGTTACCGTTATAAAAATACATATGTCTTTTTTTTTTTATAAATATATTTGTATGAAAAATTTGTAAAAAATTTTATTTAAAGTTTGTATTGTAAAAATTATTTATTGCTTGTTATTTTGATAATTATGTCTAAACATAATAATGAGAATTCGATTGTTGACGTAATAAGAGTTGGATCACGTAAAAGTGAGGTGAGTTATCATTTATTCACAAAAAAAAAAAAAAAGTGTAACAATAAATTTAAGTTGTAAAATTATATTTTTATTATTATTAAAAATTATATAATGTTATTTTTAAAAAAAAAATGATAAATTGATTGTCAGTTATTAATAATTATTTAATTGTTTTTAGCTGGCTCTAATCCAAACTAACCATGTAATCGATTGTTTAAAAGATTTGTATCCAAAAAAAAAATTTGAGATAGGTAATCATTAATTTTTTGACTATCTTAATTGGCGACTAATTTAATCACATAAATTATGTTTACGACTGTTGTTTTTTATTACAGTGACAATGAATACAAAAGGTGATAAAATATTAGATATATCACTGCCTAAAATTGGGGAGAAGGCATTATTTACTCAAGAATTAGAGATAGCTTTAGAGCGTGGACATGTTGATTTTGTCGTGCATTCATTAAAAGATTTACCTACCACATTACCTCCAGGCATGGCGTTAGGAGCAATTATGAAGTGAGTGTCTGTTATATTCTTTTGACATTATATTATTGATTCAGCTGTTTATAATGATAAAAATATTTATTTTTAATCTTATCTACCAAAAAAAATAATTAGTTGAAATTTTCTCAAGTAAAGGACAATTTTATAAGTAAAAATTTTTATTCTGTTTTTCAACCGAGGAAAAATTTTTTTTCACTTGAAAAATGATTCGTCATTTTCATGAATCGCTTAATAATGAAGATTAAAGATAAAGACAATTATTTTTAATAGTAATACACTTAAAAAAATTTAATTGTTAAAAAAAATTAAAATTATCAATATCCGGTCAATAAAATAAAAATAAATTTTTTATCATTAAAAATAAAAAAATTTAATGTTTTTGTTTTTCGTATAAGTAATTTATAAAATTTTTAAATGTATCAGACGAGAATGACACTAAAGTTAGCGGTCACTTGACAATTTTTTAATTTTTTTTTAACAAACAAATTTGTTCCAAAAAATTATTTTAAAAAAATTGCATTTTTAATTTTTTTTAATTTCTACATGTCTAATTTTTTTTCTAATTTTTTTTGCCATAATTTATTTGTATGAAAATTAATTTAGCATATATTTAAAAATTTTTTTAATTTTATAACAAATAAATTATGGCAAAAAAAATTAGAAAAAAAATTAGACATGTAGAAATTAAAAAAAATTAAAAATGCAATTTTTTTAAAATTTTTTTTTTTTTAAATTTCTACATGTCAATTTTTTTTGCCATAATTTATTTGTTATAAAATTAAAAAAATTTTTAAATATATGCTAAATTAATTTTCATACAAATAAATTATGGCAAAAAAAATTGACATGTAGAAATTTAAAAAAAAAAAAAATGCAATTTTTTTAAAATTATTTTTTGGAAAAAATTTTGTTGATAAATAAAATTTAAAAATTCTTAAATGACTGCTAACTTGAATGTCATTTTATTTGTTAGCAAAATTAAAAAAATTATTAAATATCTGAATTAATTTTCATTAGACGAGAAGATCCAAGAGATGCAGTCGTAATGTCAAAGCGAATGTCTGACAAAACACTACACACTCTACCATCAGGTAGTGTAATTGGTACGAGTTCACTGCGAAGATCAGCACAACTAACCAGAAGCTTACCACACTTAGAAGTACGTAGCATCAGAGGAAACTTAAACACGCGTTTAAAAAAATTAGATGACAAAGACGGGCCATTTGCAGCAATAATATTAGCAATTGCTGGATTGAAAAGAATGGGCTGGGAAAACCGGATAAGTGAACTAATGGAGTTACCTAACGAGGAGATATTGTATGCAGTCGGTCAAGGAGCACTAGGAATCGAGTGTCGTGAGTCTGATTGGAAGATTCTTTCAATTTTAGAACCACTCGCGGATGTCAATACTACTTTGCAGTGTGTCTGCGAAAGGTCTTTTTTAAAAACCCTGGGTGGTGGTTGTTCGGCACCTGTTGCAGTCGCTTCATCTTTAATTGACGACGATTTGTCAATGATCGGTGCTGTATGGTCTCTCGACGGTGAAACTCTGATAAAAGATACACTTTCGACGAAACTTTACCACCAAGATGATGATGACAATGACGACGAGCCGCCGAAAAAATGCTCTTTTTTAGAACCCCGACTCTATTGCAGTGTTTCTCCAGGTAAAATGAATGAAACGAGTCTTCTTGGCGCTGAGAAACTCGGCAAAGAGGTGGCTAATAAGTTAATTGATAAAAACGCATTAGATGTTATGTCAAGGGCTAGGGATGAAATATTACGGTCTTAATAAAATGGGTGTTTATTTAGAGAAATATTTATATAAATAATATATATTAAGTGTTCAATTAATTTTAAAAGCACAACCGACGGTATAGTTTTTTACCATGTTGTTATATATCATTGATCATGTGATGCGGCTATTTTATTAATTGAATTTACGTACGTAACTTATCTTCCAAACTTAGACGAACAAATAAATTTTATTGTAAATATCATTGACTAAATGTCTGAGATGATTGCAATGTAATATAATAATCAGGATATTAAAAAATGCTGTAAATATGTAGCAGGAAGAATTTATAGTATATTGATCGTTATTGATCAATTTGTTAATAAACAAAAATGAATTTACAAATTAAAGACCAATAGTTTTTTTTTAATATTACTGTTTTTTAATTATCATTTTTATCGTTGTTTAAAATAAGACAAATAGTATGTAAAATAATTTATTCAACATCTTCATCAGCCATCGTAGTTTGTGATACGAGCCTCTGGAAGAATAAAAAGTAATTTATTAGTTAATGTCTAAGATAAATTATTGGAAAATTTATAATACTAAAATTAGCCGACGTTTTTATTTTTTTTTGCATTAATTAAATTGGAACAAATATTTTTTTTAAAATTACATTACATTTTTGATTTTATTTATTTTGCTTAAATTATTAAAATTACAACTAAAAAATATTTTTAAAAAATTGCACTTATAGTTTTTCAAGTTTTTTACAAATGATATTTTTTTTTTATTTTTTTGAAATAATTTTTTTCAATAAAAAAAAAAAATAATCCTAAAAATTTTTAAATGTCGGCTAACTTAATTTTATAATAATAAAGTTAGCCGACATTTTTGATTTTATTTATTTTGCTTAAATTATTAAAATTACAACTAAAAAATATTTTTAAAAAATTGCACTTATAGTTTTTCAAGTTTTTTACAAATGATATTTTTTTTTTATTTTTTTGAAATAATTTTTTTCAAGAAAAAAAAAAAATAATCCTAAAAATTTTTAAATGTCGGCTAACTTAATTTTATAATAATAAAGTTAGCCGACATTTTTGATTTTATTTATTTTGCTTAAATTATTAAAATTACAACTAAAAAATATTTTTAAAAAATTGCACTTATAGTTTTTGAAGTTTTTAACAAATGAAAAAAATTTTTTTTTCTTTTTTTTGTAATAATTCTTTAATATAAAAAATGATGAAATTTTTTAGAGGTCGGCTAACTTTATTTTCATCTTAATTTTAATTGAAAATTTTTAGTTACCTGTCCAACCAATGGTAATCTTTGTAATAGTAAATGAAAGACTTCTGGAGGAAGTGTCTTCTGTAAAACTCTCAAGAGTTCTTGTGGTTGTCCGCAGACAGCAACAGCGTTTGCCAAATGCTCAATTCCACCCTCCAAGTCACCGTTAGCAAGCAACTCTTCGCCCAACTGAACTTGTTGAAGGAAGAACTTTTGTACGACTTCGGGATCTTTTAAATCAGGAATGACCGTGCCAGATCTCTGTGCTTGTTTTTTAGCTTTTCTCCCTTAAAAAATAAAGTCGCGTTAAAAATAACTCGTGCGTGAGTATATAACCTAAAAATTTAATGAAAAAAAAAAAAATTCTCTGACTCATTGATAGTAAAAAAAAAAAAAAAAAAAAAAAGTCATTGGCAATGAATATTTTTTTAAGACTATAAAATTAGATATTATTAATTTTGCTAGTAAAAAAATTGTCTAACTTACGTTCGCGTAATTTATTTTTGAATTCTGGATCACTTCGTCGTTTTTTATCAAAGTAGAAGCAGTAACCAACGAATAATCCAGCAATACCAACGGCTATGCCCACCGCAGCTTTAGACATTGTCATTTTTTACAAAAAAATTGTTAATTTTTTTTAAAATAATATGAATAATGATTTAATTTATCAAGCTATAACTATTAAGTTTATTTCAGTAAACTGGCATTGCAGAGACTTGAGTAAAACGTGCAACTGATGAATAATAATTAACACGCGAAACAAAATAAAGTTTATGTGATAATTAAACGCTGAATGATAAAACCTCTTAAGAATTGTACGTTTCAGTAAAAAAAAAAAGAGATAAGCTCCTCTTTACTAGCAATCAGCACGACGAAATGGAATCATGGAATGAAAATCGAGCGGAGAGAGCTAGTATCAAACTATAGAAAAGAGGTTATACATATACTTGTATATATCTAAATATATATCTATGATATATATTTGCGCATGCGAACTATTCAAAAGTGTCTTTTCTCTTTATGAAAATAAAGTTAGCCGACATTTAAAAATTTATTAAAAAAAATTTTTTTCATTTGTTAAAATCTTCAAAAACTATAAGTGCAATTTTTTAAAAATATTTCTTAAATATAAATTAATAAATTAAGAAAAATAAAAAAATTAAAAATGTCGGCTAACTTTATTATTATTTTCTCTTTTCCCTCCATTTTGGTCCTTTTTTATTTCATACTCTATAAAAATTTTTATTTACCATAGTATAGTTAGTGCCTAAATCTAATGTGATGATCAATTCACTTGTTGATAGTGGTTATAGCTTAAAAATTTTATTAAAGTTACAAAAAAATATTTTTAAATAAAATAACAAGTGTTTATTGAAAAAAAAAAAAAAAAAAATAATTCCAATATTATTTGTTAATAAAAAATAATGATTTGTACATACTCATTTTTTAACTAAACTTTAAGTACATAATTAATTATTAAAATTGTTGATTAAATTTTATTATTTCAATACCTGACAATGGAGGAAGAAAGTAAGTTAATATTTAATTTAATTATTGTTTTTTTTAATTGCTCTGCTAATTAATTTAATTAACTAGTATTAAGATAAATACTTAACTGAAATTACAGTAATTAACTATTTTTAATTTACAGAGCTAAGAAAAAGAAAACAACGTGCAAAAAAAGATGGAAATATAAAACAACTAGCAGAGATAGTTAAAGAGCTTGGAGATTTATACTTTGAATCAAAAAAAATGGATGAGGCTCTTGAAGAGTACGAGGAGCAATTAAAATTATGTGAAATATTGAACGACCCACTGAACACAGCAGTCGCTCACAGAATGATCGGTGAAATCCATACTGATTGCGGTAACTATGAAGAGGCTTTATCACATTTGAGTAAGTACTTACAAGGTGTAAAAGAAACTAAAAATTTAATTGAACAGCAACGAGCTTACGCCACATTGGGAAGGATGTATTTTTGTATGAGCGAAGCTTGTGAAAAAACGGGAAGCGAACAGGAGCCTTTGGCAGCTGCTAAGAGAGCTTACAGCAAGAGTTTAAAACTGTGCGATAAATTGGAAGAAAATAAGGACATCAAGGAGGTGGAGGTGATGATGATGCGCGCCAGGTTACTGTTAAATTTAGGGTTGGTTTTAGAAGTCCAGAAGAAGCTTGATGAAGCTATCGAGTTAATTGAAAAGGCAGCTCAGCTTTGTAACAAGCATAAGTTGAATGAAGATCTTTATAGAATTCATATAGCCCTAGCTGCTGTTCATGAGCGCCAAGAAAATTATGATGATGCCTTTAATCTGTATGACTTGGCAATTAAATTAGCTCATGAGCCTGAAAAAAAAGCTTCTGCACGTATCAGCCGCGCTGAGCTGCTGATAAAAATGGGTGAATGGTCCGAAGCACGGCAAATTCTTGTTTCACTTTATGTTAATAGAAAAAAAGTACCTTCATTAAGTCCAACTATAGAAAAGTTATTAAGAATAGTTGTAGTAATTGACAAGTATGAGCTTGATCTCCGTGCAGAAGAAGACAACGAAAAACGGATGACTTTATATGAAAATTTGGGAGACGCAGCGTCTGCTGGAGGTTCTTATGAAAAAGCTGTTGAATTTTATAAAGGCATGCTGTTGTGTGCTGAAAAAAAACCTGGTGATAATCGAAGTAACGTAAGCGCTGCTTTGGTAAGTCTGGGACGAACGCTCAAAGATGCTAAGCAGTTTGAAGAGGCGTGTATTTATGCTAGATCAGAACTCAAACTTTGCGATGAAAATTATAGAGAAGCCTGTCGATCAGCCTTGTTCCTCGCAGAGCTGCTTAGTAGCATCAAACACACGCCAATCATTGAGTCAGAGACACGGGAGGCTTATCAATTAGCGCTGACTAATGCATCTAAGTCATCAGATCAACGGCTGAAGCTCGCTGTTCTGGAAGAAACGCAAGCGTATTATAATGAAATTGGCTCTACTGAGGAAGCTTCAGAGATGAATGATGAAATAGAGACATTAAGGGCATCGATAATTGATTATGAGTCTCCAATTATTAGCGAGGGGGAAGAAAATAATGATGTAGGGAAGGATATTGATTTAGATGAGTTGTCAGATGTTGAAGCTGAGCTGCACAAGGATGATAAATCAAAAGGGTCTCGTCGTTCTTCCAGACGTGGATTTGTTATCAAAAGAAATGAAAAAGGAGAAACTAAACTTCATGTTGCTTGTATTAATAATAATATACAAGAAGTTGTTAATCTTTTGGCAGCTGGACATCCTGTTGATGTCAGGGATCATATGGGGTGGACTCCGCTTCACGAGGCTGCTAATTATGGTCACATTGAAATTGTTCAGCTATTGATAGATCACGGTGCTAATGTAAATGACCCTGGTGGTCCAAAGTGTGGCAATATTACGCCACTTCACGATGCTGCTTCTTGTGGGCATTTTTCTGTGATGAATTTATTGATCAAACATGGCGCGGATATTACTCTAAAGAGTAAAGAAGGTGAATCGATACTAGATATCTTTGAAACTTGGCGTAGCCGTTTGGAGGGTGAACGTAAAAAAGGTAAAGTTGACTGGACGGATGCTGATGAACAGGAGTATCAATTCATTCGTGATCGATTGCGTCGTGTTTTACCAACAAAACCTACCAAGGCTATTAACGAGCCCTTAATTGACGAAGATATTTGTTCCCAAGCTACTGTAGACTTTAAAGAAGATGAATTTTGTAAAAAATCTCCAAAAAAAATTTCTGCTGGTGAGGATTACCGGAGGACGATTGAAAGCTTGAAGAATCGGAATTATTTAAATCAATCGTATGAGTCGGCTAGCTCTAAAACAGTTAACAGCAAAGTTACACCATTGATTGATAGTGAGCAACAGCTGGTTGACGATTGGCTTGAAGATGATTTATCTGCACCTGCGACTTCCAGTAGTTTGAAACGAGCTAGCAGTGATGAGGTTGTCAATCCAATTTCCAAGAGAATGTCCTTTAATTCTAGTTCTATTACTGTATCTGATGATGAAGGAGATGGAGATATTAATTATCATAATGATAATTCTAATAGTAATTATATTGATGATGAAGAAGATGATGATGAAAATATTTTTGAAAAAAAGAGTCCGACTAAAGGTGTGAAAAGATACAAAAGTGCTTCAGATACTATTAGTAATAAAAATAATAAAGTAAATAAAAATATTTCACGAAGTCAGCCGAAAAAAGTAACTCAAAGTAAAAATAATCAAAAGACATTATTTGTAACAGGCTTTACCAAAAATACTTCCCAAATAAATCAGTTGTCAATACAGAAGTTCACAAACGATGTAGATATTATAAAAAAATCTAACTTAAATATTGAATCGATAAATTTCAAAATAATTATCGAAAATATGACGATTAATTTAAAATTGAAACGTCCAGATGAAAGTAATTATTTGTACAATAATTTAATAAACGATATTACGAAACATATTAATCAAAATACTGGTTGCATTGCTAAATTAATTCTTACTACTGTTAATGATGAAGAATTACAGCCTGAAAATTTATTGAATTTAGTTTATACTAATCAAAATGATTTTATTAGTCTTTATGGACAAATCATTGATCTCGTTGTGCCAAAAATAAGTGAGAGATACAAAACAATTTGCTCAGCAATGGATATACGTAAGTTTTTTTTTTATTATTATCTATATTATTAAGAGAATAAGCAAAATTTTGCGACAAAGATAGTCATATGATAAAATCGGTTTTTTTTTTTAGTGAAATTTAGTGTTAATGCAAAGATCTTGACTTAAATTTGTGCCTTTTCAAGGTTTCATGTCATTCTCACCGAAAGTCAATTTATAATGATAAATATTTAGGCTGAGAACTATTATCTTGAGAACTATTAGCATTTTTAAAAATATAAGCTCACCCCGACATTACACTCACCGAGACCTTTCATTAGAGTACCCACATCAATTTCTCATATATTTTATATATTTATATATATTATATATATGTATAAATGAAAAATATATCAAAAATGCATATGGGTACTCAAATGATAGCTCTTGATGAGTGTAACATCAGGATGAGTTTATATCTTTAAAAATGTCAATAGTTAAGAAAGTACCGTGCAATTTAACAGATATCTTGTGAATTATTGACATTTTTAAAGATATAAGCTCACCCCGATATTACACTCATCGAGACCTTTCATTTAAGTACCCACATCAATTTTTCATATATATTATATATCATATAGTTTATATATATTATATATATGAAAAATATATCAAAAATGCATATGGGTACTCAAATGAAAGCTCTTGATGAGTGTAACATCAGGATGAGTTTATATCTTTAAAAACGTCAATAGTTAAGGAAGTACAGTGGAATTTAACAAAAATTATATAATAAAGCAAAATTTTATTTATTCATATTTTACATGTCACGGCAGTCACATAGTGACTACAATGTTGCTAGTTTATATTAATCTTTAATTTATATAATTACTAATTGGTTTATTTTTTTCTCATTTTTTAGGTGTAAATAGTGATTCAAAGCAATTAAAGTCATTACGATCTTGTGAAGATTCAGAAATATTGCGTTTGAAAGGTGAAGATGAAGATATTGAAATGATAGCATTACTCAAGAGTCTTGAGTATGAAAAAAATCTTAAGGTACTAGAACTATCATCATGCAGCTTGTTTGGTCACGGTGAATTACTTAATTATACATTGAATCAATTGAAACAACTACAAGAGTTACATTTATCTGGTTGTGATATTGACTCTGAATGTATTAAAAAATTAGATAGTCTTCCGTCACAATTACGAATTTTAAATTTAAGTTGTAATCCACTAAATACTGAATCACAAACTAAGCTGCGCGATTTGATTACATCGCTATACTGCTTGCAGGACTTGAATTTACATAATTGTAAATTGAAGGAGCTTGAATTTAATTCCACAAACACTATTAGCGCGAACTTAGTTAGCTTAGATTTATCGTGGAATAAAATGTATGATAATGAAGTTGATTATTTACTGCAAAGACAATTAGTTAATTTAAATTTATCTCAAACTACAAGATTTCCTATCGTAAATAATGAAATAAATTTAATGGCTTACGCAACCTTAGAAAATTTAGAGCTTGCTGGTTGTAATTTAACAGACTCGGATGTTATTCAATTACTGACCAATTGTAGAAATTTATCTAAAATCATTTTAAATAATAATTCTCAAGTAACGTCAATTGCTTTAGAATCTTTGCTGGCTTATAAACCGACGCTCAGTTTAATTGATACAACCGGATGTCAAAAAATAGATAATTTTCCAAATTATAATCTAGTAATCGGTGATCCATCAGTTTGTACTCTAAAAACTAGTATGACATCGGATGTTTGTGATTCTTGGGAAAAATTGTGGTACGGGCGTGCTAAACAATTTAAAATGCCTCATGACATAGTTATTTTCAAACCATTTTACTGATTATAAAAATATTTATTAATTTATTTATTTACAGTTAATTTTTAAAATAAATTTCTAAATAAATTAATTTTCAACGTGATTATGACTTTAATGTAAATATGTATATTTTATTACCAATTTTGCAGTGTAATTTTGATATTTTAATATAGTTTTTATCTAAATCTTTAATAAGGACTTGATTTAAACTATTATTTAATTCCTCAACATAAGATTTTAATTCCTTTTCCCGATCACCAAGCATCCAAAAAAAGCTTATGTGATATGAGGCTTCCTAAAATTAAAATTAAAAAAAAATTATTTTCACAAGAATTACATTAAGCTTCTATAAAATTGTTATAAGTGTAAAATTACCTCGTAAAAGGATTCCAGTTGATACTCTGCTAGTAATTTATTCAATGATTCCATCAAGTAGGTGAAGCTTGGCTCCAAACAGTGACACTCGATCCCCAGGAACGTTCGTGTTCGCTGCTCATTGCAGTAAACTCTAACGTTATTTAACTCAAGTATAAATGGGTCGACTGATGAGCATATTTTCTTCATACTAGCCACAAAAGAGTCAATCCAGTGAAATTTGAATATTAAAGTACGTGTCAAACTAATATGACTATTTTCAATTATCAAATTACCATCAGTAAAGGCTTCAGTTGATGACTGCATCCATGTTTGCAACAAGTCCCATAATTCGTCTAAAAAAATGCATTTTTTATTTGAGTAATAAATATTTTAAATAATTAATTATACTGAAATTAGTTGACATCTGATAAATATTGAAATTTTTATAACTAATCAATTTTTGAAATTCGCATTTTTAATTTTTTTTAATTTCTACAAGAAATTTTTTCTTTATAATTAAATTGTTGTAAAAATCTAAAAAATTTTTAGACATCTGTTAAATTCAGTATTATAATAATTAATGATACTGAAATTAAGACATCGGTTAATTTTTAAAATATTTTTATCTAATAAATTATAGCAAGAAAAATTTATTTTCAAAAATTCCATCTTTGAAGACTACAAAAATGGGTAATCGGAAAAAATTTAAAAGTTATGAAAAATTCATATTATTTCATTGAAATTATTATAAAATAAAAATTATAATAATAACAATAATTGCATCACACCCACAATTTTTCTGAAAAACAAACACCTCCAAAATGATCGTTTCATTTTTTTGTTACAGAAAAAAAAATTTTTTTAATATTAATATTATTCGAAGGGAAGAGCAGTTGGCGCGATACCAAAAGATCCAGGTTCGAGTCCTGGTCTGGGCCGTCCGAATTATTTTTTCAGTTGAAATTATCTCTAATGACAAATTCTACGAATAAAAAAATAATTGTTTATGCGCGGAAGGTTCCGGCAAAAAAATTATTATAAATATTAGTGCAATTTGCAAGTGTTCTAGGCCAGACAGTCAATATAGCTTTGTAGCTTCATAATTATAAATATAGTAAATTTACAATTAAAATAAATATATTAATATTATTATTATTTATTATAATTTTTATTTTATAATTATTTTAACGAAATAATATGAATTTTTCATAACTTTAAAATTATTTCAGGCCTATTTTTTCCAGAATTAAAAAAAATGAAAATTAAGTTAGCCATCATCTAAAAATTTTTATAATGTTTTTTTCATTGAAAAAATTATTACAAATCAATGAAAATAAAGTTAGCCGACTTCTAAAAAATTATATGATTTTTTTTTTATTAAAGAATTATTACAAAAAAATAAAAACTTTTTTCATTTGTTAAAAACTTGAAAAACTACAAGTGCAATTTTTTAAAAATATTTTTTAGTTCCAATTTAATAAATAAAAAAAATCAAAAACATCGGCTAACTTAAGTATCATTCTAAAAAATGACAAATCCAATTTTTTAATAATAACTTTTCAGACTTAAAGAAATTTATTAAAGAAAAATAAAAAAATTGTGAATTAATTCCTTACATTCAATGTAAACAAGTGTTGCCCAATTACCACGTTCGTGTTTAAAATTTCTGACACGACCATCATGCTTCTCAGGATTATCTTCAATAATTGACTGTTCAATTTTATTATCCGTCCAAGATAATAAATTATTTGGCAAAGGTAAATTTTTGCTGAAAAAAAAAAAAAATTATTTATATCCATTATAAATTATGTCAGTACATAACCTACATACTAACAATAATAAAAAAAATTATTTATGAGTTTAATAACTTACTTATTATTTGATTGATTATCTGCTACAGGTTTACTATCAAATACTTCATTATCACAGTCTTCATCAGAATCCGAAGATAAATAATTTTGTATCAACCTAAATCCTGCCATTTTTTTATGGTTAGGATTAAACGTTTGACGGTTTACGGATTCCGGTTGTTAAAGCGATGGTGAATAAAGAATCAGCTGTTTTTATAACACGCACACAGTTTTGTTGAATAATAAATAATGGAACAGTAGTAAATGTTGACAATATCTATTTATTGTAAATAAAATGATGAGGAATGGTGGTATTTATGAGTTCGGTAAACGTTTACGTAGTAATTCAATAAATCGTAGAATATTTATATTTCTTATATTATTTTGTTTATTTTTACTCTACTTTGGATCGTCATTAGCTCAGTGGTTTTTTAATGATAAAACACCAATAAAAGGTATTTATTTATAACAAATCATAAATTTAAATTAATTGATTAATTAATAAATAATTTGTTTTAGCATTTGAAGATATTTGCCTTGAAGAAAAATTATCAAGTGCTTATGCAGAAGCTCGGGTTTACGATGCAGCAATAACTGAACACACTAGCGATGACGAGACGTCTTCCTCATCATCACTGTCAGCCCCATTATTGTCATTTGATGACAAATATTTACCTTACATAGGCAATGGATTGTTTGGAGTGGAAATTAATCCAAATAATGCGCGTGTTTTTATAAAACACGGCAGAACACTTTCGCTGAACATTCAATGGGACCCATTGGTCACAATAACGACTGATAATAATAACCAGCGGGTCGCTGATGTCATACACTTCACTCAAGGTATTGTGTCCAGGTATCAGTGCATCAGAGAAGGCTATTCAATTAGCCACAAGTATTATGTTCATCAAGTATTAGATAAAATCCTGGTTCAGGATGTCACTATCACCAATCCTTCTTCGTTGGCCCAAAGCGTTACACTGAAATTGAATGGTAATCAACATTGGACTGACAGCAAATCAACAAAGTACGTAAATTTAAATAATTATTTTATTTAATACTAGCAACTTAGCAGTCACTATGTGACTGCCGTGACTTGTCAAATATAAATAAAGAAAATTTTGCTTTATTAAATAATGAATTTTGTTAAATTGCACTGTACTTTTTTAACTATTGATATTTTTAAAGGTATAAGCTCACCCCGATGTTACACTCATCAAGAGCTTTCATTTGAGTACCCACATCATTTTTTCATATATTTTTCATATATACATATATATAATATATAAAATATATGAAAAATTGATGTGAGTACTCAAATGAAAGGTCTCAATAAGTGTAATGTCGGGATGAGCTTATATCTTTAAAAATGTCAATAATTCACAAGATATCTGTCAAATTGCACTGTACTTTCTTAACTACTGATGTTTTTAAAGATATAAGCTCATCCTGATGTTACACTCACCAAGAGCTTTCATTTGATTACCCACATCATTTTTTCATATATACATATATATATATATAATATATATAAATATATAAAATATATGAAAAATTGATGTGAGTACTCAAATGAAAGGTCTTGATGAGTGTAACATCGGAATGAGCTTATATCTGTAAAAATGTCTATATATCACAAGATACAAGGTAATTTCTTCATTACGTATCTAAAAATAGAGCATTTTCGAATACTTATCATCATAAATTGACTGTTGGTGAGAATGATATGAAACTATGAAAAGGTACATCTCCAAGTCAAGACCTTTCTAATGATGCCAAATTTAACTATAAAAACCCATTCTATCGTATAAATACACTGGCCAAAAAATTTTGCTTATTTTCTTAATAATATAGATTTTTTTTTCATTCTTAGATAAAGTATATTAATTAAATATGTTTCAGTATTCAAGTAGAGGGATCTAATTATAAATACATGGTTACGTCAGGCTTTGTACCATCATCAAATTCTGAAAAAATAATTGTCGTGACAATTGTTTATGTAGTACCGTCAAAATACTTGTCTATTAAACCAAAAAGTACTACGAAATTAGAATTTTTGACGAGTATTTGTTACAGTGAACCTGTTGCTCTAGGACAGTATGAAAATGAACGTAAAAATACTGAACGAAAAGCCCTTAAAGTATGTACTTATATTTATTAATAAAATGAAACAATTATTGTTATTAAAATTTTTTATTTATTATTTAGGCATTGAAAGATGCTGTGAGTATCCAACTGCAAGAAGGATTATTAAATCAGCATGTAAATACTTGGCAAAGTTATTGGAATACTGGGTTCAGTATCAGCGATTCGAAAGCAAAAGGCGCTATTAATGGACACAAAATAAATTCAACTATTTACTATGTGCTATCACAAATACCACGCGGTACTCCTAATATTGAAAAATCTATGCCAAATAATGAAGGCTGTTACCGCGGGCATCATACGCTGTTAGTATAATTTTTATCATATCATACTTATTATTAGCATACATTTTTTCTTTTATTGTTTACATTTATTAACAATTAAAAGTGTAAAATTAATATAATTAATAACTATAACTATTATTATTATTAATTATTTATTTATTATTAATTATTACAGCGACGCAATAAATTTGTGGAAAGATACGTCCACAATTGACGGAATAAATTCCGTAGTTAAAGCTTGGATAATAACTCTAGAAAAACAAGGTTGTCATCATTTACTAGCTGGGCCATCATCTGTACAACAAGCAATTGTATTGAGTCTTGGTGGCTTAAGATTTAGTAATCAGCATTTAGATTTTAATATTGATCCGCAATATCTACATCGTAATTATTTGTTTAGGTAAAAGCTTTTTCTTAATTAGTATCTAATATTTATATTTATATATATTATTTTTTCCGATATTATTATAAATATTATTATTATATTACTTAATTACTATTCAACAGTTTAAGTGTAATTAATAATTATTCAATTTTTTATTTGTAGACGAATTAGTTATGGAAATATTACACACGTAAATATATCAGTGACGGTTGGTAACGACAATCGTGCAATATTAAGTGTTGCATTGGATCGCAGTGATAGCGATTACTACGCTTGTGATGCTGGTTGTTTAGATTCACCAGTACTTCTTAGTCAGTCTTATACAAATTTTCCGGTTAAATTAACAAAACCACTAACATCTATATTATATATTACTTCCGATTATCAGCATATGCAGGATCTTCGCAATGCGCTGCATGTACATGAAGTCGAAGAGGGTACATTACAATTTTTTTTTATAATTATTACAATACTATTATTACAATTATTAGTAGTACAGATTATTAAGGGGGAACACCACTGGGACGATCGAAAAAAAAAAAGGTGATTTTCGGGAATTTTTTTGACAGGAAAAATAAAGGAATTTGGGAATTGGATTTTTTTTATTTTATTAAGGGCACATTAAAGATTATTACCCTGAATTTTTATTAAAAAATATTTAACTCAAAGCTAGATCATCTGAAAATAAAAACCCAAATTGCTTTTTTGTCAGTAGGGATGTAATTATCGTCACATGTACGGAATTTTGAAAATTTTTATTTAAAAAAAAATGGCGACTGATTGAAAATTTTCTCACTATTTTTTACTGTTTTTTTTTTTTTTTTTTTTTTTTTTTAACCCGGCTAAAAAAATCTTTAAAATAAAAATTTTTCAAATTCCCTACTTGCAACAATAACTACATCCTTACTGATTAAAAAGCAATTTGGGTTTTTATTTTCAAATGATCTAGTTTTGAGTTAAATATTTTTTAATAAAAATTCAGGGTAATAATCTTTAATGTACCCTTAATAAAATAAAAAAAATCCGATTCCCAAATTCCTTTATTTTCCCTGTTAAAAAAATTCCCGAAAATCGCCTCTTTTTTTCGATCATCACAGTGGTGTTCCCCCTTAATATAATAGAATATTGATTGTTATATTACTAATTAATAATTAAAATTAATATTTTAGCACCAGCTCATGATCATCATGTTATGGCTCTTCATAAACACGGCCATCAACTTGGTGGGTTGCCCACATTCTTTTGGGTCAGCATATGTTTTCTAATAATAGTATTCCACATGTTTTTATGTAAACTCATTTTTACTGAGTACTATGGCCGTCAGGATCGCCAGCGAGGACGATACAATAAACCGTGACTTATTTATGGTATTAATTAATTTAATTAATTAATTACAATAATATATAATTAAAAGTAAAACACGTGTAAGTGTGTATATATTTTTCTTATTAAAAAAAACAATTAAAGAAAAATTTTTTTTTAATAATATTAATTGTATTTTCTCTGACTATATAATAAGTAAAAAGAGATAATTTTGATATCGGGTAAGGCCTTGGCAACGTGGTTTTTGATATCGACTTTAACTATTTTTATAAATTTATATAAAAAATTTTCAGTTACGCGGATTATTTGTACCAGCATTGTCGGAGGATATTAGTAATTTAATAAATGAGTATGTATTTTTATATATACATATATATTCATTGATAATTATTTTTTATAGAAATATAATTAATAATAAATAAAATCATCAATAGAATATATAGAAGTAATTGCTATAACAATGATATTCATGTTGTTAATTCAAATATACATATTTAATTAAATATAATATAATAATATAAATAGTCATAAATGCTGTTTCTATTTCAATTGAAATGTCACGCATCATGTCACGTATGGAAGACAATATAATACAGTTGGAATTAAGCAACTGAAGATTATTACAATAATTTGATTATGATTAGTTGCTATTTTGATTATCTAATTTTGCATACGATATAATTTATCCTCGATATTTAAAAAAGAAAAAAGCAATAAATAATAAACAATAATAATAATAGCATTTCGAAGAAATAACGAGTGGACGGACGGATCCCTTGAAACATTTTAAAAGTTACATTCAAATTAATACATAAACAGCATTAACATTCATACAAATAATAATAATAAAAAAAATAATAATAGTAATAATCGTTTTTACTACTGTTACGTATATCTTATATATTAATCAATTATTTTTAATATTGAGACTTTTTTCGTCCATCGTTTTTCTTATTGATAAAATTAATAATAATAATAATTCGCATTACTAATGCCAAAAGGGCGCATTTTAACATCTACGCCCTTTTGGCTCTGCAGAACCAAAAGGGCGTATAAAAAAAATTTTTTTCACTCCAACTAATCTAAAAATGTTTATAACATTTAGATCTATAAGAAAAGTGAATAAAAAATTTTTTTTTATACGCCCTTTTGGCTCCAAGATAAAAAAATTCTATCATTTTTTTTTAATCATAATTATGATTAATTAAGGTAAAAGACCCAGTTATTAACACTGGACTAGTTATTGACACTTGCAATTTTATTTTAATTAAAAAAAACAAATCAACTGTAATAAATTAATAAATATAATTTTTTAATCATAAATTTTAAGAAAATTGATTTTTTGAAAACATTTAATTTTTTTAATTATAATAAAATTGCAAGTGTCAAATAACTAGGCCAGTGTCAATAACTGGGTCTTTTACCTTATTAGACTTGAAAAAAAAAGTTATAACACTGGTAAAAATAATGACTCTACTCATTTTCTTTGAAGAGAATATGTATTTGATTAAAGAAGAAACTAAAATATCAATTTAGCTAGGCACTACTTTACATTACATTATTTTTTGCTTCTGAAAGTAAAAAATAATAAATATATATTGCTTGTAAATTTAAACTTTGAAAAAATACTTTAATCTTAAAACAAATTCATCAGTTATTACCATCATCAAAGCACAGATTTTTGTAATATCGATGGTATTTTTTTGGAATTGTGTCTGACGTACAAAAATTAATTAAATTGTATTTTGAACAGGGTATTGGAAGTTTAGACTTATAAAGATTATGAAGATCGACGTCTTTTTTAAATGATTTATTCAAAATTACTATTTTGAATGTTTCCCAAAAATCTTTTTAAATAAAATTAGTTGAAAAGTCATTATTTTTATTGGTGTTATAACTTTTTTTAAGGCTAATAATTAATTACGATTAAAAAAAAAAATGATACGCTCTTTTGGCTTTAAAATTTTTTTGTCTTACAGCCAAAAGGACGTATACAAAAAAAAATTTTTCACTCACTTTTCTTGCAGATCTGAATGCTATAAACATTTTTAGATTGGTTGGAGGAAAAAAATTTTTTCCATACGCCCTTTTGGTATTAATAATGTGAATTGCTAATCTACCTAATAAAAATAAAAAAGTAATTCAGTTAAAAAAAGTTAGTCACTTAGAGGACTAATTTGAGCGTCACCACCATTGACTGCTATTACTGCTTCAGTAGATGCTGATACTGTGGTAATAGGTTTGTTGATACTGCTAGTATCATCATTGTC
The DNA here is from genome assembly GCA_905319865.3 of Cotesia congregata. Classification (NCBI taxonomy): domain Eukaryota; kingdom Metazoa; phylum Arthropoda; class Insecta; order Hymenoptera; family Braconidae; genus Cotesia; species Cotesia congregata. Next base: position 14,699,419 of record CAJNRD030001120.1, read on the forward strand.
ACCAGTAACGGGACTACTGCGTGAACATGAAGTAACACTTTGCATCGTCTGGCTTCTAGATGGTACAAATCTCATACTGTATGTCGAGCGTAATCCAGAGTGTGTTGACGAACTGTTTTGAGCATTACCACCTGAAGGAGCTCCGGCGCTGCCAGGACCACCAGCACTCACAGTATTCGTGTGACCTGACCGTACATTTTTATTTGGTTGAAATAGCACCAAGTAAACTTTTGGTATAAAAAGACAACCAAGCACGACAGTCGCCGATATATTGATGCACATACACATGCTGGCAATTTGGATCTGTAATTTAAAATTAATACTTTTAGATAGCTGGATAGAATAAATTTTAAAGATAAAAAAATGAATATTAATCAATGTCTCTATTAATGTAAATAAATATAACAGATACATGCAGTTGATATTAAACGTGCAAAATTATAAGGACACTTACAAAAAAAAATAATGTTTAACAATAATAACTATAACATCTAAGATGTGGATTAACGACACACGTGCGACAACTTGGCATTTAAGTAATAATACCGTGTAATCGTTATAAGTGCTAAAGTATATGGGAACAAAGGCCAGCCAAACGATGCACGTGGAATACATCGTAAATCCAATATATTTAGCTTCATTAAAGTTCGCTGGTATTTTACGTGTCTTGAAGGCGTAAAGTGTGCACATTAAGATTAGAACCATGTTGTAAACTAAAGACATCATGAGTGAGAATGTTGATACACGACAAGTGAGTACTGCTGTTAATGGACTTGGATGAATTTCTTTTATGTCGGGTGGTTCGATTATCAACCAGACAATTGTACCAATTAATTGGATTGATGTGATACCTACGTATGGACAATGATGGGTTAATATTTACATTTTTTTTAACTATTTGTAAGATTATTAGGTAATTATTTACAAGTTGGGTCAAACTTATTTTTGGCCATATCTAGGTGAAAAATTAACATTTAAAAATTTTTTTTATTCAGCTTGTTTATACGACGGATTGATGGTGGAGTTTTGGTTCTCATGTTTTTGGATAAACTTTCTGTTTTATCTTTTTTGATATATTTTTTTTTTGAAAAGTACATAAAAAACGAACAATTTAAAAAAAAAGTTAAATATCACAATTTTCTAAAAAATTTATAAATTTTCTTGAAATTTTGGTAATCAACTTTTTAATGTAAATATTTGACGGATTTATGCCAATATTTTGATAGTTTTTTTTGCCTTTAAAAGTTGGAAAAAATTTTGACTCTAATGTTTTTGGATAAAATTTCTATTTTATCTTTTTTTTAATGTTTTTGATATATATATTTTTTTTTTTAAAGTACGTAAAAAAAACGAACAATTAAAAAAAAAAAAAAAGTTTAATATCACAATTTTTTTTTAAATTTGTTAAAATTGTGATAATCAAGTTTTTTTTTTAATTGTTCATTTTTTTATTTATTTAAAAAAAAATATATCAAAATTTTCAAAAAAAAAATGAAATGGTAGACCCCTATTTGTAAATAATTACCGATTATTATTAGCATTATTATTTTTCATTGTAATAGTTACCCAATGAAATAGCTATTTGACTCTTAGGTGAAGTATAAGAAGGCCGTTTTAGACATTTTTTTCCTTGAGTAAAAATTCTTGATATCCGATTTGTTTTTGTTAAAATAGCGCTGTAGCAGATACTTAAACAGAGACCTAAACCGATACGTAGATATGTACAATTCCAGCGTGTTGGTTCGCCTAAAATAACGAAACTCATTCCATAACACAAGAGGATTCCAACTAGAAGAACGTAGCACAGCTCACGTCCCGAGGCCATAATTACTGGGGTATGATTGAATCTATTCAATAAAAATATTCATTAAAAAATGAATAGTCGCATCAAAATTATTTGCATTTTTATTGAAAAAAAAAATAAATAAAGTGGAAATTTTCTTTTAGCTGGAGGTAGAAAAAAAGTCAGAATATCGAATGTCAAAATAAATTCATCCAGGTAAACAGAATTTTCAAGCGCTACTAAAAGCCTTCAACCATGTCGATATCTCTTTATTCCTGTGACCCAATTAATTCTTATTGAAACTCAAGATGACAAGTATATTAATCTATATTTCTATTTAAAATTTATTGCTTCTGAAAATTTCAGTGTCCAGTTTCTAATTCTAAGAGTTTTTTTTTTAAGTTTAAAGTTTTTAAAATGAAAGTTGTGCAACACTAGCTTTTAAATGAGGTAAACTTTATAAAATAATGTTAATTAACAGAGTTTAGTAAAATATATAATTAAATTTTCTGTAAAGTAGTAATTTAAAATTTACTCAAAAAATTATTTCTTTTGGTTTGTAGTTTCAGTAGTGCATGAGCCAATAGAAAGTGAATTTAAACATAATTTTCACTTTAAATACTCTAACTTTTCATAGTCGGATTTAGAAACTTTGCTCTACGGACAATTATGCAAAGCATCCAACTCTCTATAAAAATATGCATTGATGAATTTTTTATCACAACTTCCATATATAGATAGACTTACTAGAAACTATAATTTTTTGCATAATTTAAATAAAATTCAAATCCAGCCGTCACACGTTTTTTTCATCTAAAAAAAAAGTTCAGCTTCCATCAGAATTTTTTTACCGATAAATTGACTTTTTTTTTCACTCCATTAAAAAAAATTTACTCTTTTCCAAGCACTTAAATAATAGTATTAAATTTTCTAGGTAATACTTACCGTACAAATATAATTATCGTAAAGAGTGTAATTAATATGCCGATACTTGCAAAACTCAAAGGTACTATAGCCCATGGACTTGCCCATGTTATTATCTCGGCAGGTATTTTGATACATCGTGACTTTGAGATATTGTCAGGTGCCCATCCGGGCCCACAGTTTCGACACGAGTCATTAAAGACATAGGCATTGTCTGGACACCGCATACAACTCCAGCAACACATATCCTATAAATTAATTATTATTAACTTTTTTTTTTTTTTTTAATAATACAATACAATAAATTTTTCACTACCTTGCCAAATATTTAAGTCAATTATAATTAATAATTAATTTTTAATATTTTGTTTTTTTTTTTTTTTTCAGATACTTATTTTTAAAGGATTCTGTAAGCTTCAATTCTTTAAAAAAATTTTGTAAATTATTCTTATTATTAAAATAGGAACCTTGCAGTCACTATGTGACTGCCGTGACATGCAAGCTATAAATAAATCAAATTTTGCTTTAATAAATCATGACTTTTGTTAAATTACACTGCACTTTCTTGACTATTGATGTTTTTAAAGATATAAGCTCATCCCGATGTTACATTCATCAAGAGTTTTCATTTGAGTACCCACATGCATTTTGATATATTTTTCATATATACAATATATATAATATATACAAATATATAAAATATATGAAAAATTGATGTGGGTACTCAAATGAAAGTTCTCGATGAATGTAATGTCGGAATGAGCTTACATCTTTAAAAATGTCAGTAGTTCACAAGATATTCGTTAAATTGCACTGGAATTTCTTAACTATTGACCTTTTTAAAGATTTAAGCTCATTCCGATGTTACACTCATCAAGAGCTTTCATTTGAGTACCCACATGCATATTTCATATATATATATATATATAATATACAAATATATGAAAAATTGATGTGGGTACTTAACTGAAAGGTCTCGATGAGTGTAACATCAGGATGAGTTTATACGTTTAAAAATGTCGATAGTTCTCAAGATACACGGTCATTTCTTAATTATTGACGTTTTTGAAGATATAAGCTCATCCCGACATTACATTCATCGAGACCTTTCATTTGAGTACCCACAT
>CAJNRD030001120.1:14703261-14915032 GCA_905319865.3 Cotesia congregata
TGAAAAATATATCAAAATGCATGTGGGTACTCAAATGAAAGGTCTTGATGAGTGTAACATCGGGATGAGTTAATTTCTTTAAAAATGTCAATAGTTTTCAAGATACAAGTTTATTTCTTAATTATGTATCTAAAGATAGAGAATTTTCGAATGCAGCCTAAATACTTATAATAAATTTACTATCGATGAGCATTTCGTAAATGATACGAAACCTTGCAAAGGCACAAATTCAAGTCAAGACCTTTGCAATGACAGTAAATTCCACTAAAAAAACCGATTTTACCATATGAATATTCTAGACACAAAATTTTTCTTCTCTTAATAATATAGATTTATCTTAAATTGCAGAAGAAAAAATTACCTGAAAATTTCTGACATATCCAACCGGACAATCACTGCTACAAGCGCTCTGTGGGATATTAGCTTCACCAGATCCACCATGCCACCGGGTCATGTTTATATCCAGATTTAGTCTGTATGTATAAACACAGCATTTATAAAATAGCTTCTTATTATGCAAGTAGTTCAATATAAAATACCAAGAGTATGAATAAAATAGCTTATTGTTTATCTTCATCCATCTATTATTATTATTACTTATTACAATAAAAATATTGACAATCTGGTTACTAATACTTACACTTCTTTCCAGGAACCAATGAGATTGTAGTCGTAGCGATTCTCATCAGTATGTTGATACTGATAAATATTATAAAAGCCAAAAGCGTCGCCGTCATTGTTGAATCTTATTTCAGTACCTTGACGACCTATAAAAAATTCATGTGATATTATTAAATGTAAATATATTCACAATCTCGAAGACTAATAAATATCTGTTGGTATTATATGGAGCTCAAAAGCTTGGATATGTAGAATAATAAGTAGTGACTTAGTCGTTGGATAGTTTAAAGCTTTAAAAATAATACATACCCGTGAAGCTTACATTGCGAATATAGTGAAGAAGATGTTGTCCTGGTGGTGCTGGCGTCAGACTGTCACACAGATGGTGCACTGTTCCACGAGTTTTAACACACTCGTCGTTAATAATGTTGTGTACTGCGTGTGCCATCGCATACACAGCATCAACTAAAATATGGTACGGTATTAAATGATTTATTAATGAGCTAAATAATTAATCAACTTATCTAATATTAAGCAAGCTTAATTATTTATTCTGTCTGTTGAAGATTATTTTAAACCATGATACTGAAATTAGTAGACATCATCTAACAATTTTTCAATGAATTTATTATTATAAAAAAAATATTTTTTTAAATTCGCACTTATAATTTTTTTTTTTTTTAATTTCTTCATGTGGAATTTTTTATATTATTGAAGTTTTTATTACTGTCAATTTTTTAAATCTTTTAACAATTTAAGTAAATTAATAAAAATACTTTTAAAAATTTCCATTAATAATTTTTTTTAATTTTCACATGTGGAATTTTTTTATTTAATTTTAATCATAATAATTTAACTGCTGTAAAATTATAAAAAAAAATTTCTAGTGGCTGTCTATTTCAGTGTTATAATTTTTTATAATAATTAAGTTAGCCATCTAAAAATTTTTAGAATTTTTTTTTATTAAAAAAATTATTGCAAAAAAATAATTTTGATTTTTAAAAAAATTGAAAAACTATAAGTGCAATTTTTTAAAAATTATTATTATTTATCTATTTTATTTTAAGTCGTTTTTTGATAGCTAGGTCACTAACGACTTCTATTTACAACTTCTAATATTTTAGGACATAAGCTATATTTTATTTATGGAAATTAAGTTAGCTATCTAAAAATTTTTAGATCTTTTTTTTATTGAAAAAATTATTACAAAAAAATAAAAAAAAATTTCATTTGTAAAAAACTGTAAGTGCAATTTTGAAAAAATCTTTTTCTATTCTAATTTAATTATTGAAAAAAAAACATTTTGTTTAAAAATTTATGATACTAAAGTTAGCCGACGTTCAAAAATTTTTTTTAACAATTAAATTGCAAGTAAAAAAATACTTAAAAAAAATTGCACGTATAATTTTTAAAATTTTCTACATGTGAAATTTTTTCTTTTAATTTTATAGTAACAATTTTTCCAATAAAAATAATTATAAAAATTTTCAGATGTCAGCTAATTTAATTTTCATAAAAATTTAATGTATTTTAGGAATGAAATTGTCTTTATGCACTGTTCCTGATTGTTGAGTAGGATTTAAAAAAATATTTTTTAGTTTTAATTTAATAAATCTAAAAAAATTAAAAGCTTCGGCTAATTTTAGCAGTATAAATTTTTTTTCATTATAATTGTAAAAATCTAAAAAATTGTGAGATGTTTGTTAAATTGAGTATAATTTAAAAAATAAAATAACTTGCCTACAAATGGAACAAGGCCTTCTTGATCATAATCAACAAGCTCCTCATCACCTGTGCAGCGTTTCACCCCAGTTTTAGCTGCTGAAGAGCTAGAATTTTGCTCGATAAAATGGCACTTGTGGTGTTGAGACCAGAACTCACGGAACCATACATTACGACAGTTAACCATTTTTCCTGTCTTACTTCCTAATGGATAAGGAACATTTTTTTCCGTCTGTCCGTTGCACTCATTGCCGACTCGAGGTCTTAAATTTTTATAGTACTCATCAAAATCTACAGCAAAGATTTTTTTTAATGTATTTTTTCTTGACTTGGTGCCGACATGAGTAATGAGTTAAAGTTTAAGTTTCTATTGTTTGTCAGTTGGTAGCTTTTAATGTTTTATATACCTTTTAGAGAATTTCCAAATGGCAAGATCGTAATCGCGCCTTGAGCAGCAAACTCTTGATCTCGCACCGGATGAACTTTTGCGCCCCACGAGTCACTTCCGACCCACATAAAGTGCCCTGTTCTATTGGCACGAACAGTTGCTTGCAAAAGTTTTCTAATAAAAAATAGTTACTAGATAAATAGATGATGATAAAACTAATAACAATAAATATTCAACTCCATTAATAATAATAATGAGTAATAACTATTATTACAATATAAAACTTTTTTATTTATGTTAAATTTATTTTGTAGTTTAATTTAACGATCTGGAAGATATTTATAAGTATAAATATAGAAAAGTCACAATAAAAGAAAAAAATAAATATTAAAGATAAAAATAGAGAAGAAATAAATGACAAGAAAAAAAAAAATAAATACCTGATGTTATCTTCATCGACAAATAAAATGACGCCTCTGGCATTATGCTTAGATCCAAGTCGCTCAATAATACGATCAAAGTCCTCAGCACGTGAATTACGAAGAATTTTTTCACTTATTGCAACACATATGTTATATTCTGAAGCGAGACCAATGAAGCGGGCTATTCCCTGGAGAATATAGAGGTAAATTAAATTAGATTTTATTCTTTAATTTTATTATATTACTTCTCATATATACTTATATATATACTAGCAACCTTGCAGTCACTATGTGACTGCCGTGACTTGTGAACTATAAATAAATTAAATTTTGCTCCATTAAATAATGACTTTTGTTAAATAGCACTGTAATTTTTTAAATCTTGACATTTTTAAAGATATAAGCTCATCCCGATGTTAAACTCATCAAGAGCTTTCATTTGAGTACCCACATGCATTTTTATATATTTTTCATATATACATATATATATAATATATATATAAATAGATGAAAAGTTGATGTGGGTACTCAAATGAAAGGTCTCGATGAGTGGAATATCGGGGTGAGCTTAAATCGTTAAAAATGTCAATAGTTCACAAGATACAAGGTCATTCTTTAATTATTGACATTTTTAAAGATATAAGCTCATCGCGATGTTAGGCGATTGCTTGGCCGAGCGGTTTAAGTCTTAAACTGCCGCACAGCAGTCGCTCAGGCGAGCCCTGGCAATTGCAATTTTTCTTCTGCGATTTCCGGGGCTTGCTCCCTTGCCGACTGTACCTTGACCAGGTTTCTGTGGTTTTTCCTCGGTCATTGTGCCCCTAAAATAAGCGGGGCACAGGCAAATGCGGGTACAGACTGTAAGCCGGCCACAGCCGCAAAAACGGAGGGTCCTATTACAGGACTATATATATAGGAGGAATAGCTACAGGAGGAAATAGCTACAGGAGTAGCTTGGAGGGGGCCTGGTACTGCGAAGTAATGCTAACGCGGTCCCGCAGTATCAGGTACAAGAGAGGGGAGGGTTTTAGTGAGTAAGAATCTCACACTACCGGCAACCAACATCTCCAACATCTAGCCGGTGTCTTATGAAGATTTCCCTCCTCTCGCGATGTTACTCTCATCAAGAGCTTTCATTTGAGTACCCACATGCATTTTGATATATTTTTTTCATATATTACATATATATAATATATATATAAATATATGAAAAATTGATGTGGGTACTCAAATGAAAGGTCTTGATGAGTGTAACATCGGGATGAGCTTATATTTTAAAAAATTTCAATAGTTCACAAGATACAGGGTAATTTCTTAATTATGTATTTAGAGATAGAGCATTTTCGAATACAGTCTAAATAATTATCATCATAAATTGACTATCGATGAGAATGATATGAAACCTTGAAAAGGCACAACTCCAGGTCAAGACTTTTCCAACGATACCAAATTTAACCATAAAAACCCATTTTATCATAAAAATACACTGGCCACTTTTGCTTATTCTCTTAATAGTATAGAATAAACTTTCAATATTTCATTTTATTTCTTTCAATAATTACTTAGTTAAATTTATCAGCTCGATATTTTATTAACACATATTATTATTACTTTTTCACCGTAATCCCCTTCAACAGCGACCGTCGAGACGTACTTCCATCCGAGCTGATGTACCACTTCAACCATTGCCTGCGCTTGAAAATTATCCGGTGGTACAACTCTGCTGAAGTATTCAAAACGACTTTTGTCCGAGAGCTCTGTGCTCGTCGATGCGTAGCTCAATTGTGGGATCTGTCAAAAGGAATCGCCGAGTAGATACATTAGAGTACTAAAAATAAAGTAAAAATACGAAAAATATAAAAAAGCTGCTGTAACTAGCTGTAGAGAACTAGAACTAGAACTAGAGCTAGAGCTAAGCTAAAGATTTCTTTCTTTTTTTTAAATTATACAATTCTAGTAAGTAGTATTTATGTTAGGTAAGTACTAAAAGTTTGGTAAAGTAAAAATAATAACTTAGGGTTTGTTACAGTGTATATCTTTTCTACCTTGAAGAGCCTCAATATGTTAGCAACCATTATTGAAACGACACTGAATGATGCTCCGATAACTCCAGTGACAGATTTATGAGGCACATAAAGCGGTGCCTTACCATCTTCGCATTTATACTCGGTCATATCCTTAAAAAAATCAATGGTAATATTTTTTTGAGCTTTTATATCGAGATATTTAAATTTTTTTCTGTTCCGATTTTGTAAATGTCGGTACAAGTCTAGATGTTGATTTAATATTTCATATTTTATATTTTATATGATACTAAAGTTAGTCGACGTTTTCAATTTTTTGATTATTTTTTTTAATAATTAAATTAGAACAAAAAAATATTTTTAAAAAATTGCACTTACAGTTTTTAAAATTTTTAAAAAATGACAATTTTTTTTTCTTCTTTTTGTAGTCATTTTTTCAATAAAAAAATTCTTTTTAATTTTTAAATGTCGGCTAACTTAATTTTCATATATTTTATATTTTAATATTAATATTAATATTTATAGAAATACCTGATTCATGTATGACCGCACAAATTCCATACTTTGATCTAAAGCATATGTATCACTGCTACATGAATCGAGAATAAGTGCTCCAAGGGTGGTATTTGGTAACAACTCATCATTTCTATTGATCTCATCGATCGCAAAAAGCATTGCCTCTAAACGTTGGACGCCTTTCTCCTCTTTCACTGCTCCGCACGGTAATTCACCACTCAATCCCACAATCTATATTCCAAAATTCAATATTTTGTACTATGTGCATATATTACACACATAACATACATAAATGTATGTATAAGTAGTAATAATAATAATAATAATAATAACATTAATCGATAACGATAATAACTATTACTATCCTCGTAATAACATCATCAATTTATCAATAATAATTATAATACTAAATTTCATTCATTACCAATCAATTAAACCTTGATAAACTGATTGATGTATTAATTAATGCCGTCGTCAAATAACTAAATAATTATGATAATCACCTGTTCGTGCATTGGAAAAATCCCGCCAAAAATAATATCACCGTCAATTCGAATTAATTTTGAGCTGTTTGCTCCATTGTAATCACTTTTAATATTGCTATAAGCGTTGGTTAAAGAAAACACCGAAAATATTAAAAATATCCATAGTAATATTATTGAAATTTTAATTAGTGCACTCATCGGGCTACGCCGCTTTTGATTTTTCATTATTAATTATTTTTATTATTAGTCGTTTTTATAAATTATTTTTTTTTTTATACACTAATTTATAAATTATTGAATTTTATTATTTATAAATATTTTAAAAACATCGTCAACTTAGATTGCTTTTTTTTTTCTTTTTATAAAAGAAGATAAAATTTATTGAGCGCTTCTCTTTATAAAAACTCTTCTTAACACTTTACTTAAATTCAATTCAAGTAGCTCGTGATCATTTTGTGAATATAAATCACGTTCTGTTATTATTTATTTTTTTTTATCTTGATTTTCATTTATCGATGTATTTTTATTTTTATAATACTAATTTTAAATTATTTATTTTTTTTAGAATTATTGTAAATTTTTACTGATAATAATCAACATTATTTAAAATTATTTAATTCCGCGCGAGTAATTGGTTTATTTAAAAATTTCTAAAATACAGCACTTAAAAAATTTTTATCACTATTATTATTAATAATAATTATCCTTTTTTATTAATATATTTTTTTTTTTCCAGGACTTTAAAGAATTTTTTTCACGGTTTACTTTTTAAAAGACCGCAATTGTGATATAAATTACACGATCCACATGTGGAATGTCCACTTGATCACGTATGAGGTATACATGATAAATTACTGTAAAAAGAGACAAATAATAATAATAAAAAAAAAATTAGGATGAAGGTTACGAAGGATATTGAATAGAATCTGAGATATAGATATGGATATAACAAGTGTGTACCTTCACAGTGAAATTCGTGGAGCAAACTGATGCTGCGCTCATCGGGATTCTCGTTTTGTTGTACCAAAATCAACGAGTTTGCGCAAATGCAATCATTGCTTTTTTAGATTTTATTTTGTTTCTATTTCACCAGGTACATATCCTGAAGCTGGTATTTTATTCATTGTACCGTATAATTTCTCTAATACGTATAGAAATAGAAGTGCTACCTCCAAACGTTTGTATAAGTATCTACCTTCATACAAAACAGCCCATCGTGTAGATTACTCAATTAAATAACGAACCAACGTATACAATAAATAATAATTACAAAAAATAAACAGTAATTTCAGTATCCAATTACATTCTTTTTTATTTAAATAATTAGTGTCAATATTTGATATCATCTTCTATCAATCAATCTTTAATTAAATTTCAAATTAAATATTATCTTCAGATTTATTGATATTTTTTTTCTATCTGATTATTATTTATTAATTACTAAGATTATGGAGCTTAACAGATACAATGATACAAAATGTGATTATTAGGCAATTATTGTCTAATAGATTTATCTATAATCAATCTGAAGATACATAAAATATATTTAGAAACTTATTAAATATTTGGACGTGAATAAGTATCGATTACACAGGTTAATATATTAATTAACGGCTCAAATTTATTTTTTATCTCTAAGCTCATTAAATGCACTGAGAGAATTTTTTTTTTTTTTGCAAAAAAATACACATTTTAGTGTGAGAAATTAATTTTGTGGAAATTTTGAACAATTTTATTTCTTAGCTAAAAAAATCAATATTTTTCTTCGAGTAACTTTCTTGTTGAAAAAAAGTTGTCTAGATTTGGAAAAAAAAAAAAAAAAAAAAACCAATTTTAGATAGACAACTTGGAAATTTTGATCCAAAATTGTTTTTTCCTAAATTTAGAAAATTTTTTTTCGAAAAAAGTATACAGTAAAAAATTTTGCGTCATTGCGTCAAAAAATTTTGTGTTCAAAATTTTTGTTTTAAACATTTAGAATTTTTATGTGTTAAATTAACACAGAAAAGTTTTAAATTAAAAAAAAAAAAAAAAAAAAAAACCAATTTTAGATAGACAACTTGGAAATTTTGATCCAAAATTGTTTTTTCCTAAATTTAGAAAATTTTTTTTTCGAAAAAAGTATACAGTAAAAAATTTTGCGTCATTGCGTCAAAAAATTTTGTGTTCAAAATTTTTGTTTTAAACATTTAGAATTTTTATGTGTTAAATTAACACAGAAAAGTTTTAAATTAACACAAAAAAGTGTTAAATATTTAACACTAAGTATTTTGATGCATTGACGCAAAATTTTTTACTGTGTAGATCTACAAGAAAGCTACTGTGAAAATAATTATGATTTTTTGAGCTAAGAAATAAAATTTCTTACAAAAATGCCTTTTTTTTGTAAAAAAAATTTTTTCTCTCAGTGTAAAAAAGACTATAAAATATTTGCCACAAATTTCTATTATTTAAATTGTAAATAAAGCTACTCTGCTAACTGTTTAATTTTGTAAATAAAAATGAGTTCTGACCAAATTTATATGTATAAAGAAAAAAAAAATTATGCAATCGGGGAAACTTAAGCCTGTCAGAATAACATTACCCGGCTGAAAAAAAAAAAAATATTTAGACGTGACTTGAAAAACTTTTTACTTCTTATAATCAACAATGGCTTAGAATCTAAAGGAAAGGTACTCAATATAATGATAAAAAACGCTTTCATACTCTTAAGGGAGAGTCTGAATTACCCTTCCAAGGCCTAAGCTACGCCAATATTCTATGATTCGGAAAATCTATGCCTGAAATTACTCTGAAAATATAAAGTCCTAGCTCGTATATAAAGAAAATTACTTAACGAAAAATATAAATTGCAAAAGATATCTCGGTCGTAAGTTAAATTTGAAATTCTTACTCTTCTTTAAAAGTTTTGTCGTAAAAGTTCAATGTTATGAAAACATTCAATTTCCGATATATATTTTTTTTTATTTTTATCACGATGAATAAAAATTTCGTTGTTTTCATAAGATTAAATCAGAACTTTAAAGTAAAGTATGTGATAGCGTGGGACTGAATATTGAAGATATTTTGAATTTTTCGAGATGAGAAGATCCTAGAAAGTGCATACACTTTTAGTGAAATCGATGCGATAGTTTAATGGGTTGAATTTTTTACTTGCAAATTTTATTTTCAAACGTTGGAATTATTATTTCAGTCAGAATATTAAAATTTATTAAATAAATCGACAGCAAGGTATTAAATTTTTTTATAAAATATTTGATAATTAAATTTTTATTCACGGTTTAATATTTAAAGTTTTTCAGTATGAATTTGAAATTATTTATATTTTTCAAGCATTTTTGGAATTATTTTCGCCTGTAATTTTATTAATTATCTCTTTCGTATATTGATAATTATAAAAGGAATCAGGTAAATAATTATTATTATTGTGTAATATTTTAAGCGCTTCAAAGTCTTAATCTTTTACTGTAAAAATGTGGATTGTAATAATTATGATAATAAATAAAAATAAATTGAACCAAGTTTGTGAATAGAAGAAAAATAAATCAATGTTATGATTTATTTTTAAAGTTATTTTCTATGAAAATAAAAAATTTAATTTATCGGGAGAAATTACATTGAAAGAGAAATATCATAACAGTCAGGAAAAATAAAATTAAAATAATTGTTATTTGATATTTTAGAGTGATAAATTTCAATAATTCTATTTTGTTTTTGTTATTGTTACGTAATAAATGGGTATTATACACAACGGATCTATTATGTATACATTTACACAAATATTGCAAAATCGATGAGAGTGATGTATAAATTCGAAACTCATAACACAAAATATTTATAAAATGTAAGATGTATTTTTAATTTTATAGTTTTTTACATCTACTTATTTCTAATGACTAACCATGTTAATCTATAACAATGCTGAAATATTAAAACATATGTCTTTATAATTTTAAGTCATATGTATGGAAAAATTGCGAGAGATCCAGCATGCGTAGCAAGCCATTATTTATATTTTTAAATACTGCTAAGATTTTTTTCTATTTTTAAATTGATGATATTGAAATCAGCAGATACTTATCTGATAATTTTTAGTTTTATTTAAAAAATAAATTAGTACCAAAAAAATAATTCATAAAAATTGCATTTATAGTTTTTTAAAATTTCTACATGTTGAATTTTAATTTAAATATTTTTTTGCAATAAATCGACGTTCTAATTAGCAAATTGTCTAACTCCATTTTAGAGAATCTTCCATTTGTAAGATAAAATAATTAATTAAAAATTTATTATCACTTTAAAAAATCATTTAATATTTATTAGAGGTACATACAATATTTTGGTTTGGATCATTCAAATAATTTATAATTGAACTATTGCTGGATCAAAATGTTGAAAAATCACTCTCTATACAAAATAAGAAGTTAGACCAATTCGGCTGCCCAATTTTAAAACACAGTAACTGCAAAATTTTTATACCTAATTGTTTTTAATATTGTTGCATTTTTTATAACTTTTAGACCTTAATTTCACATATTTTTTCTTAAAAATATTTATATTCAAGTATTTTCTATTCATAAATCGAATTTTTCATCAATTTGGCAGGCAAACTTTTTTTTAAATAAGAAAAATTAAAAAAAATTTTTAAATGTTAGTTACTGTGTTTTAAAATTGGGCAGCCGAATTGCTAATTAGACCGTCGAAATTATTTATTGAGTGAAATTCTAAAAATAGTCAGATTTCTGCTAATTTTAGTATCATTTAAACTTACATATATAAAATATGAATTGTTTTTGATACTAAAGTTAATTTGAAACTTAAAAAATTACACTTATAGTTTTTCAAGTTTTTTACAAATAAGGTTTTTTTTTATTTTCTTTTTATTTGTCGGCTTACTTTTCATAATTTTTTGACAAAAATGAAAAAACACTGGTTAAATGAAATAAAAAATTATTAAGTATTTTACAACAAAGAAATTATTATGAAAAAAATTTCACATGTGAAAATAAAAAAAAAAAATTATTAGTGTGAATTTTTTAAAGCATTTTTTTATGCTTATTGATTTTTTATAAGAATTAAAAAAATTGATATTTTTAATTTAACTTTAGTATCATAAATTTAAAAAAATTATATTAAAAAAAAAAAAAAAAATATGGATTGTTTAGTAGTAATCGAATATTTGCATAAATAACAGCTGATATCCTTCAGGCAAATATCACAATTTAATGTTTATAATGCACGGTTTAATAATTTTCAATTTACACAACCGAAAATAGCTAAAAGGGAATCGGGAATAAAAAATACAATTTAATATCATTGATATTCATTTATTTAATTGATTTTATAATTGAGTGAATATATTCAAAAAATTTAATTTCGGGTCTAATTTAAATATACATCAAAAGATTAAATATCTTTTGTCTCACTTGGTAATTGGATTCTAGGATTTTCACGTCTCTTCACTCTCGAGTGCACTCAGTCCGTAAAAGAATAGCCAGTGGGTGCTCTTGAAGTCTATGATCAAAATAAAAATCTATAAAGTAGCACATGTCCACATAATATTCACTTCTATCTTCATATCTTCATTCCACGTTAAATTTATACGTGTAAGTTACTTCACACACACATACACACATACACACACACACACACAATAAGTTCATTGTTGAATATTCCCGCGAAGATAAAAAAATTCTCACCAGTTTTCTATCGGGAAATTTATAATTTTCCTGGTCGCTTATTCGCAGGGTCTCTGTCAGAGTGGGGAGAGAAAAAAAAATATAGAGTATGAACCAGCAGCCAACTTCATCCTTATTGAGGTTTTGTTACACATGCAGGCTGGCAAGTTGAGTGTTGTTTGGTTAGTTATTTTATTTTGTATTTATTGTACTTTATTTACTTACTTGATTGATTAATATTTCAATTATTTTTTATAATCATAATAATATTATGGTAAATAATTACTTTGATAATTAAAAAACATGTGTGTGATTGCTCGAGTTTAATTGTGACATTTAATAACAAAGCTGAAAATATATTTATGGCATAATTAAAAATAATAAATTACTTGGGATTAAGTTGAGGTAAAAAATATTCCATTTCCATCCAAGTTATTAAAATATCTTTTTTAATGATCAAATTTGTTATAATTTGAGGTAAATAATGAGCAAAGGAGAGATTTCCCGAGGATAGATGAAAACCCGTCGACAGTTGTCAATGTTTGACGTTGATGATAATCTTAAAAAATTGCCGGATATTGATGTAAGTTTTTTAAAATTAAATTAAATTAAATTATTATTATTGTGGTGGTGAGATAAATCACCAAGTTAATTTATTCCCTCATATTTTTATCAAACGGAAGAGATAAAATAATTTTATTATTTCAGAATATAATATTAGCATTTTAATATGCTACGAAATTATTTTAATTAATAAAATTGTACCTATATTAATTTAATTTCTGATGGTCATAATTTCAGACAGTTATAAACTTTTCATTATAGTAGTTTGTAATTTAATATTACAGTTTATAAATAATTAAAATAAAAGTTATGAAAACTCAATTATTCATTTTTGTTTATAATCAATAACTTTTTTAATTAGTCAATTATTTTTTCAGATCAGTAAAAATGCTGACAAAAAAATTATTTTATGATGAAAATTAAGTTAGCCGATCTAAAAATTTTTAGAACTTTTTTTTTATTAAAAAAAAAATTTTTTTTTAGATTTCTTTAGTAAAAAACTATAATTGCAATTTTTAAAAAATATTATTTAATTCTAATTTTGTAATTAAAAAAGAACTCAAAAAATTAAATGTCGGCTAACTTTAGTATTAATTTTATATGATACTAAAGTTAGCCGACGTTCAAAAATTTTTCTATTTTTTTTTAACAATAAAATTGCAAGTAAAAAAATACATTAAAAAAATTGCACGTATAATTTTTCAAATTTTCTACATGTGCAATTTTTTCTTTTAATTTTATATTAATAATTTTTTCAGTAAAAATAATTATAAAAATTTTCAGATGTCAGCTAATTTAATTGTCATTTTATATGATCCTAAAGTTAGCCGACGTTCAAAAATTTTTCTATTTTTTTTAACAATTAAATTGCAAGTAAAAAAATAATTTAAAAAAATTGCACGTATAATTTTTTAAATTTTCTACATGTGCAATTTTTTATTTTAATTTTATAGTAACAATTTTTTCAGTAAAAATAATTATAAAAATTTTCAGATGTCAGCTAATTTAATTTTCATTCATTTTATGATTTTAAAAAATCAAGTACAGGAATCATACAGAGTAGCTCAAGTTTTATTAAAAAAGAAAAAAATCAACTACGGTAAGCTAATAATTTTTTTAAATCATATACTTTAATTTTATTAATAGAATTTTTCTATTACAGAGATTGGATAAAGAAGCAGTGAATATTTGATGGAAGACAAAAATAATCAGATCCCCTATTTTTATATTACATTATGCTCCAGAGAATTCCACATTAGGCATTATATTAAAGATGAGCCAATAAACGCTATTGATCCATCTTTAGATTACATGTTTTTGTCATACATAAATTACGAAGAAATAGAAGAGAGCCTGGAGCAACCCCAAAGGGGATAAAGAAGAAGAGGCGTATACGGGGCTGAAAAAATCAATAAAAATAAGAGTTATGATAACGCTTTAGACCTAGATTGTGATACAATTTAGGTGATAATTTATTAGGTAGTATTAATGACACACTAGTTGGAATGAAAGATATCAACTGTCAAAGCGGTGCAATGTGATACCCATGTACTTTGTACTTGCTTCATTATACCAATCTCGGAGATATTAATTCATATCTCTTTTGTCGACTATCGTTCTAGGTACGGGCTGTTCTTTTGTTGTTTGTGAAAAAGACCAACAATAACCCCGAGCGACGTGTAAAAATCCACACAGGAAGATTGTTTTGTACATTGTTACAAACAAGCGACAAACTTTATGTTTGTGATGTTTATGGTATTGCGTTTACATTCAGTGGAGCATTAGGAGACACTTGTAGACGCATGCTGGTGATAAACCGTTTGGTTGTGATAAACATAGTGGTAAATTTGTCGCCCTGTATTACTTGAACAGTTATATGGAGAGACATTGTAATAAACCAAAGTATAAGCCAAAAATAATTTAAATAGCCGTAATGGTGAATGGTGTTGATGTAAATGCAAATGCAAATACAGATCTGAGTAATGATATTGATGGTGGCAGTATTATAAATGACAATGCTAATGATCGTGCTGAATCTATTGAAAATAATGGTTAAATAAATTATTATAATTTAATGAATGATGTTACTGTAGGTAATGATAAGTTTATTGAGAATACTGAGCTAGTTGATCATGCTAATTTGAAGCGTATTAATCATCGACTCGAAAAAAAAAAAATTATTGATGATCTGGTTAATTAAATTAAACGAGCAATCTTGCAGTCACTATGTAACTGCCGTGACTTGTGAAATATATAGAAATAAAATTTTGCTTTATTAAATAATGACTTTTGTTAAATTGCACTGTAATTTTTTAACTATTGACGTTTTTAAAGATATAAGCTCACCCCGATGTTACACTCATCAAGAGCTTTCATTTGAGTACCCACATGCATTTTGATATATTTTTCATATATACATATATATAATATATAAAATATATGAAAAATTGATGTGAGTACTCAAATGAAAGGTCTCAATAAGTGTAATGTCGGAATGAGCTTATATCTTCAAAAATGTCAATAGTTGACAAGATACAAGGTCATTTATTAATTATTGACATTTTTAACGATATAAGCTCATCCTGATGTTATACTCATCAAGAGCTTTCAGTTGAGTACCCACATGCATTTTGATATATTTTTCATATATACATATATATAAATATATAAAATATATGAAAAAATTGATGTGGGTACTCAAATGAAAGGTCTTGATGAATGTAACATCGGGATAAGCTTATATCTTTAAAAATGTCAATAGTTCACAAGATACAAGGTAATTTCTTAATTATGTATCTAGAGATAGATCATTTTCGAATGTAGTCTAAATAATTATATTAAATTGACTATTGGTGAGAATGATACGAAATCTTGAAAAGTAATTTGGAAGGTTTAATAATACATGAAATATTAAAAAATTAAATTAATTAAATTTTCTTTATTATTATTTTGTTTTTTGTACAAACAATATTTTAAATAAAAAAATTCTCATTGCCGGTTTAATTGCGTTTTTAATTTTTTTCTTTTTAAATTAAATTTACTAACTATAATTTTTTATAACTATATGGTATGCAATATTTAGGAATGTAATAAACTATTTTTAGATTTTTTAGAATTACGTTTAGTTGGACGGCTTTAATTAGCAGTAATTGCATCATATACATATATATTTATTTATATTTACTTGTATATATGAAGTAAAGAAAATTAATTTTTTAAAAAACGCTGGAGTCCGGCCCAGGTAATTGAGAATATTTGCGTACTTATTATTTTATTTAATTCTTTCTCATACGGTAATATTTAAAAATCTTTTATTCTGTTTTTATAACAAAAAAATAATTGTGTCGTTGAATCTACTTTTAAATTGAATTCGTTATTCTAGCATTGTTACCAATTTATCAATAATTAATTTCTATACCAATAAAATAGTCATTTTTTTTATAAATAATAAGTAAGATTCAATGACAAAATCCACACACTTAAAATATACAACGATTTTTACTCAATTACAATTACACAATTTTCAATTTACGCTTTTTTTGTCTTACAAGACAAATTAATTATATTACTTTATTTATAAAATATAAAAGTTAGCTTGTAAAATATATCTTATTTATAAAAAATTGGTCCCAGTGTAAATTAATTGTGATAATTAATCTCCATTAAAACTTTCCACAGCTAAAAATATTTAGCTACCTAAAATCGCATGTTATGTAACAATTCATATAAATTCTCTAAATTTTTTTTAATTATTATTATAGTAATAGATTTTTTTTTAATATTTTTTTCTTATTAAGTAAACGTTACACTAAATTATGATATTTTTTTATCTATAGTACACACGAACCGTATGAAAAAAAGTTAATACTTCATTATTGATTGAATATTTACAAATCTTATATACGTAAAAATAACATCCAACAAAAATGACACATTCATGACTTGTCTAATAAATCTCTCGATGTAAAAAAAAAAACATAATCATGATCGCAATAATTAATAATTAATAAATGTTGAAAAAATCACATAATTTTTCCTTACACAATAGATCGTAGTAAAAATACATTGAGATTTAAAATTTACAATAGTCAATATAATTATTAAAATATTCAACTCTGCATTATACAGAAACAAAAACAATATTTATATCTATATTTATATTTATATATATATATATTTGTAAAAAAAATATATAATGATAAAAAACAATTTAGCTTTCGGATTTATCTTCCTCAACTAATTGCTGAGTATCTTTTCCTGAATCTATTGTCGTGGGATCTAGCTCTCGTCTTTTATGATGTAGCTGCGGTAATTCTTTATGCTGCATACTCGACGGTTTCATTTCTGCAGGGACTTCGTATATAGAGCTCCCACTTGTACCATTCGTTGTTTCTAAATTCACTGCATCGTACATTGGGTTACTGAAGTCGCGATTTTTATCCGTTACCTCGCCTAAACTGTACTCTACATCAAGTGGCTCCTATATCACAAAAAATAAACAAAAAATTGTAAATAATAATTACAATTATTATTCACATCCAAAAGTTTAATGACTTCATTAAGTATATCTTTATATTTACTTTTTTACTCAAACTTTTTATTTATTTATCTTTCGAGGATTTATTATTTAAATCCCGTTTTTGGTGCAAATAAAAAAAAAGTAATAAAGCGAAAATGGGAATAGGTATTCTCGGTGCTCGTTAAAAAGTTAAATATGTAATCACTAACGGCTACCTTTATTATATATTTTATAATATAATTTAAAAAAAACTTACCATTCTCTCGTGAGCGGGTGTACCGAATTCAACGTTGCTACCTTGTCTAAATGATACACTTTGAGCAGTAAGACTTCCGAGACCACCGGGTTTACTGCTAATTAACAAAACACAATTCTCATTAATTATTCTACATTTATTAAAGAAAGTTAAATTAGCAGACATTTAATCATTTTTGTTTTTTTTTTTATTAAAAATAAAAAATTACACATGTAAAAGATACCTAAAAGAAAATAAAAATACTATTTTTAAAATTATAATTTAATTAGTGAAAAAAATCTAAAAATTTTTTAAGATTTGCTGATTTTAATATCATAAATAAATTAAAATTAAATTATCAGACATTTGAAAATTTTTATGATTTTTTTTTATTAAAAAAAAAAGAAAATGTATCAATAATTTTACATGTAAAAAATTTGAAGAAATTTAAGAGTAATTTTAATGAAAATATTTTTTTAGTTATTATTTAATTGAAAAAAAATAAAAATTTCACATGTAAAATATCAAAAAAACAAAAAATTGCAATTTTTTAAAAATATTTAAAAAATTATAATTTTATTAGTGAAAAAAATCAAAAAATTTTTTAACATCTGCTGATTTTACTATCATTAATAAATGAAAATTCAATTATGAGACATCTGAAAACTTTATGATTTGTTTAAAGTAAAAAAAAAAAAAAAAAAAAAAAAAAAAATGTGAATTAATAGTTTTACGTGTATAAAATTGAAGTGTAATTTTTAAAAAATATTTTTTTAGTTTTTATTTAATTAAAAAAAAAATATAAATTTTACATGTACAATATTAAAAAAATAAAAGTGCAATTTTTAAAATTATAATTTAATTATTTAAAAAAAATCAAAAAAATTTTTCAACATCTGCTAATTTTAGTATCATTAATAAATGAAAATAAAATGATGAAACATTTAAAAATTTTTATGATTTTTTCTATTAAAAAAAAAAAAAAATCTATAAATAGTTTCACAAGTAAAAAATTAAAGTGCAATTAAAAAAAAAAGTATTTTTTTAGTTCTCATTAAATTAAAAATTTTTTAAACGTCCGCTAATTTCACTATCATATAAATAACAATAATAATAAAATAAAACACTTACAAAGGCCGTTTCTTGACAACGAGAATAACAGCAGCAGCAACAAATAGTACCAGCAAGCATACAACAATAGGTATGACAATGGTTGTCGTAGAGTTAGACAGCCTCGAAGTGATAAGACTAATCTCGCAGTGTTCACCGTGATAATTACTAGGACAAACGCACTCAAGTTTATCATCCGTCTGCTGACATTGTCCCCCATGTTCGCAGGGGCAAATCCAAGGCGAAGGTTTCGGGCGTTCAATAGATGCGTCGCAGATTCTCTCACTGGTCTGCGATAATCTCGGACCAGCGCTGTCCGGACATAGACACCGGTATCCCGAAGGTACACCGACACAGAGATGACTGCACCTAGCGCTATTGCAGGGATCACGTGAGCTAGTATTGTACTTCAATTGGTGATAAAGCTTGACACCTCCCGCAGTCTGGATACCCTTGACAATAATTTCCGGGACCCCGCGTCCGAATTTATCCTGTTTAATAAGCTCGCCCGTATACTTTGACGCCCAGAACAAATAATGTTCAAACACGTCCAAAGAAACCGGATGCTTGAGACCCTCACCGCTGACAATAAGTTTGCGATTAGACCCATCAAGTGATACCGACTCAATGGTATTAAGCTTGCTGTCCGCCCAATAAATAGTGTGATCCATTCCATAGTCTATAGCAATAGCAGTGGGTTTGCCCAATTTATCCTCAACCAAAGTGCGTCTTTTGCTGCCGTCCATCCAAGCTGTTTCTATTTTCGGTTGATTGCCAATATCCGACCAAACAATCCTCCCGTACTCTGGATCAAGTGCAATAGCCGCTGGATTTTCTAGTCCAATAGTTATTAAACTCCTTCTGTACCTGCCATCAGCTTTAGCTACAAGTATCCTACCGTACTGTTGGAGTCCAGTATTATTGACTTCGCCCCAATAAAGATTATTCGATAGCCAATCTACAGCCAAACTAACCGGCTCAGTATCACTCGTTTTAATATTTAAATCCTGTGCGTATCCAATTTTAGCTTTTCCCTTTTTAGCGTCAACCATGTACGAGCGTTTTATTGTATTATCGTGACTGTCAATCCAATAAATAAACTCTAGAACAGGGTCAAAATCAATAGTCTTTACACGTTTCTCATCGACTACCACATCAATCTCCTCCCGTTTGTGTATATTGTACCCACGTATTTCTGGTCCGTTTCCGAATAACAATAAAGCATCTTCAACTATTAGCTGACAGACGCCACTTTGGCTGTCAACTAAACGGAAACCATCACGACAATCGCAGGAATAGCCCCCTTTAGCGTTAATACATATCTGAGAGCAGTGATGGCTAGCTGTTGTGCATTCGTTAACGTCTTCGCACATTTTATTATTTTCCCTTGATGCAATATATCCCGTGTAGCAAGTACAAATATAACCGCCGTCAGTAACATTATGACATAGATGGGAGCATCCGCCTTTGGTTGCCAAGTCACAATGTTTGTACTGGTGACAACCCAATTCATCAGACTCATCACCGCAGTCATCGGCAAAGTCGCATATCTTGCTGCGATCGATACAATTTTTATTAGCACACTGGAACTCAGTGGTTGGGTCACACGATCGTATTCTCTTAGCACACATTGTTAGATTATTTTCATCAGAGCCGTCGCCACAATTGTCAATACCGTCGCACAATTGATACCTCGGTATACATTTGTGATTATTGCATTGGAATCTACGTAGTACATCGCACGTAAAGTTAGCACACAGAGTCTTGTCCTCATCAGAATTGTCACCGCAGTCATCATTTCCGTCGCAACGATCGAATAACGATACACATAGATTGTTATTACATTGGAAACGTGATTTCGGACAATAACGTCCGTCGGGATATCGAGGCGGGCATCCAATTTCATCGCTCGCATCACGGCAATCACGTGTACCATCACAGTGCAAAAATGAAGCTATACAGTGACCAGAGGCGCATTTAAATGTATCATTTTTGCATGGGAACACTTGACAATCTACTTCATCGCTGTTATCACCGCAGTCATCTTCGTTATCACAACGCCAACGTGATGCAATACATTTACCATTGCTGCAATGGAACTCTGATTCCGAGCACGATCGATATTTGCCTTTACAGAGTGCCTCGGATTCGTCGCTTCCGTCCCCGCAGTCGTCGGCAAAGTCACACATCCATTGTTTGGGCACGCAGCGATTGTTCGAGCACTTGAATTCCGTTGTTGGGTCGCAGCTTGGACAGCTTTCAGGCAATTCATCAGAATTATCACGGCAGTCATCTTTACCGTCGCAGAACAGCCATTTGGGTATGCAGCGGTAGTTCGCATGACCTGGACAACGTTGCCACCCAGTTGTGCAGTTCTTCTGACGGCACATGTAAGCCGGCTCGTCACTGTCATCACCGCAATCATCATCAAAGTCGCACATCCACAATTTCGGAATACATTTGCCGTTTCTGCAGCTGAATTCAGTGTTTGAATCGCAAGTTCTGTTGTGACAAATAGCTGGATCTTCATCGCTGCCGTCTTTGCAGTCAGCGTCACCATCGCACTTCCACGAAGCATGAATGCACCTTCCGTTTGACTTGCACTTGAATTCTAGCTCTGGACACTCTCCAGCGCAATTTGACTCGTCGCTCTTGTCACCGCAATCGTCAGTGCCGTCACAGACAGTGACACTGGGAGTACAGTTGCCGTTCTTGCACTGGAATTGACTGGGCGGACAAACTCGCTTGGGACAGTTAGCCAGCTCGTCAGAGCCGTCCTTGCAGTCTTTTTCACCGTCGCACTTCCAGAACCAGGGGACGCATTTTTCTTCCGGCGGGCCACAGCGATGCTGCCCACTAGTGCAATTAGCAATACAAGTTTTGCCATCATGGTCCAGGAAAAATTGATTCGGACAAGCGCACTTGTAAGATGTAACACCGGGTTGTCCGTAGCCTTCAAGTAAATAAGAGCTCATAGGCGGTGCGATTAAGCATAAATGTGAACAGCCGCCGTTGTTTTCCTTGCAGGGATTTTCATACGGCAACTGCCTGAGCGGGTGGTACACATGAATATCATAAGGTCGGTGAGTTGTGTTGCGCAACACCTTGATATTTGCACCAGAGAATTTCTCGGCTTTCATTATTGCTTTGAGATTCCAATCTGTCCAATAAATATGATCATCAAACACCGTAATAGCAAACACGTGGGGTACTTTAACGCCAGAGAGGACAATCCGGTGATTGTGTCCTTCCAAATCAGCGAATGCTATGTAATCAAGATGAGCGTCAGCCCAAAATATGCGATCCGTAAAGTAATCAATAGTCAAGGCATTAGGCCAAGCTATATCATCATTCCAATTTAGTATCATCGTGAAATTACTTCCATCCATACCCATTTTACCAATGTAAGCTTGCAAATGCCAAGAGGTGAAGTACAGAGAACCAGTACCTGGATGTACGACAATAGCACGTGGATCTGCGATGTCATTCTTCAGAGTTTTACGATTAGATCCGTCCAATTCAGCGACATCCAAGTGTTTCGCATGACGATCCAACCAATAAAGCTTTCGTCCAACCCAATCAACAGCGATACCTTCCAACCCGAGACTGTCGTGGCGAATAATCGGTTCTTTCTCTCCGCCTTTCAGCGAAGCACGGTAGATTGTTTTAGCAGTAACATCGCAAAAGTAGAGAGTCTCGTTGGCATAATCAGCGTCAAGAGCGACGACGTTAACAAGATCCTGATGCATAATACTGTATTGCATTGCGTCGGATGACATATTGCGTACGTAGTATTTATTTGTAAATATAATCCAGGGTTCTATTCTATCCCGCCGCTTGCAGGTATGCTCATCAGCAGCTCGCTCGTAATACCGTTCATTGCACTTGCAGTAAAAGCTTCCGGGTGTGTTTTCACACTGCTGGCTGCATACTTGAGGTGATTCAATGCACTCGTCAATATCTGCGCAAGCTTTACCATCAGGTAACAATCTGTACCCTGGATTGCACTCACAGTAGTAGCTGGTGGGTGTATCCACGCATCTGTGGCCACACTGGTTTAATTCAACTCTTGCGCATTCATCGACATTACAGTGAGCCGGTTCGTCACTATCATCAGCGCAATCTGACTCCTTATTACAGACTAATTGTTGATTAATGCAATTACCATTACCACACTGGAAGTCAGAGGGATTAGCACACGTGTTGTTGCGATGATATCCAATAGAAGGACAGCCGACTTCATCAGAGTGGTCCCCGCAGTCGTCCTGGCCGTCGCACCTAAATTGTTTACGCAGACATCGGAAATTCTGGCACGTAAATTCATTCGCCGAGCAAGGCTTGTATTGGTTGTTGCAAAACTTTCCTTCGTCACTACCATCACCGCAATCATTATCGTGATCACAGAGCCATTTACGATTGAGACATCTTCCATTATCGCAGGTAAATTGATTATCCGCGCATGGAACCGGCGGCGGGCAGTGATGCAACGTGACATTTTCATCAGCACCGTCGACACAATCGGGATCACCATCACAGAGCCACTTCTTGGGTATGCATTGAGCGCGATTCCACAATTTATTGGCGTCGCAAGTGAATTCTGTTTCTTCGTCACACTTGCGGTCGTTGCACTGGTGCCGCTCGTCTTCGTCTGAATTATCCAGACAGTCGTTATCACCGTCGCAGATGTAGATCCGAGGAATACAGTTGCCGTTGTCGCAAGTGAACAAGTCACCAAAGCAAGTCCGTCCTTCTGACTGACAATAACCAGCAGGTTCATCGCTTCCGTCCAGACAGTCGTCGTCTCCGTCACAGTACCAGGTAGCTGGAATGCAACGGTGATTGGGACAGCGAAAGCTGTTTTGCGGACAAGTTCTCTGAGCGCAATGGAGCGGATCTTCATCGCTGTTGTCCCCGCAATCATTGTCTCCGTCGCACAGCCAGTAAGGCTCCACGCAGATATTTGTCGTGTTACACTGAAGGTGATTTGGATGGCAGGTATTATTTCTGGGACACCTTTCGTGGGTCTCGTCGGAGGTGACGTTGTCTTTGCAGTCGTTAACGCCATTGCAGACTTGAGCTTGAGGTATACAACGGTAATTGGCACAAGTGAATTCTCCCGGAGCGCAGGGCGGATACTTGCAGCCCTCCTCGTCACTGCCGTCCCGGCAATCATTTTCATGGTCGCATTTCCATGATTTGAAGATACAACGGCCATTGTTACAACGGAATTCATTGGGGCTGCACGAGTGGTAAGAGCAGTAATTTTTATCTTCATCAGTACCATCACCACAATCATCATCACCATCGCACGCCCATATACGTGATATACATCTTCCATTCTTGCATGCAAATTTACTGGCGTCACAGGTAACATTCTTTGAAACACACATTCTTCCTTCATTAACCAGTCGACTGTTATCATCACACTTGCACTCGGCTTTTCCATTAGCACCCGGATGACAAGACTGGTCACAACCACCGTTATTTATATTGCATGGGTTGACTTTACATTGTTGTTTAGTTGCCGAGTAGATATGGAGATCTCGTGGTGAATCTTCTAAACGTTTTACCATTTCAACTTTATCAGCACCGGTATATTTTTCCGCACGATAAACACCACGTAGCTGTAAATCTGTCCAGTAAATATGCTGACGGAATACCGTTATAGCAAATGGATATATTGTCGCAGTGATAAGAACTTCACGATTTTTACCATCTAA
Source organism: Cotesia congregata (assembly GCA_905319865.3). NCBI lineage: Eukaryota > Metazoa > Arthropoda > Insecta > Hymenoptera > Braconidae > Cotesia > Cotesia congregata. The sequence goes on from CAJNRD030001120.1 coordinate 14,727,266, forward strand.
ATCAGAGCGCTCTATTTTTTCTCTAACAGCGTCGGTCCAGTAGAGCATACGCTCCTTGTAATCTATTGCCAGGCCACTTGGTTGGGATAAATCTTTGTCAATGATAGCCTTTTTAAGTGAACCGGCCATTGTTGTCCGGAATATTTTTCCTGAAGTACCAAACCGGCCCCAGTCTGTGAAGTAAAGTGTGCCATTGCAAGGATCTACGACTATTGCACGCGGTCTGTCAACTCTGGAAATCATAACTAGAGATGTACCATCTAAATTCATGGCATAAATGCTGTTGTTTGATGAATCAGTCCAGTAGATTTTTTTCTGAGTCCAATCATAAGAAATTCCCTCGGGATTTATTCCTTTGTTGATAATAGTTTGTACGTCAGATGATTGCGGATTGCTTGCAGACAACCAGGCTATTTTAGCCCAAGGTCGTATTTGAGTGAATAGAATTTTATTGTCTTGATAGTCAAAATCAATACCCACGACGTTTGTTAAATTGCCAACTGGCTTGAATGGTACACTTGTTGATTGCGGGTCAATATTTATGGCTCTTATTTCTGTTCTTGTTGCAAATATCAGGTACTCGTCAACATTATCACACTTGCGTTGGTCAGAGGACAATTTTCCGGTCACGCAATCACACTTGGGCTCTGAAAGTAATGGCAAAGCAAAGCAAAGCTGTTGACAACCCCCATTGTCCCTCGAACAAGGGTTTGAATCATCCGCTGGCTGGTTACTCGGGTCAAATATTACAATGTCTCTTAATTTTGGCAAGTTTGTACGCACTTTTGTTGGCAAAGTGTTATTTGGTGTTTTACTCGAGCTGAAAACAGTCTGCAAATTACGATCAACCCAATAAATATTAGACCCGTATATTGCAATTCCCATTGGATTAGGAAGATTTCTCCGTATCACTTGTTGATTTCCACCAGTCCAAGATACTTTTTGAATCATGTCCAACTTGGAGTCAACCCAAAACAAATCATGACTAATAGGATCTATTGTTAAATCTCTGGGTGTGCTTATTCCCGAGGTAACAATTGGCGTCCACTCGTTACCATCTAATTTACATTTTCCTATTTTCGGATACTGCCCATTGTCGATCCAGTACAGCACGCGTTTTATCGGATTAACCGCTAGCTCACGTGGTGCGTCTGTTGTTGTTTTAACCAGGACCTTTCGATGATTGCCATCCAATCGGCTCACCTCAATGTAATTGTCATGTGGAAAGACATTGGAGAAATACAAATTACCAGCGATCCAATCAATTGTCAATCCACGTATTCCATTAGACCCGATACCATTTTTGATAATCGTCGTTAGCTCAGTGCCATTTGGACGTATACGGAAGATACCGTTCCACATTCCACGGTTGAATTCGACCCAGTAGATCCAGTTGTCTTTGTAATACATGTCAACATGAAGAATATGATGTCCTGTTCCAGCAATAGGGATCATAGCTTCCTTGGTATCACTCAGACTGTAACCACGTACCACATCCAATTGTGATACTATCGCAAATGTCTTGTAGGGTTCGCATTTGGTATCACCGACCATTCTGTACTCCATACTGCAAGCACACACTCTTGTACCGCCTATCGAGGGTAAACAAAGTTGTTCGCAGCCTCCATTGTTCACCAAACAAGGATGTGACCCAGCGACGCGTTTTTTGTATATAGTCAGAGTTTTAAGTGTCGAATCATTGTCAACAATAATCACCGGACTTGGATTGTCTTTTATTAAATCAACCCGCTCGATTTTGTCATAAACTGGGTCCAAGAAATATAATTTATATTCATGAACCGCTAGAGCTTTCGGTGTGTTTATATTATTGGCTTCGGTTAAAATTGTACGGACGTTTTGACCATTAGTTGTTATGGCCTTTATAAAAGTGGGGTACTGAGAGCTGAAGTAAATCATTTTGTTGGGTATGTCTATTGTTAGAGCTTCAAGATGTGGCACATCATGGACAAGAACAATTGAATTTTGCCCATTCATATTTACACGACCTATTTTGTGTGGTACTCCAAAATCTCCCTCGTCGATCCAAAAGATCTGGCCCTCAAGAGGATCAATACACATTGCTTTTGGTTTAGCCACAGACGTTCTATTTCCATCATTTGCTAGGACAACTGTCCGATAACGTGGTTGTCCGTCAACCTTTATAGCTTCAATATTAGCGGCAAATTTATTTCCAATGAATAAATTCCTACCAAGCCAATCAAAGGCAATTGTCGATGGTGAGCCAACAATACCAGAATCACCATTTGGATTTGGAAATTCCGTTTTATTACCACCTTTTGTTGAAATAGTATAAATAGTTCCATTCTCATTGTCATCATCTTTGCTCTGCAACCAGTAAATCTTCCGATCTCGCCGGTCATAATCAATTACCGTACCACCTTCTATTCCAACTACAGGTGTAATAAATCCACTTTTACTTTCACCGGGCGTCAGAGACATGTCAACGATCTGAGAGCCACGTAGCACCATTAAGTACGGCATATCGTCTTCCGCGCAGCCGCCCGTGGAAGTTAATTTATAGCCGCTGAGGCACTTACAGCTGTAACCACGGGGGTCACTGGCTGATAAAAGACAGAGATGGTCGCAAGACGCGTTTGCGCAAGGATTTTGCGTAATTGGCTGGAGAACTGGATGATGAACGTGGATAGACAGCGGATGAGATATCAAATGCGAGACTACTGTCTGATTCCGGCCATAAAATTTGTGAGCTGAAAGTACGCGGTTTAATTGACGATCCGTCCAGTACATTGTATCCTCAAAGAGTGTAAGCGAGTGAGGATGCAGGAGATAATGTGACCCAGCAAGAACTTGGATTCGCTGTGACCCATCGTACTTACAAGTGTCGATAAAGTCTAATTTACTGTCAGCAAAGTAAATTCTTTTGTTAGCAATGTCAAGAGCCAGACCATTAGGCCAGTAGATTTTAGTGCTGATAATTGTCGAGCGATCTTTACCGTCCATACCAACTCGTTCAATCCTTGGATTTTCACCCCAGTCTGTCCAGAATAAATAACGAGCACCAGGGCTTGGATCCAAGCACATTCCACGTGGCTGAGTTATATTTTCTCTGACTAAAATCATGCGATTTTCTCCAGTTTCTTTTACCACCTCAATAGTATTTAATTTTGAATCCAACCAGTATAAATTCTTGCCAATCCAGTCGTAAGCAAGCCCCTCAACTAAATCAAGACCAGTTGAGATAACATCTTGTGGATCTCCTCCTCTTTCCAATCGTGAAATCTTCTTTAGCTTCATATCAGACCAGAATATAGTACCAGTATGCATATTGCTAGCTGTCGCAACAACATTTTCAACATTAATAGGAACTCTTTCCAGCGCTTGATCCTGCAAATCGGCAACTAAGATCGTGTGCCGATTAGAAATAATTAAAAATGCTGCGCTGTGATTGAAAGCCTTGCACGTGCGATTATCAATCTCCAGAGTGTAGCCATCAACACAACTACAAGCGTAACTTCCTTTTGTGTTTTTACACTCTTGGGAACAACGACCCGGTGGATCACATTCATCAACATCTTGACAGTTGAATCCGTCTTCCCGTAGTTCTTCTCCAGCCGGACAAGTACACTGAGCTCCAAGAGGCGTTTGAATGCATCCATTGCTGCAGAGTCCACCTTGATGAGTGCACTCAGCCAAATCACAGCCTATACCTTCGTCAGCGCCATTGGGACAGTCTGTCTTACCATCGCAAACGCTTGTAATGTTTATACACCTGTTGGTGACATTCGGACACTTCCATTGGCCTGATTCGCACTTGAACGGCGGCGGACCGCAAGCGTGAATCAGCGGATCTTCATCAGAGCCATCTCCGCAGTCGTCTTTTCCATCGCAAATGTAAGTTTTAAATACACATGTTTTATTCACAGGAGAGATACATTTAAAGAAGTCCTTGCCACACATATCAGGCGATGTGAATTGATTGCAAGTTTCCGGCTCGTCAGATTTATCACTGCAGTCAGGAGTGCTGTCGCAGTACCAGCTCTTGGGTATACAATTACCCGTACCGACACACTGGAATTGTTTCTCTGGATTACACTGATCAGGTCCCAGAGAAGGACACCCGACTTCATCGCTTCCGTCATTGCAATCGGGCAGCCCGTCGCACTTGTAAGATTCTAATACACAAGTCTTACGATCCGCGCACCTGAACTGGCTGCTGAGACAAGTAACAGGGGGACAGTCAAGCTCATCTGCGTGATCAAAGCAATCGTTGTCTCCGTCACAGACCCACGATTGTGGAATACAGTGTCCGGATCTCGGACATGTGAATTGAAAGTAAGAGCATGTTTTAGCTGCGCAAAATTGCCCCTCGTCAGAGCTATCACCGCAATCGTTCTCCGAGTCACACTTCCAGGATGCCGGGATGCAGCGATTGTTGTCACAGGTGAATTGACTTGCACTGCAGGTAACATTAGGACATCCCATCTCGTCACTGTAGTCACCACAGTCGTTCTCAGCGTCGCAGCGGAATGACATGCGTATACATTTGCCAGATTTGCATTGGAATTCATTGGGGCTGCACGTGGGCTTGGTACAGTTTTGCATTTCGTCACTGTTGTCAAGGCAATCGTCATCGCCATCGCAAACCCAGGATTGTGGAACACAGCGCTGGTTAGCGCAAGTAAAGTCCCAAGGATTCTGACACGCCTGTACTGGTGGCTCTGATTCAGGGTCCAAAGTACAGGAGAGTCCATTAGACGCTAAACGTTCACCGTAAGGACAACCACATACTCGAATAAGTTTTTTCCTTTCATAGTTTGTTTCTTCTCCGTCTTCCTTGGGCTTGCTAACAGTGCTTGGTAAATTGGTAAAATTAGCAGGAATACCAAAGCATAACTTTTCACATCCTCCGTTATTAATTGAGCACGGATGGTCTGTCAATTGTTGAATATTACGGCTAAATACTTTAACACCATACAAACGATTAGTCGCTGGTTCATGCACTAATATATTCTCTTGTTCTCCAGTTTCTTTGTGTAGTCTTATTATAGCATCTAGTCGCCAGTCAGTGATGTACATCCACTGTTCATGAATGGCAATTGAGAATGGATGACGAATTAATCTTGGACTGAGACTCTTTACATCACCGCCGTCAAGATTCGAGTGTTGGACGTGATCTAACAAAGCGTCACACCAATACAAACGATCTTTCTCGAAATCAATAGCCAGCCCATTTGGCCAGCCAAGCGTAAGGTTCTTAAAGATAACTAAATTAGATCCGTCTGCATGAGCACGGCTTATATTTGCCGGGCGATCCCACTCAGAGAAAAATATATAACCGTGATTAGGATGTATAACAATAGCTCGAGGCCGTTTTAAATTCTTTAAAAGTGTTCTTCTGTACGTGAAATTTCTCGTACTTAAGACATTTAGTGTTCCTTTACGTGAGTCTATGTAATAAAGATTTTTAGCTGCCCAATCAACGGCAAGGCCCTCGACACCTTCGTTCTGACTAGCCAGTACAATTTCTCTTCCCGTACCATTCTGATGCACACGATAAATTACATCCTGTAGCACATCACTGTAATAAATGTACTGATCGTGAGCGTCGTAGTCCAGTCCAACAAATCTTGCGCGTCTTGAAACAACTGGAAGAATAGCATCGCTGAAACTGTCCATAACAGGATCCAAAATCCGTCCTTTGATGAATCTTTGTTGCGAGTACATCAAAAATTCCTGGACTAAAATGCAATTACGTAAATCTGTAGACAATTTCCAGCCGATATTACAAGCGCATCGGTATCCTAGACCACTTTCACGTCCACCTGCCGCAGTGACGATGCACATATGCTGGCAGCCGCCGTTGTTATTACCACAGGGATTTTTAATATTCTTAGCACCTATCTGCGCCATAGGATGCAGTACTTTAACGGCTTTAGCGTCTCGTACTTTAAACAACGTTTGAATCGAGTACTCTCCATCATTCTTGTCAACGCTCATCAGCGCCTGCTTAGTGGTGTCTGTCCAGTAAACCCGGTTCTCAAAAACAGCAAGCCGTATTGGAGCTGGTACGTGCAACCCACGCAGAATAATAAATCTTTTTTCACCCTTGTAATCAGCAGTCTCGATATAATCCAGCAAATAATCACACCAGTATATTCTTTTGGCTATCAAATCAACAGCTACACCAGAAACTTTGTAAGCTGCCTCTGAAATAACGTTTGTTACTGAAGTACCGTCCATGTTGGCTTTAACAACTTGCTTACTGTCGGCAATAAACATCAATCCTACTGTCGGGTCCAGTGCAATGTCCGTAGGACTGGTTAAATTTGTACTCAAGACTATTCCATGAAAACGCCCGTCTAATTCAAATACGTCGATCTTCTGGACCATTGAGTCTACTACGTATAATTTTCTTCCAATAAAATCAACTGCTATCGCAACAGGCGCCCATGAACCCGTCAAAGATATATCTATTTGCTGATAATTATCCGAAGTTTGGGTCAATGATTGCGAATATATTTTACGGGTTTTTAAATCACTCCAAAATATTAAATTTTCAGAGTACAAATAATCAATACCGCTTGCGCCAGTGGTATTGACAATTAATTGACGCTTTTCACCAGTTGTATCCATACTCCATAGAGCACGATCTTGAGCTAATAATAGCCTTACAGGTCTTTGATTGTCTTGAATTCGACACTTGTTACGATCAACAAGATTGTATCCTGGTACACAACGACAAACGTACGAGCCGTCAGTGTTGACACAAAGCTGCTCACAAAAGCCCCATTCATTGCACTCATTTCTGTCGACACAAATTCCGGTATTATTCATCAGAACTCTACCCTCAGGACAGGAGCAAATACCCCCAGTTGGTGATGCTTGACATTTGTGCTGGCAATTTAAGCTCGGACAGTTACTTATTGCTTTAAAAGATAAAAAATAAAATACAGATTAATTATAATTGTTATTTCTTATTTGGTAATTGGTGGGTAAATTATTGCGGAATACTTACAACAGGCAGCTCCTTCGTCAGCTCCATCAGTACAGTCCTGCTTACCGTCACAGACTTGAGCGCGTTCAATACAAAGTGGCTTCCCTTCAGCACCTTTCGGGCACATGAATTTATTACCCGGACAGACGGTAAGCTTGCACTGCTTGTCATTTGAATTATCGCTACAATTGATGTACTCCTCGCAAGGATAGCCCTTGGGCACACAGAGCGAGTTTGCACATCGAGTTTGATCAGCGCTGCAAGGAGGAAAATTACAGCCTTCCTCATCACTGTTATCTCCACAATCGTCTTTGTAATTACACCGAGCGCTTTCTTCGATGCATTGTTGGGTTGAAGTGCATCTAAATTGGTCTAGAGTGCACGGTTGCTTCAGCAGCAGAGGACAATTTTTTTCGTCTTTCCCGTTTCTACAGTCCAGATACCCGTCACATCTTTTCTCCTTTCTTATACAGTGCTCAGGTACTGTACCACCGCATTTGAAGTCGTCGGGTTGACATTTTATTTCCGCTAGAAATTTTTTTTTCGTCGGTTAATTAATTAGTTTTTTTTTTTTAAGATTGTTTTTATTGTTATTTACTTACGACAATTAGCCTCGTCTGAACCGTCTATACAGTCAACAGTCATGTCACACTTTTGATATTTTGGTATGCAGTAAGTTTTGTTGAAGATATATTGCGTACATGAAAATTGATTCGCGTCACATTCAGGAGGTGCTGAAAAATTTATTAATTATTTATATTATTAAGAAAAATTATATTATTATGATTATAATAATTATAATTAAGAAATGACCTTGTATCTTGTGAAATATTGACAATTTTAAAGATATAAGCTCATCCCGATGTTACACTCATTAAGACCTTTCATTTGAGTACCCACATCAATTTTTCATATATTTATATATATATATTATATATAAATATATGAAAAATATATCAAAATACATGTGGGTACTCAAATGAAAGCTCTCGATGAGTGTAACGTCGGGATGAGCTTATATCTTTAAAAAGGTCAATAGTTAAGAAAGTACAGTGCAATTTAACGAAGATCTTGTGAACTATTGACATTTTTAAAGATATAAGCTCACCCCGACATTATACTCATCGAGACCTTTTCTTTCAATACCCACATCAATTTTTTTATATATTTGTATATATTATATATATTTATATATGAAAAATATATCAAAATGCATGTGGGTACTTAAATGAAAGCTCTTGATGAGTGAAACATCAGGATGAGCTTATATCTTTAAAAACGTCATTCAATGTTTAAGAAAGTACAGTGTAAATTTAACAAAAGTCATTATTCAATAAAGAAAAATTTTAATTTTTTTTAGTTCACAAATCACGGCAGTCACATAGTGACTGCAAGTTTGCTAGTTATTTTTTTAATTAAATTAAATAATAAAGAAAAAAAATTTCTTTCAAGTTTGTTTTTTAAACTGATAGATAATTGAAGAAAAAAATTTTTCTGTGATAAATAAAAATTTATTCAAGTGCTTAAAAGGAATTTTTTTTTAATTTTTGCTTTGATCTATCTCAGTAAAAATTTTTGTGATTTTTATTGACAATAAAAAGATTGATTTTTTTAATTTTAAAAATTAGTAATCAAATATATTAAAAAAATGTTCTTACGGGCAAAACGTAAATAATTATTATGTGACTAAGCAAACTTCAAATATAATGTAAAACTAACATGAAAAGTAATTACTAGATAAAAACGTTGTAATTTATTTGACAAGTAAAATATTTTTTAAACAAAAACATAAATTGACATATTAATTTATTTCATCAATTTTTTGCATAACCGGCCTTCATTAAATATTAATAGTCGTCAATTTGTAAAAAAAAATTTGCTGTGTCATTAAATTTACCGATCAGCGATACGTAAATTAAAAATATATAAAAGCATAAAATAAGAACAAAATAAAATAATAAAATACTTACGACACGACTGCATTTCATCCTCGCCGTTTTCGCAATCCTTTTGATAATTGCAGACCAACGACGGAGGAATACACTTTCCTTCAGGACACCTGAATGATAGTCCATGGCAAGTTACTTTTGAGGTATCTATAATTTCTATTGCAGAAAATAAAAAAAAAAATGTTAAAATTATATACTTTAATACTCTAATTCTTAACATTAATATAATCTTAAAAATAAAAATTCAAGCCTTCACTTAGATATATAAAATATAAAATTATATTCTCGGTAGATAAAATTAATGTAAAACTTTTACTTGGAAAAAATTTGAAAATGAAATGGACTTTTCAAATTAAATATGGTATTAAAAATAAAAACAATAAAAATACTTTTTCTTTTTCTCTTTTTTTTTTTTTTTTTATCTCCAAGATAGTGCGTAAATGAATTACATTGTGGTGCATTATATTTATAGATATACATACATATTTATATATTTATATTATGAACAAATATGCATTATTGAGTTAGAGTAGTAGTGTATAATAGTAGGCAAATGGTAAATGTGATGAATAAGTAGTAAGAGCAAGTGAGATAGAAAATACGGATGTTCCGTCTTCTAAAGTGCAGCGATCGTGCCAGGCCGTGCAGCCGTGTGGCCTGGTACCGCGGGAACATTCGCCCGATGGCTATACATACAGATATTACCTACATCGCACTGTATAGTACTATACTACACTTGCCATAGTTTAACAAGCTTGAATTATCAACGTATAAAGGTCATATATAGCTTTAAATTGCGCTCAAAATTACTGTCAAATTATATATGTGTCATCTCAATACTTTTTTTTTTTATTCATCAGTCATAACTTTTGACTCCTAAGTATCATATCTTACTTATGCATAATTACCGATAACATAATTACCGAAATTTCTGATTATTTTTAGTCGCTTTTAATTGACCGATTTTTGCAGCTAAAGATAAAATTATTAAATTAATTGGAGAAAAATTTTCAATGCATCTAGGCTGGCATTTAAATTTATTTATTACATTTGAATAAAGAAAAGTGAGGCATACTAACAGCTACTGTATATATTTTATACACCGCACTGTCTATCTATGGTTTACTAGAGCATTGATGTGCAATTCACGATGACTGTTCTCATCAGCTAAATTCTGTGAAAGGTTTTACACTTTCACCGATACGTTAATGTCCTATATAATATTTTAAATTACAATAAAGTATATTTAGACTTTATTATTATTGAATTAAAAAAAAATTTCGACTTTTAAATAATTGTTATTAAATTTTATAAGTATAAATTTTATAAATTGAAATTAATGTAATTAAAAATTTGATTAAGCAATCTTAGGGAGTAATTATCCGGTCAAGTTCATTATCGCTTGTTTGTTTCACGTGTAAAGAGATTTATAAATATAAATATGTACTAAAAGTTTGAGCAATGTAATATATAATAATCGAGACACTTGTTGCGTAGGTCAAGGTTAAAAGTATCTTTAAAGTTAATAACATTTGAGTATTGAGTTAAAGCTCATACACCACTCAACAGGTGGGACATTGCTTTAGTTATCTGTCTTCTGTACTGACACTGTACTGATCGACATAATCGTTTAAAATGTAAGTCAAGAACAAATCTTATACTTAAAATTTGCGTATCAATTGTATACCAAGCATCGAGAAGTTGAATTAACCTCAATTACAAGCTATATTTTTATTTAAACTATTTTTTTTATTATAAACAATATATGAAAAAATGATGACACTGAAGTTAGCAGACGCCTAAAAATTTTTAATTTTTTTTATTAATTAAATTACAACTAAAAAAATATTTTTAAAAAATTGCACTTATAGCTTTTCAAGTTTTTTACATGTGAAATTTTTTTTTTTATTTTTTAATTGAAATTTTTTTAATAAAACTTCATTTTCATGAAAAAATGGTAGAAAATCACGTCTTATTTTAACAGACCTCTAAAAAATACAAATTTTTACTTTTTTTTTTTGGAATTGAGGTTCATATGAAGATATACATATAAAATTAGTAATTTTTCTGTGCCATTGATTTCAATGATACTAAAGTTAGACGTTCAAAAGTTTTTTTATTTTTTTCAACAATTAAATCACAAGAAAAAAATACTTTAAAAAAATTGCACATATAATTTTTTAAATTTTCTATACGTGCAATTTTTTCTTTTAATTTTATTACAACAATTTTTTCAATAAAAATAATTACAAAAATTTTCAGATGTCGGCTTATTTAATTTCAGATAAAAATTGTGATAATAATAAAGTTAGCCGACGTTTTTTTTTTTTTTGTTTTTTTTCTCTCATTAAATTACAACTAAAAAATATTTTTAAAAAATTGCACTTACAGTTTTTCAAGTTTTTTACAAATGAATTTTTTTTTTTATTTTTTGTAATAATTTTTTCAATAAAAAAAAAATTCTAAAAATTTTTAGATGTCAACTAACTTAATTTTAATTAAAAAATTGTGGCTTTCATCGTGTACACCAACTGTACACCAAGTCGGATGACAACCCACGATGTGTATCAGCTGATATCTGCGCTACTTTTTAAGTTATATTGTTGTAAAATATGAAAAAATATGTATAAAATAACCTGATAGTTTCAATAAATGACATTAATTTTTGATACTTTAAAAAAATTAATGAAAAGTATGAAAACGTCCTTCTACACGTATTTAGCCCCTTGATAATTAAGTATACGACAAATTGAGAGCGATAAATCAATTTTAAAAACTTTTGAGGTAATTGGGTCAAAATAAAAACTAAAATAAAGGAGTTGTGTGTAATTAAATTAATTTATAGTAATAATAGTAGTAGCAGTAGTGAAGATTATTGCTGTCAAGAATTGGGTCAAAGTAATAGGAATTAATGAAATAGGTTGAAGGAAAAATGAAAAACCGGGGCTTGATTGTGGGTGTAGATGGATATGTGTCCATGTACATGAACATGCTTTAAGAAAGCCACATACTGAATATTGATACGTTGAGTCTGAGCATAAGACCGGAGCAAAGCGTAATCGGACGGGACCATTGCGGGAAGCCATCAGGGTTCCGCTATTCGTTCGCGGCCGCTAGTGTATATACCAGGTCAATGAACTAAACTTGGTCCGCCTACCTTCCCAACTACTACGTGGTACCCCCGAGCCTACGTACGCTTACCTGTCCTGTATATTTATATATATATATATATATATATATATATATATATATATTTATTCTTCTTTATAATACTTAACTTGCATTGCCGGCAGTACGGCTGCCAGCAATCCAACAACTTGTGTCTTTTATAAACCCAACTCGCTTTTGTCCTTCTCTTTCGATTAACTACTTTACTTCACCGTGTTCCATATCACCGCCGATACATCAATACTATCCGCGCGCGATCACGGAAATAAAAAAAAAATTAAATATAAAAACGTAAATTCATTTATAACAATAACTGGAGATTGTTGTAGAGATGATGACAATGAAAAAATTTTTTATTCACTCATAATAATTATCTAATTTTTCATGACATTGACTATTGTCAATAGATCCATTGTATTGACGGTGTTATATCATCATTCGTTATTTTGTTACTGATAAGGACAATTTTAAATAATTATTTCATTTTTTTTCTGCGCATTAATTCAGAATGTTAATTATACATATGCATATTTTATTTTTTTTTTTACGGGCAATAGTTGTGCAATGGATTAAATTGCTTGGTAATTTTTTAAAAAAATAAAAATTGGAATAGTTGTTAATTTATTAATATATATCACCGATAATGACGTGTCCGCAAAATTATGGTAATGATTAGCAGCAAAATAAAGTTCCGGCGTGATTGGCCGCCAAGTCGGGTCATTGCTTTACACTCGGGTGTGTCACGGTCATTTTATGTATACTAGTCTAGATAATATTAATCGTCACCGTGTTATTTTCTTCGCAAACTTTGTATTGAGTTTTTTGTTCGAATTAATGATCATTATTTGACATTAAAATATTAAAAAAAAAAAAAAAAAAAATAAACACATATTTACTCAATACTTTGTTAAAACTGATAAGAGAAATTACAGAGTTATAAATTACGAATATTAAACTTTATTTACATTTTTTAGCGGTTAATTTTAAGTATTGATAAAAGTTGTTAAGCAACGATATTAATAAAGATTTTAATTTAATATCTTACTTTTAAAAATCTTGGAAAGGTAATTTTAAAATTAAAATCCGATTAAGACTTTTCTAGGCTTTTTTTTTTATAAAAAATTATCTTTGTAATGAATGTAATAGATGGTATTTTAATTATTGTTATTACTAAGCAATTTTATGAGTATTAATTTATCGTGAACAATATAATCATTACGGATATTATGATTATTAACTTACTTCATATAATAATTATAGGAATTTATTTAAAATTTAATAGTAATAATAATATTATTTTTTGTTGGGTTTTCAGGACTAGATTTTAGTTTTTTTTTTTTTTTTTTTTCCCGTCGATAAAATTTACCGTTACTATTACCAAACGAATAAAGAAAAAAGAGAAAGAAAAACGACAAAGCACCTTTCATCCTCAACAAAAATATTTTCCTCGACAAAAACATGTTAACTGAATTGTTTTCCGGTTTGAATTATCTTTTCTTTCATCTGAATACATTTTTTAATAATAATAATAAAAACAAAAATAAATTAAAAAAAAAATGATGATAAAAATTTTAAAAATGAACACGTCGACAGTAAATTAAAATGCCAGCTAAATATGATTGTCATTATAATAATTAATAAAATAATTACTTATGAATACAGGTAATTAAAATTTAAACGGTACAATTTTATCTTCATTAATCATTTGTATAAAATAAAAATATCTTTATCTTGATTTTTCAGGTTGAATAAATTAAAATAAAACCTTGATTAGCAATGCAAAAAATAATAAAAAAGTAAAGCCTAAAAATAATATTTTGAATATTTAAAAATGCATACCAGAGCCGTTAGCCGCATCAGCAACACAGACTTGCGTAAAAGTAGTGAGAATAACAGTAAATAAAAAAAGTTTATTAATAATCGCCGGTGAAATTCTACGACGAAATCGAGCACCTCTACTCCGAAAATTAAGAAGACCGGAAGTGATAACCGGCAGCATTTCGGCTACCGGCATCGTGTAGTCAATGAACATACACTTTTGAAGCACGTATTGTCAGTTTAATTATTTATTATTCCACCTAAAAAAACCAACAATAAAAATAAACTTGTTTTGGAGCTGGTCAATCTAAAGGACCTCCAGTAATTAAAAAAAAAAAATACAGAGTAAAATAATGAGCGCTCCAAATAACTAGTTCACCTTTTAATTCACTTTTTAAATTGATACCTCCAGTAGCATTTAATTCACTGGATAATTAATAGTTAATTAACTTTAACAGTAGCACAACCTTTTTTCTTTATTGAAATAAATAAAAAAAATAAATAAAATAAAATTGTTTGGCTTATAAATACTACTGCTAATAATTAATAATAAAAATAATAACAACAACAATAATAATAAATAAATAAATCCATGGTCTGTACACAAAACCCGAACGATATAAATCCGATCGCGGTCACTGGGCGACTGGCAACCAACATATACTGGTCTGGTTATACTGGCGCAGCAAAGAAGAGAGACCCAATGTGATGGTAATCGTCTCTTTCTGTTCTGGTACACACAGGATTCATCGCGACATCATCCATCCAACCAACTACTTGTTGTATTATATATTTTATTGAATGTGTTGTTACCTACACGATTAAGTAAAGACACCGACACTACCACTAGCTTACAATGCAAGACCAAGACACCAAGACCTGTTGGAATCAGGTCTGAGAAAGACCAACCCAAGACGAGACCAAGTGAATATGAAGTAGACATGGAATACATTTATACATTTATAATAACGTAGTATATAGTACAACAGCCAAGGAACCAGAAGACCAACTTGTTCAAGTAGAAGAAGAAGACCACGATCAAGACCAAGAAGAAGTAGACGAAGACGACGTCCACGCTGGCACCTAACTCAGCCAATCCCTCACCTTCTTCTAGCCCCACTCTTTTTATCCTTCGCGTACGATGTACATGTGTATTTAGGTGTTATTTTATTTGGTGCTCTTTCTTGGTGTCTGTGAAAGTTTGAGGCCCATCGACGACACAAGGCCCCCCTTTTGCCTACCATCACCGCTACTACTCTCCTTTTTTATCCTAATATTACCTTTTTTACTTATTTTTTACAGCTTTTGCGGTCTTTTTTCACATGCAATAAAATTATATTCTATTTTAGATGACCTTGATCGTAAATTAACCTTCCATTTTTAGGTAGATTTTTTGAAAATTTACTAGCCGGTCTCATGTTCTAATTTTAGAAAAATTTTGTAATAATATGCTTTATTTCATTGAGTAATGTCGAAAAATGGTATTGGCTCAAAAGTTTATATATGTGATATAACGCGCCATGTCAGCAGGATTGCGCACACAGTTCTCAACCGATTTTTATGAAATTTTGTGGGCTTATTCAGTGGATCAATACCACGATCAAGTTCAAAAATGAGCAAAATCGGCCGGTTACTTTACGAGTTGTGGGTGTTTGAAAATTTTTTTCATTTTCAAAAAATTTTGAATTTTGTATTTTTTATGAAAATACTCTTTCAGATATAAAAGATAGATAAAATCAATCAAATGTAAACTATTATTTGTCTAGTTTTTATGATTTTTTTAATTAACTCCTTGAATTTAAAAATTTTCAAAAATTTTTCAATCAACGTTTATTTCAGCGTTTGTTTTTTAAATAATTTATAAGACGTAAAAGATCGCTCGAATTTATTAAATTTATCTTAAAAATCACCTTCAATTTGAGCTATTATTCGTCACCTTTTGATACTTTTTTCAATTTATTTCGGAGTTTAGAAAATTAAAAATAAATTAATTTTTAGCTTTTATCATCAAATGACTTTCATCTGTTACAAATCCTATTTTTTAGGTAAATATCTTTGAATATCTATTTATTGTAGTCGGTCTCATATCATTATTTGCAAAAAAATAAATTTTAGGACATTATTGCCTTTAAATAACGTGTTTTTTTCTATAAGGCGTTTTTTTGTTTTTTGGTAATAAAGTCCTGTCTGTAATAATATAACTAGGGAGGAAAATTGTAAATATATATTACAAGTCATTCGGTCACTCAGTGAAAAGTGAAAAATCAAAACAGGTTTCTTAGAAATTTCTTCCTTTTTTTTCTACCTAGGTCCTAAATCTTTCTGTCTAGGGTAGAGCAGGTGTTTTCTACCATAATACACAGTTAGATCTATTTTTATCCTTAAACTTAACGTCCCATTTAACTTAAAAAATAATATATTTTTTAAACTACAAATTAAATATTATTTCTGGCGCAAATAATAATTTTTTGTAAGTATAATTTGTTTTTTAACAAACTAAATTTAATAACAGTTTATTTAGATGTTAAATTGCGACTTTAGCGGTAAAATTAAAAATATAAGAGAAAACTAAAGCATTTATAGTTGTTTTGTTTAGCAAACTTGTATTATATTAATTAAAAGTTATGCAAAAAAGGGAAAAACAATATTATATAGAGAAAAGTAAATTAGTATCTCCAGATTTAAAATTCCGATGGTTGATGGTATGAATGTTATATGTTATTTAGTTTTATAAATGTATGTGTATATGTATATATTGTATAGAGTCGTTCATATAATCCCGTGTTCTCGTGGGATCGTTTACGGCTCTCTTACAATCAGTGGTGTGCACACTCAGCCTGGTACAGCCAGGTACCGAATGCCACAAGGTCACTTGTAAGCGCACAGAAAACGCCGCGAGATCGCTGCGCCTTCCATCGAGACAACAATGTAACCTCTAGTAACTATAACGTAACATATAACATTATAAGATGCACATACAAATCTGCATTCTGCAGATGCCCAAGACTATTATTTTTATCAATCATCAATCATACTACAAATTATTACGTAAACATTTTATCAGTTTATTCAAATTGATTTTATATTATTTACAGTAACTTATTGAATTAATTTTCGAGATTTATTTTTATTGGATGTTATTATAGTACCGAGTTCCTTAAAAAAATATATCCCACAGATTTATAAACACCTGTGTTTAAATGGTACCAGAAAAATATGTTGACGTCATTTTACGACTGGTACGAGATGGTATTTCAAAAACATTTATGTTGAGAATTCGATAATCTTTAACTTTTAGTGATTGTTTTTAAAAAATTATTTTAGTATGTATTTTATTTTAAATGAATAATTTTTATATTTAAAAGGGAATAAATGTTTTTCATTCCTCAGCGTTTTGTTTCCGATAAAATATTTTTATTTTGTACGTTTTAAATAATGTTTATGAATTGTAATGACCAGTCAAGTATGTAATTATAGATAAGTCGTTGAAAGAATTATTATCGGTTATAGAAAAAAAAAAAAAAAAAAACAATTAAATAAATTCTTGGTAAGAATACACATTTTTATGGAGCTGTTATATAATTTGTCATTTAATATAAACAAACTAAAAAACTATAAATATTTATTTTATCAAATAAAGATTTATTATTTTAATTGGAGTTTAAATAATTGGTTGATTATTGGGCGGTAAAAAATATTTTTGCTAGAAATTTAAATTTAGCGCTAATAAGCGCGCGCCTTTTTATTTTAACCAATGAATTGTGTCCCGTTTTTTGCAAGTTTAAAGTATTGGATAACTTAGAATCTTTCGTGTACTTTTTATTTACAAGATAATTATTACAAATACTTACAGTCAAATTTCTGTAAAACTTCGTGGGTTCTTTTTAATTTTTTTGTTGATTTTTAGAAACTGGAGAAACTGGATTTTACTGCAGTACTGGATGTTGTTAAAATAAATACCGATAGCAAGTAGCTAATAGATGGCATGCTTTGTATTAAATTAAAAAGAGTTGCATAAAATTTGTACCATATTTAAAGTTGAATTATTTTTATTAAAATTTAATTAGCCGAAATTTGAAAATCTTTAGAATTTTTTTATTGAAAAAAATTATTAAAAGAAAAAATTTAACATGTATAAAATTTAAAAAATTCTGAGTGCTATTTTTTTTTACTTGTAATTTTTATTTTTATTTAAAAAATCAATTGCTAATTTTAGTATCATATTTTTTTTTAACTCTGCAAATCGTCTATTTTAATTTTGTAAGTGACATGATACTGAAATCAACAGACTTCTGTCAATGTTTTTTTTATTTTTATAACAATTCAATTATTATATATAAAAATTGCTCTTCTAGAAATTAAAAAGAATTACAAGTGCAAATTTTTAATAAAAAATTTTTTTTACAATTAATTTGTCAGGTGTTTACTAAATTAAAATATCATAAAGTAATTTATTAATTTATTATAAAGAAATTTTCATGTGTATTGGAGACATATACTACAGTAATAAATTGAAATTAATACTGATGCAGTTTAAAAAGAAGAAAATTAATCCATTGGTACATCTTATAAAAATAGTAAGGAACGCATTATAATTTTTATAATAAATCTGTAAAGAGAAATATATATTATAAATAAATATATATTTTATAAATGATAATAAAATGAGCCGATGTTCAACAATTTTTGATTTTTTTATCAATTAAATTAAAAGTAAAAAATATTTTTAAAAAATTGCACATATAACTTTTCAAATTTTCTAAATGTGAAATTTTTTTTTTTAATTTTATTGCAACAATTTTTTCAATAAAAATAATTATAAACATTTTCTCGGTATATTTTAATAATTGAATTTTTAAACATTTTCTAGTGATAAAAAGTCACATGGATGGTTATTGATGCCTAAACTAATTACAATAATAAATAATTAAAGTTTGATAAGAATTAATTTTACGTTTAATTGATAATTTAAAAATAAAATAAAATTTTAATGAAATCATTACAAATATACTAAACTTTTAAATTCAAATATTAAAGAAGACTTTAGTTCGACTTTCTCCGGAAGATTCCAATGGCGCGACGATCTTTTTCCATCCACTCTCAGCTCCGTGGTAATAACCACTGACTACAGTATATTTATTATTTTTTTGCATCCATAAACGATCCCCGTCCATGACGTAACGTAAGAAATTCTCAACCATCAAAACCAGGATAATTTTATAACAGTAGCCATTTTGTTTTCGCCTAAAGTTAATTGGGTAAGTACCAACGATAAATCCTTTTTATTTATAAATAAACTATTCTAAAGGATGAATAAAAACGTTTAGAATACCATTTTTTGAGGATTTATCAATATAATATACTTATAGTATGTGATAATGTTCATTTTTAACTGAAAATTTTTTACGCAGTATTCGCCTATTTTGTTCCATAGTATTGAATAAAAAAATTAATATTTATGACAATGGAATAAATAATGACGAATGATAATTTTGACTGATACTTGATAAAAATTTTAAGTTGTTTTTCAAAATTTATTTAATAAATAATGAAAAATAATTTTAAAAATTTTTATTGACATATTGATTGTATTAATGTATCCACTAACCTTGAACATTAAATTAAAAAATTATTTTTCATTTATAATCAAGGTTAAAAAAAAAATATCTCGCTCAATTAAAAAAAAAATCTCTTATTGTAATTATTAACAATAATAATTATAAAAAAATTCAATAGTGGCGTAGGGTATTGAAAGTAGGCTGTGTACTTATAGAAGGCAGTTTCTATCCTTGTAGGTAACCTGTCATCAGTTGAACTGGAGAGCAATCACGGCAACACCAGTCAATCGAGGGTGATAAAGAAAGAGACCGATTGATTGAGATAAAGTGTCAGTACTAATGGATTCAAGAAGATATGAACGTGGCAGAAACAGTGACTCGCCTCCTGAACCACCTTCGCCTCCCAGCTATAGCACCCAGTCCAGGATAGCTAGTGAGTTACCCACACAAAGAAGTTATAAAGTTAATTCACGACAATCACCTCACACTGAGTACAGTAGTAAATCATCAAGATCAGCGCAGGAATTATCTGCTGCGACTGGGCCGACTATCACCACTACGACTACGACCTCGACGACACCGTCGTCTTCCTCGTCATCTTCCCACGAGAAACGCCGAAGACGTCACAAACGGTCGCGCTCTAGCGACCGTTCACGCAAATACTCTCGACGGCGCAAGTCCAGGTCAAGCTCGCGACCCAGATCCAGGTCACGTGGCCCCAGGTCGAGATCAAGAGGCGCCAGGTCGAGATCACGTGGAGTTAAGTCTAGATCTCGCGAGCGCTATCGCCACAGTCGGAGTTACAGTCGTAGCCCGAGTCAACGCAGTCGGACCTATAGTCGCAGTCGCAGTCGCAGTCGCAGTCGTAGCAGAAGCAGAAGCAATGGTCAGAATAATAAAATTCGTGACTCAGGAAGAGACTCCAGGTACCGCGGTAACAGGCACTACCGTACGTCCTCGCACGACTCGGATTATATTCCTGATATAATTGATCAGCAGCAGCATCATCATCTTGGCTTTCCTCCGAGCCAGATTGTTCAGCCAATCATTCCTGTCCAGTCGAACGCTTTTAAGAACGACGGCAGCTTCATGGAGATGTTCAAGAAAATGCAGGAAAAAATGCAACCCGCTGCTGACAAGCCTGCTACTTCGTTACTTGAAGACAAACCTGTTGTCCCGCCGCCGCTGATGGTTGGAAAAAGACGCGGTGGAAGAATTCTTAAGACTGGGATGGTTGCTAAAGCTAAAACTGAACAGGTTGTCGAACAGCCGAAGGATGCTTGGTCGCTTTACATGGCAGAGGTTAAAAAATATCGCGAAGTTTGCTGCCAAGAGGAAGATAATACAAGACCTCTTGTAAAATAATTTTCTTCGGTTTTTTATTTAAGCATTTTCATTTAACATTAGTTTTATTATTTGACGTATTTTTAGTTTTTATTTTTTTAACACTTAAAGTGCGTTTATTTTTTTTTTTTTTTTTTTTTTTTTTTAAATTTATCAATAGACTTTCTTATGAAATTGAATGTTTGAATTAACATTTTAAAATATTATTTTAATAAACAATAAGAGATAATTATTTGATTGAGCGAAAGGTTATATATCTTTAAAAAATTTTCAGTTGAAAAATAAATAAATTAGAATGTTTTTAAGCGATTTATTGTTTGTCAATTAGAGTTATTATTTTTTTTTTTTTTTACTGTTATTACTTTTATTAATAAATTTAATTTGTATGGATAATGATTAAACAGATAGATAAATACAGCTACAATGGCTTACGGTGGAATTCCAAAAGATATTGAGAATTACATGTCAGCACCCTACGATCCGCGATTCCCGAACACAAATCAAACTAAGTAAATATTTTTAATGTTTTATAAAAAAAAAATCATTTATTAATTAGATAGCCACTGTGAGGATCGAAAAAATAGGTGATTTTCGGGAATTTTTTTGACTGGGATAAAAAAGGAATTTGGGGATCAGGTGTTTTTTGTTTTACAAAGTATACATTGAAGATTATTGTCCTAAATTTTTATTAAAAAATATCATGTTGTTACAAAGTTATAAGCATTTTTGTGGAGCATCAAAAAAATTTCCTCCACGGTGTGATCTCTAACTTAAAAATAGATTATCTAATTATTTTTTCGTTGTTTTTTCTCATTTTGCACGACTTATGATGCGAAGCATCAGAGAGTCCTTTACGATCAAAAAATTTGTTTTTCCTCAATTTCGCATTTAATTACACGATTGATAATCTACGTAGTCTAATTAATTTGCGCACCATTCGCTAGATAATTTAATGGAGATTAATTCTGTCACTGGTAAAATTCAATTTAAGATAATAGAACCAGAAAAAAATATCAAAATAGTTAAAAGAAAATTCGTGTCAATCAACTGAATTTTTCATTAAAAACTCGATAACTTGCTTAAAAATTCACAAATTCAATCAGTTTTTTTTAATAGCTTGGCATTCCCTTTGCGGAGATCTCTATTGAAGATGATAATCTTATTTAATGTTGTTTATTTGTTATTAACGAAAAACTAAAATTAATGAAAAAAATATACACGCAGTGCGCATGATCAGTTTAAAACACCGCACGAAAGTTGAAATGAAAAAATAAATAAAAAAAGAAATTGTATTTAAAAGTATTAAAAAAAAAAGTAATATTTAAATGAAAAAAAAAAAAAATTAAATTAAATTAAAAAAAAAATATTATTTCAGAACATTAGCTATTTTTTTTTATTTATTGAACGAATGAGCATTATGAGTCGTGCATTTTTGGATTTGCCAAAATTTTTTTTGGATTCAAACAGCCCTAAAAAATCTTAAAAATTAAAATTTTCAAAATCCCCTACGTGCAACGATAGCTACTGAATAGACGAATACGGGAAAAAAAGTTACAAATCGGTTCATATTTATGCAAATTGCAGTTTTCACGTTTAAAAAAAATAGTTTCTCGAAACTCGAAAAATATTCGGAATTTTCATATGAAACTCTAGATACATATTTTTAAATGTATATACTTTGATTTAAAAAAAAAAAAAAATTTTTTTTTTAATTTCACAGTGGCTATCCCCCTTAATTAATTTTATATTTATACTAATATTTGTTTGTTTTTATTTTTTATTTAAATAGGAACTGCTACCAAAACTTTATTGATTATCATCGATGCAAAAAAGTGCGTGGCGAAGATTTTGAAGCTTGTAAATATTTCAAACGCATCTACACAATTATTTGCCCAAATGCGTGGATCGAAAAATGGGACGAACAAATTGCAGAAGGAAGATTTGCTGGGAAAATTTAATAAGTTATTGTTAAGCAAGTCGATAATTATATTAACTTATATTCTCAGTTAGTTAATCTGTACATGGCAGACATAAATTATGAAAACCACTGCTACTTGTAAATCAATAATTATTAAATAAAAATGAAAATAAAATTTAAATAATTAAGGTAATTAACCGTTTCATTTTGTTACTTAGTGTAAAATAAATAATAATTTATTGCTGTGGAAATAAGCAGTTTAATTTGTTGCACAATATTTAAGCCTAATGTATTTTCGAAGTTATACTTAAGTTGTCGGTTGAGTCAAACGATTATAATATAAATAAGTGGAGTGAATTGTAGGATTAAATATAAGAGATTGTTAAATTGTAGATAATTTAAATGGTATCTCCGACTGCTATGTCTTGTTGACGCTTAGTCTTAGACAACTAGTGGCCTGTTTGCGGTCCCGGATAATATAAGTTGTAAAGAAAATTATATACGGCGAATGCGAAGTGAAACAGCTCAACTTGTTTCGCAGGTGAATTTTTTTTGCTTTATTTAATGTAGGCGTTAACATAATAACCCAAATGTGAGTTGATATTTTCTAACAGAGAAAGCTTACTTTTATTATTTTATTATTCTAAATAATACTCGAGTATATCAACTGATATTTATAAAATTAAACATGACAAGGGTGTATTAATAAGCGGCCTAATAATAATTAAAAGTATTTAAATACCGGCGAACTCTCTTGGAGTAAAAAAATTATCATAGAGAAATGCCATTACTGTTAACTGACAAGGGTGCGTCTGAGATGGTATAAATTAATTTCACGTTTCGCTACGCCCACAAATGTAACTTCTTTAGACACTATAACTATGCTTCTATGTATATTAATATTATGCATAATTTTCATTGACAACATGTGATTAATCTAGTCAGAATAAATTTTAATAATAACAATGATTATCCATTTCAATAAAAATAATTCAATCAAAATTTTATAATCACAAAAAAAAATTAAAATAAGAAGAAATAAAAAAGTTTATTTTTATTTCTTCTTCGATTGACGACGCGGTGGTCTAATTTTTATCATCGATCTCAATAAAAATAAATGAAAATTAATTTAGCAGATATTTGATAATTTTAAGAATTTTTTTAATAAATAAATTATGAAAAAAAAATAGAAAAAAAATTGACAGGTAGAAATTTTAAAAAATAAACAATGCAATTTTTTAAAAATAATTTTTTTGGAAAAAATCTATTTGTTAAAAAAAATTAAAAAGTGATCAAGTGATTGCTCACTTTAATGTCATTAAAAATAATTCAATCAAAATTTTATAATCACAAAAAAAAAATAAAATTAAATTAAAATAAGAAGAAATAAAAAATTTATTTTTATTTCTTCTTTAATTGACGACGAGGTGATCCAATTTTTATATTATGCATAATTTTCATTGACAACATGTGATTAATCTAGTCAGAATAAATTTTAATAATAACAATGATTATTAATCTCAATAAAAATAAATGAAAATTAATTTAGAAGATATTTGATAATTTAAAAAAATTTTTTAACAAATAAATTATGACAAAAAAAAAAAATTAACAGGTAGAAATTTTAAAAAATAAAAAATGCAATTTTTTAAAAATAATTTTTTTGGAAAAAATCTATTTGTTAAAAAAAATAGTCAAGTGACAGCTAACTTTAGTGTCATTAAAAATAATTTAATCAAAATTTCATAAACACAAAAAAAAAAAAATTAAATTAAATTAAAATAAGAAGAAATAAAAAAATTTATTTTTATTTCTTCTTCGATTGACGACGCGGTGATCCAATTTTTATATTATGCATAATTTTCATTGACAACATGAGATTAATCTAGTCAGAATAAATTGTAATAATAACAATGATTATCAATCTCAATAATAATAATTCAATCAAAATTTTATAATCACAAAAAAAATTAAATTAAATTAAAATAAGAAGAAATAAAAAAATGAATTTTATTTCTTCTTCGATTGACGACGCGGTGGTCCAATTTTTAATTCAAAGCAATAAATCATTAAGAGACACGAACGCGAAAAGATTTCGGAGGATGCGTTAAGTTTATAAATGCGTATTAATGGGCTAACGAACACCGGCGAGGAAGAAATAAAGAAGAGATATCATAAGAAATAAAAGATCGGTTAGATATGTTTAAGTGTAAGTGTAAATGTATTTGTATTTAAATCTGCGGTTGCTGATGTCGATGCTGGAGCTAAGCGCAAAAGCTGTGCAGTGTCACGTACACATCGTTATTATCAGTCAGGTTGGTTGAATCGTCGTAACAGACAGAAAAGCAAACCACCTGTCCCACTACTTTATTTCTCAGCTTACACGTTCATACATCTCTCGTATTTATATATACATGTATAAAATAACTCCTCTATACCGTATAGTACATACAGAAGCGTTCTTGTAGACACACAGCACACCAAGTGTACGAGGAACGGAGACCACGTCAAGAAACGAGTAAATCGCAGTTCAGTACCCCGTGCACACTCAACCTGATAGGACCGTTTGACAATCTGACACTATCATTAAATATATATTTTTTATTTCTTCCGAGCGCTTTTTCCGCGGATCCCCGTTCTTTCCGCGAGTCTCTCCTCCTTCTTTATTTAATACTAAGATTTTATTTTATTTTAGCCACCACAGAGCGCTAATTATTTAAATCTAACAAACACTATTATATCTATAAATGATAAATATCGTGCAAAATTAATGTTGAGATACTAATAGATATTTTAATTTAAATTTAGTATTATCAGTTAGTTTCACCTGATTTGATACAATGTCACGGGTGAGCATGCGCAGTTATTTAATATAGTTCTTAATAATAACGGTAAAATGTATCAGACTTGATGCTTACACCAGCAGCTTCTCTTGATTTTATTTTTGCGATAAATTATTTGGTGAAAGTTTTTTTTATTGTTTGTGGTATTTTTCTCTGTAGTGAAAAGTTCAAGTACGGCTCAATTACCGCTAAGGTAGTTTTAGTTTCATCAAGCCAAAAAATTAATAAAAAAGTTTATTGAAGAAAAAAAACTAAAGCAAATAAACTGTTTTAAGTGAGGAAGATCCGGTGATATGATATGGGATCTATTAGAGGCAAGAATTTACTTTAATTTATTATTTTATTCACTGCAATAGTCGATTTATTCTATGATAATATATTGAGTTACGTGTTGTATTTAATTACGATAAATTAAACGTGATATATCATAGATCTATTCCCTATTTTTTTTTTTGTAATGTTGCTATTATATCTACTCATTTTTTCGGCTTATTAACATTGTATCCTCATTAATTTACTATCGAAGATCGAACGTACACGCAGTATAGAAATATCCAGATACGTATTTTACAACATCGATAATTAATTCCTTCCATTGAACTATAATCATAGTTTTAGATAAGCTATCTTTAAAATATTTAAAAGTGTCTCTTTCGATTTAGAATAGCCAATATTTGCGATTAAACAACTAATTTATTATAGTCTGTTGTTTATCAATCAGCCTTTTTATTGCTTCATTAATTACCGAGGGTTTGTAATAAATAAGATACTAAATAAAAAAACCAACCGGTGAAAATACATGACTAGAAGCTAGAATATATTAACTGAAGTTGAAGTTAAGCTACACTGATAGAGGGATTTGTTTATAGTTAAAAATTAATGAAAATGAAGTTAGCCGACATCTCAAAATTTTTAGAATCTTTTTATTGAAAAGATTTTGATGAAAAAATTAAAAAAAAAAAATTTCACATGTTAAAAACTTAAAAAACTATAAGTGCAATTTTTTAGAAATATCTTTTTAGTTGTAAATTAATTAATAAAAAAAATCAAAAATTTTTAGACGTCTGCTAACTATGATACTAAAGTTAGCCGACGTTTTTAATTTTTTGATTTTTTTTTAATAATTAAATTAGAACAAAAAAATATTTTTTAAAAATTGCACTTACAATTTTTAAAGTTTTTTACAAATGAAATTTTTTTTTTTTTTTTTATTATTTTGTAATGATTTTTTCAATAAAAAAAAAATTCTAAAATTTTTAAATGTCGGCTACCTTAATTTTCATCTGCTAACTTCAGTGTCATAATATTTAATAAATCATTTATTCACTGAAAAAAAAATTAACTTGAATTAAGAGTAAAATTTTTAAACCAAGAAAATAATTTTGAAGAAGCTTAAAAATTTTTCAATTCAAACCAAGAAGATAAAATTCTTCAAAATTATATACTTGATTCAAGTAAGTTTTTTTTTTCTGTGTAAGAGACCATTTTTTAGTCCTTAACAAATATTTCTTACTATTTAAAAAAATTTATTAATATTTAATAAATTAATATCAGATTTATTAACAAACAAATCATTTTAAATACTAAGAAATATTTGTTTAAAACTAAAAACTATTAACAAATATTTTTTAATACAAATAAATTTATCTATCAGTGTATTAAAAAATACCCAGCTAAATTTATATTCTATCGGTACAATAATAATCTTAATAATAATCATCTTCATCCCTACTCATGCAATAAGGCGATTAATTAAAGAAGGTATCTCGGCCTTCAGTTTTACGTGTACAGAGATTATCTTAGATGCACTTGATACCTGGTAACTCGGTATATGCTACAGAACTGAGAGTTCCCGATCTTTTCCAGGCTCTAATGAGTAGTTGCTATTTTTTTACACCCGTAAAAAATTTTTCTTTTTTTTTATTATTTTGTAATGATTTTTTCAATAAAAAAAAAATTCTAAAATTTTTAAATGTCGGCTACCTTAATTTTCATCTGCTAACTTCAGTGTCATAATATTTAATAAATCATTTATTCACTGAAAAAAAAATTAACTTGAATTAAGAGTAAAATTTTTAAACCAAGAAAATAATTTTGAAGAAGCTTAAAAATTTTTCAATTCAAACCAAGAAGATAAAATTCTTCAAAATTATATACTTGATTCAAGTAAGTTTTTTTTTTCTGTGTAAGAGACCATTTTTTAGTCCTTAACAAATATTTCTTACTATTTAAAAAAATTTATTAATATTTAATAAATTAATATCAGATTTATTAACAAACAAATCATTTTAAATACTAAGAAATATTTGTTTAAAACTAAAAACTATTAACAAATATTTTTTAATACAAATAAATTTATCTATCAGTGTATTAAAAAATACCCAGCTAAATTTATATTCTATCGGTACAATAATAATCTTAATAATAATCATCTTCATCCCTACTCATGCAATAAGGCGATTAATTAAAGAAGGTATCTCGGCCTTCAGTTTTACGTGTACAGAGATTATCTTAGATGCACTTGATACCTGGTAACTCGGTATATGCTACAGAACTGAGAGTTCCCGATCTTTTCCAGGCTCTAATGAGTAGTTGCTATTTTTTTACACCCGTAAAAAAATTTCCTTTTATTTTACAGTGTAATTTAAATATTGTGCAAGTACATAAATAGATTTAAATATTTGCGGTTTTAATATTGTTCAGTTTTATTTATTGATGCTATTTACCGATTATTAAATGTTTATTAACGATGGAAAGCCTCCGTAGTGTTATCTGAAAGTGAAAGCGGGGATATAAAAATTCTGTACAAGGATTACGAGCGAGAGGATAATAAATTATCTAAAAATTTTAATAACTAATTGAGAGTATTATACCTAATTAAGTGGTATGAATATGAATTAAATTATAATTAAATATCTATTGAGCGTAATCAAACATTGATACTCACTGCGTTTACTGACTAATAACTTGTAATTTATGTTTATATACGTTCAGTATTACGTTAATGTGTGTTTACAGTAAAAAAAAGCATGCGGATATTTTTTAATAAATTAAAAAAAAAAAAAATAGATAGCTTTTCAAGTTAGATTTTATTTAATTTCTAAGTTTCAAAGTTTTATTTTAAAATGTTATCTGTCGACTTTGATCCTAAGTCCGCATTCTTTACTGCCGAACGGTTTTGCTGGTGTGTACTTAATTACTTACGAATATTAAAATTTTTTCATGATTATTTTACACATGTGTACAGACACATTTACGGGGCGAGTATCTGTGTTCATTAATGCGTGTATGTAGACAGAGAAGTTTTTAAAAAAAAGTAACGGTACTAAATAAAATTACCATTTTTTTAATCGGAAGAAATCTATTAGAATCTATCGATTAATTTACCTGGAATATATCGAAATTCTGACATTAAAGATTTTTTTATCTTTATTATTATTACTTTTTATTGGGATATATTGCAAGTGAAGATAATAACATTAAATAATGAGAAAGATGCATTCGTTAACGATCTTGAGATCTTAGCAGGTGTCGTGAATACTCAAATGCATGTCTGAGTTAAATAGATTGAAAAACCAGTTCCTCCCTACGAACACTTTTTGTAATCTTCCACAAGATCACGAGTAATTCACGTATGATTTTCATAAAGCTTTTATTAAATTTTTTTGGACTTATATGATTGATATTTTCATATTAAATAAATTTTTTACTCACTGAAAGATCAAAGTCCAGAGTATGTAATTAATAATTATTTCAATATTCACTGTATCATTTAGATTATATTAATATTGATAAAAAATTAATAGAAAATTAATTTCAGTATTTTATTTTATCCTTAACGGTCCTTATTATTTATCATAAGATGATTGAGGTCAATGGAATCTCTGCTGAGAAATTGCCAATAATTGTTTTTTTTTATCACTTTGGCGGTTTATAAACTATTAAGATAAATATTGAAAGTGTTCTTCGGCAATTAAATTTTATTTAGTCGGTTGGCAATAATAATAAAAATAAAAATCAAATTAATACCAACTAGAAACCTGCACTATGAGACTGCTGAGAATTACGATTTATGAATAAAAAAAAACTTTAGATTAATGATTTTTCATCATAATTAACATAATTTGGATATTTTTTTAATAAATTTTAAAAATAGTTTTACTGACAGAATTAATTAACAATAATTTAATAAAAAAAACGTGATGGAATAAATTTATAAAATCAAAAAAATATTAAAAACTCCTTGAAAAACTTTGCAGAAAAAATTAAATTATAGAAATTTTTTTTTTAAAATAAAAATATGCCTGTCACAAAATTTTTCTTAATCATATACTGATGAAACAATTAACTTGATTCAATAGATAAATTCTGGGACTAAGAACTTAATATTTAAGAATTTGAGTATCTTGAATCAAGTAGAAAATTTTTAAATTGAGTAAATTTTACTTAAATCAAGAATTTTTCCACTTGATTTAAGCTTATTAAATTCTTCAAAATTATGTTTTTGGCTCAAGAATTTTTCTTTTGAATAAAATTCATTTTTTATATGTATATCGATTAATACTTGACCTATAACTTAATTTAGATGTACAAAATAAAATAAATACATAAAAAAATTCAATCAAGCGCGAAATTTTAATCTATTTATAATTATTTGAAAAATTTATCATAACGAATTAATTATCGCTGAAAAATCATATAAAACCTTAAAAAGTCACAATATTTAACCAAAAAAACTCATTTCATCATAATAAGTGCATCGGAGACAAAATTTTTTTTTATTCTCTTAATTATTATCTATATTATTAAGAGAATAAGAAAAATTTTGTGGCCAGGATAGTCATATGATAAAATCGGTTTTTTTAGTGAAATTTAATGTCATTGCAAAAGTCTTGACTTGAATTTGTGTTTTTTCGAGGATTCATTTCATATACTCATCGATAGTCAATTTATGATGACAAGTATTTGAACTGCATTCGAAAATGCTCTATCTCTAGATACATAATTAAGAAATGACCTTGTATCTTGTGAAATATTGACATTTTTAAAGATATAAGCTCACTCTGACATTACACTCATCAAGACCTTTCATTTGAGTACCCACATCAATTTTTTACATATTTATATATATTATATATATGTATATATGAAAAATATATCAAAATGCATGTGGGTACTCAAATGAAAGCTTTTGATGAGTGTAATATCAGGATGAGCTTATACCTTTAAAAACGTCAATAATTAATAAGAAAGTACAGTGCAATTTAACAGATATCTTGTGAATTATTGATATTTTTAAAGATATAAGCTCATCCCGACATTACACTCATCAAGACCTTTCATTTGAGTACCCACATCACTTTTTCATATATTTATATATGTTATATATAATATATATGTATATATGAAAAATATATCAAAATATATCTCGATGTTACACTCGTGATGAGTGTAACATCGAGATGAGCTTATATCTTTAAAAACTTCAATAGTTTAAAAAATACAGTACAACTTAACAAGAGTGATTATTTATTAAAGCAAAATTTTATTTATAGTTCACAAGTCACGGCAGTCACAGAGTGACTGCAAGGTTGCTAGTATACATGATTGCTTGTTAAAAATATAAAAAATCACTTTTAAAAAGCATAATCGCGTAAAAATTGATATGTTGAAAGATAAAATTTTTTCTCCATTCATAATTTAATTTATTTACTTATCTATTGAGTGAAATAAACAACAATTGCTGATTGAATGAACAAGTAATGCATGATAACGAGAGAGTTGCATGACATGCGTAACTAAAGTGAGAAAGCGGCTTGTCATAAACCCCCGGGGGTCAGTGCATAAAATAAACGTACATGCCCGGAGAGAAAAGTGTATGTCCATGGCCGTGGTTCGCGAATGGAAGTAAATGCGAGGTGTTGCTAATCGAGCGGGTTAAACGAGTGCTACCAACGTCCTCACGTCCGCCCACAATAACCATCGCTTAATCGCCGCCATCCCGACTGCGAGATATTCCTGATCCCTCGGGGCGTTTACTCAAATGCCGGATTAAGTCGTTGCAAAGCTATAATTTGAGATGATCATCAGCCAGAAAGGACCCGGGTCTCTGCTCATCATGTCCCCCAGTTACAACCCCAGTCGCGACCCCCGATCGTTATTAGGTCATTAGCCGCTGGCTAAATATTTTTACATGTCCTTTTTTATCTTCAATTACAGTAATTATATCATACACAGTAAAAAATTTTTGTTAAATATTTAACACTTTTTTTGTGTTGATTTAATAGAATAAATTTTAAATTTATACATAAAAGTGTTAAATATTTAACACTAATTTTTTTAATGCACTGACGTAAAATTTTTTACTGTGTAACACTACACGGAAAGAACAAGATGACACTGGATATCATCCCAGATTATACTCAGTGATATCTGTGGTGAAAAAAATTACAGATAGTAGCTAAAAAAATCCAGATTATACTGCGTGATATCTGGATTATACTCATTATAATCTGGATTATACTCATTGTAATCTGGATTATACTAGCTACTATCTGAAATTTTTTTTCACTCAGTATAATCTGGAATGATATCCAGTGTCATCTTGTTCTTTCCGTGTAGATGAAGGATTTTATTTTTTTTTGCGGGGAATTTAAAAAAGAAATTAAATTTTCTATAATGAAAAAAAACTTTATCTTTGATATTTATTTATCTTTATTTAACTAAGAACTAATAAAATAAAAAAGATTATCGTAAATTTATAATCCCGATTAATCATCCAAGTTATGAATAAAACATTATTTCCAAACAAAATAAATCTGTTAAAAAGCACATGAATAGTTTAAATTAATACAGATATTAATAATAATAAAAATAAAAATATGTAAGATTAGATATATTTTATCTTTTTTAGAGTTTGGCGGTGAGGAGAAGCGGAAGAAAAATAATAATAAAATAACCGAGAGTCCAATCGGTCTGTCTGGCGGGGGGTGACGATTACATGATTGTGTCAGTTTAAGAAACACGCGTTGTATTATATATATGTGAAAAAAAATAAAAAGATCAACGGTTTTATTTAACGAGCCGAATTAGTATTAATAAAATGAGGCCCTGGACGAATAAAACGGTGGCGCTGGGTGTCGTCGGATTAATTTTTTTAATTATTGGTACATTATTAAGTTGCATGTGGCCGCTGGTCTTCGAGGGAATCCTCAGAAAAGTAAGTAAGCTACTCTAACTTATTTATATTTTTAATTTCACTTTTTTTTTTTTTTTTATTATTATCTATTATAAATATATTATCTACAGTAATTTGTAAGTCGATTGTAAGGACTGAGACAGAATAAGTTATTGTGTCGCTGAATTGGAGATAAGTATTCAAAAGTGTATGACAATCGTCTTCAGACGGGTCACATGTATGACTGTTGCTGCTATTTCTAATTCAATTACCATGTTATATTAGTTTAACTCGACTAATCAATTCTCAACTTCATTCATTCAAACTTGTACTTTTCTTTTATTATTTTATTTTTAGTCATTTTTTACAGATATTCACTTAAGTTTACAGTAATAGTCCAAATTTAAATCGTTTTTTAAATTTAGTTTGAAAGTTACCGCTAGGTGGCGATTTTTTTCTCACTATTAGAGCGCGAGAAATTTCGTATATATTATATATATATACTATATAATAAGACATCTTTATTTTGCAATAAAAAAATGTATACTCTTAACAAACTTATGTTTTAAATTCTGTAATTTTTGATAAACCCAGTGAGAAAAACTACTTGGTTCAGAAGAAATATTCTTGATCAGACCTTTCGTTTGAGTACCCACATCAATTTTTCATATATTTATATATATTATATATATGTATATATGAAAAATATATTAAAATGCATGTGGGTACTCAAATGAAAGCTCTTGATGATTATAACATCGGGATGAGCTTATATCTTTAAAAATGTCATTATTTCACAAGATAAAAGGTCATTTCTTAATTTTGTATCTAGAGATAAAGCATTTTCGAATGCAGCTCAAATAGGTACTTATCATCATAAATTGACTGTCGGTGAGAATGATATGAAACCTTAAAAAAGCGCAAATTTAAGTCAAAACCTTTGCAATGACACTAACTTTCACTAAAAAAAAACTGATTTTATCATATGACTATCCTGGATACAAAATTTTTCTTATTTTTAACAATATAGATAATTTAAAAATTTATGGTAAAAATAAAAAATTTGTAATTTTGTATAATGTAGAAAAAAAAAGAGCTCAAGTTTAGTTTAGCTGGGTTTGGTTTAATGATCTCTGAGAAATGTTTAAAAATAAATAAAAAGCTAAGCAATAATGTACTCAAAGGGTATTTGATAAACATTTGTTGCAGCTAATTCGTCGATAAATATTCTTTATACAAAATAAGTAAAAAAAAGGGGGTATTGGTGATCGCTAATTTGATACTGATCCTCGAAACGAATTGGCCGCTGATTGAACATGATTTTCGTTGGATGGTTGAATTTAAAAAGGGAGAGTAGTAAATAAAATAATAAGAATAAAAAATAAAAAAGTTAAATAGCGTATATATATATACATAAAGTGTAGAAAAGAATTAAAAAGAAGACTATAAAGGAAGGAGAAATAAAGTACAGTAGAAATTCCATCTTTTTCTGACCCATGTCGGCGTTGTTTTTTCCCGCTGCCGATCTCTTGTCGAAAGCAAAAGTAACCACAATTCTCTCGGACTTGCTCTTACTCTCTCTCTTTTATACTGTCCCTTTTAATGGTGATTTTGTGGAGCTGGCAGGGAACAGCGCTCGCTGGATACGGATTCAGAGCTAACATCAGCATCAGCTTCAGCTACACCGGCTGTAAGGATCACCAGCAGAAGCATATAACTTATGCGGATCCTCGGAGAGCCATCACGAGGATTTTGTACCTCCGTCCTCGAATCCTCGCTGCTCTTCAGTCTGAGTCTGTGGTGTCCTTTGGTACTATCTCAACAACGAGATACACAATGCTACAAGACAGCACCACACCTCCAAGGGAATAAATTTACATGGGGCACTGTTTAAAAGAGCAATGAGACACTTTGCGGCAATCAGATTGGGTTTTTTTGCTCCCCAAGGCTGCTAGTGATAAAAAACACTCCCGAAAAAATCCGAACACATCGAATTACATCGTTGAAAAATTTAAACTCTTAAACAAAGTAATTTGTCTCGTTTAAATTTAAATGATTCCGGCTCTGTCCTCACTCACTCTCCCTTTATTTTAGATGATTTAATACACGATCCTCAGCTTAATCAAATCAGACTCATTACTGGGGTTATGTTCCTTTAATTAACCGTAGCATCCGGGAGGCCTAAGACCATTAACGCCTACTTAACAAGTGTCAAGGGCTGATTTATCTTTTTTATTTATAAATAGTCAACTGTATAAGTATAATATAACTACATAAAAAATATATATACGTAGAAATTTTTTTTCTCGAGCTTTGTTAATCAGGATTAGGCCTAGTGTATATTTTATTTATTCGAATCGCCGCATGGGCTTTGTTATGAAAATCACAAACATCTAAGTGAAAAAATTATTGCCAGGAAGAAATGGTTAATGGTTATTTAGGAAGACTATATATATGTATATCTGTATGATATATATACTTTATACTATAACTAAAGTGGTAAGTTATGTGTCTGGATAAAACTTTTGTCCTGGAAACAACCGACTGACTATAAAATAATAGGACAAAAGCAAGCGGACATTGGTTTAATGAAGAATGACATTAAAATGCAAAAATTTTATCTCCCCTTTGATCAATGCCCGCACGAGTTGAATTCCCTGGATCTGGTGAGGAATATAAACCACGTATTCTCAAATAATATATAACATATATATAGATGTACAAATGTATGAATAAGAAGAAATAAATAAGTGTATCAAATGGGGGTAATCGGAAAAAATAGGTCGGAAAAAATTTTTAAATTATGAAAAATTCAATATTATTTTATTAAAATTATTATCCTTTATTAAAAAGTTGATGTGACGTTTTCATTGTTGTCGCTTTTCGTTGCTATGGTGACCACTTTGGAAATGGTTATCATAGCAACGGTTACCATCCCGCATGGAGAAATATATACGTCAAAAATATATGTCGCATATATTTACGCAAAAAAAAAATATGCCAACATATATTTTTCACATAGATGCTAACATATATGCTTACATATATGTAGACATATATGTAAGCATACTTACACTGAAAAAAAAATTTCTAAGTTTGAGAATTTTTTTACTCAAATCAAGAAAGTTAAATTCTTTAAAATTATTTTTTTGATTCAATTTAAATTATTTTCTGTGTATCTCTAGACATATATATTGCATTTATATACGTAGATATATGTTCACATATATGTGAACATATATCTACGCATATATGTGAACATATATGCGGACATATATTTACCGCAAAAAAAATATATGTGAAAATATATATTTTCATATATATTTTTCCATGCGGGATATGGCAACGGTTAAATATTAATGAGTATAATTTGTAAACATATTGATTAATTAGCGCGTTCGATTTTCTAGTAAAATAAAAATTATAATAATAATAATTTAATAAATTTGAAATAATATGAATTTTTCATGACTTTAAAATTTTTTCCAGGTCTATCTTTTCTGGGTCTATTTTTTCCAGTCTATTATTTCTTTCGGGATTCTATCAAATGAATGTTACAGCCGAACAAAGACTCGGATTAGCGTTTTATTGTAATCAGAAATTAATTCGCTTATATTGACATACGTGATACTGATACACTGGAAAAAAAAAAAAAATTCTTGACAGGAGGGTAAATTTTCTTGGCTCAAGAAAATATTAAGGAATAAAAATTTCTTGAATGAAGTCAAAGTTTCTTGAGCCAAGAAAATTTCTTCTTGCTCCAAAATAACTTTTGTCTTTCTTAAAAGTTTCTTGGTGCAAGAAATTTTTTTTCTGTGTACAGAGAAAAGTTTAATGAAAAAGATTAAATACTGTCTAGTCGTTTTATCGAGGAGAGAAAGGATCGAGAATTCGGGTTTCTTTAATAGTTTATACAGTTATTTAGCTAATCTATCTATTAAACCAAATCAAAAATGAAAATTCCAGAGGCAATAAATTATTGAAGGTCCTCGAACTTGACGCGTGTTCGCGATCACTTACCACGACAAATGACTTGACACTTATGATGACCTATTTGCAATTCAGACGATAAATGGTATCCCAACACTTCTGTCCTTGTTTGGTTTGTTGTGCGCATTGTCTAAATGTTTCAACAAATAATTTATTTGTTTTGTCTTATTTTATCTAAAGTTCAATTCAATATTCAATATGAGTATGATTGACTTTAATATTAATCTACAGACAAGCATCTGCTTACATCCCATTCGCCCAAATTTGATTAGCTCCTTTTCATAACCAATTTAACCGTGAGAATTAAAGATTGTAATTTATATCGGTGTTACGTCAGTGATATTTTTTGCCGTTGCTAATTTTTTACCGTTTTAATCCTAATCTTATCGGTCAATTTATTACGTTTATGAAATATGTTTTTTAATTCAATAATATTCTGTTTGTATTTGTTGTTTGTGTCTATTTGATTTGTGCCAGCTTTTATTTTTTTCATGTAATCTCTCACGATCCATTAGATTTTTTGTTGTGACATGAAAGGGCAGTAATGAAATAAATTCTCTCGATTTTTTTTTTGGCAGACTAGACTGAGATTTGATTGAACGGTATCGATATCATTGTCAACCTTTTGACCTTCTATCACATTCATCACATACTTTGTCGTTTCAACAAAAAATTTCGTACCAGCATGAAAGATTAAACAATGTCAAACGCGAGCTGATACGATAATTTCAGATGAGATTTAGTTATTGAATTTATTTTTTATTTTTATAAATACTTTTTATCAAAAAGTTCATAAAAAAAATTTTCTATCAAGTTAAAAACTTAGAGTTGTAAAGTAGTGATAATGATTTGAAAAAAATACAGTTTAAATTATTCAAGGTATTTATAAGTAAAATTTGTTGATCCCATGGAATGTTTGAAATAAAAATATCATTCATTAAATTAAAAAATAAACTGCAAAATATTATAATAAATTATTTAATTTACTTCAAAACATAGAATGAATTGCATATTTATTTTAGAGAGTAAAAATAAAAATTCTTAGCCATTCAAAATAATTTCAGTAAAATTTTTATACTCTAAACATTCAAATTTACTCAAAAATAAATTTTTAAACATGTTAGTCATGTTAGCAAAAAAAATTAATAGACAATCTATATAACGAATTTGCTATCATTCATTTTTTAATAAATTTCTATTATCATCTATAGTTAATTAATTATTCATTATTATTATTATTATATAATTAAATATTTTGTTGAATTAAATTTTTTATAATTTCAAATATTTACTGTATCAATTTGATTTAATTTTCTAGTTTTATAATTTTTATATAGTTACTCAATATACATTAATTATTGTATTTTAAAGTTATAACTCGTTATTGTATATGATTTTTGTAATTGGTTTGAATATTAGAATAATAACAATAATAATAATAATAAAATTTGCATAGAAAATATCGAAATGATTCTTCCATTATTTTTAAAATTGCGGTAAAAAATTATTTTAAAAATCTATAACTAGTTTTTGTTATAATACCACCTTATTGATTGTTAAAAAATAATTAATAGAGCAGTTAATACTTATAAAAATTTTTTTAAATAATTTCTTTTGAATTTTCTACCACAGAAACTAAAAGAAACAATTTTTAGCCAAATAAACTTCAGATTTTATATTAAGAAAATCATAATAACGATTTTGAAAAATAAATTAGGGAATAATATTTCAAAAAATCCTATAAAAATTGGTATAATGGCACACCTAAAAGAATGTAATAATAAAATACAAAAGGATTTATAACAAACAAGCATTGTACTCATCCTTTTATATTTATTGCACTTTTTTTCGAATTGCTTTCTTTCTGGTCTTTCTTTCGTGCTGGGAGATCCTTTTTGGCGAAGCGACACGAGGCACCGGGCGCCTTGTCGAGGCTCACGCGCCTCACTATTAAATATATAAACATATATACGTGTATATATATTCACAACTCCCAACACATATAAATATATCTTCGCGACATTAATCACTAAAAAAAGGAACAAATAGTTTTGTGTGAATCGTCACTCACTAGTACAGCATATATCTCGTTTATTTAAATGAATTTCAAGTTTACTTTTAATGACCTATTTTTGTCTATTACATTCACATAAATTTTTTCCTATTACGTTATCTGTCATTGTAAATTATCTTCGAGCATGAGATATAATTTGCAAAGGGTCAGATAAAAAATAATTTTGACAAGTTCGATCAGTGAAATGGGCGATTGCCACCCACACACATCATGCCATGACTATGATTTTTTATTATGATATTGTATTATATCATTTTACATATATATATATGTAGGGACTATGACTATAGAGTTGAGAGATTGGTTTCATCCATCAAAGTTCCAGGACCCAAAGGGTTCTAAGCCGATGCGAGATGCGGTGATATCTGACAGTGGGATCGTTTCAAGTGTCTACCTCTCTTACGAAAAAAATTAACAACGAAATTATTATAATTCCGAGACACTAACAGCGTGTGAACTTTAGTATTATATATTATCTCTTATCTATACGCTATTTATATTTACACTAAATGTGACATCATCATTTTAAATGTAGACAATTAATTTAAAATAATAATATTATTTCATGCTAATTTTTCCCTCGCTTATATATACTCACCCAGATCGACGTTGTCGCTGTTAATCCACCTACGGATTATTTTACTCTGTTATCAATTAATCACTTCAAACATATATCCTCCGTTCTGAATTTATTGCTCCGATGATACAGATAATCCTTATAAAGGTTTTTGCAACGAAATTGTGCATGTTTAACATTTTTTTGGCAATCAAATCTGAATTTTTATAAGTCCAGCGGACATTAAATAAGATTTCAGAGCTGGAAGTATAAAGGGGTACCTTAATTTATAAATTTATCTAAAATCTAAAAATTTTGTTTTCGGTATTTCAAAAGTTTAATTATTTACGAAACTGATATCTTAAGTTTTAATCAATTGATTTGTTTGAAATATTCTCTTCAATAGCCCCTACCAGAATTACCTTACAGTTTTTATTTTTATTATTAATAATTTAAAAATTTTTTTAATTTTTAAAAAATCAAAAAAATAATTGACCTGTTTTTTCAAAGATTTTATTTTGTAAACAATTATTTATCTTACTAAGCCAGTCGAATGTACTTACGTAGTTTCGGCTGCAATTTTACGGCAGCAAGTCCAAATTTTGTGCCGCGCTGGGATTACTTGTGCGCCATCTATAACAGCGGGCTAAAATACAATAGTAGCGCGACGAAAGAGTTTTTTTATAATGTACTGTGGTCACCCGACGCTGTCATTTTTGTGCTTACATATAATCTTAAATATGGTTCTTCCAAAGGCTTTAATATTTTTATTCTAAAAAATATTTCGTGTTAATATATTATTTTGATTAAATTGAATTGATATTCGTGAAAAATTCATAATATAATGTATTATAAATATAAAAATATGTAAAAATTGTTTCATCGTGATAAGTGTGTAATTTTAGACAAATAATTATTTAATAGTTTTTAAATGAATGGAAAAGTATATAATCTTTGAGAAAAATCTGAAAAAAAAGTTTGGAAAATATGTATAGATATACAAAAAAGACTGTTCACTGTTAATGAATTTATTCATTTTGTAATTAAATTACATTGAATAAGACGGTAATTTTAAATAAGCTATTACTCAGAATTATACTGAAACGAATAAAAAAAAAAAATGGAATCAAAAAGTGAAATTTTTTGGGATTTATCGTGACCACATACATCATCCGCACATACAGAAAACTCGACGTCCACCGAAACATTTTTTCAAAACGGTTTTTCTTATACTATCTAGAAAAAATAGTGTTTTTTAAGTATCTACTGCCGTAAAAATAGTTATTTTCGATACATATACGCAAAGGTAGGGATTTTGACGACTTAAAGTAACGTCACGAGTTTGAGCCTATGGGCCCATTCTTATCAAGACCGAATTATTTATCCGGACAAGTGTAACGAGTAGTGTAATATACTATTTCTTCTCTGAAATAGGAACTATAACAAAATTCTTACTGATTAAAATTTTTTTGTTTATTTTTAATGACTAGAAAAGATAAAGTGATCTCATTTTTGGACCCTCTTATTTATCCGTAACTTTTTTAATTTTCAATTGTTTCGTTTGAATACTTTTGCACGCCTCATAAGCGAAGCGTTGAGGTTGTGCTCTACTCTCGACATTTCGAAAAAAGCTGTTTTCTCGAAACTGAAATTGATTTTTTGTTATTTATATCGCACTTACAGGTTAAAATGAGTACACTTATGTCAAGTCAAATAATTTTTCAAATATATAAAATATATTTCAATAACAATTTTTTTGTTTAACATAATAAATAATAACATTAAACATAATCTTTTTTGGACATCCGTGGATGAATGGGTGTATGTGGCAGAGAAATTGGTCGAAAAAATTATCGTACCGGAATAATTTTTTTTGAATTATCTAAAGTAACACACGACAGAATTTCTTAGTTAATATGAGCGTTCAATTCACTATCATTAAATTATTATTTATAAAAAACTAATATATAACTGTGGATATTTTTGTATTTCTATCTAGACATTTTATTTTAGTATTTTTTTTCCTCACCTTGCAGTTATGGCGCCACTAAACCATAGCAGTGTTTTCTGTTTTTTTATTATTTTGCTTTTTATATTTTATTTTAATCAATTTTATTTTAAAAAATGAGATTATGAGGCGTGTACTTTTGGATTTTCCAAACTTTTTAGTATCTATATTCTCAAAATATGAAAGAATGGCAAAAAAATATATAAAAAATATGTTGTTTTTGTTATTCACGCTTTAAAAAATGTCCTAAATTAATGCTTACAAGAATGCTTTTTTTAAAGTTGCAAAACTAAAAAATTCTACTTAAAATAGGGTAAAATTATCCCTGAGGCTTTTAAATATCATATATCCGCTTTTTCTTGTATTGATAATAATTATCGTTATTACGGTGATCACACGTTTACAAGTTTGAAATAGAAATAAAAGTGAGGATGGCAATAAGCGTAAAAGAAAATGTAAATTACTTATACATTTTTATACGAACGCACTTATTTACTCCCGGATAAGAGGAAAGATTGTCGCCTTGGTCTTTAGAGTAAATTTAAATAAAATGTAAAAAAAAGAACACCATGATGATAATGTTAATGATAATGATAATAATCATAATCATAATCAAGGTAATAAAAAAAATGGATTTTTAATGCCTTAAGCGCCGCGTATTCTACCAAGTACCCAGACGAAATAATGGCCGATTATTATCCGGGAATACCTTAACCTATTCCCTCGAAGACACTTTGTATATTCTCGATATTAAGTTGGTTATGTGTTGTTAATAAAAGTTGTACGAGTCAAAAATCAAACGCCCGAGCAAACAAGGTATATCCGATAAGCAAACACCTTTACCATACCGCTCTATTATTATACTATATAATCCGAGGGTTTCGCGTAAGCTCCACGTGTAAATCGGTCGTTTTATGATGGCGAATCGATTTCTGCATGTGGTACTAAAAAAATATTATCGAAGAACTCGTTACAGAAATTATAAAACGATAATCTACATCTATCAAAGTGTTGTATAAGTGTCTGTGTTAATGGATATGTGTATGAGTACATATATGTGAAGTGGGTTTATGATGATATGAAAAACAAGGTTTGGTGAAAAGGGGAAGAGTGTACGCACCTTTGATAGATTATATGAAAAAATAAATAAATTTGTTTGATAAAAAGTAGCAAGTGCAGGACAAGAGTTAGTTAGAGTTGTTAGAGAGATAAATAACAGCTGCCTCGTTTATCACAATCAAAAGGCATCATTATGACTAGATTAATCAAGTTAAGACTTAAATCAAGATTGACATTGATTGCTGTATAAAAATAATCATAACAGTAATAATATTTGTACCGTTCGTTTCGGTCAATTTTATTGTTAAGTATGACGTGAATGACGGTTTATAATTGAAATGATCTGTAACACGACAAATTATCATTTTATCATTTATATTTGCATTCTGAGCTCCTTTTATAAAATTATTTTGGAGTTTTTTGCTTTAATCTTATTTTGGAGTTTTTATTTATAGGCACCTAGACAGAATAAACTTGTTACTTTTTTGTTAGTTGGTCTAGAAGTCATTTGTATGCCAGCGCAGAAATTTTTTTTGTGTAAATAGTAATATTTTTTTAGTTGAAATGGTTTTTTTTTTTACAACCTAGACACGAGAAGAATTTGTCCGAAATATTATAAAACATTTAGAATTCTTTGATAAATTTTCCTTAATGAAAAATACAAATTTTGTTTCAACACTTATGAATAGCATTTCAAGGTCTAATAATAGTTTCTGGATTTATTAGATAAAGCGTGTACGAGTGTAAATTTTTTGCCGGAAGATATCTTTGGGAGAAATCAAGCGATTAGAATGACTTGGTAGTGATTGAAAAAGTTTATCAATGTAGATCTGATTAGATTTGATGTTAATTGATTCAGTAGTTTTAGAATTGTTTGAAGAATGATATTTTGAAAGAAAGAATATGTTTTTTTTTCTAATTTATATCTATATTTTAAAAAATGAATATCTACTTAATACGTTCATTTACTGGAAAACTTATATGCGTTAACAATTGGTTTAACACACATGAAGAATGTTCCATGTTCAACGCCGTAAACGAATTATACTTATTTGAAGTCATTTTTTTACGTTATATGCTGTGTTAAAATCTATAGTTTGCTTACGGCGTCAAAGCATAGTATACACTTAATAGGTGTTAAAATAACGTTTCTGGTTTAGAAGTGGATCTGCACTTTTGGCATATATTAAAAAATCAATTGACGAAATCTCAATTTTTTGTTTAGTATATTTTGAGTTTTGAGTTTTTTAGATAAATTCTTCATGAAATTCTAAACATTAATGTTTCTGATAAGAATAAGTAGATAATTAGGCATCGAAAGCAATTCAAGGATATTCCGCTAGAGGCCCCAGTATTGAAAGTGCATAGCGTTTCTCAAAATTAGGTAAATATTGTATGGGTCATTATTGATAAAAAAATGAAATTTGTGATTACTTGTATACACATCCATGTTATTAGATGACTCTGAATCACAATATTTATACAAATTTATCTTAATTGATAGACTGATAAAATGGATGTCAATAGTGCTCGGAAGACTGATAACAGTGATAACCAATGAATTTGCTCCTAAATGTATATGTATATGTATGTATATATTTATATAAATGAAACGATGTATTTTTAACGATTTAAAAGCAGTCTAAGATGGAAATCGGTTGTTATTGTGCTCCAAAATCGATCAAAACAGCAAAATATTGCAAAAATATTAAAAATTTTTAATTTTTTGGTTTTGGGACATCAAAAATCCAAAATTAACGCCCAACGTGGGGCTCGAACCCACGACCCTGAGATTAAGAGTCTCATGCTCTACCGACTGAGCTAGCCGGGCGACTGTGGCACTCGGTCACTGCGGTTCAACAAATATGTAAAAAACGACGAAATTGGGGATTATTGCAATTTTTGAAGTTTTTTTGTAAAACCAACCCACACTGATAGAAGGATTTCTTAACATTTAAGAAGATTTCTTTTTCTTTGTATTTAAGAAATCATTTCTTAGCATTTAAAAAATATTTCTTTGTATTTAAGAAATATTTTTTAGTATTTAAGAAATATATATATTTCTTTGTATTTAAGAAATATTTCTTAAATACAAAGAAATCTTCTTAAATGTTAAGAAATCCTTCTATCAGTGCACAAAAAAAAACTCCGAAATGACA
Source organism: Cotesia congregata (assembly GCA_905319865.3). Taxonomy (NCBI): domain Eukaryota; kingdom Metazoa; phylum Arthropoda; class Insecta; order Hymenoptera; family Braconidae; genus Cotesia; species Cotesia congregata. Next base: position 14,771,863 of record CAJNRD030001120.1, read on the forward strand.
AAATTTTGATTTTTTCAACGAAAATCAACGAAAAAAATCATATACGATGCGAATAGTTTTTTTTCTTACTCTCAATATTCATTATATATGATATTTTTAAGTATTTCTTTATTTAAAGTTAACCATTTTTTAATTAAACTTGCTTACATTTCAATTTTTTTGCATTCAACAATAAATCCCTTGGTCATTATTTATATTGATGTAAAGATTGTCGATTGAATAGACGAAACGTTTTAAATTAAAATCTTACAGCAATACATAAGACATAAGTCATGGTCTTGGGTTAAAGCAGTAAGCTAAAATTGCTTGAAATTGTAGCGCTTCCATCTATTATTGTAAATGGTATTCCTCTTCCCTACGTCAACATCGTAAAGTGTCTTGGCGTTTGTTTTTCAAGCAATCAGTCATGGAACAATCATGTGTGTTCAGTGAAAAATGTTAATGGGTCCTCACATGACTTGAAGCGGCTGAAAAAAATTACATGTTGAAAATTGTATGATAATGATTGCCATTTCCATTTGAGCAATTTGTGTTTATATTTATTTACCTGATAATCATTGCCGTAGAATAATTTCAGAAGCTGTTTATATCTCAATTATAATTATTACAACTGTGAATTACTATATCTTTCTTCGAGATGACATTACCTTACGTAGGCTTCAAATCAACTGGCAGTAAATAGTCCTATTAGATTCATATTTATATGTTACGACAGAACATCGTACTTAAATTGTATAATTACCTTGCTCCTTTTTAGCCTTCACCAAGTGAAATAACTGGGATAGAGCTATAAAATGGCTGTTAAATATAATATTTAAGTTTAAATTGAAGTTCAATTAATAGAATTTATTAATTAGAAAATATATATAGTATATGAACAACCCTTTTAAGTTAAGCCAAATTTATTTAACAACCAAATGAAATAATTTACAATATTCAATATTATACTTATGAATTCAATACTCTACAATCAAATACTCAATTATAAATTCGAGTTCCATAATTTTTCAAGTTATAGGGTAAAAGACCCCATTAGTTCCGGAGACCCCATTACAGACACTTTCTTTGATTTTGGTATTTATTCAATTAATCAAATCATTAATTTATTTATTTATTTATACTAACGCTAATCGGCAATATACATAAGAGTTTACAGAAATTACATTATTAATATCAATAATTAATATATTATTTCTAATCTTTAAGACCTTTAGATGAAAAAAACTTTTAATTTTTATTCCAAGTAAAAAATTTTTTCATTGAAAGAAAAAGTGCCACTAATGGGGTCTTTTACCTGAAATTAAAAATTTTACTTCTTAATAATTAAGAATTTAGAATTTACGTTGTTTAATTTAGTTGAATTGTTCAGAAGAATCTCTATTTACTCATTGGAACTCGAAGAAGATTAATATAATTGTAATAGTTAATTTATTTTTTATTTATTAAAACTTCTCTCATAAATATAAAAGTCTTATGAAGTTATGAAGTCAATGATTCATAATTATTAATTAAAAATCAAGTTTGTACAGCAATGTAGACACGTAACTTCTTATCAATGTTCAATGAGCTAGTTCTCTATAAAGTAAAGAAGAATATATTTTTTAGATAATTACTTGTTGAAGTTACTTGAAACAGACCAACCGGTCTATACGTGCGAAATGTTCATCGACATAAGATACAATGATATTTTTTTTATATTGAAGAAATTGATTTGTGATTCGTAGAAAAAAAAAGAAAAAGGGAAAAATATTTCTTCTGTAAATTAAAAAATTTAATAATGAAATTTTAAATTATGTTCAATCGAATAAAGTTGTTGAACAAACTCCAAGTCCTTTGACTTCCCCTTTATTAGATTTCTTTTGGCTCGCGAAGTAGTACGTTATCCTTTGAAGTCTGTTAGACCCTCGTACTTTTCCGAGCCCACCCTAACATAAAGGAATCGAATGTAAATTTAACGTCAATTTAAAGTGAAATAGAAAGACGTTAACATCAGGTCGTTAGTGTGCGACAAAGAAGTAAAAGCTGCGTATATACAGCGTCAGACTCGAGGGGCAAGTGTATGAGTTAAGATGGAAAAACCTTCGTCGTATAGCAACTCGTCTCATCTCATCCTTTTATTTCGAATCGGATGAAGCGATTCGCTGAATAACCTACCTAGAATTCTTCTTTTAGGAGCAAAAACTTCACAGAGAATTTTTACCTAATGATTAAGTGTATTCGGTTAAATAAAAACTCGTTATTAAATTAGGCCCGGTGATATTTTGCAAGCTGCAAATTTGAAATACCGATGTAAAAAAAAATTTATTATGAATTTTGTTCTTAAATTTATATTTTGAAACAAATTTCGTTTTTTTTTAAAATGAATCTATGCAATTTTCTTACAATAATTTGTGAAAATTTTTTTGCAACCATAATATCACAAACTTCCTACAAAAAAAAATTATTGCTAGGTCATTTTTCTATATATATTATTAGTTCGGATCAATACAAATTTTACTTTATTTTAGTAATAATCTAGATCAAGTTTTGATTTCTAATAACAAATCAAAAAATATCTTGCGCTTCTACTATAAAAAAATCTATAAAATTAGACCCATTATTTTTTTTTCAAAACACTTTTGTAAAATAGAAAATTTTTATAATAAAATCATATTTGTTTCAAAATTCAAATTAAAAAACCGAATCAATCACAAGAAAGTAATTTTTTATAGATAAAAATTTGTCTAAAATTTAATTCCATAAAAAACATCAAAACCTTTTAAAAAGGTGCTCAGTGATCGAGTAATTTTTTGGCACTTGAATGTATGTATGAATTCCTCCGCTCATACCTCACGGGTTTTCAGAGACGTAATAGAGACACCATTTGGCACGTAGCCCCAGAAAAAAGGAGTAATGGCCTTTAAAAACAAAAAAATAAAGAGCCCCGTTTGAAATTTGTCTCTTTTTTTCTTCTTAAACCGTAATGGCTTTTAACGTAATTCTTATCTCAAAGTATTATCAAAGTATCCCAGGATAAATCTGGGAAAAAAAAAACAAATATATATTTTATCAGTCCCTTTAAACCCACAAGCCTAATCGATCCAAAGGAATTCTTCTTATTTCCCTTTAATCTATTTTATCAAATAAAATCCTATATATTACATTGTTACTTAAAAAATCTCAATTTAATAAAAATAAATATTTTTTTTCTGCTTCCAGATTTGCTGCATACGCAGAAACACCCGAAGAACAGTATTAATAAAAAATGGATTTAAAAAAATAGCATCACAGTTATGTATAATGGTTGGATAAAAGAACTAGAACATACATAAGCACATGAGCTCATACTATAAAGAAACTTGTTCTGAAAACACTTTGACAGACAACCTTTTGGACGAGGTAAAAAAAGTAAAAAGGTGGATGAAAGGATCACCTAAACAAGGTGCATTGTTATTAGTGATCGATGTTACTGTCATACAAGATGAAATCTCAAAAGATTTAATCTACTCCGGACAAAAATTGTTACAAAACGTACGAAAAATAATACAAATACGGATAAGAATAACAGCAATAGTAACGATAATAATAACCAACCCTCGGAAGGATTTAAGTAAAAAAAAAAAAAAAAAAAAAAAAACCGCGTAACGTCAACCAACAATGCAAGAAGCAACTTTCACCATTAAAACTTGTATAACTAGTTCACAAGGGTTATGGTTAAAATCAGTAGTTATGAGAAACGCTCGGATATTAGTTGGATACTGGTTGCAAATAATAAGGACGGTGGTGGCGTGGATACTGGTGCTGTTGATGCTCCCGGTGGCGTTGGCACACGGTCGATCTTGAGTCTTGAGAGTGCCGACGAGTGTGGTTACTCTTATATATCTTCTCTATACACTACTTATACTTACACTTATCCTTATCCTTCCACTTATACTTATGTACTTGTTCTGTTCGTTGGTTCATCCAACGTCTGCTCTAACGTCGTATTTATCGCTGTCGTTGTACTTATATTTTATACATATATATATATATATTTTACATACATCTGTGTATTAGTGTACTTGTGATCTGTCTGTGCGCCTGACTATGTGCCCCGACACGAGAGTGAACCGACCAAGTGGCCGAGCCAAGCCGAAGAAGACAACCGCGGCACTCGTTCAGTAGTTTCTCGGACGGCGCACCGGCATCATCCGACCTCCAATAATACACCAGAGATAACCCTCTGGTCTTAATTACTATTCATTACCACCTATACATACATACTTAATAAATAAATAAATACATAAATCTATAAATACACTTTTAAATTAAAAAAAAAAAAATTATAAAATAAAGAAGAAATATATGTGTGTGTTTCCACCCTTATCACATGGAATTTTTTGATGAGCCATCTCTTACACGTGACTCCAACTCTGCTCGGAAAAATTTTTCACTCTAAAGAAGAAAAGTTCGAAGGAGCTGAAAGGGGTGATAAATATTTGAATTTAGCGGGAAGAAATAAATCACAAATGAAACGTATGATTTTAAATGGATTGGAGCCGTGTAGTGAATTATGTAAATTAAAATTTTTAATTGGATGTGATTTTAATAAAACAGTGACGTGTGTGTCGAGGTAATAAAGATGATGACTTTATACCGGGACAATGTGGTACACATTACTTGAATTGAGTAAAATAAATAAATAAATTTTTTTAAGTGGAGTTTTAAGTAATAATTTAATAGTATTTTTAAAAATAAAATTAACGAATTGATGTAAGTAGGGCTGACCGCGAGAATAATCGGGTGGATTTTCAGTAAGGTGGTAAAAAGATATACAAGACCCGTTAAGGCGATCCGTCAGAGTGGGATTGATAGACCGAGAAAACGACCGCGAAATAAAACAAGAGGAAGAAGAAGAAGAAGAAGAAGAAGAAGAAAAAGAGGAAGCTCACGGATAAGTTTCTTCTTATTCTCTATATCTCTATAGAGCAAATAAGAAGTAATAATAAGAGTAAGAATAAGAATAAGAGTAAGAATAGTAGAGCACAGCAGGGAAGAACTAGGAATAATCAAAGGTAAACCACCACGAGAAGACACAATAGCTCCACTAGAGCATGAATTCGTTTAATAACTCGCAAGAGGATTTTTATGATTATGATAACGCGGTGGTATCTTCATTATGCTTTTACCAGTGACAGCTGTTTCATTTATTTCCAAACAAAATAATAAAGTGAATATTTGCTTGATAATATTGTTATTATTATTATGATTGTTTTTGTTGTTATTATTATTACTATTATTATTTAGTAGCCTACTGTGTTATTATTACCGGTAATTTTGAGTTTTATTTTATAAATGTATCATGATGGTACAGGATAAAAAAGACAGCGAGGCTAGGTGGACTGCCAGCCGACAGCACGGCTGTCTGATGGAAGAAGCGAGAATAATCGACTTGGTAATCGTTGGTGGTAATTATTATTTGTAGCAAATAATAATAGAGTTAAAAATTCAATAAAAATCTAGTAGCCGTGGAGTAAATAGAAAAATAGCTAAGTAATAGCTGGTGTAATAGTAATAAAGATAATAAGGAAGAAGGAGATTGCAATAAAGAGTTTAGATGAGAGCGTCATGCTCGGTGAGATCGACACGGGCGATCCAAAAGTGGTGAAGTCTCATACCGATAGTTCACGATCCATCTCCAATTCTACTCAACCTTTTTATTACCGAAGAGACTCTATTAGTTTTAGTTTTCACGATAGCAATAACAATAACAGTAATCATTTTAATAGCAATAGTTTTAGTTGTAATAATAGTTGTAATGATGAATTTTCATCCAGTGGACCCTCCAGACGAGGGAGAGACAGAGAAAGAGATTGTTATCTTAACCGTAAGTTGTGTAAGAAAAAACTCACCAAGGACAATTTGTACTCTTCAATGGATAACTACTCCATTGATAATGATAATGATGATGATGATGATGATGATGATAATGATCAACGAAATTTATTGTTAAACAGTGCTGATAGATCCGCGATTTATTGTGAGACGCATTTATGCTACGATGATAAAAAATTTGGAAATGAAGAATCATCATGTGAAAAAAAGTCAGTGTTAACTAGGGTTAGTAATTATTTAACTGAGTCTCCGGTCGAGTCTAGTCAACGCTTCCGTACATTGGGAGATTCCAAAGGAAGAGGCAGTATTGACAGAGAAAAGCTTAGTAGAGTGGAGAATGAATGGTTCGTGAGTTATAAAAGTGACGAGTGTAACTTTAAAGACAATAATATTGATAATTGTAGTTTTAATAATGATTATGATGATGATGATGATGATGATATTGATAGTAACAGTAGTTTCAAAAGTAACGGTAGCGGTAGAAGTAGTACAAGTTATTACAAATTGAAAGACAAGTGTGACCGTAGAATCCCATGCAGACGGTTTTACATCCAATTTGCGTTTTTATTGTTTTTGATTGCATTTGGTGGACAGACGGGTGTCGGAGCGGGCATTGGGATTGGTGTACCTAGATCAAGTGTACTTGGGATTATTACCGTGGGTACGATGTTCGGTGTGACCGGCGTTAAAGCTGCGCCAGTTGACTTGGGTGATGCTGGTATTAGGGCTGAACGCTCTGCTAATTTATCTCATCTCACTGGCACTTCAAGGAAGATACTTATATTTATTAAGAATAAATATCTTCAAATATTACCCGATGGCACTGTTAATGGGACGGAAAATTTTACTGCTGATTACAGTGAGTCTATTTTTTTCATTTATTTTTTTTTCATATTTATTGAGTAAGATAGAAGTTTAATTTTTTTTTTAAGAGTTAAAAAAATTTATGAAATATTATTTTTGCTAAAATTTTTAAGAATTAAAAATTAATTTTTTAATAAAAAAAAAATAATTTTTAAAAATCGTAATTATTATTTTTATTATTAAATTATCATAATTTCAATAATAAAAAAATTATAATTTTATTTGCATAAAAATTTTGATATTTAAAAAAATTATTTAATTTTTTAAATATTAAATTTTAATATTTGATAGGTATTTAAAAAAATTTTATATTTAAAAAATTTTACAAAGAAATTATTTTCTATAAAAATTTCGGGGATGGTCCATTTAATTCTCGGCCATAAACTTTCATCAACAAATAAAAAATCTTAAAAATCACCAATTTATGAATTTTTATATAAACGATTAATTAAGTAGAAAGTTAATCAACAGCTTAATTAATTTTACCCTTAATAAATATAAAAAATCTGAAAATATGAAACTAATGAGAGGCTAATTATCTCAAAAATAAATTATTAAAAAAGAAATCACAAATAAATAATAACCATATAATTAAAGTTGCATCAGAATAAATAAATAAATTAATTAATTACCGAGAGTTTAAAACCCGTAAATCCGATCGCGTTACCTGTAGATTTAAAAAAGAACTTTTAAGAATCAACAAATTTAAAGATTGACGTGTATTCTTGGCGGAGCAGTTGCGATCCAAGAATACACCGACTATCTTGTATTAAACTAGTCCACAGTAGAGTAAGTAACCTTTCCATCAACCTCCCTCATCCTAATTACAGGCGTTATTCGCTCGCCTTCTCACACGTACACGCTTTGTTTAAAAAGCAAAAAACAAAAATAAATAGAGCAAAATCAATCAACTAATTACTTGCTATCCCGTCTTGAGACAGCATTCTTCATTCTTTAACTAAAAGATACTAAATAAATAATAAAAATATCTTCCTGCATTTCCAACATTCACAAACAGTTTTTTAATTTTCCTTACACTCCTTTTACATACTCGTCGGTTTATTTTATCTTATTTGCCCTTATTACAGTGATGTTCTGCAAATAAAAACTCTCAACACATTGTAAGAGTAATTGCAAAAAGATTATTATACCTACAGAGCTTGGTAGTGTAAAGGGTTGACGGTGTAAATTACACAGGGAATTATGCTAAGTGATTGTCTGTCGGTGCGCTTTAGCAAAATTGCTAGAAAATAATAACACTGTATATATTTTAATATGGATTATAAAAGACCCAAGTTATATTGGATAAGAACACCTTATTCACTTGGAAGCTTACCAAACGATTCACCGGCTGTTACACTACTTAGTCCCCCGTTTACTTTAGCTTAAACGCAATACACAAGTGCTTTAACTAAACTCTAGTAACCACAGAGTAACTCAACTTAGCATATTACATAGTAAACTCTCTGTTGTGTATTTTACAAGTGTGTACAGCTGAAATAATCATATCAGTACAAGTATAGTAGGAACAGAACGGTAGCAAGTATTATTCAGATCACTTAACTTCATTCCCATATTTAAAACTATTTCAATTGAACTAGAACTTTGATTTAACTCTCAAGATTACTTTTTATGATATTAAGTGGAGAGTTTAGTCTAACTCGATTGAACACGGTCCACGTGCAGACTGATCACCGAGTGAATATAAAAATCTAAACTCTTAGACGGAAGGTATGATGATGATGATGATGATAATGGCAGCGGCGGTGATTCGCAATCCTTAGTCCAGTGACGAAGACGACCAGATCGCTTTGGATATCAATCATCGTGGAATCCGGCCTACTTAATTGGCCTCTCCTACCTGGATACGTGATTCTTCATTCCTGTACTTATTTAGATTTACTAGCAGTGATCACGTGTCGTTATTTTCTTTAAACGTCTATTTGCGACCAACTGATCGCCTTAATTCTCCTCTCATCTCTTCTTTTATACAGTTAATTTTTATTTTTTATCATCTTCGTTATTACTTTGAGTTGCAGGTACTATTTGCTCCGTTTTAATTATCTGTAATGTATTCCGATGATACAAATAGTTTCATTTACTTGATACAGTATATATATATATATATATCTTTATATACTAGAGATGGTTGTTGCTAGTTATTGGTTTTACATACTCTCATACGTATGCAAATTACAAGCGAGAAAACTACGAGATAATTTGATATTATTTCTTCTGTGAATTTGTAGTTGTAACCTGTTTTTTTTAATTTGTAGTTGTTAAAACTACATTCCTGCTGAGTAAATTATTTTATTTTCTTATTAAGAAATATAAAAAAAAATTTTTCCTCATTTTAGATAATTTTTTATCTGGTTATTATTTCAATACCTACTACATCTGATAGGTATTCTCGAGATCGGAAGTATTAATTATACACATTTGGTATATTAGTTTATAAATTATAAAATAACATAGTATTTTAGTAATTTAAATTACTGCGTGAAATGTTGATGTATGCTCGAGCATTAATTGAACCAAACGAAAAACAAGCTTTAAAAATTATGAGTACTTGTGTGTAATTTAAATGGATAAAAATACTTAAAAAAAAAGTAATAATAATAATAATGATGATAAATAAATGAGAAAATTTCGTATGGTGTCGTGTAATCTCGATTAAATATCAAGATAAAGCTACCAGACTTCAATGCGATCTAGCAGAAAGGATAGAATAAAATAAAATAAAATAACTGGAGTTTGTAGTTGTATTGCTCGATTGCTGAATGAGCGGGTATTATAACGCGCGATTAGCTAAGCCGGAACTGCATTGGTAGTTCAAGGGTTATATAGGATCAGAACGGACGCATCACGTACATCGAGACTGCATTCATCGTTCCGCTCCTCCTCCATAGTTCCTTGAGTTTTCCTTCAGGCTTTAATCCACCCTTTATACTCTTGATCTTTTTAACTGTTGGTGATTTTTTATTGCTCTTTTCTTCGTAGTTTCTTCAACGTCTACTTCTTCTCGTTTCTATTTATACTTCTAGTATAACTCTATCCTATCTTCTCATTCTTCTCATCTTGGTTACTGCGATTGATCTACTGCGAATTATATCTAGTCACGCGAATTCTCTGTACTTGATAACATTTTTAAATAATATATAGTTAGTGCATACTCAACAAATTCAATAAATTTTTTAAAAATAGCAAATATTTACAAGGCTATTTAAATCTCTGGCTAATGTAAATACGCTCTGGTTTAATTATTGTTATTAGTATAACTAATTATTTTCTTTTGCTTGCAAAATAAAAAGCAATCGAGTTTATTTAATCTGACTAATAAACTTTTAATTAGTCAAATAAAAAACTATTTGATTTGTAAATAAGAGTTTTGCGAAAAAAATGACTTTTATATTTTAAAATAAAAAAAAATGTGTGGGCGGACGTCCAAAGATAAAATAACACGTACTCTGCATATAAACTTGCCATACCATTGAGTATTGACCTACCTCAATGCAGGCACAGGCTGTTGCGTATACTTTTTAAAGTCAAGTGTACTTCTTACATATGTATAAGACTTTTTTATTATTTTATCCGGCAATGTTAATGATTGCGTATTAGAAATTGTAAATAAATTATTCATTCAATATTTTATTGCCGAATCATTTAGAGGTTCTGTATATTTTGGAGCGAGAAATTCGGGTCAAAATTATCTCGCGACCAATTTAGATGTTTTTTTATTCCTAATTCTTTGCGAGCAAAAGTGAAAATAAAATTTAAAAAAATAATAAGTGGGATTCTTATAAGTGACAGACAAAGTTGAGTTCAAAATTTTGTTTGTTATCCAATCTACAGAGACAAATAGTTACGGAAGGAGAATAAATAAACTTGTGAAGAGTCAAAAACATTTTTCAGAAGAACACTTCTGGATATTTACCATTAATTTTCTATAAGAACTTTGTCAACTTATTTGAATTATTAATTTCTTTTGTAAAGATGACAATAGAAAAAGAAAATGTATTTTCAATTTCAAAAGAATAGAGAATCGGAAGATTTTTTTGAATTTAGTGATAAAAATATCGGATCGTGTTATCAAATTTATTTTTTTTAATTGTTATTTAAATTTCATTTTTTCTAAAATTATCAACCTTTACTGAAGAAAAAAAATACTATTATTATTGAGAAAATTTCATTGAAAAAAGAACAGATAATTATCAAAAATATATTCTCTTTTCTGAAGAATTAATCAAAATAATTTTCACTAAATTCAAATTTATTTTAACAAATTCTTGAGCTTAAAAATCTATATTTACTCGACAAACATTACTCACAATTGAAGAATAATTTATTTAAAAATACAGGAATAAACTAATTCATATAATTTAATACGTAAATTTTTCCTATGCTTGTATGGGAATTGGAGCTATAATAACATAGAAATTATTATAATTTTAACATAGAAACAATTCCTACAATAACAAGCGGGCTTAACGATGTTGTACAGTTATTTTAACTACCTCATGCAAAAACAATCGCTGTATTAATATTAGAATACATTCTAAGTATAGCAAACAGAAATTTTGACTGTTTTATATAATAATTATGCTTCTGCTAATTTAATATAAATTTTCGCAAGTTGAAGTCAGAAAAATAATAAATATATTGCCTATTTTGCCCTTCAAATTTAACTAAAAAAAATAAACTCAAAAAAATTTTCATAAGAAACATAACTGTTTACATCATCTCATACATAATATTTCTCACATATAAAATGAAATTGAAATCAATGGTATTGAATGGAGTGTGCCGAGGTCTTATGCACATATATTTACAATGTATATGTAAATCCAATATGATAAATGATGAGTGTATTATGTTATTCTGGTGGCTGATAGTTATAGTATCCACGAAGTACGGAAGTAAGTTGCTTTCGCCTGTACTACATTGTTGATTAACCCGACGGTTTATTGTAATTGAAATATCCCGGATGGCCTGGTACGTACTCCATATTAGTCTGCAGATAGAAAGTAAAGGGTCCAAGATAAAAATATATGCTAAATACTAAAAATACGTCAACGCGGATGCGGTAAAAAAAATAAAAGCGCCGGGTAGACTCGGCCTGGAGTTAAATAAATAAATAAAACAATAAATTTCTTGGCAGAGAATAAAATAAACCTCTTTTAAGAACGTGTCATTTTGCACGTACGCATCACAAATAATATACAATTGAAGCCTGAGAGTCAATAACCCCGATATCTAGATCAATTGAATAGTAAATATTCGCTTCATCAACGAAGTTGTACTATTGACCCTTAAACTCGAGCTTGAAGTGATGTAACGCACTAAATCGCGGCTATGAAATAATAACTCCGATCATTAATTTTACTACCGACTCATTACACTCTGTCGAATTTATCTTCATTTAGTTTTAGATTCTCCTTTTATTGCCTTTCGACGAACATCATAAACTCAAAGCCATCTTGGTGATTAATCATACTATTAGTGTCTATTTATTAGTTTTTTCTGTTTATTTTTTTTCTATCTGTAGGTTATGCTATTATCTATTATTAATCTTGACAATCATTGCATCCATGACATTATAGCGCGCATTTGAATGTTAATAGAAAGTTCATTGACAGAGTTCACGGCAGTTTCATTGATAAATATTCTTTGCAGCAGATGAGTCAGTGCCTGTTGGTTATTTAAATTCCATTTTCATATTATCGTTTACCGATAAAATTACAATTTTTACTGTTTCAGTAAAAATTTTTTATTTCGAATTTTAAATTAATTGCTAATTTTCAAAAATCTCATCTAAAAATCTTAATGAATTTCAAGCCAAGATTTCGTTATCTTTTCAGAGAATTATTGAAATTGAACAATGCAAAATCTTGCAAAACTCCTTCTTAAATTAAATTAGTGCATCAATTAAATATTCAATGAAGTTTTTTAATTATAAAAATTTAAATCAATAAAAATTTTTTCTTTCAAAAAATCTTTTGCTTGATTTTAGACAAACAGAAATTTTCATTCAACCTTTTTATAAAGTGTGAAGAAATTCATTGTCAAGTTAGAAAATTAAAAAATAACAATAGTATATTACATACCTAGGCCAGTAAGATAAGAAAAGTCTCAGACCACATGTAATTGTTGGCCGAGGCGAAGCCGAGGTTGACAAACATGTGGTCTGAGGCTTTACTTTTTACTGGGCAAGGTGTGTATACTATTTTTCTGCTCGACGTAGCCGGAATGTGGCAACTTTGTTTAGCGCAGCGGCCAGAAAGTTGCCACTTTCCGGCCGGAGGGCAGAAAAAGTAATTATTAGTAATATTTTTAAAAAATCTGTATTAAATTTTTATATAAATAAACTTTCATAAGTAAAAATTTGAACTTTTTAAAATAAAGTTTTTTTTATTTACTTTCAACTTTTGCTGGTTAAAATTTTACTGTAAAAAAAAATTCAACAATTGATTTTAATCCATCTTACAGTATCTTAAATGATTTATGTAAAAAGTTACACGCCTTTTCCATCAAATCTAATCAATAGATAATAAAATACTGAAAAAAGATTCAAAAATTATCATCCAAATTTTTTATTTACGGTATTTCCTGCATCAACAAATTGATTGACATTCTTGTGGTTTCAAGGCTCACTAATTTCTATGAAATAATTATTCAAAGTGAAAAAATAGTGTTAAGTATACAAAAATAATGAATAAATTCAACGATCACCACAGACAACATTTATAAAAATTCCAAGTATCAACATAACATATATTTGACAACTTTTAAAAAATCTGCGTTTAAATATTTGTGTTACTTTAATCAGTTATTAATAAGACTGCACAAGTTTAAAAACACTCGCTTACGTCATACGTTTTATTATAAAAAAAAAAAAAAAAATGTCTGTTTGTTGAATTGTGGAATTTAGTGAGGCATCTGCAAAATTATTGTTAGTAACTGTCTAGTAAACACAAGACAAGAACCGTAAGCTAAAAAATATTTAAAAAAAGTAATATTGTCACGAAGAATTTGAGTGTTTAATTTTTATTATTTATCTCATCTCACTAATTGCCATTAGCCAGTGTGTATGTACTTTTATAGAAGACAATGCCATGTACTTTGATGTATACTTGAATGCCAAGAATATTTTAAACCTGTAATTCTCATACTCATCATTTTATTTTACCCTCCATTATTAAATGTTAATTGTTATTAATTAAGAATTAAAATCCCAGAATGTGGAGCTTCAAAAAATTTATAATTAACAAATATTTGAGTTTACTGTTAAACTAAATTAAAAAAATTATTATAAAATGCATGTAAAGGTTTTTTTTTAATTTTTTAGCCATGTATACTAATATCATTATCATTATAATTTTAATTATCATTACTACAGGTATTTACGCTCTGTTTTCCTTTCTTTAAGAATGTCTCGGGATGAAAAATTTTTTATAAAATGTATGTAAAAATTTTTTCTATAGATATTTACGTTATGTTTTCTGTTTTCCTTTCTTTGAGAATGTCTTATATTTTTCTCGGGTTCGTTTGTGTGATGATAGTTAGATAAACAACTCGGTTGTCCACTTTTTCGTGCCCTTCCGCCCTCAGGTTAACGAGAAAACGGAACATTGGATTTCTTTACGACGGTTTAAGAGTGACTACTGCACGATACTGAAGAATATAATAACGTGTAGGCTGGCTGAGTGTTCTGTAGGCTGATAATGGGTGAAGAAGAGACAGTATTTGTTAGTAGAATAGAAGAAAAGTCATTATGACGCTGAAAGCTCGACTATGAGTCTGAGTCTTACAGTTCATTAGATCTCTAGCACGTATTTAATGAAAGTACGCTAAATGTCACTTTAATACCTGGAAAAGAGCTAACAGCCACCATACGACATAATATAGTAGCTTGGCTTCCATTCGGACCATCAACCATCACAAAGCAGTCGGAATGTCGGTGACACTAAAAATCATTCTCATATAATTTTTTTTATCCCATTTTATTTTATATAAATATCATTTTTTTAGATTTTTATATTTTAATTAACGATTTACTACAAACAATTATTGTCCCTCTCGTCTATGTCTATGCAATTATAAATTATTATTATTATCATTGATAAAAACTTTTCCGTTAAGGAAAAATAAATAACAACTTTCTAAATTAACGTTATTAGAGACACTTTTAAGTTATCATCCATTCGTTCTAGTTAACGAGGAAAATAAAACAATATTTCTGCATGTTTTTTTGTTCAAAAATTTTTTTGTTGAAAATTAAATTAAATAATTGAATTTTTTCCGTAGAAAGCCGGATAAATTACATGATCATTGATTGAATTATACAATAATTTTCTAGTGACCCAGATATGGAAATAATGAATTTTTTATTAACACCGATGTTTTATTTTATGTAACATATGTGTATAAATATGCATTATATATATATATCGAGAATGAATTATCAAGAACACCCACGGACACGCGAACTCGGATTCGGACCCTCTTCGAAGGCAAACTCGTTCATTACTAAGATTAAGACATCTCCACGATGGAGGTTTCAAATCAACGATTCTGGCGCCTCTCCTTCTCTTTTTTTTTCTGCTCCGATTTATAGATCGATGTTTGCATATTTTATTCTGTTGAAATATGGGTTTATGGGTATAGATATTGCAGTGTTAAACGTCAAGTGCTAGATCATGGATCATGGGCGTTGTATATCTTTATATATTTATGGATTTTTTTGTTTATTTTCAGGATTGGCTATCAATTTTGCTTATTTATAGAATATTTAACTGTTTGGTTAGAGGGCAGAATGAAATTAGCCACCGATTTCATTCATATGTGTACATTGTGAGCTATGAATAGCGTGAGAAATTCCTTGCGAAATGTCTGTAAGTTGACCGCACAATTAACCGCAGTAAAATTCTAGAAATTAATACTTTGCGTTAAGTAAATTTAATGCAATAAGATGTGAAAATTAACTAATTAACTTTCATTATTCAAATTTTATCATTATGATTATTTATTTTGATGAATTCTAAGAAACAGATTAGCATGTTTGTAATATGTCTTGTCTTAATTTTTATTTTTTCTATTAGAGTAAATGAGCGCTAAAATAAGAAAAAAAGGGTGAGGAGTTAATGATTAAAAGTGAAAGATAATAGAGAGATTTGATTTTTTTGTTAAATAGTTACAATTTCTCGGTAAAAATAAATTATTTTTGATTATTTCTGTGAATATTGCGAATTTAAATGATAACAGCTAGTGATTAATGAGAAACAAATGAATGATAATTTTTTAAAAATTATTTTATGATTTAGTGTATGTCAATTAGGTCGCGGAATTTAAATGTTTGATACTTTTATTTGGAATTTAAAATTAGAAGAATTTTTTGAAATTAACAAAATTGTTCATTATCTTAGATAAAAAAATTCTTGAAAAATATGAAGATTTTAAATATAAAATAACTTAGAAAAATTCTATGTAGGGGAGCCTAGGGCACGACGGCCCCCTTAAGCCGATTTTTCTTTTTTGTGGCTTTCAACTATTAAATTCCTTTATTTTCCATCTATTTCGAACGAATCAGTCGAAATTTTGCAAAAAATCGGAAAAAAAATTTTAGTGTAATTTTTGTTAACGTCTTAAAAAATTATGACAAATTTTATTGTTAAGCTGTTAATTAGTTTTAAATAGATAATAATTAAAAAAAGTTTGGAAAATCCAAAAGTGCACGCCTCATGACGCTCATTCATTTTTTAAGAAAAAATAAATTGTGTAATTGATTAAAAAAAAAAAAATTATAATTAAGTAATTTCTTACAGAGTATTTTTTTTTTTTTAAATATCAGCGCCCTTTTTTCTTGTCATATGCGCACGCAGTTTAAAAAAATCTAGCTTGATCAAGTGGCGCCATAGTTTTCACGTGACAAATAAGAAAAATTCGTTTGTCCTTGCACGGTTGTATCGTAGTGAATTTTAATAAAAATTCAATTAAAAAAAAAATACGTAAACTAAGCTACTGATATGAAATACAGACCCAGTTCATCGCATTCTTGAACTAATAAAAAAGGTCCGGTCTTGAAATATCAATTTGTTCGGGAGTAATCGTTAGTACATCCAAAATGGGGTGACATCCGGACGTCCACGTAAAAACTTTTTTAAAACATTTTTTTTATCAAAATAGCTACATGAAATGATTTTAAAAAATAAAAGATGGTTCAATTTAAGTGTTTTCTCGGTGTACATCTACTTATATTATTGTATAAATATAATATGGTTGTGATAGAGACATTTAAAGATCACAAAATTGCTTGACCTTGACGAGTCGAGTATAAAGCACAACCTCACGCGCTTCGCGCTATGAGGCGTGCAATAGAATTAATTTCTTTTATCGCACTCAGAAATTTTAAACCTACGTACAAGAAAAAATACAGAAATGTTTTTTAGCAATGAATTGGTAACATAAGTTTACATTGATTGAAATCACAGGTTGAGTTTTCAGATTGAGCTTTTTAAATACGTAATATCTTGAACCAGACCTTTTTTTTATATTTTTATCATGTCAAAATTAGAAATATGAATTGTGTAGAGTAAGACATCCTTGGAGAAATTCAAATAAAACTTTGAGGTTAGGTTTCTGTCTGGTGCAGAGGATACCGTGATCAATAATTAATAATATAATTATTACTGTTTTAATTTCAAAAAACTCTGTTTTCAATTTTTTATAAGCCATATAATTCAACTTTTCATTAAATTTTTCAGTTTAATTAAATTCATTCTAATTCATTGACCTGAAAAGGCCTAAAATAATGAATTCTTTAAATTTGTCATTTTTTTCGAGTGGTCCATTATACCCCATATATTACATATTGGCCCGAAATATAAAAACATCATAGAGGCCATAACTTGACAAAAAATGGAAAAAAAAATTTTTACCTACTTTATGAGAGGGGCCGTTATACCACAGACCGTCGTGTACCTCTCTCCGCGGTATAATTCAATTTTTTGTTAATTTTTTTAGTTCAATTAAATTTTTTTTAATTCATTTTACCACAAATTTATCACAATTTAAAAAAAAATTTTTTTTCGTTACAATTTTTTTCATGAGTTGTCCATTATGCCCCACATATCACTTATTTGCTCAAAATATCATAAAAACATGATAGAGGTCATAACTTGAGGAAAATTGAAAAAAAAAATTTTTACCTAATTTTTGAGGGGGGCCGTCATGCCCCAGGGGGCCTTCGTGCCCCAGGTTCCCCTATTCGAATGATCAAATTTATGAATTTACTCAGAGATAAAAAAAAGTTAACATTGTGTAAATAATTTTATCTGATTTAAAAGTACTTGACTTTGTTCAAATCTGAGAAGACTATATAAACAAACATTAGTTAGCGTGTCGCTGAATTGGCGCAGTTAGTAAGGCAGTAGAGTTACTGTTCGGAATTTAATGAAATTTGGTGGTAGAATATAGAAATATAAAAATCAAATTAAATTTTTTAAGAGCTAAAGAAAAGATATTGAATTTAAAAAATTTTTGTCTTTTAAATTGAGAAATATTTTTTCTCTTTATAAAAGTACCGTTCAAATTTTGATGAAAATTAAGTAAAATAACATTGAATATTTTTCATAATTAAAAGTACAAATTCAGAGAATGCGATTGTAATTATTAAAAAAAAAAAAAACTATTAAAAATTATTTCTATCTTGCCGTACTGAGAGTACTATCTTGACAGTGTGACTCTTATAGAGAAAATTTTTTGAATTAAAAAAAAAAATTATCAGAGCAAAAAAAACATATTCTTAATTTTTACAAAAAATTAGTCAAAATTTACTCAACATTAATTTTATTAAAAAAGGGTTAAAAAAAAATTATTTTGTGTCTTACAAAAATAATTGTTAAAAAAAAATTGAAATTTAGTGAGTATAACATTTAAAAAGACTGTCATAAAATAAAATTTGAATAATCAGAAAAAAGTAACGAAAATAAGTAAAGTAAATAAATTATAAACTTAACCTCGAGAAATAATGTGTGTTAAAAAATATTTACTTGAATATAATATTAAATACAAACAAAAGTAAATTCAAGTAGTTGAATAATAATTCTCTCGAGCATTTAGTAAACTATTTTAATGATTATTATACTGGCTGTTAAAACCCGTTTTCGATATTCATTATACTATGTGTTTCACGGATAATGATAAAATGGCTCATTGAATTTTATAGCTTATACATCGAATTAACCTACGGGCAAACAGTTGATGCAGAACTGATCATCGCTAGCACCATCACCATCACCAGCGTGGATATCACAACAAACTAATAAGCTCTATTGAAATTGAATACACCTGTTTACAGTAATCTGGCTGTTGTAAGCTCTCTCATCTCGATCCCAAGTTTCAATTCACGATAAGAAACTAAATAAGGAGGTGGCCTTTAATCATCAAAGAATTGATAATAACAACTTATCTGACATTATATCGACTCACTATGTATTATAAACCTCGTAGAGCAGATTATCAGTCACTCGAGTAATCACGTTGTCTGCACTTAATGTCAAGTCACTCAGCATCTTTCCACTCAATTTATTTAACAAACCTCTATGAAATTAGCTATTCATTCATCATCGCCTCCTCTCCCTCCCACTCGGGTCTTTACGCGCCGCGGTGTTAATAAAGCGGCAATTCGAGGTTGTCCTAAAATTAATTATCTACAAGTAATCAACTGAACACGATAATTATGTGTGATTGTACGTTTAGTAAACAAGGATATAAATGGTCCGAGTCAATTAATGTGTTCACTTATCTCTGATCACGATAGCGATCAATTTCCCCGATCCTCTCTCTTAATTTCTTATAAATACCGCCGTTAACTCGTTCGACAATTTATATTTTTTATATTTTATTTTCTTTGCACCGGAGCTTAAACCTGCTGATGACGCCGATGAGTAGCCGAGCGAAATAATATTTTAGATGGTAAAAAAAAAATATAAATAAATATCATCGGATGTAATATAATTTATTATTTTGGACTCCTTTTCTTTTAAAATATTTTAATCTTATATTTTATGCTTAATACTTTCTATTTAATTTATTCAATCAAATTTATGCCCTCGTTCTTCTTCTCGGACACTGCACACCTTTTCCACCGCCAATTATATTAAGGACGGCGTGTACGAATGCTAAATCACCCGGGCGATTATCGACAAGACGGATCGACATAACGAGTAGGTGGATTATACACCTAAAATAAAAAGGAGGGCCACACTGCCGTTGGGGCACCCTCAATTAAATACATATATATATATACCTACTGCTCTAATCTCTTTTTTCACAATACAAAGGATTGCCTAATTGATCTTCCGAGTATATATACTTTCACTCTCATCTCTTTATTTGAGAATTAAAAATTATCTTTCTCCAGGTTTTGTTTTTATTCCTGGTGTTAATTATTCCATTTGCCATTTCGCTAATGATAAATTATTTTATTTAAAGATTTATTCCACCAAATATTAACGGCGTATAAGAAAATTATAAATTAAAATAAATATTATTTATGATTATGACAAATAATTTATTGGTAGACAAAATAAATGACTACCTAATTGCAATTAAGTGGCTAATACAGGTGTTAAAAATAGTTAAACTCTTCGCACTTCTATCAACTTAATCAGCCAACGCTATATTATACGTATAGGTATATTAATATATATCTTAGGTATTAGCTACTGATAAAATAATAAGTAAAGAGCCCGAGGCGTATCTGACGCATTACGAATGCTCCCATTACACGCAATTCACGCTTCTCACAGGACATTAATTGCATGTCTGCATTATCGGTTCGCCGACACACTCTATGAGAACGAAACGGCTTCACCTGAAAAGTCACAAGCCTCCGGTATTTAAAATCTGTAGGCCATCGATTATTAATTAAATTTACTGACTTGACGACCGTGTTTTGAAGGGTTAATCGGTCTCCTATCTTCTAGTTTTGCAAAAGACTTTATTAATTTATTTTATTTTATTGATATATTACTTTCCTATTTGATACATTAGTTATAATTAGATTATGCATTTATCCAAGCAAAAAAATATTTTATTCATTATTAATTAATTTGGCATAAAATCATTCCAATTTTCTTATAAAAAAAAAAAAAAACAGTGAATTTAATTACCTGAAACTCTGCTTATAATATCTTTTCTATATTTTTCTAAAAAAAATTATATTGTGCCAAATTTATTATAAAGTTGCATTTGTTTCAATTTTTTTAATAAATTTTAATAATTTTGACAAAATAAAAAGGGCTAAAATTATCAAATGCATTTTTTGTCGAGTTTTCCTATTTTTGAGCTTATTAAAAAATTTTGAGAATTTGGACAAAGAGAACAGAAATTACCTTTTGGTCCATTACTTACTTATTATTATTATTATAACATGCCCATTCGGAAATTCCCGATAAAAAAACCTAAAGTATCATTTAAAGATAAAAATTTAAAATAAAATTTAATCCTTGATTATCGTAAATTAGATAAAAAAAAATGAAACGACTTTAAGACTTAGTCTTTGAACGATTGGCAATTCAAATAACGCGTATAATCCTTTAGATATTCTGCCTAATTCTTTGATACTTACCTATACATATATATGTATAATGTATGTGGATATATATTTATCGCAGATAATATTGCATGAATTTTTAAAACGATGGGTTTGTTGGTCTTCAAGTACTACTTTTCATATACGAATTTAATGTCGCCATACCTCATACAAATGACACTGATACGTCCTGTAAATCAACGTTTATTGCGTCCCGCGTTTTAAGAACCACCGATTCTCCATATATTTTTTTACTGTAGAATATCTAAGCCTTTGAATTTTTATACTTTATTCTTTTATTTTATTGTGCACATATATATATATTATATATATATATATATATATATTTACCTTTTTTTTAACTTTATTTTATACTTCATCTTGTCTTGTCCCAAAACGCTTGACGCCACGCTGGGCTTCATGGTCGCCGAATATTCGTTTATGAATGACGAGGAAAGAAAAAATTTTTTTTAAAAACTACTGCCTAACAAGGAGAAAGAGAAAATAAGATGTCCTGAATTTTTATATTATAGATATACATATACCTATACCTATACGCACATATTTATTCGGTAAGATTTTTTTATTTTTATTAAACTTAATTGACGAACCACGAATTTAACGTCAATAATTTCTGCGAGAAATTTTTTATATCGCATCATTAACATATACGTGTCGTCGATTCGATAGTGTTGAATAGAAAAAACTAAAATGTTAATAAAATAATGATATAAAGGATAAAATACGTGGTAACTAAATGTTTGGACACAACAGTTGCCAATTTAGCAACACAAATTAGTTGCTGAGTCCGCAAAAGATCAGTATTGAGTCGGTCTGTTTGTAAAGTACCGAACCGTGCCACACCTTGCCCAAACTGTTACTTTCTTTCGAGTAAATAAATTTTTTTGCCCATTAATCTCTCATTATCTATCTTTCGCTTCATTCATGTGACAATACTCCCTGATAAACCATTGAAAATTTTACTGAATATATAACAATGAATTATATGCACTGAAGGGCAAAACTTTAAATTTTATTTTTTTTTTTTTTTCACTAAATAATTTTTTATAAATTTATAACTATGAAAAAAATTACTAAGATTTTTTTGATGAAAAATATTATGTATAAAAAATAAATTAAAAAAAGTAGAGGAGCTTAAAGCAAATATTTTTTTTATTGTTTAGGGCAAGTTGTAACACCATAAAATTTAGATCTTGAGAACAAAACAAGAAACTAAGTTTTACAAGAAGAATTTTTTGTTGTAGAATATTTCTTTATGGTTCTGTATCTAATCATTTTGCCCCGGGGATTCCTCTTGTAAAGATATAAAAGTATTAAAACATATTCTATTGTCAGTAGATATTATTACAAATATTTTACGATTTAGCAGTAAATGTTTTTACATATAGATAATTTATATTCAATTACTGATATTAGCGTCTAATTCACTTTTTATTACTTCGTTTCTTTTCGTCACACATTACGTCATTTTTATTCCGTTATTCCCAAAATTACCCAGCTGGCTCATTTCAAACACACACTTGATATTTCTTGAATTTTTTAAAATTTGCTTTATAGGAAAAAAATGTTAATTCTAAATATAAAAATTTTGATTTCGAACTAGAAGATATATGTAAAAAAAATCCAGATTTTTTACTTAAAAACGAAAAAAAAAATTAAAAATTTTGCAGATACCGGATTTTGAAATAGGATAGCCGTTCTAAAGTATCGAGTTGTGAATTTCACCGATGAGACTAAAAGTCCTGCTGGAAAGAAAGCATTGAACTGTTGCCCAATATCATTTCGTTGACATAATTTCATGCCTATCATTTGGCAATTTTTTTCTCTAATGCTTAAATCTCTTCCGTTACTCAAAAAATAACTATAAAAAATACTGACAAATTAGTGTCATCATAAAAAAATTTGTCAATTCGCTCTACTAAAATCTTCCTTGAAATATTTATTCATAAAAATTTTACTCTCCAAATTTTTATAGTAAAAAAATTTATGACCTTAAACGTGATGTCTAAAATTTTGTAAACTAATAAAATAAAGTAAAAGCTTGTACTAAAAAAATTTATAATCCAGGAAGACTCTCAAAATTCCTACGATTGTGTTGTTCTGTAGCAAAAATTCAATGTAAAGTTTACCATAAATATAATACAAGGTGAAGAATTCATCGAAGATATTAATGAACGAGTGGGGTTGTTTTATTGTCACTAAAATCCACAATAGGCAATAGTTTGATGATTTAAATGACTGACAAGACAGATGAACTAATTCTCTGAAAAGATCAGGAAGAGAAGTTGTGTGATGGCCGGCAATAAAGAGTAAGACAACTAAAGTTAAGTAGACGTAGTTTCTATTTCGGTGAGGTGAATAAGAAAACGACGCGACCAGTGACATAACCCGCGGGTTAGTGGCCTTCTCGTGACACTACTCTCAATTTAAATTATTTTAATCATCTAATTAATATTCAAATACCTTCAAACTACATTTATACTTATTTATCTTTGTATATAATTATTAAATTTCACGGTACACGCTTTTTTATTGTCCATAATTTATACATCTTACTTTTTTTCTCCCATTACACACTTAATACTTATTAATTTATTATGTAAGCATAAATATCTGCATAAAATTTCGCACGACTCTTATTAACATATTTTTTGACTTTCAATCTTTCGTATATTAAAAGGCTTTAATTTATTGATTAACTTTTTTAAATTTATTTCAAAAAATTTCTAATTTTTTTTTTTTTTTTTTTTTTTTTTTTTTTTCAATTTTAAATATTAAAACTAAAGTCTATTATCTCACGGCAAAATTCCATTAAATTAAATTAAAGGTATATTAAGTCGATTAGTAATAAAAAAATGAAAAAATACCGTTGGTATTATCATGTAAAAATGGGCAAAGAGTTTGCGTAATTTAACGATAAGCCTAACACGTTAAATCTGTATCAAGGCGCCTTAATTAGCGATTAAGTCTAATGAATATTGCATGAGAACCTTCAACACGTGAGAAATTCAAAATATATTTATATATAATAAATTCATTAAATTCTTAAGCATTATCGTTACTCCTTCGCCGTGCGTGGTATCAACTACTAACTAATATCATTAATTATATTTATTAACAAAAAAAAGGCCAACAATAAAGAATTATAATTGAAAATCAGTCTATATATTCCCTATGTGTTTGCATACTGCCTGGAGACTAAACGATCTCGGAGACTAATTAGACCGGTCGTAGTTTGTTAACAGTTGAGGTCGTTAACTGCAACGCGAGCAAAATGTCCAGTTGATTCTCAAGAAGCGTGCCTATACTATATCCTCACGCGCTAGATTTTTCTCAACATATGTTCCAAACAACTCACATATATATGTCTAATAACTTTTGACATATATTAACTTGCTTTGATTACTTGATTAATTCTCGCAATCTATTAATCAACTGTTTTTCTTTTTTTTTTAATTTTTATTTTACAATTATCTTCCGAAGTAGGAAAAAGGACGCGAAATTAACCAATTTAAATTCGTTGTAAAGTATTATTTCAAAGTAATTAACGGGTCATTGGAAAATTTTCTAATTAGTTATAATAGTATATACAAAAAAAGATTATTTTGAGCTATAATCCTTTTATGCTCTGATGACAGATATATTGACAATTATAATTTATACTGCATTAATTACGTTAGATAGTAACTGCTACCATCTTGAGTTAGTAGTATATACAAAACTGATGTAAATGATTTCTTTATCCACGAAAATGTTACTAACCATCAGTTATTACAAGATGATAAAAATTTTTTAAAAATTCTTTATGTTTTTAGTTTACGATAAAACGAGTTTTCTTTTAATTTCGACATTGTAATCTGTTGATTAAAATTGATTTAGTATACACTGAGAAAAAAAATACTTTTATTAAGAAAATTTTCTTGATACAAGAATTCATGTTCTTGAAAATTTTCAAAAATATATATTCTTAGTTCAAGAATTTGTTAAATTGATTGAAATAATTTTTACTTAATTTAAATAAAGCTATTCTCTTGTTTATCTATCATTCAAAGATAAATATTGATGCTCTTCTCAGAAATTAATAATTAATAATAATAGAATATTTGATCATCATTGAATTTCTTGAACCAAGAAATTGTTAATTGAGTAAAAGTATTTTTTTTTCTCAGTTTAAAATTCAAAAATCTGTAGATATTTTGGAAATTTTTAGAAATTTCATTTTTATCATAAAAGTAAATTTTTTAATCATCATATCAATCAATTCTAATCTTCTTACCGGGATAAAAAAATTAATTTGATTTAAGAGAAAAAATCTGGCACCAAAAATATTGTGTTGAAGAGTTTTATTTTTTTGAATCAAGTAGAAGTAAAGTTTAGTTAAAAAAAGAAAACTTTCTCAGTTCAAGAGTTTTTTAAAAATGACGTTCTTGGTTCAAGTTTTTTTTTTCTTTCTAGAATCAATGAAAAATTTCAGTAGTTAAAAAAGTGTCATTCATAAAAAAAGAAAAATAAGGATTTAACCTTTCCTCAATTTTTTTGAATAATTAGTAGAAGTAACATTCAAAATGACAAAAATATTATAAAAAAAAAATTTTTTTAATATATAAAATTTTCCATCAAAAAATATGTTATTTTATTGAATAATAAAATAAATACTATGATTATATTTTGCTTTTAGACATATTCCAAAGGATTTCCGTATCAAGTGGTCAACTGAAGATCCAAGGAGTCGCGACATGTCTATACCTCTGCATGGATTCCTGTGGTCTTCTTTACGGATCTGTGAGTATTTTAATACTTTACCATAATAAAAATACCCCTAACAGGAAGTGTAAAATCTTAGAATAAGAAAAAAAAATGAAACTTGACATAATAACAGTTAAGTTAAGTAGTCAACTTAATTTCAAAATTAATATAAATGCCTCGATAGCACGTAAAGAAAATATCCGCAAGGACGTTTATTAAAAAAAGGGTGAAAAATAAAAAATGAGTTTATATATAAAACATGATGAAACATGACTTAGTTTGAGTCTAATTGACGCTTTGGATTGCAAGGTGAATGCCAATAAGAATCGTGACTCCTAATCAGACGAAGAGAGCTTGTACAAGAATTACTAGCAGCCATATGTCTCAATGAATTCCCAGAATTTATCCAATCACCTTTTTCAGCTACGAAAAAAATAATTAAAATAAATAAATAAATAAAATACGCCTAAGAATTTAATTAAATGTCATTGGCATCGAGAGATCGGGAGCTCAGCTTCCTTGTATCTTTAATTCTTCATTACACGCGGCATTTAATTTATACTCTGCCTCCTATACGGCTTTTTTATAACTTATAATAACTTCCATGAATTGATCTATACCGCTACCTAAAAGTGTCACTGGCCACATATTTATTATATTTATTCGCCATGACCTTATAACAACGCTTATTGAGATTTATATCACCGCCATACTAAATATAAACTCCCTATGAAAAAAATATCAGCTGAGGAGATAGGACGGAATAAACAGGATATTTTAGTTTAAAAACAGGATTAAAAATAAATAAAAATAAATATCCCGAGTTTTATGAATAAAAAAGTCAAGAATTTTCAAGCAAAACTTTGTAGCGATTTTTGTAATTACAAACGAGTGATGTGGCTTTAGTTAGCTTCACTTGCAGTCTTGGATGAAGCAGTATATAATAGGTAAAGAAAATTAAAGCGAGATAACGATATGATCGGCCAGATGCTTTGGTTGTTGCTACCGGTGAGTTGAAGTTGTCCCGCGACTTCAGAAACTTCAAGACTCGAGGGCATGAGCTGTTCTCTTATGCTACTTGCTTGTACACACACACGGATGTGTGTGCATAAATGTATCAATGTATTGGCTGCTTGCATAACGCCTGAAGGAAATTCCATGCTAGGCCACACCGTGTGCATATTGCCTCAAGTCAACTAAACTGTATTATACACAACACCGGAGCAGACGCGAGCCACGCGCGTCGCGTGCACATACGTGCTTCAGTTTCACGGGAAACGGGTATGAGAGATACTTAATAAGAGGTCACATCACTTTACGTGCAAACTCTATCTATAATATTTTTATACAGCGTGTTTTATTACTTAGTTAATTGTTTTTTAAAAATCGGAGGGTTTTTTTGCTCGAAATTTTGGATAAAATTCAAAGGATTTTCTTTTATGCTGAAAAAAAAAATTTTTTTTGAGAAAATTTTTTTGACACAAGAACATAATATTCTTCATCATTAAAAACTCGGATTTCAAATCTTGTAACTTTTAACACGCATCCCTTATGGTGATTTTTTTTTAGATTAAAAATGACTATCAATCGCAACTTTAAATCAAAGAAGTCCGGGTTCGATTTTTGGCTTTGTTCTTCTCCCAATATTTTTTCAAAGTTACTCTTTGCTTTCAAAAAATTTTTAGTGTAATTAGGGTAGAAGTACCGTTTGTGGCCACTGTACCGTTTATTGTTCACATAAACGAAAGAAATGAATTTATATTAATAAACCATTATAAACTCAATTTGTTTTAATATAAATTTTTGAAAATTCAACAAAAATATGGTTATAATATTCTAATTTTTTATAAATTAACTGGCCAAAAACAGTGACAAGGTGACCAAAAACGGTACTTCTACCCTATTTTTAATTTAATACTCAACTTACTAGTAAGTAATCAAGAATCGTTGAATTGCACATTGCAAAAAAAAAAAATCTTAACTGGAGGGTAAATTTTCTTGGCTCAAGAAAATATTAAAAAAGATTGAAAATTTCTTGAATGAAGTCAAAGTTTCTTGAGTTAAGAAAATTTCTTGCTCCAAAATAACTTTTGTCTTCCTTAAAATTTTTTTTGGTGCAAAAAATTTCTTTTTTTGTGCATGAATTTAAGTTAAGAGAGACAAATTGTTACGGTCTTTAGAATATCGACGGTCTAATTAGCAATTTGTCTAACTCCTTATTTTTTAGAGGGTGATTTTTTAACATTTTGATGTGACAATAATCCAATTATAAGTTATTTGAATGATTCAAACCTAAATATTATATCTCTATTAGATATAAATGATATTAAATGGTATTTTAAAGTGATAATAAATTTTGAACTAATTGTTTTTTTCGTACAAATAGAAGATTCTCTAAAATGGAGTTCGACAATTTGCTAATTAGAACATCGATATATGAAAATTTCCATTTACTTAATTATTCAAAATTCAATTTTTTTAATTTTTCAAAATCAATACAAAAAATTGCTTAGTAATTTTTACACTGAAGGAGAGAAACACTTATAAAAAAAATTTCTTGACCCAAGAACAAATATTCTTAATAATTATCGAAAACATATTATCCTGACTAAAAAATTGATCAAATTAATCAAAATAGTTTTGACTCAATTCAAATAAATATATCGATATTACATCAAAAAATGAATAAATTTAAATAACTAATTTAAAAAAATTCCTGACCCAAGAAATCCTTGTCTGAACAATAATTTTTCTCTCTCTTAGAGTATGTAAGTATGTATGTTTGTATGGCTGATAAATGTAATTCTGACGATAGACAGTCGGCTGGAAGTCGGCTGGAAGTCATCTGCTCACTAAAGATACTTGTAGATTATTTTTCCATGAACCAATAATAGTAAGTTAAAGCTCACAGCTCGCTGGCAGCTGGGTAGAACGATTTAATCCCTCGGGGGTGATTTAGTTGACATTATTCATTGCTGCAATGATCGAGAGTCGAGATGTACGGATCTACGCCGAGGGACAGATATCGTTTTCTCAAGAACGCGGAATTATTCGTCTTTTAATCAAGCTAACATTTATCTTTATTTAGTATTGAGATCCATACAAATGTTATTTTTGTTTATAGAACGAAATGTAAAGTCTGCCGAGAAATTTATATTATTGTTGAATTCTTAGCGGTAAATAGGTAGCTAGTTCTGTTAATAACGACAACGGTAATATATTTGATTTAAGTAAATTTAACGAAGGGTAAAAAATTTCCCATTGTTTCGTTGGAATTTTCTCACGGTTGAGTTGCTATGAATTTAAATTGTGAGACTTACACCCACGCGTGTTGAACTTGACTTAGATTGAATCGCGATACTCAACATTTACTAGTTAACTCAACTCAAGTCAAAACATATGTATATAAATATAAATATGCGCGTGTTATATCGCGATAATAAATTCCAACGTAAATATATATCGTATCCTAATAGCATAAATGTTTTATTTATTATATCGTTTAAGGATCTGTCAGAAAAAAATCTTGATAATAATTCCTATATATCGAGAGTATGCTTGTCTTAAAATTATAAATTAATTCTCTATACCTATATATAATAATATGCCGTCGTAAAATTGCTTCGTAAAAAATTTTCATTCCTTGACGCGACGATAAGAATCAACAATTTTTTTTTTATTTCTAATTTCAAACGCCAACGACTTAATTAAAACTTTTTATTCAATTCCTTTCGGACAATACCGTCTTGAGTTACATTTCGATAAATCATTTTCTTGGAAAAAAAAAAAAGAAAAAAAAATTGCATCGATTAAATTTGGAATTTCTCCTTTATTTTGGAATAAAATCATTAATTTTAATAGTCGAACAATTTATCAGAGCGTGAGTTTAGTAATATAAATAGAATCCCCTATTTGATGTAATGCAACATAATATGTAATCGCTCAGACAGATGTCAGTTGCAGCATGCCACTACAAAGTATAAAAATGTATGTAATAATATATCGAGTAAGATGAAAAGTAAACTAGCGCAAAAGTGAACAATAAGAAACTAGAGAATAATTTTGTTTATTTTTCTCATACCGTGATTGATTTCATGTTATTTGAATAATTAAATAGAATAAGAATTTACTGGTTTAGAGTATATAATTAATCTGTCTGCCCTTTTGTAAACAACTTTTAAGAGCAAGTTTTTTATAGTCTTCGAGTTCTTACTTTTCTTCATTTTTTATTCTGTACAAGTTCATTAAAGTTAATTTAGCATAATTATAATGCGTGGTTATTCGAATAAACGTATCAATTAATCACAAATGTAACTGATGAAAAATAAATTATTAAAATAAAATAATAACATTGTATAATTCGAAATTTACTTTTTTTTTTTTTTTTTAAGAAGAATTGAGATGTTAGATATGAGTTTGCTGGAAGCCACAAGAATCTGTGATAAATTATAAAAAGTTTATAAATTCCTATGGTAATTCGTCTAAATAACTCATAATTTTATGGGAATACATGGAAATTATTTCCCATGGTAACAATTATCGTTTGGAATTCCTATTTATAAGATTCCGAAGATGGGAACTTTATGAAACCTAGAAGCATGCCAAAATACCGTAAGAGTCGGTAAAAATCTTCATTTAATTTTCTGGGAAATTATCAATTATAAAGGCTAATTATCGCGTAATTTTATTTTAATAACTACACTGTACTTTTGGTAATTTTTTGATATTTTATTCAAGTATTAATTTTGAAAGTCGTAAAATATCTATTGACCGATTATTATTGAGTATTACTACTGACTGTACAATTAAAAATTATTCTCAACACTGATAATTTTTTTTTTCAACTTTCTAAAATTTTTTTAAAGAATTTTTATAAAAAATCAACATAAAAAATTATCAAAAAAAAAAACGTTTTTAATAAAAAGAAAAATTATTGTTAATAAAACAATAAATTGAAATTTTTATCTTTTTTATTAAGATTTAAATTGAAGAAAAATTATGACAATTAATATTTCTAAATTTTAATTTTTAATTAAAATAACTAACCAAGGATATATAGTGATAAAAGTTGCTCTTTATGCCGACACATTACGAACTTTTTCTCGGCTCATGTGTTACAAAAACAATTGTAACCTCACGGACAAAAAATACAAGACTGATTCCTGTGTTGAGAGGAATCATTACTTTTTACACAGCAACCACTACCATCTCTTTTTTGCTTAACATAAGAGTACTGACTACTGTGCGAGATAATAACCAGTCCTATTATTTTTTTCCACGCGGCTTAACTTTTTTTTTTAACCTTCAACATATGATAGGATTGACTGCCATGCGAGATAATAACCAGCCTTATTTTTTTTGTAGATCGGATGAATAAAATATATTCATTTTTAAATAGCCCAAAAGATATTTTAGATTCATTCACCAAATTTTAAATACTACGCTTCCTTCTAATTCAATGTGAATGTCAATGGCTGAATAAAGTTAGTTTTTAGCGTATAAATTTACTAATCAAAATATACTAATGCTGGCATTTTAATAAATAGCTTACTAGTCTAACAAAATGATCTAGATAAAAATGTGCTACCCTTCAAATTTATGACTCTAAAAAAAAGAAAGCTGTTAGTTAGAATAATATTAGTCTAATACGAGCGTAATATCTACGCTGGTCTTAAATCAATTGGTGTACTAAATTAGCACCCACTGGCTGATATAAATTTCGTTCTCGGTCTTATATATATTCACCATGACTTTAATATACTTTAGGTTGTATACGCCAATTTAATGTACGCCAATTTATATACCATTAATACAAATATCATCTATAAATCTTTTTTTAGACTTTGTTGTTATACAATACAATAATATATGTACAAATTGTAGTCTTGAAAAAATTGGATGCATAAATGTATTTTTTTTTTTTTTGATATTTTTTATATCTTTTATTAATAATTTTTTTATTTATTTTTTATTTATTTATTTATTTCTAGCATACAGGTCTATAGAGATGCAAAAGCATCTGTACATAGAGCTAGATATTAGATAAATTATCCTAATTTTACAAAATATTTAAAAATATATATAAAAATACAAAATGCATAAATAGTTTGAGAAATGTTAATATTGTACAAATTTCTTGTACTATTACAATGACAGATTCTTAATCCAATCTTTTATCTTATAGTTTAGTGTTTTTTTACTACAATTTAATATCTTAAGATTATTAGGTAAAAGGTTAAAATATATTATTGCAATTCTAATTAGCAATTTGTCTAACTCCTTATTTTTTAGAGGGTGATTTTTTAACATTTTGATGTAATCATAATCGAATTATAAATTATTTGAATGATTCAGACCTAAATATTATATCTTTATTAGATATTAATAATATTAAATAGTTTTTTAAAGTGATAATAAATGTTGAACTAATTGTTTTTTTCGTACAAATAGAAGATTCTCTAAAATGGAGTTAGACAATTTGCTAATTAAAACGTCGATTTGTAGATTTTTAGATAAAAATTTTCAAAATTTTGGTATCTATCTCCTTCACTAAATTTTTAGCAATACAAACATGGGATCCTATTTTAAAATCAAAAACGATATTCTATCATCATGATTATTTTACACATATTTACCACCATTCGTAAAATATAACATCCGAGCGAGTAATTTTAGACTCTAAACAAGGCATTGGATTTCCAAAACATTTTAAATTCGCTTATATATAACCACACATTAATTTCCGTATCCATTTTGACCTCTACAACTCATTCAATCGCAATAAATCCAATCTGAATATAAGAAAAATGATTCATAGTAAAAAAAAAAATTCTATATCACCACTTCAGTCATTGCAATTATTATGATTATAACAAATAACCAGTACTATACATCTCTATATGTATCTGGTTATTTTATCTTCATGAGATCTCCTGAATGAAAGACTCGTTAAAGTTAACACGTCTGCTCTCTTGTCTCAGTGATCGTACATCACAGGTTGGTTATTTGGAATTCCCTTAAGTACTTACAAGTAAATAAACAATTGTAAAATTTATGGAAGTAAATAAAAAATGTATTTGTATATTTATTCATAGCAAAAAATAAACAACCGAAGCTTTCGTCGGGATGTCCGTGTTAAAAGTTTAAGTACATTACATCTTAAAGGTTAAGAAAGTTTGTGAGTCATACGCGTATATTTTAAATGCGATAGGGTGTAATGCCTTTACTCGCCAGAAAATAAAAGCTTATACACATATGTGATACATAATATATATGTATAATATAGCAGCAAGCTGAGGCTAAGTATCATAAGTTATAAGTTATAAGGATATGATGGATATGGATACTAACGATATAATTCAAACCGTTGACACGTGCACAAATATTATGATGGACGGTTTAACGTCGCACTCATACCATTGAGAGTTGTCTCAGCTCAAAGGCTCAGGAGAATAGTTTTTATAATATAATATACTACAGGGTATAAAAAATAAATAAAATTATCCGAGTGAGAGTAAGTGTATAGTGAGGATTAAATGTTGATGTTGATGCTGATGGAAAAAAAAAATAAATAAATAAAAGGGTTTAGGTTTCGTAAAAGAGAATGCTTTTAAATAATCCCCGTTGATTTTTTACACGGCTGGTAGGCTGCTATCCTACGGACTCTGACGTTACTTTAAAAGGATAAGGACAAGGATACAGTATCATTGGTATCGGTATCCTTTTGGTTTAGCTTTTAACTTGGTTGCTAAAACCAGCCAGCACGTGACAGTGTGGAAACTTTAACTCCGTGCTAAATAGAATAAATAAAACAAAATATAAGCTGTTTTAATTTTTATAAAAAGCTAGGAGGCTACAGATTGAAATACGAGTCGACACGGTACGGGTGGTAATCTGTTTAACGTACGGTAAACACTGGATGTTAAATTAAAATAAGAGAGAGTGAAAAAAAAAAAATATTGTAAAATTGGAGCGAACAAAAAAATTTTTGTGCTTAATGAATCAATTTTTAGAAAATTTTTTTCAAAATTTATCACTATCTTGAATAACTTTGTTTCAGTTTTTTTGCCGGTATAAATTTATGACGTTATAAGTTAATTCCGAGGATTAAAGGCGTACATGTTTAAATAAAAATGGATAAAGATGTAGATTTTATATCTATAGAAGATAAAAAATAAAGAAATGCGTATTCGGAAGATTCCCATCTGACAATCTTTGGCAAGTCTTTCGACGCCATCGACATCGTATTCTTTCGATCTTTATGATCTCGGCGCGTTTGTATTATCCTATATAATATGCCTTATATGAATAAAAATCGAATCCCGAACAAAATTATTTCGACAGCAGTTTGCCTATTAACACTTAACATCTCACCATTATTTAATACTCTCTAAATCACAAGACAATTTTCTAAATTACTCTAACCGCTAAATTTACGGGAATAATAATTAATATGGATTTTTATTGTTAACCTTCTTTTTTATCAACACGCTTTCCTGTGTATAATAAATTTCATTAGTAGACTTGCTAACACCCTTTATTTTATAAATTCCTCATAGCGCTTTTTTTCAAGTCTCTATTTGGATACACGTCTTAAAGTAGATAAACATTAATTAAGACACAAATCCGCTAAATTAATTTTTTTTTTCCTAAAAGTCTTCATTGATATAAAACTTTTTTTTTTTTAAAAGAAACATTTTTTATAATTGAGTTAATGATGAATTTTTTTTTATCAATTAATTTTTTTTAACTACACCTTCTTACTGGATTTTTAAATTAAATTTATAAATAATTTTTTATATTTAATGTAATTTTTTTTTTCGTTTTGAAAAAAATTTTTTTTTTTATCAAACGCTTATATTCAAAAAATTTTTTCTATCTAAGTCGTTAATACATTTTTTTATCATTTATTTTTTTATTAAATTTTAAATTAAATTGATAAAAAATTTTTTATATTCAATGTAATTTTTTTAGAAAATTTTTATCATGACAAAATTATTTTTTAGAAATATTTTTATCATTATAAAATTAGAATTTTTTTAAATTAAACTTTTGTTTTCTTATCTCTACATTACTAAGGCATTTAGCAAAAAAATCCATTCTACCTGACCAATAAAATTTATTTATACCGATGGTTACAAGATTAACAAATATAAATTCTAAAATTACACTAGAATATCTCATCTGACTGGTACATTTACCTTAATTTAAGCAAGAGTATAGAAGAGTAGGTATTTAACAATAAATCATGTCTGATGAAAGTTACGACTGCCTGGCAGCAGCATCTAAGCAATACGATCACCCACGTGTAGTATAGTTATAAAGTGTGTGGTGCCATGCCAGAGCTACATATACACTGCAGTCAAGAGTAACGTATTATATAGTATACATACAGTATAATATAACATATGTATAGTACATAACAACTAACATAACAGCGAAGACGATGACTGGTGTCCTCATACCTTTTTTTATCCCTTACGTTCGCGTGGCGATTTAATAACCACCGGATAAAAAATTATCCGACATGTCTATAAATTTTTTTTTACAAACATATATCCTCACATTTATAATATATAATAAAAATCTAAATTTTAAATCGGCAGCGGTTTTTTTGTTCTTCAATTTAAAAGTACTGTAGCAGATTAATTTAATATTTTATTTAAACAGAAAAGTAATGAATCACTTCTTTAGTTTATGTATATAAAATACCCGGAGGAAATTGACTGGCAATGTGTGTACGCTTTACTTTGTACGCTAGTTAAAGTTCTTTATCTTGAACTTGGACATTTCGCTGGTTCCATAAATGTCTTATTGCGCGGTTAAATAAATAAAACCTGAAAGTAATAGGACGCGTGACAGCGGAAGAGTCTCGTTAGGGAGTTACGTGATCGATTCAACATCTCGGTTTGTACATATTATCCTACTCCAACTTTATACTACAGGTATTGCTATCTACTCACTCTTCAATCCGGTATAGTACTAAGCTATTTTATACTATACCGTAGAATAAGATGAGAAAACCATTGAATTACATTGAATTATATTACAAAGAATTCAGGAAGGAGGAAAAGTGTAGGATTCTCGATTAGCGATACCTAAAAACGATCTATCACCATCACATTGAATATATTTTATCTCCAACAGCTAAAGCACCAAGAATAAGAAACTAAACTCAAATTATCCTCAGCTAATTTTATTTCTCAGATAATCGGTTAAATATTCAATAAAAAGAGTTTACTGTGGCATTAATATTAACTAGTAACCTGCAGTTCCTACATGATTGCTGAGAATTGCAAGTTATGAATAAAAAAACTTTTACGATGATTTTTTGATATTTTGATTCATACTGTAGGGTAAAAGTACCGGTTTTGGCGATCTTAGGGCCATTTTTAGCCAATTCAAATTTTAATTAATTCGTAGAAAATTCAACTGATAAAATATTTTCATAGAATTTAAAAATTTTGAAATTTATACAAATCGAACTTATAAAGTTTCATGTTTATAGAATTTATTTAAACAATAATTTGAATATAAAGTGGCCAAAAAAAGTACACTGGCCACAAGCGATACTTCTAGTTTTTCCTGATGGTATTGAAATTTAAATCTTTTTATAACTACTCCAAAAATTTATAGTAAATTAACAATCTCTGAAAAGCATATGAAACCTTAAAAAGGCACACATTCTGGTCGACCTTTTCAATTATACTAATTAAAAAATTTATTTTATTATATAAATACACCGGAGACAAAAATTTTCTTATTCTCTTAATTATACACTTAAAAAAGATTAATTTGATTTGAGAAAAAAATTTTTAAACTCAGAAAGTAATTTTGAAGAGTTTCATTGTCTTGAATCTCGACAAAAAATTTGTTATCAAGTAAATTTTACTTAAATTAAAAAAATTTTTTCAGTTAAAGAATTTTTCTGCTTAAATCCAAACAATGAAGCTCTTAAAAATAATTTTCTCGGTTCAAAATTTTTTCTCTAGAATCAAGTTAATTTTTTTTTAATATATATGAGTAATTAAATGAAATAAAATCAATAAGTATTATTACATGAAGAAAAACATGTTTTTATCATAATAATAATTTATTTTGTTTTTATCTGATTCCAGCGGGAC
This sequence comes from Cotesia congregata, assembly GCA_905319865.3. Taxonomy (NCBI): domain Eukaryota; kingdom Metazoa; phylum Arthropoda; class Insecta; order Hymenoptera; family Braconidae; genus Cotesia; species Cotesia congregata. The sequence continues at coordinate 14,809,063 of CAJNRD030001120.1, forward strand.
TACACCGAGGACTGCGTGTTTAACGAGACCCTTGAAGCACACAATTACAACACATACAGCTCAATACGATGGTCGACACCCCGTAAAACACTTTACGTTGGTTTGAACCGTCACGGACAGCCGCGAAGAGTTCAAGCCCGGGGTCATAATTTAGGCCGGCTTTCAAGTTACGCCCGTGTGATGACAGTCGTGGTATCGCCGGACCGTGTTGAAAATTTGCAAGCAAGAATGATGGGTCTCCAGCACAAAGTAAGGCACCATCATATGGGCCATCAGCAACAACAGTCTCAACATCACCATCACCAGCAGCATCACCAAAATTTACAGCAATCGATCTGTCCGAGTTTTCCGACCCAGGAGAAGGACGGCCGCGACAGGTTCCGCTGTAGAAAACGGAGAAAACGGAAAAAACGCAAGAGACGCTGCGAGAAAAATGATAAAGTCGATCCAAACTGTGACACAAACATAAATATTAATTTAAATATCAAGGAAGAGAGACCGTGCTCTGATAATGTGACCGAGGACAATATTAATGGGAGCGATGACAGTCCTGCTAAAAGATCATCCTGCGACGATAATTCAACCGCTGTTGATGAATTGTCCAGGCGACAGTTGTTAAATTCGACTGTTGTCCTTAAAAGAAAGTCACGGATAGATTTAGTTAATAAAAATGACGGTAATAATAATAATCGTAGTAATAATAATAATAATCGCAATAATAAGAAAAAAGAAGGTAAAAATAATAAAAAATCGAATAATTCAAGAAAAGTAATTTTAGTCGACGTTGCGGGCTCGACTCCAGCCACGGAAGTCCAACAGTCTAAAGGACTGGTTTTTAAAGAGAATTTAAGTCCAGCTAAGAAGAAATTTCCTGGAAGATCGATAAGAACAACTGTGCCGGCTCCATCATCGGAGAACTCAAGCGCAACACTTGCTAGTTGGTTCAACGAGCCGACTTCAACAACTCAGTCATCTTGGGAGATTTTCATTAAGCGTAAATCAGCATCAACTTTATCGACACCTGTCACCAATCAAGCCACTAAATCATTTGACAATCCAAAGATAATTATGGATGAAAAAGAGGACACTGATGATTCAGATGTCGGTAAAGTTGAGGGGAATCCCAGTAGCACGGAAATTTCAACTCTAGATACTAGTCTATCCGCGCTGGAAACTGAAAATTTATTGACCGACGGCTCTAATGAAAGCGAGGATGAGACTCTCGAGGATGACGGGATCTCCCCGGTTGATTATGGCGCCCTGATGACAACCATGGACACCACTCCGCCGGAGAGAACCGAAGACTATGCCAAGACGACTACGCAATCTATTTTAGAGTCTATCGAAGCCAGCCGACCGCTAATTGATTATTTAAATCGATCTATGATAGATTCCTCGTTCCCGTTTCGGAGACTCGCTATGTGAAAACTCTTGTCGTTTTTTAAGACTTTATGTAAAGTGTATATATTATTATTCTTATTATTATTGCTATTAAAATTATTATCATTATAAAATAATAATGGATACGTAAATAAATCGATGTAATTTATAATTAATTATTGATAAATAATAACGATAAAATATCCCAAATATTTTGCACGTTTTAATAAACTACTAATCAAAATAATAATTATACATATTAATAAATATAATAAATGGGATAAAAGACAACCGAGATTCATTAACTCGCGTTAAGAGAATAATAGAGACTTAAATAATTAATTTTTTTAGATAAAAATAATTAAGTGCGACAGTATGATGATGATTATAATTATTACTTTAATGGCAAGAGGCTGATGATAATCTCCTTGCGAATCTCGGATGGTTATATATGTATATGTCCGATTTTATTATGTAGTGATTTATTTATTAAAAAAAAATTAATTAAAAAAAAGAAAATAATTAAAAATAAAAAACATTTTATTTATTTACGTCACAACTAATGTGTGTAGGTATGTGTGTGCATAAATAATCATAAGTGTCTTTGTTTAAGCATTGTGTAATTAAAAAGTAATTTATAATTTTAAAATGCAATGAGAAAAATTATTTATAACTATTAAAAATTTTACAAAGTATTCCTTTCCCCATTGTAAGCATGTTATTGATATATGTATTTTATATTTTAATGTTTTTTTTTTTTTTTAAATAATTACTTTAAAAGTCAATAAAGTATGTGTAAATAAAATAGACTTAACACTTAATTGAAAATGTGATTAAGAATATTCTCATGGATCGAAATGATGATAATATAAATATTTATATATGATATACTTATATGTTTAATATCACCAGATCCCACTGCCATTTTAATAGCAACAATGTATTTAATCTCATAGACTGACGATAAATAAATATATTAACGTTAAACGAGTATTTAATACTAACTTTCAAAATTGCAATGGGGACGTAGGAAATCGTCGACGATTAATAATAATAATTATTATAATTTATATTTAACAATAATTAAAAATAATGTAAATAATGTCATGTAAAGTCAACATGTGACTTAAACGCACAACAAAATTATTATAACTATTTTTTAGTATTAATTAAAAATAATAATTATAATATAAAATTTAGATGCCATTTCTTGTGATATTTCATTGAAATACATAAGCTTATAATGGAATTTTAAATTTTAATTAAATATTCAATAATAATTATTAAAAAAAATAAAATGAAAAAAAAATATATCTTCTATTTATTATTCCTTATTCACAATATTCTATAATTATTAATTATAAATTATAAAACTAAGCGAATGATAATTAATAGAATAAAAATAGAAAACAAAAATGAAAAGGTCATATATAGCTTCATTGATTCTTTTTATAAAAACCATATATTAATTGACTTTAATTATCCGTTCATTGGCCCGATTATAAAATAACAATTAAATCTGTCCATCTGTCAATTATAAACTCATTTCTAATAAATATTTGATAGACATATTGCGATGAGAAAAATATGATAGGGTTTTATAGGGTCAGAAAAACATTAAGAAATTATGCCGTCGAATAATTAAATCTGTATCATATATCATATTATAAATATATATCTAAGATCCATTCAGTTTGTTAAGAGTCTCACGCGTGGTTTTTATTTTTCTCAACCAAGATGAAGTGAAGCAAAAGGACGGCTGGACATCAATAGTGTATGAAGAACCGCAAGAAATAAACTGCTGGAGGAACTTTAATCTGTTGTAGTGCCAGACTTTGCTGTCGGAGTTAAGTTGTATTATTATTTCCAGGCAGGTACAACTACGCAGTATATAAAAGTATCTTTAGATGTACGAGGTCACACTTTGTCTTGATGACATAAAATAGATGATAGTGATGTGATGAGATCAAAGAGTACATTGGTACAGTACTTTATCTTCTGATCTCTTCTCTATTTAAAGAAAAGTCACTTTAAGCCAATTGAGTATAATACACCACCGGAAATCCCAGATGGTTGAGATCCAGACACTGCACCGTTTATCCAGCCAATCCGTACTCAAGACATTGAGATACGTTTTCCGCCATTAAAAGTACTCTATAGTTGTTTGTTTATTTATTTACTTTATTTTTTGTTTACGGCTACTTGTGTAGGTACTCTTTTTGCAAGTAACCCGAGATAAATTTTTCTAAAAGATCTAACAGCCCACAAGGAGAATATCTTACACACACAAGTGGATTCTCCGTTTTATCGCGGTTAACGATTATGAGCAGGACGCGTAAAGTCTCTGGGCTCGTTACGTCCTGCCAGCATACAAGAGAATGTTTCTAACAACTAAACGTAACGAGTTGAGATGCTAACTGAATGGATCGTCAGCCAGGTAACCAACTAACATTACGAATTACCACTTCAACCTTTGCCTTGTCCATCCATTTTTGCTATTATTCCACATTATTTTTTAACTCGTGTAATATAATGTATTCTGGTAGCTCAGACAGGCACAATTTTTTTCGCGGGGCTTAAAGCCATTTTTTGCTTCCCTCCAGCCGGAAATTATCGAGTGTCACTTATCATTTTATAGGTGATTTACATCGGGGTAATATATGAATCCAGACAATTATCCATAGGTACTCCGGTATTATACTGCTCGAGGCGTTAAATTTATATTACCTGAGGTTCAATGCGATTATATTCTTTATAGACTTGCTATAGATCATTTATTACGTACCGTAATATGTTATTGATATATAATAAATTTTATAATAACGTAGTTAGAACATCCTTTTTCATACTTTTGTAAGTTTCAAACATAACTAAAAATCTTTAAATTATAAATTACTAATAAAGTTTTATGAAAAATGGTCTCCTGCGGATTTTCTATATGAACAATTTTTTATATGCATTAAATATATGAAAATTATATTATTTTCGCATGTATTAAATGCATCGGCTAATATTATGGAGAAAAGAAATTATTTTTGTGCTTTTAAGCTGGATAAAAAAATTAACTTGAGTTAAGAGAAAAATTTTGAATCAAGAAGATAATTTAAGTAAATTTTAATAATCTCAAATATTTTTCTACTTCATTTAAGATCATCTATATTATTAAGAGAATAAAAAAAATTCAGTTGCCAGGATAATCATATGATAAAATCGGTTTTTTTAGTAAAATTTATTTAGGCTGCATTTGAAAATGCTCTATCTCTAGATACATAATTAAGAAATGACCTTTTATCTTGTGAAATATTGACATTTTTAAAAATATAAGCTCATCCCGATGTCATACTCATCGAAACCTTTCATTTGAGTACCTACATGAATTTTTCATATATTTTATATATTATATATATGTATATATGAAAAATATATAAAAATGCATGTGGATTTTCAAATGAAAAGTCTCGATCAGTGTAATGTTGGGATGAGTTTATATCTTTAAAAACGTCAATAGTTAAAAAAGTACAGTTCAATTTAACAAATATCTTGTGAGCTATTGACATTTTTAAAGATATAAGCTCATCCTGATGTTACACTCATCAAGACCTTTCATTTGAGTACCCACATCAATTTTTCATATATTTTATATATATTACATATATGTATATATGAAAAATATATCAAAATGCATGTGGGCACTCAAATGAAAGCTCTTGATAATTGTAACACCGGGATGAGCTTATATCTTTAAAAACATCAATATTTAAGAAAGTACAGTGCAATTTAACAAAAATCATTATTTAATAAAGAAAAATTTTAATTTTTTTATAGTTCACAAGTCACGGCAGTCACAAGGTTTTTAGTATTAATTTATCCAAAGTGATTTTCTTGATTTATGATTTTTTTTTTTTTGACTCTTGACTTTTTATCTTTTCATATATGTTAAAACATAAATTTTTCCATAGAGTTATTATAATTTTCTTCTGTGTTTTGAATTTTGTACTTCATTTGATTACACACGTGCAAAGCGTAGGCTCCCTTAAAATATAACTCAAACTATATAGTTTAATGTCCCATACAGTTATAGTAATATAAATATAACAAAGATACTCGTGTAACAACGTAACTTCAGTAACATAACTTGTACTTTATGTCACACTTGTAGACAGTACCTATGCATAAAACAAATCAACTGTCAACAAACGGCCTACCATCTGATTAAACTTCTAATCAAACTGTCAAACCCAGTTACTAACCGCTATTGAGTCTAATTTAAAATCGGTGCAATTCATCTGCAGGCATCTTCCAGGTTGTGCTTTCAGTATTTTTTAGTAAACCTATTGTATATTATAGTATACATCTAATACGAATGTATATTTAAGACTCGAGCAACGAGCATTCAGTTAATCGCCTGCGGCTCCTATATAAGCCAATCTTCTAACCGCGTTTTATCCTTATTCAATGTCATGAAATATTATTATTCTAAACTCTTTTCAATTATTAAAGTGTCATTTGACTAGGAAAAATTATTGAGCTATTATTAGTAATTATTTAATGAAGTCAATCTAACTGTAAATAGGTATTCGAACCGATAAATTGAAATGATTTCAAAGACATTAAAATTGTTGAATGTTCATATAAAAAAAAAAAAAAATATAAATCGAATTTTTAAAGTTTATGAAGGTAATTCTTAATAGTTAAGCGCTCTAAGCAAAATAACTGAAAAAATTAGTTTAAAAATAGAATTTTCATAAACTCTCAAAAAATACATAGTAAAAAAAATTCTTTTTTGGAGAATTAATTCTTCTGACTTAATAAAATATTTAACAAAATAAAAATTTTATAAGCTGAAGTTAAATTTATCTCAAAATAATTTCATCTTTCCAAAAAAATTTCAAAATAAGCCTTTTTTTTTTCTTTGTAGATTTTAAAATATTAAAAATCAATACTTAGAATTATATTTTATAAGAATGTTATTTAAAACTGTAATTTTTAATTTTGTGAAAATAATTTTTATGTTTTTAGCTTGGAGCAACTATTGAATTAGAACTATAAACTGTAAAAATAAATGATTCTGAAATTAAGAGACATTAGACAATATTTTAGAATTTTTTAACAGATAAATTATAGCAATAAAAAAATTCCATGTGAAGAAATTGTAAAAAAATGTTATTGCAATTTTTTAAAAATAATTTTTTAGATCTAATTTATTTATTAAAAAAATTCCTAAGATAGTAAAATGTTTGCTAATTTCAGTTTCATAAAAATGAAACTATTTTTTTTTCCGTATAATTTTCTTGCATACTCAGATTCCAAAAAGTGAATAAAAAATTTAAGAATATACCTTACACTACATTGTAACATAATTGCATAGTAATTAAAATTTCTGTATTTATAAAAAAAAAAAGTTGATAAATACTTAGCTAATAAAAATTTATTAATATCATTACGTAACTAATACTCGTAAGTATCTTATCAGGAGGATGGTTATTCCAGAATTAATCATAAGCACATGTTACATACACTCGAACTTTATAAAAAAAGTCTAAACAGGTATATTTTGATAACCCGGTTTGCATTCGGAATATTAAAATAAAAGTAAAACTCCATGACGAATAAATATGTAATTTATAACTATATTGTATTCAAATGAGCAACCAAAATATACATAGATGTTGCTGTGCTTTGTATATATAATACATATATGTGAGATGAAGAAAGATGCGATCGCCTGATAAAGTGAAGCATCCAGCTCGATTTGTTACTTATTTTAGCAGGTACAAGATTCACCATTCACCTATACCAGCATCTAGCATCTTCCATCAATAATTTTATGTCCTGTGGATAAAAAGTGTGGCTGCAGGATTCCGAGTGTAATAAAGAGCTTAACAGGATAACTTACATATATTATTTTATAGCAGTACTACGAGTCTACTCTTCTGACTCCCGGCACATAGAGGTGAGAAATAACAAGTTTTTGTACTATAACATAACAGTAGAAATAAGAAATAGTAAAGTGATGAAAAAAGTGAAAATTTTTAAATCCTTAAGGTGAAATTGACGATTAACTATGAGACTTTTTTTGCAATCGGACGATCATATATCAAAGGCTCGAAGACTCGATGCGAAAAAGCATGTTCGTTTTAACTAGGAAGCATAAGATACGAGAAGAAATGGAAAGGGGATGCAGCGAATAATTATTTCTGTATTTATAATTATCTTGATAGTCTTCGGGTTTTTATTTTTATTCTTTTAGATATTAAATAGATAAGAACTGTTGACTTTGATTTTTTTTAATTGCCAAGGGATAATAAAATAAATTTGTTTATTTCCCACGGTAGAAATAAAGTCATCGAGATTTGATAGTTGATTTTAGATAATTAAAATTATTTTATTGGGTTGACTAGTTATCAATGATTGCCGTATTATCGGTATGACTTATAGAACGGTAAAGACTTATAAAAATGACTATATCATATCTACGAAGGGTTTTCTTGTACAAAAATAATTGGCCTTGAAAGTTCATTGTACGGATTATGACTTGTAGATATCTCTGGGTATGCACTTTCTATCACGATGTAATGGTAATTAATCGACTATTACGTTCGATCGATCAGGACTAGTTTATGTCCACACTCATGGAATGTCCTCTCCCAGGATACGAAATAATAAACCAACCGCCGGCACCCTTCTATTTATCAGTTTTTGTTTTCTTTTTTTTTTACAAGGAAGTACTAACAAATTACCGTAATATCATCAAAGTTTTAACTCTTCGCGCGTTGGATAGTTTCTGTTAAAAACTTTGAAAATAAATGAAATTCCTAAAAAAATACTAAAACTACAAGGATGAAAAAATTCACTTGGTTCAAAAAAAAAATTTTTTTGGACCCAAAAAATTATTTTGGAGAATTTCAATTTTAAATCAAGCAAAAAAATTTTTACACAAAAAAAGTCTACTTACTCTCAATTAATTAACAAGAAATATAATTTTAACAAAAAAATTTCACCCAAAATAATACAAATATTATGTTTTTTTTATCTTTGAAATTTTTTTATAATTTTTTCTTTCAAATTGTTGTAAATTGCCGAGGACATTTCTTTACAAATAAATAAATAAAATTGTCTTCATAAATAATTTCTTAAGCAACCAAAAATTTTTATTCTTAACTCTAGAATTAATTTTTTCTGTAAATTAAAGAAAAATTTTTTTAAAATTTTATTCAATTCAAAAACTTTTAACCCCTGACAAGCACACTGGGTAAAAAGTACCCACCCCAAAATTTTATTTCGTTATAATTTTTTGTACATATTTAAACTTCAATTGTATATTTATCTATTTTAATTGGCGCTAATTAATTTAATATTATATCTAATTTATAGAGAATTTTTTGAGCTTTGATTTAAAAAAAAAAAAATTCTCTAACTTTATTAGAAACCAAGATATTTGAAAATGAAATATGTTGGGTACTTTTCACCCTGAATGCCTAAAGAGATATACGATTTAGATGTGTGCTAGTCAGGGGTTAAATTTGATTAAAAACTAAAATTTTTCAAAAAAATTTTTTGTTTCCACTTTTTTTTTCTCTTTAATCAAGTTAATTTTTCCATCAGTATAACAATTAAATTAAAAATAAATATAATAATTGAATACGTAATCTTCTATTTATAAACATCGGCATGGGAAATGAAGCTCAAGTACTATCAGTAATTGCCACGGTGATTAAGGGGTCTTGAGTTCATAACAAGAAATTTGACACAATATAATTTAAATTCTAAGTGATTATGATTATTATTAGTATACTACCAAAATAACTTGATGCCCGATAAAAATATTCCAAGAATATTGAGTTGAATGTTAGTATGTATAAGTAAAATACTCAACTATCGTCATACACTTCTGGTTTATGTTATAATTTATAAGTTATAATACATAAATGTACGCATGAGCTCAACAGTTCTTTCAAGTGTATTTTTATTCAGTGTTATATTATGTTGTATTCAGTATTGAGGAAACGACAATTAGTACCTACATATCACATATTATCTACATATCTCTCATTAAAATCTATTTATAATCCAAACAAGTTTAAGTAGTGTGAGTACATAACAGTCGATCTTTATAAAGATATTCGGTACGTTTAGTACGCGCGCGCAAACAGTTCACATCGTTTTCCTACAACATTCAGCTCACTAAGCTATCGTGTCCGTATTGTACCACGAAATATGGCGAATATATCGAGACGTTTATTTAGACCAATTAAAAATTGTTACAGCAACATTGTTACTAAAAATTACACTGTAAAAACAAACGAAAGTATAATTAAATTTATGAAAACAAGTGCGGGATTAATTGCCATTGGTGGCATTGTATTATACGCCGGAAAAAAATATCACAGTGTCAATGTCGTCCATGCAGCTCGACCACGCAAGGTAACTTTTCTTGTATCCAGTTTGACCGGAAAACATGTTACTTATTTTTATTTTTCGTTCTATCTTATCACAGTTTTAATTTACTATTATCTGAATTTATTAACATAATGCCCATTAATATTGTCTTAATAGCCTACTTATCAAGATATCATTATATTAATTATTGTACAAGTACAAAAAAATCACCCGTACAATCTTGTATCAATAATGTTTTGATTTTTCCCTGGTATGCGCGCGCATCGCGCAACATTTTGTACTCTAATGTTAACTATTTTCGTCTATAAAAACAAAATAGATATTTGTGATAAATTTCAAATAAAAGATAAAAATGATTAAGTATTCTGTAGAGTTTTTGTAATTTAAGGGAAATTCAATAATGTAATTTTTGGTGTAATCTAAATTTTAAATCCATTCAGTCCCTCCATTTACTGGCTATAGTATAGAAGAAATACACGCACATTGTTAAAGTATTTTCGAACATTAATCTTGTATTACTGTGAATAATTTATTTCCTTTTAGCGACAACATTTTTTTTACGAAATTTATCGTGTTTATTAAAAGGATTATTAATCAAACAATAGGCTGTAATATTTCATTAATAGTTAGGAAATTATTTTTGTTTTTTAATTATGGGTTAGATTATAGTTTCATTTTTTATTCATATAAATTCTTGAGTGTTATATGATTCTAAATTGATCTATAATCTGTTGACTACTTTCAATACCATTTTTTTCCTCTAAAAGTCTTGTTAAATGATCGTTTTAATTTTATAAAAAAAGTTTCAAAGCATTAATACCTCTGATAAAAAATTATTCGTACTGTAACTTCCCAAAATTACAAAAAAATAAATTTCAAAAATTCTTTTGTACACAGAATTGTAATTATCATTATTTGCGTTTTTATTTAAGCCATAACAGGTTGTAATTTGTAATTTACTGTATTTTCCTTTTGATGTTTCAACTGCTGGTTATTTCACGCCGCCGGGTGGTCGATAGAAGGAAGTTGTTAATTAGCGTACTGGCTCTGAATTTTCTTTGTCGGTTTACTCAACTTTTGCATATTTATCATTTAAAATATTCTTTAAAGTTACAAAAGTATCGATCTACAAGCATCAAAAGTCGGCCGAATCAATATTTAAAAAAAAAAAAAACTAAATTAATAAATGACGTTATCGAATTAAAATTTTCTCCGAATGTCAATCATCAATAAATCAAGAGTATTATTTATTTGGGTTACGAGCCTTTTACCAATAGAACACGGTGATATTATTTTCCCATTAGCGTTTTTAGAGACAGTAACTAAATTTTTATCAGTTTAATTCCATTAAAGCTGAAACATGGGACAGATATTATTAATTATACCATTTCGAAAGAGTACAATTAATTTAAAAGCAATAATTTGTTATTTTTGGTTAATCCGATAGTAAAAAAATTCTAGAATCCCATAAATCTCCGAAAATCTAAATCTAAATTAAAATCCATGATCTTCCTACGCAGACATTAATATAATGTACAATGTTAAGAAAAAGCGACCTCAACTTATCAAATAAAGACACTAACTCAATGAAATGTTGACCAGTGCATCCCACTTGCCACCCAGCTAATGCAGAGATAGTAATGGCGCCTGTCTACTTTATTTTTATTTTATTACTTATACTACTCGAAAGAATTTTTCGAATGACATGGGTAAATTATCACACTCAAGAAGCTCATAAACCATCGAGAAAAAAACCATACATATGTATATATAACATTACAAGTACATAAAATTTGTTGTCGATGGGTTATTGACACTAACAGCATCGCTCACATACAAATTGATTTCAATTAAAGTTCATAACGACTAGAAAAAAAAAAAAAAATGATAATTTAAGCTGAGCCTTTAAAGAGTTTGTTGATACATTAGAGGCTATAATAACGAGTGCCACGTCTTCCACGTGGGTGGGAACGATATAAACCCCCTTGTAGATCGGTTTTCTTTGTCTTGCAAACATTTGTCATTATTTTTATTTTTATTTTAAACTCTCCCTCTCATTTGATTTTATTTTATTTATTCTCAACTCATCATCCACGCGCAAAGTAAAACGAGTGGAGAGGAATTAAATGGAGTGTACGTGTTGCCCTGATTTAAGATCTCAACCGACTCCTAATTGGCCAGTGGTATAAATCATCATTTTTACATCAACTTTTATTGTGGATAGAAGCAATTACTATATGCGGAAGGGCTAAAATATAAGATAAATATATGTAATTATAATAACAGAGAAAAAAAATTTGCATCGAGTTTATTCGAGTATATTTTATGTGACATACATATGACCAATAGGGCAACATAAAAATTCATATAAACTTGCCTGATTATTTCACTTTTTTTTCATATAAATTATTTTATGTTTTTAACGATTCGATTCGTTAGTTTAGAGTTTTATTATTATTACTTTTATTTTTTAGTTTATTATAAGATGTGCGAAAGAACACGCCGTTAAAGATATATGAGACATTTATAGGAATCAATGAATTGAAATACACGATAAATAATAATTATTAAGTGCGATTTAATATGTTAAGTCACGCGTATAACACATTTTAATAATTTATTAAATATTTTATTCAATAATTATAGTTCCTTTTTACAGATACTAGATTTATAAGTAACCGTTGTCAATTTAAAGAAAATCTATCATCGTGCGCTTTTTAATAATAATAAAATAGACGTTATTAATTAAAGATTATTCGAAATTTATCATTGTATCGACTCAATAAAATTGAAATATTATTTTTTGTGTAGAAAGCAGCGCCACCCAAAGTTATCGTAAATAATATCATCTTTCTTTCTTTTTTTACTCCATAGAATCTACGGTCCCTAAAAAGAGGCTAAAAAAATTTTTTTTGTTAAAACGGTTCATTTTCTTTTTTATTTTTTTTTTTCGAGTATCTAAAACTGCTTAAAATCCGCCGCACCGCTATATATGAAAGGGAATTTATAAAACGTTAAACACGCCGTCGATTCTCTACTGTAATATATATATGAGCTACAACTTAGTATCTATATACCTTGCTTTGTGATTCATGATTTTTTCGGTTGCCCTTTGCACCGACACTTTTATTCCGCGACTTTTGAATATATATGTTCGTATATATTTATTTCGGATTTTTTGAACTCGATGGGCCCACGCTACTGTATATTTTTATTTATTTCGACTTTTATTATCACTTAAAAATTTTCCATTTTTTTTCGGTAAAAAATCAAATGGAGTAAATACTAAAATAATTTATGAAAAAATTCGATTTTATTATTATATTTTTGTTCAATTTGTTTTAATAAATCATATAATTGATTGAAATATTTTTTAATTAAACCCCAGTGTACTTTATTTTTATATTAAAATTGTTTTAAGTACAGGAAAAAATAATTAAGTAAAGAACAAAAGGATCGTCAGAAGAAAAAGATAAGGGAAAATCGTTTGGAATTTACTTCAAACGGACGGGCTAAAGTGGAATTTTGAATCGGAATGTTTTCTAGTTCGAGACACACGAAGATTAGAAAATAACTTTTTACTTTATTTTTAAGCGGGGTAAATACAACACACATTCTTTAGAGTTACAAAGAACTTAATAAAGACATAAATTCGATAACCAAACATTTATTTTTTCATCAACAAAAGCTACTAAAGATATCTTCTAAATAAATGACAAAAAAAAAATTAATAAAATAATAATTTGATGATTAGTGTCGTTTAAAAGTTGATGAAAAATAAAAAACAAATAAATAAAAGCAAGGTGCTTTACTACAATTCTCATCGCATAATTTAAAAAAGTTTATAGTAGTTTATAGTGACCTGGAGCCACAGGATCTAGTGAATTTAGACATCTTATTCTGCGAACAAAAAAAAGAACCTGAGACACTATCGTGGAGGTCGTGCGGTCCGCCGATGACACACTGCCATCGAGATAAAGTCAAAATATTGTTTAAAATAAAAAAAAGTATATATATTGTATCACTATTTTTCAAACTCGGTTTCTTTTTCTACGGGTTTAAATAAATTTAAGGTAACTTAAACTTAGTTTTAGATCTTTTGGAAATAATGTGACGTGCGTAGCGATAGTAAAGACCGATTTAATACCGTTCCGCCTTCTATAAAGAACACATGTAATTTGGGGTAAACGATATACATAACACAAGAAAATGAAAGGATGCTGCACGCGATGTATCGTGAAAGACTATAAGTAGACATTTAAATTTTCAATTTTGCCTTTCGCTGAAATTATATATATGAATGAATGTATATATATATTAAATATGTGCGTTATATTCTTCTCAAGTTGTTGACTGTGCCGACCAATTTTCGACTCACTAAATCAGGCAAGCCCGTTTGGTTGGTGCGAAGACTTTGATCATCGCCGTAGATAACACGAGTAAGAGATCAGATATGCATTGTTATATATTATTAAATGATAAATATACATAATATACTCTCCAGTACAGTGTTCGATGTATCTAATTTTTGTTTCTATTGAATTGATTTTTTATTCTTTGTAGTAAAAAAACAATATTCAAAAATTGAGAAACTAAAAATTAAATTTTTTTAACAAGAATAAAAAGTTTTTAATTTATTCTTATACATTTTTTTTGTTCATTTATAAATTTTAATTAAAATTATTCACATTTTTTATAATTTGTTGGGTTGAATAATTTTTTATAAATTTAAATTTAGAGGAAAAATTTATCAAAAATTCAATTTATGATTGAAATTTTATTTTATAATCAATTTTAAAAAACTATAAGCAAAAAAATTACTCTAAATAAAAAAAAATATTTAGGAAGAGTAAAGTTAAGAATAACAAAAAATTATTTTCAGTTTACAAAAACATTATCAGCTTAAGGAAAATATACAGTAAAAAATTTTGCGAAAAAAAATTTTGTGTTAAATATTTAACATAAAAATTTTTAACACAAATTTTTTGACGCATTGACGCAAAATTTTTTACTGTGTAAATTCGTCCTAACCAAGTCCAGTTTTAAAATAATTTTTTGAATCAATAATGTTTCAGCCAAGAATTCTCATTTTATATAAATTGAATAAAAAAGAAGCTTTCGATATAAATTTTCTTGGAGAATTTGGTAGTTAATTTCAAAGAAAGTACCTATCGACACGTCTATTATTCACCAATGAAAATATTTAGATAAACCGTGGCACCATAGTGTTAACCCGACATCAATCATATGATTTCTAGGTGGAATAAAATAAACAAAAATTAGTTAGGCGCAAAAAATGGAAAATTTCGTCAACTTCTGTTTTGGGTGGCGCATAGCACACTCAAGTGTTGGTTATTTAAAAAAGAGTGTGGCAATGTCTCTATTATCCGATGTATCCGTGAAATTAAAACCATCGCCACGGGTGGTATATAGGTATATAAATTTGTGTAACTTTTTTTCTCCTAAAAAATGTGAACCCCATGGATTTAAGACGCTGAAACGATGGAGTTAATGTTTGAATTATAAATATTCGTGTTTTTTAAGGAAATATCTCATCACAATCTGTGTCAACAGTATAACAAAGTCGTTAAGTAAAAATTATCACACATTAGTTGTTCCATTCTTAAACTTTATAATTTATTATTTTTAATTTATTCAACGTCTAGTTTGTTAAATTCGATCGTAAACGTTTGCTTTAAATTGTTTACAACATTTAAAAACATTTTATTGCCCTTAACTGATATATTGTATTGAAATTTCGATTAGATGTTTTACTATAAAATAAAACCAGAGAAATTAAATAAACAAGATATTCCCTTGTTATGTGGGCTTTCGTGTTTTCGTAGTAACTTTGTACCGGAAATTCTTTAACACTTCTTCAGATCATGTCACCGGAAAAGTTTATGTCCCTACTGAATACTGAAATGTTCACTTTGATCTAAATCGTTTTGGAGCTATAATGTCTAATGTCCCGAGAAATAAAATAAAAATTATAATTATTATTTTTTCTTCCAAGAATACTTCCCATATACTACTTTAAATAATTCAAAAGAAAGTATCTTTTACAATTTTATTTTATTTCTAAAACGGTATTTCTTTATTTATTTATAAAATAAACTCAACAATTGAGTTTAACTTTTTAGTTATTTTGTTGATTTTATTTTTTAAACTTATTTTAATAGAAATAAATTTGGTGAAAAATAAATGTGAATGGACAAGTTATTACGCTAATAAGAGACGTTAGGGTGAATATTATTATGCTAAATCTCAGACGGAATTTTCGGGCGTCATGTTGATCGTGCTAAAGTGATGTAGAATAACCAGCTTGCAGTCGACGAGGCGCGAAATAAGATAGACAGGTGTAAAGAATTAAAAAAACACCAAGTGCAATGGGCGAGAAATAAAAGCTGGCTCCGGTATAAGAATATCACGTAGAACATGACAATCCTCTATATAACACTAAATGTATTCAATTTTCAGCTTACCAATTCATACCTTTTTTTTATTTTATTTTTTTATTTTTTCACTAAAAAGTTTCAACTTCCATTCATTATTTTTCGTCACTGCGCCAATTTAAAATAAAATTTCAAGACTTTTATACCGAATTCAACTTTTATGGTCTAATTAGTACAAATTTTTAAGTCGTAAAATTTAACCGTCAATTAACATGATAATTTTATTTTTTGCCTTCTTGAATACCACATTTTTCGAATTTTATTTAAATGTACCAAACATTTTTTTTAAGTAATCTATATTATTAAGAGAATGAGAAAAATTTTTTTCCAAGATAGTCATATGATAAAATCGGGTTTTTTTTAGTGAAATTTAGTCTCATTGCAAAGATCTTGACTTAAATTTGAGCTTTTTCAAGGTTCTATATTATTCTCACCGATAGTCAATTTATTATGATAGGTATTAAGGCTGTATTTAAAAATGCTCTATCTCTAGATATATAATTAAGAAATGACCTTTTATCTTGGGATGAGCTTATATCTTTAAAAACGTCAATATTGAAGAAAGTACAGTGCAATTTAACAGAGATATCTTGTGAACTATTGATATTTTTAAAGATATAAGCTCACCCTGACATTACACTCATCGAGACCTTTCATTTGAATACCCACATTAATTTTTTATATATTTTATATATTTATATATTTTATATATTTATATATATTATATATATATATATGAAAAATATATCAAAAGTGCATGTGGGTATTCAAATGAAAGCTCTTGATGAGTGTAATATCGGGATGAGCTTATATCTTCAAAAACGTCAATATTTTAGAAAGTACAGTGCAATTTAACAAAATTCATTATTTAACAAAGCAAAATTTTAATTTTTTATAGTTCACAATTCACGGCAGTCACATAGTGACTGCAAGGTTGCTATTTTTCATTAAACATTTTATGCTATACACTGATAAAAAAAATTAATTTTATTCAAGAAAAAAAAATGTTGAATAAAAAAAAATTACATAAATAATTTTTTTCACTCCATTCAAGACAAAAAATTATTTTTTAAATTCAAGATTTTTTTCTCTTGGACCAAGTTAATTTTTTCATAAGCATATGTAACGAATGTATAATAAATGTATAAATAACAAAAGTACGCTCTTATCAAGATGTTTAGTTAAATTAATAATCAAAGATACAGCGTACACAATAATTACAATACATAAAGAATTCCTATAGGAGGGTAAGGTATATGGTACACGTCTAAGCTAATTTGTAAGCCCACAAACAATTTAATAAAGATATAATTTGAGTAAAGGCTAATAAACCGTATCATCGATGAATCTATGCTTCCAAAAACAAACTTAGGGGCGGAACTAAATATTAACCAATAGATATATCATGCCCTGGAGAGAAAGAGAATATGGTGAAGTTGTCGATTCTCAATTTAGTGGCAGCAAAAAAACCCCAAGAATTTACAGTAAAAAGGGACGAAAAAAAGGTGGATTTTTTAGTTTAAAACAACATTGAATTCTCGTATACTCTTGAGAGAGGAAAAAGTCGACAAGATACAAAACCAGTTATCTCTTTTCCTTGATACATCAATGAGATAACCAAAGAATCACAAAGTTACATACAAATAATAGTAACTAAACGTGTATGGTACGTATGTACTTCACGTAGATGCTAAAATAAGTACCTTGATGTATAAACTCGTAAGATTTTACGAATCGCGGCGCACTGTGCTTTGACGACACACAATCAAGTGTTATTTAAGGAAATAAAAAGACGAAAAAAAAAAAGAGCATGAACAACGAAAACACGGGACTCTTTATCAGTGCAAGTGAACCAGGTACAACCCGTACAGTACCTGTACTTATACTTATATACCAAGAACAAGACTCTTGTATACAAGAGCCTGTATAATATGGAATGGGACCAAGTTAGCGATCGCAGACACTCGCGAGACGCCAGTGTCCAGTGTAGCATCTTTGTATTTAACAAATCGCAAATCTTTTATTCACGCTCATTTATTTCTTTTTGAATCTTTTTTTAACATGTCTCGACAAGCCAGAGAGTTTACCAGTTTTCGACGCCTCCGGGTGCGGGAGCGTACGTCCACCCTTTCTCACTCTTAACTTGCTCTACTCATTCTCGTTTAAGCCTCTTTCAGGCCAATCGATAAGGCACTTTACCCTTTTTTATTCACTCTTGTTTTTTAATTTTGTTCCATCATCGATTTACGCCAGAAAAAGCCCACTTGTGATGCAATTTAAACTCTAATTTTTTCATTTTTTTTACTACACTCTGTATTATTAATTAATTACTTAAATTTCATACTGTCAACACTTAAATGAGTGGAGGCTAAAAGTAATACTAATTAAAAAATTAATAAATGGCGAAATAAATAATTGATAAGAAGATATAATATTTAAATTAATGATACACTTAAAAATGTGTATAATGAAGTTGACACGGTGTCTATTGTCAGCAATAAAAATATTGCCTTCATTATAAATCGCATGTAAGAGACGTTGACAGTTTACAAGTAAATAACATCGTACATTACTCCGATTAAATAAATTAAATATATTCTGATGACATAGCAATTCAATTTTCATCCTTGTGCATCATATAATGTATATGTACATGTAAGTACTTTCATGCATACGGCTTTAAATTAATGTATCTAGCACTTGGTAACGTGTAAATATATTTTATATTATCATTTAACATTACTCAAGCATCGTCTTTATTACCGAGTTTAAACTTGACGAGCCGCTGAAGTGACTAATGGATCTTGAATGATACTTTTATATTTTATAATCCCCAAGGAAATCTTCATCTTCACTATCTTGTTCATTAATAAAAAATATCTCCAGTTAACTTAAATAAAAATTCAGATAAAAAATTAATAAAAAATCTTTGAGATCAAAGAGCGATTTGCATACACGACAATAAATCTTACTTGGACCTGTGATTATCGGATTACTAAAAATTCCAGCCCTAAAGGCTCCGTATGTATAAATTGTTTTTTTTTATTTCTCTTTCTCTTTCTTTAAAAAAAGCTAAACGAGGCAATTGATTGAAATATATATGATACATGTATCGGGTGTATAATTTAGTGTAACAAAATATTATTAAGTGCTGTGGAGGAATTTTTATAAAGGAATCAATTTAAATAAATCGTTATTATAAATATTTTGAGTTATATTATCGAGTTATCACGTTCACACTTAAATATTTAAAATGAGGCGCGTATATATTCATATATATGTATAGAAGTATGTATGTACGTACCCAAGCAAATCCAAGTCATTATTTATAATACCGATGAATAATCTCACACTATACAGAGTAACCACACGCAAAATTTATATTATAATGGCAAATATTATATATTATATTAACGTTTGAATGGAACATCCCGAATCGCCAAAGGTGCTTTTTTAAATTCATTACCCTTTCAAATATTCAATTATTCTTACTATTTTTGTTTGATTTATCATTACAATAATGAAAAACAAATGGAGTAATAAAAATATACTTGAGGTTGTTTTTTTTTAACTCTAAATTCTCTCTGCAATTTGTTAATTTCACGGCTGATTAGAATACTAAAACTTATTTATTTCGACGGTTATACGGCCAATTAGTCGGACGATAAATTTTAAAATCTTAAAGTATGAAATAGAAATTAATTATTTTTATTTAATAAATTTAGTATTTAAAATAAGAATAGAGGTGAAAAATTTACCGTGAATAATACTTTAGTTTTAACAAAACAGTGTACGAATAATAATTACACTGAAAAAAAAAATTAACTTGATTCGAGAGAAAAATTTTTGAACCAAGAAAATAATTTTGAAGAGAGTAATTGTTCTGAATAAAGTAAAATTTCCTTAAATCAAGAATTTTTCTACTCGTATCAAGAAGATTAAGTTCTTCAAAATTATATACTTGATTCCAGAACATTTTTTTTTCTGTGTATATTATTACGATATTATTTTGGTTATTTTTAAAAAAATTTTATTTAGAATAGTATGTAGAAACTTCTTTAAAAAATTCAAAAAAATTTTTTTTTAGTATTAAAAAAATCAAAATTAAAAAATTTTTTATAAGAATAAATTTTTTTAAATCACTAATTACATATTTTTGTTAAAATTTTTTCAATAAACCTGCAAACTATTTTTTAAATAAAAAAAAAAAAATCTTTTTATAAAATTAAAAATTACGTATTTTTCATTTTTTTATTAAAAATATAAGACCTTTACTTCACAAAATTAAATTAATATTATTATTATTGCGTTAAATCAGATTAAAATTGATGAACTTAAAAGTCACGGAGTATCCTTTGAGCACGTGTTACAAAAAAAACGCGTTAGTAACTTATATATAGCTCGAAAAAGGAATAAAAGGCCTTGGAAGTAGAAGTAAAGTAAATGGATTGAGATTGTTATCCAGGGAACAATTATTTAGAGTCAGTTGTCACCCGTCATTGTTTTGGTGTCCGTTCAATAAAGGTGTAAGTAAAGTGTGATCAAGGTAAGGTATGTTAGGTTGTAAGAGAACCGTAAAAAGTAGCCCATGCCAGTGGCCTCACGCTCAACAGCACCAAAGTCAAGTGAAACAACGCCTGTGTCGGATTGAGAGGGTTGATTTTATCAGCGGCATCAAGCCGTTTAAAGTTATTTCTATAGCACATATATACGTATGTTAATGTATTACACGTACATTCGATTACCATTGATACGATTTCATCTCAGAGATATAATTCAAGTAACGTGGGTGATTAAAAATAAATAACGGACCACCCATGTCAATAATTTCCACTTTAAGAAAATCACTAATATATATTATTACCATTATCATTATCGCTATAATTTATTTTTTATCTATTAAAGAACAAGTGTTTTGACTCATCGGGTGACGGTTTTTATTTATTGGACATTCATTTCATTTTTATTCTAGACACCTAAAAATTTTTGAGGCGTTTTAAATATGTCCTTTTTTTTTTTTTTTCACTATTCTGTGAAATTTTTTAATAATTTTCGACCGTTTCCGGGAATTTGAGTGTTTCTGGTAATTCTAAAGTTATTTTTATGAATTGATAGCTGATGGTCTGGTACTCGTAGTAAGAATTGCTATGTATGTATTGGGCATAGAATGGATTCTACATAAGTTGAAAAGACAAGAGACAAGATAGCAATTTATTCATTAGTCGGCGGGGGTTGCTAAAATACACGTGTTATCTTGATATTTAAATTATAAAAAAGAGAAATTATAAATTCGTGGATGTTTTTTATAATAATTAATATATAATAATTTGTCTGTTGTCATAGAAAAAGGAAAAAAATATTTATTGACTTTGGTAATCATAAATAACTCCCATTAACCTTGTGCGACTTCGTTACCAACTGTTGTCTCTTATACCAACGAGTTTTCGGAATATTTTGCATTATTTGTTGGTCGAGTTTTATTATTATATTTGATCTCACCGTGTGGTGTTATGTCTTTTATATGTTATATGTTGGCGCCCCTCGGTGCGCTCGTTAGCTCCCAGAGCGATCGTTTCGACAACCAAACTGGCGCTTCCGTGCGTGTTTAAATTCAATTTCAACGCACGTAACACGTTTACGCGAAAAACACATTAACGAATTTAAAAAAAATCTTTATTATAATTTTTTAAAATAAAACTACTACTATTTTAACTTTGTGAAAATATTTTTTAAATAAAAAATAAATTAATAAAAAATTAAATACCACAAGGCCGAATGTAGTAATAAAAATTTTTTAGACTTTTATAAATTATTATCGTTAATAAAATTAAATTGGAGCCCGGAATTTAAGATTAAAAATTTTTCCTCTAATTTTACCCAAAAAATAATTATTTTTATCTAATAAATTTTTTTACAATAAAATTTAATGTTCCCGTTGGATTTTTTAATAAATTTAATTGTCCATAAATTTTTTTAATTTATTTTATAAAGTGTGTAAAAAGAAGTTTCTTCGCAGTAGGCCCTGTTGAGTTGTCGATAAATCGATCAACGCACATCACTTTAACTTTGACCAATACACTCACACCAATCTCAAAGATCAGCAACCTGAGAAACAAATCCCAGGAATTAAGCGTCCCATCTTGTATTGAGAAGCAGTGGAGGCTAGTAGTCTTAAACTACGACACTTTCTGCCAGGGATCCAGGGACCTTCCTCAGAGCTACTATGAGTTATGTAAACCCTGTTGGTGGCTCCGCCGTGCGGCTTGAAGAAACATCTCCACCTGACAGTGATTTTTGTTATATTCAAACGTACTGTAACAAGACCGCTTGCGAGAAGATTTTTTTTCTAGCTTTAAATGGATTATTTATCTATTTTATTATAATTTATCAAAAATATCCCGACCTTTCACCTTGAATTTAATAGGTATAATTTTTATTTGACGTTAATCATAAATCATACATCATATGAAAATTTTTTTTAATTACACATAAATCTACTATACTGTTATATAAAAATTTATTATTGTTGCTATTATCCTGTTTCCTTATTTATTATTATTATTACATCGAGTACCGAGATTACTGATTAATAAGAAATTATATATAAACAAAAAGCAATTAAATTTAAATTCTTTCTAGCAAGAAGATGATTTTCCCAAGGCGGTTAAATTGACTATGAGAGAACGAAGATTTATCAAATTTGCGTCAGTTGAATTCAATGGCCAGCTTTATATGACACCTCAAGATTTTCTCGACAGTATAATCGAGCCTGAACCAAGACGTAAGTTGTTTTATTGTTTATTTCTCCCGCGATTCATTAAATCTCTTACTCGTGTCATAGTTGACGATAAAATTTATAAAAAAGTAAAACCGTAAACCTTGAAGTAAAAATAATTTTTATATATTTTTAGCTAGATATAAACGAAGAATTCTTGCTAACAAAGATATTGAAATGATTAAAAATACAACGCCTTTATTGCAAAGAGGGAATTCTCACATGTTTAGGAATCTCAAAGACAAAGGTAGGTGTTAACAATAACATCCTTTTATAATAAAAAACTCATTAAGTACCAGTTTTTAAGCATAGTCATCAGACATTGATTGTTTATGTAAGATTCTAATTATAAGTCAATTTTATTTGATTTAGATAATAATTATTTTTTCATAAATTAACTCATTCATGATTTTTAAAATAAAAATTTTAGTGAAATTATTTTTTTAATTTAAAAGTCTAACATTAAAAATTGCTTGATATTAAAATTAAAAGCTTTAAAAAAAAATACTTTAATTTTTATAATAATTTTTTATAAAATCAATAAAAATTATAAAATTTCTCAATTTTAAAATAAAAATCTACGAAATTTTATTTAAAAATAATATTATTAGTAATCTTGTTTTTTTTTTTTGACTTCTGAAAGTAATAAAATAACTTAAAATTTGGTCACAAGAATTCAGGACGTTTTGTCCTTTTATTAGGACTTCTTCAGCAACTACAAATAAATATAAAAATTGTAACCTTTGTACACAAAAATATCTATAAAAAATTTCGTAGTACAATTATACCTTAATCATACTAGGTTACAGTTTAAAATTTATTATTGTTGAAACATATAAAGTATTATTATGCATATTATAAAATTTTTTTACAACAATTGACATCTTAAATTTTTCTACCAATTATCACAGAATAATTACGCACCAACTAAGAGTTTGTTAGTATTCTGAGAAAGTTCTAATAAAAGGACGAAATTTTCAACTAGAATTAATCCGTAGTTTGAAATTATTGTCCTGAATTTCTGTGACCAAATTTTATTTACATTTTCTGGGCGTGATTAAGATTTTAAGAAGTAAATAATTTTTTACATCAATTAAACATCTTTTAAATTTTTAATTTTTACAATACTTTCTTTAAAATCAAACAAAAAATTGAATATCAAGAAAACATAAATCACCGCCGAGTGAATCAGAATACATACTAATAATTAAACAAAAAAAAAAATCTAGCTTTAAATTACACGTTGTGTAAAACTTTAGAAGGATTGACGACTGCCCGAGTGCTGATTTATTTATTTATAATAAATCATAGACACATACATGATAAATTTATGAGCTAAGACTGTTTATGGTGGTTAAATCAACGTTACAACTCGTCAACTAGATTGAAAGTAAGACATATCACATAGACGTACGACATCTGCGAAAGTGATTGATGATTTGACGACCTCAAAGAGAGTAGAGATCAGTATTAAACATAGACACAGTACAAGGAGGACAGTGAAGAGTAAAAGCATATGCGGATATATATCAAAACACATGTCAAGAATCAGCAGAAAATGGATATTATTTTGTTTAATTTTATTCCATATACGACGACGTGTCATAGAGACATCAAATGTAAATAAACAGGGAGTACAGTATCATATGAGTATGAGATTGGAGGATGTATGTCTATAATTTTATTAAGATAGATATAGAGCCAGCAGTATAATAATATAAGTAGAGTGCAACGAGTTTATTGAGCTGGTAGAAAAATCATTGCGGGTAGACGTGATCTTTAAATATGACCTTACTCAGCAATTTATTGCGAGTGTAAGAAATTAACAAGTATTTTTTATTTTTTTTTAGATGGATCGTTTAGTTTAAGATATTCTTTTTGGTTTTAATATATATTATTTTTTGCTCGGTTTCAGGAATAATTTCTTACACGGAGTACCTGTTTCTACTGTCTATACTCACAAGTAAGTATCTTAAGAGTACAGTATTCTATAGTTAATTTATAGCGTAAATTACTGCGCTAAACAAACTTCGAGACACATCGGTTAACGTATTTCCTATACCCTGATATTAAAACCCGTTTGTGTGTACATTTATCTTTGTGAAAAGATCCTTCTTGTGTGTTTTATAAAGCGGGCTTATATATATACTTATACACATCTCTATAATATTTGAATTGTCTTTTTAACTTTATCATATCTTTATTTAGATTTAATGTTTAATAAATATACATTTCATAGTTATTTTTATTATGTATTAGGCTTCATAATATCATTATAATTCCCGCGATAAATTTATTCCGCAAATTAGTTTTCTTGTAATAATTAAGATTTCATCGCGACTAGAATTATAAATTTATATATATCAGCATCTATTAAATTACTTGAATCCCGACGGCTGTAGCTTTTGATCAAATCGTCACATCAAAATACAAAATATTTATTATGTACATTTAATTGTTGTAATTAATTTCTTCAAAAGAAGTAATAACTTACTAATTATTGATTAAATTTTTAATTATAAATATTGTTTTAATTTTAATAAAAAAAAAAATTGAAAAAATAATTAAATTGATGCTTTTAAAAATAAACCGATCAAATTTATTGAAAATAAATTTTAAAATAAAACAACTCGACATTCTTTAGAATACAATTTAATTTTTTCAATAAAAAAAAACGCAATTTACAATTACCGATTTAATTTTAAGTGTAAAAAATAATATTCAATATAAACAAAAAAGAATTTATCATTAAATTTCAATCTAAATATATATATAAAATTTAATAAATAATTTTAATCTTACAGAACCACAAACTGGATTCCGAATCGCCTTCAATATGTTTGATACCGATGGAAATGAAATAGTCGACAAAGACGAGTTCCTTGTGGTAAGATGAACGTAAAAAAAAAATTGCACTCAAACGGTTCCTATTTTTAGTGCATTTTATTTAATTTATTAAATTATCATTCAATTAAGACTGAATTTTTTAATAATATCCCTTTGAAATCAAAGCTTCTATTTTTTTATATTTAGACATTTTATAAAACAAAATTCACGGATACATTACATTCATTATACCAATAAAAGAAACGAACAAATAGTGGGAGGGACCACCATTGACATTAGTCTTTGCATGAAATAAATTTTTTCACAGATGAGGAAGCTGTTCGGTTCCGGAATAAGAAATCGTCAGCTCCATGAGGCAACTGAACGAGTCGTGAGTTGAAGCCGCGGAATTCCAAACGCTTCGCAATGTGAACATAATGATATAATATAATATAATATAAATTTAAAAAAATTTATATAATTAACACTTGTGTATATTTTATCACAATCTAAGTAAATTTATATATATAGATTAGATGACGCTACGAAGGAAATCGGATTTTTGCTTTTGAAGATGCTGGAGCCTTATAATTTCTAATCATCTGCTGTGTTTTTACGTGTATGTCCGATTGATCACTTTAATTATAAATTAAAACTTTCACTTGTTTAATAATCAAGACTATACGTTTGCTAAATTATAAACAGCTATTAATTGACGTATCAATAATTAACATATTTAATTATTAGTTATTATTGTTAATTACTAACTATTAATTTTCAAATTACCAATTAATGCTTATAGACGAATGTCTGATCAATTTAATTGACACTGAATACAAAAAATTAACAACTATACGCATTAATTAAAATTAATTAATTAATTTTGTATTACTGTTGATTTAAAATTAATTTATAGAAACACTTTGAAATGCATTAGCACTCCACATCCTTTTTCCTTTGTTTTTATAAAATATATTAGCTATCACACACATGCTTTATATACATACTAACATTTGGTTTTTTTATTTGTTTTATTTGTTTGAAACTTAACTACACATATTTATTTTTTTTTATTTTATTTTGTTTTACTTCACTTGAAATGTAGTTAAGCAACAGCAATATAAAAAGTTTATTTTAATTATGTTTGCTTTATTCAAAAAAATCAGCTGCAAAAACTAGTTACCCCGAGCGAAGAGATGACACTTGCCACGAAAACAATACTGCGAGACAACCATGATAATAATTCATCAAAGAGTCAAAGTATCTCATCAAGTTCATATGTAAGTTCATCATACACATATCATCAACAAACTCTATCATCTATGTATGCAAATGCAAATTTAACACTTTATTAGTTTATTTAAATAGCTGCTAAAATAATTCTGATGGACCAATCCCAACCTTATTGTACTTTATTACTTAAAACCTTTTATATGTATTTAATCCTCTTATTTTATAATTTACTAATTAATTTTATTTCTTAGCTCTAATGCCTCCGTAATAAAATTATTAATTTATTATCAATTAAAACTTAACGCTCATTTATTATTAATGTATTTTTATTTTACGTTTGTGGTGATAGATGGAGAAAATTTTTAGTTATGCGTGGAAAGGAAGACACGGTGGTCATGATCAAAATACTAATAAGGATAAAGTTCCCGGCAATGATAATTTTGTTGGTGAGACGCCTAGAGAAGATGAGGTAATTTATTTTTTATTTTTTTAACTTAAAGTTATTGCTACAAAATTACTTTTAATTTATTTTTAATGTGTTCTGTTATGATAAATAATTATCTAGGGACTGCAACGAAGGCACGCGGTAGATACGACAATTATGATTCATTTCTTTGGAAAAGATGGGACCAAGGAACTCAAGTATGATGGGTTTAGACAATTTATGGAGAATTTACAGCATGAAGTACTGGAAATTGAGTTTCAAGAATTTTCAAAGGGAAGTGATACTATTTCGGCATTGGACTTTGCTAAAATTTTGCTGCGCTACACGGATTTGGATACTGATGAGTAAGTTTTTTTTTATTATAATTATTTAGAAAAAAATCTACTATTATTCAAGTCTAATGACGTTATTTTTCATGTTCTAGGTATGACAAATATTTAGGTAGATTATTAGAAAACCCAGAACGTCATGAAGACATTAACTTTCCGGAGTTTAGACTTTTTTATCAGTTTTTAAATTCTTTGGATGACTTTGCAATTGCTATGAGAATGTATACGCTTGCTGATCATCCGATTTCTAAGGGTAATTTTTTTTATTTTTTAAAAATGTCCAAGTATAAAATTTTTAAAATTAAATTTGGTATAAAAATTTATTTTTATTCAGATTTCAAATATTTTATTAAAAAGTTACAGCTGACCAATTTTAAAACACAGTAACTAACATTTAAAAATTTTTTTCAATTTTTCTTATTAAAAAAAAATTTGCCCATCAAATTGATGAAAAATTTTATTTGAAAGTAGAAAATACTTTAATATAAATATTTTTAAGAAAAAATACTTGAAATTGAGGTTTAAAAGTTGTAAAAAAATCCAGCAATACTAGAAAAAATTAGGTATAAAAATTTTGCAGTTACTGTGTTTTAAAATTGGGCAGCCGAGTTGATGTGACGTTTTTATTGTTGTCGCTTTTCGTTGCTACGGTAACCACTTTGGAAACGGTTACCATAGCAACGGTTACCATAGCAATGGTTACTATGCACAGAAAAAAAAATTTAATTGAATCAAAAGAAAAATTCTTAAACCAAGAAAATAACTTTGAAAAGTTGCATTGTCTTGAATCAAGACAAAATTCTTGAATCAAGTAAAATTTACTTAAACCAAAAAAAATTTCTTATTTTAAGAATTTTTCTACTCAATTGGGCAGCCGAGTTGATGTGACGTTTTTATTGTTGTCGCTTTTCGTTGCTACGGTAACCACTTTGGAAACGGTTACCATAGCAACGGTTACCATAGCAATGGTTACTATGCACAGAAAAAAAAATTTAATTGAATCAAAAGAAAGATTCTTAAACCAAGAAAATAACTTTGAAAAGTTGCATTGTCTTGAATCAAGACAAAATTCTTGAATCAAGTAAAATTTACTTAAACCAAAAAAAATTTCTTATTTTAAGAATTTTTCTACTCAAATCAAGAAGATAAAATTCTTCAAGATTATTTACTTGATTCAAGTAAATTTTTTTTTCTGTGTGGCAATAGTTAAATATTAATGAATACAATTTGTAAAAATCTTAATTAATCAAATTTTCGATAATAAAAATATTGACTGAAGCGCGCAAAGCGCGCTCGATTTTCTAGTAAAGTTAAATATTTAAAATTTTTAAAATTACAATAATTTTATTATTTTAGACGAATTTCACCGCGCAGTAAGGATTTGCACTGGAACAATTATTCCAATGCATATGATAGAAACAGTATTTGCATTATTTGACACTGATGGTGATGGAGAGCTGTCTTACAAGGAGTTTATCGCGATAATGAAAGATCGCTTGCACCGCGGCTTTAAAGTAAGTATAAAATAAAAAAAAAAAAAAAAAAAGAAACTAGCTAATAAAATTAAAGTGGAAACGAATAAATAAATTAATTGATTTTTTTTCAGACTCAACCAAGGGGCGAAGGATGGGAAGCTTTTAAATACTGTTTAAAGCAAGAAATGAAAGCACCCTAAGCAAGATTTATGGGCTTGTTTTTTTTTTTTTAATCTCTTCAATCTCATCAGCGATCATTTTCTGTGCCAAATTTTTTTTTTAGCAATTTAATTAAAATATTTAAATGCAAAACTACTGTAGAAAATTTAAAGTTTTTAATTTTTTGCCAATTTCCTTTTAAAGTTTATCATTTATGATTATGTAAATAATTAAACGTCTATACAAAATAAAATATATAAATTATGAATATTTATTAACACACTTTTATTGTCAGTCAACAAGTCTCGTTATGTGTGTACTTATCATCCATCTAATTGTCATCTATTAAATAAATTTATTGCGTAAAAAAAAAACTCTCACATCCTCACATTACAAGTCTTGAGGAAATTCATAGCATTCCGGTTTAAAGAACGTTGATTTAAACCCAGACAAGCTACTTTAACAATGAATTACATCAATTTTAATAATTAATTTAAATTTAATGACTTTATATAATTTTTATTATTTATTTATTCTTTTGTTTAGTTTAAATTATTAAAGTTCAGAATAACCTACACCTTACTATAGCACCTAAGTAGTTTTTATGTTAAATTTGTTAATAGATGGCGAAAGGTAAAGCCGGAAAAGAGAGAAAGTTAAGTATAATTGAGTTCCCTACAACTGTACCAACCCAGTACCTAGAGTAATTCATATTATGAATTGGAGGGGGTCAATAGTATTGTTGACGATGAGTAAACTAGTCAGTGCAGGTCGGTTCGTAGCAAAATCTGCTTTTCAGTTTGTGTTAAGAATCCACGTGGCAAACCTGTACGAATATTTTGATATTCGTAGTTATTTTTAATTTGTGTTATATTATTAATGTTAACTCGAAATTTTACTTCTTTCTAGAAGTTTTATTATTTTTTTTTTTAATTTATTAATTGTAAATTAATTGTTAATAGTGCTTTATCAAAGGAATGGGAATGACTGGTGTATTCAAATGGTTTAGACGGTAAGAATTTATCAATTAATAAATAAATTTTTTTTTGGAGCAAAAAATATTTTTAAATAAAATAAATGTGGATATAATATTATTATTTAATATTAATATTAAAGCGGCTGCGTGGCCGAGCGGTTTAAGTCTTGAACTGCCCGTTCAACAGTCGCTCAGGCGTGGGTTCGAGCCCTGGCAGTCGCAATTTTTCTGCGATTTCCAAGGCTTGCTCCCTTGCCGACTGTATCCTGGCCAGGTTTCTGTGGTTTCCTCGGTCACTGTGCTAAGGGTGGGGCACAGGCAAATGCGGGTACAGACTGTAAGACGACCACAGCCGCGGATAGGAGGTTAAGATGTGTAGTTCGGCACATCAAACTCAATAAATAGTAGGAAGGGACGTAAAAATCCCACGTGTCTAGGCCAGAAGGCTGACGCGTAAGACTCCAAAAAAAAAAAAATATTAATATTTAACTAATTAATTAATTATTAATATTTAAATAGTGAAAATTTTAAAAAGAAAATTCAAGTAAATAATTAGTTGATAAATTTAACAAAAATAAAATAAATATATTAAGTGAAAAATAGACGAATCTACCTGAAAAGTAAAACAATATACTAAGTAAAGGAAGTATATAGGTATTAAACGGTAAAAGTGAATGTCATGGTCGTTGGTCAACAATTGTATACTTCAAGTTTAATTTTTGGGTATTTACGGTTCGTAGAATGAGTACATCTTCAATGCTATTATAAGCTAAAACTCACTTTCTTGTATAAATCTCAATTTACCTACGGATGAACACTTGTCTACCTAGTAATAGTAAAGTAATATCCTTTTCATTGTCTCCAATAATCCATCTTTACAACTCTAATCCTCTCATTGCCCATCAGGCAACAGCTGGAGGTTTAACTAGACCTGCTTAATATTGCTTTTTTCTTCCGGGGAAATCTCAGAGACCCTAACAAAACTATTTTGGACATTGCAAACTACTAAAATGTTAACAAATTATCGGTCGATCCGAACGTTTAAACAGTAAAAGAATCGCTTGGTGTTATTTAAACGGCAATAATATAAAACTATTTTATGCTGATGTATATATTGAATTCTTGCAATAATAATGATAAATAAAATTGATGTTACTCACTCTTACTTGCTGTTTCCAATTCGTTGAAAGTATTTTGAATTTTATAATACAAATCAAACATTGAAGCTTCCGTTTCTGTAAAATTACACAATTAATGTCAGGAAGTGAGTTTTGAATAGACAGGATGATGAAATAAATCGACGAATCCTGTACAATATGCTTGTATACATATTATATACTTACTGTCGATCGAACAATTGTTGATTTACTAGCTAAAATTCCTCTGCCAATTTTTCCGCTAAAACATTAACAAAAAATATATTACATAAATTTATATATAGAATAGAATATCTATAAACGTGTACATAATTGATAATAAATTTTTTTTACCTATCGTAGAGACATGATTCAAAGAGATAGAAGTCGTCAAAGTTTGCCACCGAAATTGTCTGGTCTTAACAAGTACGTATTTCTTTTATTTTCATTTTATTTATTTTTAAGAACTAACTATCAATAAAAACATAAAAGCGTATTATCTAATTCACTGAATAAATAATTAACTCACATCACAAATCACCGGAAATTTATTCGTAAAAAATTGGCACACCTTTCTAGTTAAATTACATTATTTGTTTGTTGATTTAAACATTATTGACGACATGTATGATTGATCAGTTTAAACTATTTTTTTTTTCAATGAAACAATTATGACACTGAAGTTGACAGACATTAAAAAATTTTTTTTAGAATTTTATAGTAATTAAATTATTATTAAAAATTAATTAAAAAGTTCCACATGTGAAAATTAATAAAAATTACAAGTGAAAATTTTTAGAAGCTTTTTTTTTATTGTAATTGATTTGTTAAAAAAATTTCTTAAATTGAGATTAATTATTTTTATTAAACAACAATAATTAATGACTGGCACTTTTAGCAATTGAAATTTTTCATAACTCTGAAATCAAAACAGATAATTAACTATTTTTAATTTTACTTAACAAATAAATTAGTTTTAAAAAATAATTAAAAAAAATATATTTTTGCGAAATTTTTCAGACAAATTATTTGTAAAAAAATTTATTTTAATCCTAAAATGTCTTTTAATTTCACTATCATAATTTTTTAATTTTCTAATACCGAAAAAATTATTATAAATTATTTATTACTTTAAAATCTTATTAATAATTATTTTTGATAATAAAAAGATACTTTTTATTATTTCATATCTCAACAATCAGATTCTACTGTAACGTCAAAGATGATAATAACAATATTAATAAGAAATAATGATATGAAAATGAAGTTAGCTGACATTTCAAAATTTTTGTAAATTTTTTATTGAAAAAATTTCAATTAAACAATTAAATAAAAAAAATTCACATGTAAAAAACTTGAAATACTATAAGTGGATTTTTTTAGAAATACCTTTTTAGTTGTAATTTAATTAATAAAAAAAAATCAAAAATTTTTAGACGTCTGCTAACTTCAGTGTCATATAATGATTAGTTTTAAATGATGGAATTAAATATTAACGAAAAAATAAATCTTTGACAAAAAAAAAGTAAAAAAATAAATATCAAAATGCTCTTATTAATAATCTACGATTATCATCATTCATCAATCAACAAACAAATAAGGGCTAGTGACTCAAGCATGACACGAACTTATTTTACGCGTTCGACCATTAGACGCCATTTAATGAAAATGGAAAACGGCGGGATTGCGAACCCTTTAATACAGACCTACAAAAAAGAAAATTTGTCGCCATCTATGAACTTTAGTATCACTTAGTAATTAACCGTTAAAATGTAACATGTGCAAATGTCAAAATATTTGTCGCTCGTAATTAATTATTTTTGACGATGAAAGTAAATAATTAATAAAATAATCATGCCTGATTTAATTGACGAGCTGATAAATTCAATTGACACTTCATCAGATTATGATTCATCTTCATCACTATCTTCTTTGCTGTCATATTCTTCCAATGAATATAATTATTGTTATAACAATCGTTTGAGAAAAAAAACTTCACGCCGACGGACTTATATTATTAGAACATCAATCCGTGTTAGAAATAAACAGAGTCAGAGGTAAAAAAAAAAAAAATTGTACACCTGATTAATAAATAAATTAATTAAAATTCATGTAAATTTTTGGTTATAATAAAGGTAGCTGACATTTTTGATTTTTTGATTTTGCTTAATTTATTACATTAGAACTAAAAATTATTTTTAAAAAATTGCACTTATAGGTAGTTTTTAAACTTTTTTACAATTGAAAAATTTTTTTTTAATCATTTTTTTAATAAAAAAAATTATAAAAATTTTTAGATGTCGGCTAACTTTATTTTCATAAATTTGTGACATAAAAAATTTTATTGGTTAATTATTTTTACTAACTTAATTTTATTTATTTTTTTTTTTTTTTTTCAATAGTGATGCTTACCGTACAGCATTCCAAGCATTTTTGGACCGCCGTCGCAATCCAGCGGATCCAGGATTCATCAACAATACCCCAGAAAAAGGCCGTACAGATAACACATCAATTTTGTGGAAAAAAAACTACGAAAACACAGCCAAGAATATTGATGAGAGTGAATTTTCATCGGACTTGGTGACAATCTGTGAAATTCCATACGCATCTCCGTCAGAAATATTTGAAATAGGCTGGGTAGCTGGTACCGAGGACCACAACATTGAGGTGTTATACGCCGAGTGGCATAATGTAAAAGTCTCATTACGCAGACATCTAAATGGTGAGTGTAAGAATGCTATAAAAGCTGACATAAAAATTCTCAGTGAAATAAGGCATCCAAATATTGTGCTACTGATGGGTACAACGCACACTGTTCATCACAATATCGCTGCTGTTTGTGAACCGATTGATTGTACACTCCACCACTATCTCCACGAGCAGTTTCAACAGATTCCTATCCAAGAGATCGTTAAAAACACAGAACAGCTCGCCGCAGCTTTGAAGTACGTCCACATGCGAGGATACGTTCATTCTGCTATTAATTCACACTCTGTCTTCCTGACATCAAATGGAGTTATCAAGCTCGGTGGCTGGGAGCTTGCTGTAGATATTAATAAAGTAAGTTGATTATTTATTTTATGACTATCGATGAATATTGAATGCTTTTATTGATGATGTTGACTTAGTAATTTAAAAACAAATTAATTCCAGATTACTGTCGATGCACGCAAGTATGAAGATTGCTTGAGAGCTGAGATATTTAGATGGCAAGCACCAGAGCTTTTTAACCGTCAGAAACCCACCACGGCTACTGATGTTTATGGACTGGCGCTACTTGTCTGGGAAATGGCTACGATGAGTGAACCTTGGGCGGATTTAAATAAAGAAGAGCTTGAACATCAGTATCTTCAATTAAAGCGAGGTATAATGACTCGTAATAGTCACTTTCCTCCCCAGCTTCAAAATTTACTGGAAACTGGATTGCAATTGGACGTTAACAAAAGGACATTTGATATGATGAAGATGAGCCGGTATTTGCAGAGACTTGAGATGCAGTACGAAAACCAAAAGCCGCTTTATGTTGATCAGTCTTTGGTTAATACCAATACAATTAATGATTACAGTTATTTGTCTGAATCTTCGATAATTACTTCCAATATCTCACCAAATAATCTTCGGTCTATATCAATTACTTCGAATAATCCGCAACAAGTAATTGTTAATCTTAAAACACCTGACGCGCAAAAAATTTCAGTTAATCAGCTGAAATCTCCAGAAAAAATTTCAGTTCAACAGAAAACTCCTACGGCAATTTCACGAAAAAACCAAGTTCATCAAAGAACTCCGTTGATCCAACAAAAAACTCCATTGACTAAACAATATACTCCACTGACCCATCAAAAAACTCCAGTAATTAAAGAAAGAAATTTAACTTCACTACAACAAAAAACGCCAGTTGATAAAAATTTTTCACCTCAACAAACTACTCCTGTGTCTAAAAAAAAATTAGAATCACGCAAACTATTTGAAAATAATGAAAATGTCCAAGATCAGTCATTCAATAGTTCAAGCACTCAAAGTATTGATTGCAATGATAATTCTGAAGTAATTTTCACCCGTGAATTCCAACAGACCCCAGTTCTACCACGCAGACCGACTTATAAAGTAACTATAGACGACTCAATACCGGAAGACACGATAGAAGAGCCTAGGCTTGATCGAGCGAGATTAAAACAAGTCTTAGCCGATCGACGAAACTCATTCTTCACAACTGACATTTCACAAATTAACAATAATCCATTCCAAAGATATCAAGCCACAAGGGCACAAATAATAAACCAGGGAGCAAGCAAAGACTACGAGCCCTATAAACCAGCAAGTCACAAGACCAGTATTGAGCCCAAGATGAATTCGTCCACCGAGCACTCAATTTTGTCTAAAGTAACACCTAGAAAAACTCCCAGGTCGCCTTACTCTTGCGTACCACCTCCGATAAGAAACGCTGTAATACAGCCTCAAATTTTGAACAACAACTCTCAGAGTTTTTTTGAATCGTCACTTTGGAGCAAAGAGAGGTCTCTATGCGCTTCAAGAACTAAGTTTTATGATTCTTTAGAGGAGAATAAAAATTCTTCGCCTTCCAGTAATGAGACTTTCACGGTTAAAAATTCTCCTGAGATTATTATGAGTAATAAGAATGGAAACCGAAAGCTAATTGTTAATAAAGGTGGTACTGATGTAACTCTTAATACTATACCACGCTGTGGATCACTGCAAGCGCTCAAAGATACTTTGGATCGTGTAACTGATTTGGTAAAGTCTTCGACTCATATAAATAATTCGTCATCGCAGTCGCTGACGTCGTCTGAGAATTTCAAAGACTTTGAAAAATTCGGTGAAACTCCTCACGATGCTCTGCACTCTCCAGAGTCTGTTTTTGAGGAGCTTTATAAATTGAATGACAATGTTGATGAAGAAATACGTCCGATAGAGAGGTCTGTTAGTGCTGGTACTTTTACAATGGAGATTGAAAAATTTTACAGTAACAGTGATGAAGATTTGAAAAATCAACAGGTTGTAGAGAGTTCTGAGCAACGTCCATCTCCAACTTTGATTGAAGTACAAACTGCTCTTCAGTGTGGAATTCCCATTCGTACTTGCCATGAGTATGTAGAATTTACCAGACACGAGAAGAAAATTGAAAGTGGTAGACTTAAGATCAATGACTCTAACTCCAACTCTGATGATTTAAAGGAAAAAAATTTTAAGTCTGGTAATGACAAGGATAATTTTGAGCTGTTCGGTGATCATTTACAGAAAAATAATGAGTATATTTCTTACTCAGAAATAACTTTATCTCGCAGACGGTCATTACCGCCTGCTTTATGTCAATTGAGAAATAATGGGAGTAATATTACTAAAACTGAGTCACCGTTAGCTAAAGAAATTAGTAAAAAAATAGATATTGCTGATGGGGCTGTTGAAGACTTTTATATTGACGATGAGTTTTCTGAGAATATCCTTGCACCAAATATGCTTCTTTCTTACAGAAACTCAATACTTGGTAATTAATTTAATAGACTGTATTAATAAATGAGTAGTTGATTTTTATAAGCAGTAATACAAACATTTTAATAGAGAAGACTGTCCAATATTTGATTTGTTAATTTTAAAATGAATTGTGCACTTTTACATTAAATGTGAGTTAATAAATAAAAATATTACAATTTTAGTCAATTTGTTAGTGTCAACATCAACACTTGGATAATTTTTGTTGAAAATAATTGACAATAAGACTGACGATTTTAAAACATAGGACAAATACAATTTTTTTTAAATTATTAAGAGATTATCTAAATTGCGAGACCGAAGACAGATACTATGCAATACATTGTTTTATTTTCCCATCGAACTGTACAACTTCCATCGGATGTGTTGTCCCAGAAACATGAACTTGCAGTATGTAATCCGGCTCCATTTTTTTGCATTATTGTACATGTCACTGAAAATTATCGTATATATATATATATATATATATTATTGCACTTGTATTAATTTTAATAATTATTGAGTCTCGGAGTACACACATGACAATAAAGTCAGCCGACATTTAAAAATTTTAAGAAATTAAATTTCGTTTGTAAAAAATTTGAAAAATTGTTTTTTTAGTTCTAATTTAATAAATTAAACAGAATCAAAAAATAAAAAATCTCGGCTAACTTAATTATTATAGAACACACGGAGTCAAATTGACTCCACTTGACTTTCGAAGAATTATATCTCAGAAACTATGCATTTTATCGGAATTCAAGTTATTACATTTTTGGTAGGTAGAACAATATAAAAATTGAGTTAACCGACATTTAAAAGTTGTTATTTGTAAAAAACTGTAAGTGCAATTTTTATAATATTTTTTTTGTTCTCATTTAATTATTTAAAAAAAATCAAAAAATAAAAAATGTCGGCTAACTTTAGGATTATTTCTTTCGAGTACAATTATTATTATTATTATTATTATTATTATTATTCCGAATTAAACAGTTAATGTTGAAAACATTAATTAAAAACGAACCTATTTCCGAGAAATATTTTAGGATAAAAAAAAATTTTTTTGTTAAATAAAATTAAAAAATTGTTAAGTAACTGCTAACTTTTATGTCATAAAAAATTCTGAGGTCAGAATGACCTCCAGTGTATGTACTCCAAGGGTTAAAATAACAATAAATATAAAAAAAAAAAATTACCAATATATTTGTAGGGTTTTTGTAATTTAGTTAGACTTCCTAAGCAACTTTCAACGACGTGAGATGTCCACTGAGCGACTTTATTCTGGTGGTAGGCATCACCACCGATCGCTACTTCAATAGCTTCTTTTATTATTTTACTTACATCATCGACAACAAATTGCGGCTGTAAAAAAAATAACAATTAATAATAAAATTTATGAGTAAACAAATCGAGTAAATGCCATTACTAACCTCTTCTTGCATGTCGTCCATTATGAATCCTTTTTAATCACTCAAGTGTCTGTTTATAAAATTGATTTAATAGATCAATTTTAACTTTTTATTATAAATATATATTATCTTTGATGTCTGTAAAATTTGACAACAAAATTAAATCCTTTTTTGGTAATCACTATTGTAACAATTTATTCGTTGATTTTTAATTGGTATATAAAAAATGTTGGAATGTTGATTATATAAAATAAATTTTTGTTTCTTATAAATTATTAAGTATTTTAATTATTGAAAACTTAAAATATGTAAACAATTGTTCGGGTAGATAAAAAAAACAGAGTGCTTATTGATACCAGCTGGCATGCTCCTAAAGTCACGAGAAATCACTAGAAAATAACCAAATTTAGGAAGTTGTCCGTGACTTAAGAAATAACATGTCAAACACGGAATTTCATTACACAATAAAAAAAAAATGAAACTGACAGTAGACATATAATAATTTTTAAACAAATAATTTATTTCTAAAAATATTTTTTTAGTATTAATTTATTTTTTAAAAGAAAAAAAAAATAAAAATTTTTTAGGAGTCTGCTGATTTCTTTATTATAAAAAAAAAAAACCAATGCGTACAAGCAATTTTGTTAATATTTCTTCAAAATGATTTGTTATTTAATTTATACTTATTGATATTATTATTTAAACAAAAAGACAAAGCCATAAGAGAGGTTGTACACTCAATCATGTCACAAATTTTTATGAAAATTAAAGTAGCAGATATTTTATAATTTTGAGAATTTTTTAAAAAATTAGAAAAAAAAATTAACATGCAGAAATTTTGAAAAATTAAAAATGCAATTTTTTAAAAATTAATTTTTGGAATAAATTTGTTTGTTAAAAAAATTGTCAAGTGACAGCTAAATTTAGTGTAATTAAATTTCTTTAAAGTAAAAACAACTAAATAAAATTTACTTGACAGAACTCAGGTCTAAAAGAATCTTTAAAGTGAGCAAAAAAATTTTTTAAACTCATTAATTACTTATATTTTTATTAATTTCCTTAAAAATACTCTAAATAAATTCCGCAAAGTGGAAGAATGAAATTAAAGTAAGTATAGATATTTAAAAATCACGCGCAAAGATCAAGCGGAAGAAAGAAAGCAAAAAAAGGGAGTGAAAGCGCGAAATGGGGCATATACTACCCTCTAGTGGTTCAATTTTATAAGTATGGAAGTTTTCTTACCGGTATATTCGCTAATTACTTTAATTATGTCTTCACTAATTTTTCAAATTTTTTAAAATTAATTGTATTAATTAATAAGTGTATAAATAATAATATGAAATATTGCAAGAATTTACAAAATTTTACATGAAAATTAAGTTAGCCGACATCTAAAATTTTTTAGAATTTTTTTTATTAAAATTATTACAAAAAAATTTTAAAAAATTTCAAAAACTATAAGTGCAATTTTTTAAAAATAATATTTAATTCTAATTTAATAATTAAAAAATAACTCCAAAAATTAACAATGTCGGCTAACTGTACTATTATAAATTTACCGTGTGTGGTAAATTATTCTCTACATTGCTGTTAACTAATAAACTAAGTATTAATAAATTAATTAATAATGAACATAATAAAAAAATTAATGAAAAAAATAAACTTCACTATATAGCTATCATTTTTTACTAATTTTATTATAAAATAACATTTAACAACCCTGTAAAGAGATTTACTGTCTAAAATTATTCTAAAAAACCATATAACTATTTTTTATATATAAACTAATAATTACAGTTAATAATAATACATTGTTAAAAAATCAATACAATGAATTTTGAATATACAATTAATTATCTCAATAAATATATTACAAATATTTGAATAAATAAAATTATTCAATCTAAAAATACGTGTCACTCTTAAATGTAAAATAAATTAAATATCGTACAGTAAGTTGAAGCTGAGTAAATCTTCGACCTTTTTACCAAACTATTTATCAATATACATTATAAGAATAATAATAATAATAAAAAACTTAATTGTTTATTGTTGAGCGTCAAAGACTAATGATAAAATTCAAAAGTCTTAAAATAATAAACATTTAACAACAAACTCAAGAGCCGCTTTCAGCGCTCATTGTCGCGTTATCATGATTCTTGTAAGCGGAAAAGAATGCCAGTGCCTTCATCAGCTGGTAGCTTTTACTGATAGGAATGTTGCTGTCATACAAACTCTTTGATGATTTACAGTCGACATAGAACCACCAGTTGCATTTGAGAATTGTCTGATCAAAGAGCGTCGATTCAGGACACAGAAAACTTTTCATTATTAAACCTTGATCTGTTAACGCGCATACATGGAATACCATGCAGCCTAGATCTTCATCGGCATACAGCCCCGGAAAATGCTTCTGATCTCCACAGTAAAAACTCGTATCCGGTAAATCAACTCTGCTTGCGAAATTGTCGTCGAAATTTTTGTCATAACTCATCGGGTAATATTCTCGGGGCGCGTTCATTACTTTCGTTGTTCCTGAATTACTGTAACTGCTGGAAAATAATAAACGATCAATTAAATAAAGCCTTTTTAAACGATACTAGAATTAGCCGACATTTTTAATTTTTTAATTTTATTTTATTCATAAAAATAAAACTAAAAAAATATTTTTTCAAAATTGCACTTAAAGTTTTTGAAATTTTTTACAAATGAAATTTTTTTTTTAATTATTTTGTAGGGTAAATGCACCAATTATTGACCGATTAAGGTTTTCTTTTTCTGTACTAAGCTATAAAAAATCTATTAACCTACTAAAAACAATTTGTAATAAATTTTATTAAAGTTAAATACTTAATTAATAATAATTAATAACTATTTATAATAAAATATAACACTTGACAGATTTAATTTTGGAGTTAAGAAGTTAGTATTATAATTATACGGTCATTAATTGGATTGTGATAAAATCAGAGGGTCTAATAAATGACCGAATGAATTTTTTACTGAGTAAAGGGCTTCTGACGGATCCAATAGTTGACCGGTCTTAAAATAATATTAAAACTTATAATTTAACTTTATTTTTTCAAAAAAGTTGGAATCTGATCTTTAATTAACATAATAAAACTAAAATATTTTATATTATGCCGATAAATATTACTAAATTAATGATGAAATGCTCTCACTCTCCAATTGTACGCTAGTTATTTTTGACCGCTTTATAGCTGGTTCCGTTGTAAACAAACTCAGAATATTTTTTTTAAGCTATAATCACTGCCCAATTAATTGCGTAATTTTTTATTATGATAATTAAATGCCATATTGTTTTATTTTAATACTTTAAGAAAAAAAAAACCCCTGTAAAATATTAATTAGTTAACTTTTTTATACATCGGTCAAATAATTGGTGACCGGTCAACAACTGGTGCATTTACCCTAATAATTTTTTTATTAAAAAAAATTATAAAGGTTTTTAGATGTCGGCTAACTTTATTTTCATCCTTTTTAATTAATTATAATTGCCAATAGTACCTTTTAATTGGAGATTGTGTTGTCGTGGTGGTTGTAGTGGTCGTAGTTCCTTGCTGCTTTTCCATCAACTGTTGTTGTCTGAGCAGAATAGCTGCTTCGAGAGCTTCTAATGTAATATTACTAGCTTCTGCAAGAGCCTTCAGAGATGTTTCCATTCCTTGAATCGGTTTTAATGACGGTAGAGATTGACGTTTTCCATTCTGTTGCTTTGTTGATTCAACAGCTTCTGCTGTGTTTGCTGGATTTAGTGACTGAAGTGTCATTTCGTTAACTGATGCCGTCATTTCATCATTTGGCAATGGAAGCTACCACAAGAAATTTATTTATTAGAATGTAGTCTTTTAAATAATGTTAATTTTATATATTTTCTTTCATAAAGAATAATTATAGAAGTAGGTATATTAACTAATAAATAATATAGTAAATGTGTCAAATAAATAAGAATAATAATAAAAAATGTAAATTAGATGTACTTAATGCATAGAATCTTTCTTATAAACGCATATTTCTATCAAATTTTTAGAATAATAAAATGCTTTTTAATCTTGACCCCGACCTTGACAAGTTGAATTTTTGTTTTTAATATGAGAACTATAAATATAAATATTTATGGTAAAATAAATTAAAAAATAAGAATTTTAAAATTATTACACAACTTATCAAATATACGATTGAGTAAATGAAATTATCATTTTTT
The DNA here is from genome assembly GCA_905319865.3 of Cotesia congregata. Lineage (NCBI taxonomy): Eukaryota > Metazoa > Arthropoda > Insecta > Hymenoptera > Braconidae > Cotesia > Cotesia congregata. Next base: position 14,851,776 of record CAJNRD030001120.1, read on the forward strand.
ACCAAAATTAATTTGGTAATTATTTACAAGTGGGGTCAACCCATGCTAGCCCATGTTAAATTTTTTTTTTTGGATCAAATTGATCAATTTTTGTTTTTAAATTGTTCATTTTTTTATGTACTTTTTAAAAAAAAATATATCAAAAACATCAAAAAAAAGATAAAATATAAATTTTATCCAAAAAAATGAAAGCCAAAATTTTTTCTAACTTTTAAAGGCAAAAAAAAGCTATCAAAATCTTTATTTTTATCTTTTACGACATTTTTTTATTATAAATGCACTGCAAAAACAAGCAAAATAAAAAAAAAAAATAAAAAATGTTCATATTTCACCTAGTTATGACTCAAAATAGGGTTGACCCCACTTATAAATAATTGCCATTAATTTTATTAAAATTAAAAATTAATTTTTGTGATACTTTATGAAAGAATAAAAATCTAAAAAAAAAACAATATTTTAAAAAAGTAATTTAGAAAAATTCTCTTCGTTCCCTTTAGTGAAAAAACTATAATTTTAAACAAGAATATAATAAAAATTAAAGTTCTTTTTTTAAAAATAAACTTTAATGATGAATTAATTATAAATAACCAGGTATTTTACCTGAATAAAATTGTCCTTAGATAATTGATTATCAGAATCTTGTATGATAGCTGGACTGTGACTAATACGATCGGTCAATTGTGCAGATGATTCAGGCATCGCAATGAAAGGTAGCCCACTATTAGAAACTGACATCTTACTTGTCAAAGGTTTTGAATCGCTTGCTATTTTATTGTTCATGTTAACAATGCTTCCAGCTGGAGGTATAGCAGCAACGATGTGTGGCAAAGGTTGAGCGTACGAAAGATCGTTGACATTCATTGCTAAGCTCTGCTGTACCTGTAATGATTTCATCAAATAATTAAACGATCGTGTCTAATAAATCACTATAAGAAGAGAGAAGAGATATTTGTGAAGATAATGAGAAAGAGGAAAATTGGTTGATAGAATACTGAGATAAAGCTGCGTCATCTTTAGAAAGTAGTGACATGTTTTATTGACACGAGACGATGGTTAAAACATAACGGACGGGTTATTTAATTTAAGAATTTCATTATACGAGTTAAGTTTATTACCCTGAGTCGAGTAAGCATACGTCGAAAAAATTGGCACGAGCCAATAATTTAATTGACTATTGACTATTGAGTACCTGAACACGCTTGTTCTGGAGAGCCAGTGATTGCTGAATGGCCTGCTGACGTTGCAACGCCAATTTCTGCTGTTGAATAAGAGCCTCTTGCTGCTGTTGTCGCTGCTCTTTCAGCACTTTTAAAGCCAAAGCTTCCTGTTGAATTCTCTGCTGCTGGCGCAGCTTAGCTTCGTACTGCGCTCTTTGTTGCAGCTGCTGTTGTTGCAACGCTAATTTTTGTTGCTGTTGTAATTTTTGCTGGCGCACTGCTGCTGCTTCTTGCATTGCTGACAGCGATGGTGCTGGAATTGTTTTCAAAGCCGTCGAGTTCCTCTGAACGACCAGTCGCTGAAGCTCCGGTTGAGCTGCCATTGGACGAGATGCTCCTGGAGGTAATGGCTTGAATGGAGGTACTACTTTCGTGTTTGTTCTCATGTCATCTCGCTTGGTGAACTAGAAATTTTTTCGGTAGTTAGTTTCATTTCATTATTACAACTAGCACCATGTGACTGCCGTGATTTGCATAATAAAAATAAATAAAATTTGGCTTTATTAAATAATGCCTTTCGTTAAATTGCACTGTATTTTTTTAACTATTGACGTTTTTAAAGATATAAGCTCATCCCGATGTTACGCTCATCAAGAGCTTTCATTTGAGTACTCACATGCATTTTGATATATTTTTCATATATACATATATATATAATATATAAATATATGAAAAATTGATGTGGGTACTCATATGAAAGGTCTCGATGAGTGTAATGTTGAGGTGAGCTTATATCTTTAAAAATGTCAACAGTTGACAAGATACAATGTCATTTTTTAATTATTGACATTTTTTCAGATATAAACTCATTTTGATGTTACACTCATCGAGACCTTTCATTTGAGTACCCACATGGCATTTTTTATATATTTTATATATATGGTGTTTGTGAAATATATAAATATATGAAAAATTGATGTGGATACTCAAATGAAAGGTCTTGATGAGTGTAATATCGGGGCGGGCTTACATATCTTTAAGAATTTCAATAATTAAAAAATTATACTGTATTTCGTCAACTTACGATATTTTTAATGAGATAAGCTCATTATGATGATACACTCATCGAGAGCTTTCATTTGAGTACCCACATCAATTTTTATATATTTTTCATATATACATATATCTAATATATATATATAAATATATGAAAAATTGATGTGGGTATTTAAATAACAGGTCTCGATGAGTGTAACATCGGAATGAGCTTATATCTTTAAAAATATCAATAATTCAGAAGATATCAATTAAATTGCACTGTACTTTCTTAACTATTGACTTGTTTAAAGATATAAGCTCATGCCGATATTACACTCATCAAGAGCTTTCATTTGAGTACCCACATGAATTTTCATATATTTTTCATATATACATATATATAATATATATAAATATATGAAAAATTGATGTGGGTACTCAAATGAAAGGTCTTGATGAGTGTAATGTCGGGGTGAGCTTACATCTTTGAAAATGATTGTGAACAATGTAAATATTTTAAACTTTCATGATTAATATAAAATTTTTTTAACAGAACTAAAAATAAAAAAAAAAGTTTTCTCTGACATCTCTTTCAATATAATTATTTGAATGAATGTATTCATAATTTATTCTATACACAATAATAATGATCTAGAGTTAACTGACCCATAAGACAATGACATAAATTTAAAAAAATAAATTATTGCAAAATTATAAATTTTTATTTGGTAACAAGGTAATTTAATACTTTCATAAATATTACTGAAATAAAAAATAAAAAATTAAATATCTTGCTATCTATAATTTAAAATTTATTACGAAAAAAGTTATACATTTTTTAACGAGAAAAAAAATGATTGACTGAATAACTAGTATGGTAAGTAAATAATTAGTGTCATGTCAACTTACCCCACTTCCTATACCAACAGTATTTCTTCCATCGGCTTGTACACTACGTCGCTTGCTGCTCTCCAAATTGGATAATGATTCTTGAAATCCGAGTTCATCACCGACAGAAAAACCTGTAATTTAAAATTTACTGTCATTAGGTCATTACTTATAATATAATTTGTCACACTAATTCATCCAAAGATTTTTTTTTTTTATTTGCTTAATAGAAATAATTATCGATGTAAGCTCGTGTGATAATTATGAAACTTATTTATGTCAATAGCATAAAAGGATAATGTATATTAATATTTATCTATTATAGTACATATATATCTTCATATCTTCACATATAATACATGCAAACACTTTAGCGGCAATGAGATATTTTTTACATGCACCTTTTATTGATATTACAGATGAGTTTAAATGTTTTATGAATAATTCATATCAATAAATACTGTAAAAAAGTTTTATTTTTATATTTTAACACACGAGATGAAAAATATCTAGGTCGAAGAGCTGTATCTGTCGTAATCTTTGTACATAATGTGTAGATATTTTACCTGTTATTAGCAAATATTAAAAAAAAAAATTTTCTTTTTATTTATAATAGATAAATATTAGCAAAGTATTTGTTTAAAAATTAAAAATTATTTTTTTATTATACAAAAGTTAATATCCATGCAGAGAAGAAATAAATTTGTATTTATTAAAAGAAGAAATTTTAACAGATTTTTATTATTGTTAGTAAGCAATAAATTAAAATTAATATTGAATTTTTATATAAAATTAATAATTATTAAAGTAATAAGTTTTGAAGGACGCAAATTTCCTTAATTATTTTTCGTTTCTAAAATCACCGAGAATTTGGAAAGTGCCCTCGAATAATTTTCAAGGTCACTTTAAATGACCTTATTTCAGTTATTTACTAAATAAAATCGACGAATTGATATTAATAACAATAGCAAAAAACAAACAGTCAGAAAAAAAATTCTTAATTCGATGTCGGACACTCACCGAGGCCGACGTAACCTTTGACACCACCAAGATTTCTTACTCGAAAGAGGGATGATTTTTTGAAGACACAGTTAAGCATGAAACCAAAGTCCGATTCCAGTACACACGTACTTATTGTCTCTCTCCATGTACATCCTAAAACACCAAACCGGCAATACCATTTTTTTTTCTTCATTTATTATCAAATCTCCTCAGTTTTTTTTTTTTTATTTTATACTCTGTGCTATGATCTTTTTTATTTTCATTATTATTATTGAAAAAAAATCTTATTGTTATTATTTAAAAATTATTTATATTAAGAAATAAATTGCAAATAATTTCAATTTATTATTATCATTATTATTCTTAAAAAAAATTTTATTATTATTATTTAAAATTATTATTTATTATTAAAGTTATTTGTATTAGGAAATAAATTGCAAATAATTTCAATTTATTAATTACACGTCTTGCAATACTATATAATTATTATTATTGTTATTTCAATTATAATTAGTACTGAAATAAATCAATCAACGCGTAGCAATAGCATTTATTAATAATTATCAATAATCGATATAATTATAAAAATAAGAGAAAGTATATTTTCCCTTTCGTCGTCATAAGGCCACCATATCATAATAATTACGATTATGTGTACTTTAGTAGCAATAACTAACTATTTAGCTATTAAATTATTTAGCAATTTAGCTACTTGTACTTTTGATTCACATATATGTGTTATTTGTCTATAGTATAAATAAATAAATAAATAATATAAAGAATAGCTTTTAACTTTGCATGTAGATAATTGTATAGTTATAATTTATAATGATGAGTATTACTAAAATTATATTATTGAACTACTCATCAAATCCTGGATGAGTAACATCAATACAATTCAAGCTTAGTCAACTTTTCTCACCGACCACGCGAATTACCGTTATCTTAAATTTATAATTCACGATATTTTTCTATTTAATTCTTTAATTTCATTTACTTTCTTACTTTTTTTCTTTCTATAAATAATTTTATTTGTACAAATAATTTATTGCAAGTTATAATTTCCAAAAAAATTATAAATCATTGTTTTAAAGACAAGTTAATAAAACATTCACAATAAAATACAGGTGTGCCATTGGCCATAGCCTAGTGACCCACTTGGTGTGATTGTACTCCGATGACCCGCTGACAATCTCGATGACCTGACAATGACCATTGATCGATTTTTTATTTAGATATTTTTTTATTATTAATAACAAATATTAGTCAATTTTAAATTTTTTGATCTAAGTTAATTTAATTCAGTTCAAATTTTTTTCAAGAAAATTAATTGTTTTTATTTAATTAAAAAGTTCTCTGGAATAAAATTAAATTTTCTTTTCAAGGTAATTTTAATTAAAAGAAATAAATATCTTTAACCAAGATTAAAATTCCAAAGAAAATAGTGATTATTATTTACAAGAGTGGTCAACTTTATTTTGGGCTATAATTAGGTGAACAATTAAAATTTTTTAATTTTGTTTTTTTGATTCTGCTTGTTTTTACGGCTAATTTATGATAAAAAAAATAAAGATTTTGATAGCTTTTTTGCCTTCAAAAGTTGGAAAAAATTTTGTCTCTCATATTTTTGGATAAAATTTTTATTTTATCTTTTTTTGATTTATTTTTTTTTTTGAAAAGTACATTAAAAAAACAAACAATTAAAAAAAAAGTTTAATATCAAAATTTTAAAAAAAATTTATAAATTTTTTTGAAAATTTGTTAAAATTTTGATAATCAATTTTTTTTTAAAATTGTTCATTTTTTGTATGTATTTTTCAAAAAAAAAAAAAAACATTAATAAAGTCAAATAAAAATTTCGTTCAAAAAAATGAAAATGAAAATGATTGACCCCACTTATAAATATTTACCAATAAATATTTATTTTTTGCATCTTTTCCCTCCACAAAATTTAAATTCTTCCGTAAGCTTTTTTTTTTTTTTTAATCTCATTATCTAACTTGACAAGTTCGTTCACTTGCAAAAGACATAATTATGTAGAGTAATTTAAATATAAATATAATATAAATAAAATACTTAATTATAGTAAAAAAAATAATTGTCGAGAATTAGATAAGTGAAATTAAATGTCCGCGGTAAATACAAGGGTCAGTATAAAATAAACACTGAGACACTGTTTTCCGCAGATTTTTTTTTAATAACATATCAAATATCTTTCTATTTCACTTGCCAGCATCACGCGATAGTGTAATTATTTTTAATAATAAAACTACATCTAATATTTAGGTATTTTATTGAACCGATTTTCATTTGATATTTTTTACTAATATTTTTTATAAACATATCATTCATTAAATTGGCATTGTTTGTACCTAATGATTATATACCAAAGTTTCAATAATCATTACAACCTATTTTTTACAGCTGAGTTGATCGAATTTTATTTTTTTATTTTCATATTACCAATACTAGCGATTAATTTCCACTTTCTAGTACTAGATCCTTGTAATCTAGTTTGTGAAATGGACAGTTTTTATTTTATACAAAAGTTTTGCATTTTCAGTCCGAAAAAAATGAAAGTGCCGCTTTATAGATATTTTTGTATTTTAAATCTAAAAATTAAAAAATTTACTTATACAATAAAATTAATAGAAGTAATTATTATTTATAATTTATAAGATGATTTAATGTACACGCAACTTCAATAACTAAAGTTGCTTAAATGTTTATATATACAGACTATTTAATTAAAATAGTAAGATGTGTTAGTGAGAAAAAGTCAGAATTTTTTTTAGATAAATAATAATAGTCATGAGAAAAATTTATGATAGATTATAGCACAGAATAAAATATATTTATACTTTTTACAAGAAGAACTATCCCATTATTTTTATATATATTTTTTTACCGTTGATTGAAATTCAAGTTACACTTTTTTTTTAATTTTTTTATTGAGCATTCAAGGACACATTGATATGCGAACATTCTAGATCTTACGGTACAAAAATTTACTAGATTTCTCATTTTTAAAAATAATAATACAAGTGTAATTGCAACTTAACAATGTTATCTAGTGTGTGACTAAATATTTAAATACAATTTTAAAAGTAACAAAGCTCAACCAACGGTAAAAAAATAAAAATTAAATTTTTTTTTAATAATTTAAAAATTAATAAATTACATTGAATAATTTTTTACATACCAATTGTCAGGAGTAATAAATAAATCGCGGTAAACTTCATATTTGAAGCTAATCCACGGTTCAATTAAAAATTACAAAATCTTGAGTTGGTCGATGAAAAAACTTATGAAATAATATAATAATATTAATTACACCAAAAAAATTTAACAAGTGTATAGTAATTTAAAATTAAATTTAATAAAAGTACGTGCGATAGGTATCTCGTGTTCTCGATCACTAATATCGCTCAATGCCCAGTGAGAAGACAAGCACGCGTTGTACTTTGAGACTAAAAAGGCCCCACCAGGCCCCACCAAGTCCCAATAGCGTTTACACACGGTTAATACTTTTATACTTGATAATATTGGTGTTGCATGTACACGATGATGTAGTAAATAAGTAAAGTGCTGCTGACCCACTCAAGTCTTATAAAAACTATAACGGGACAGTAGTGGCATGTATCATATTATAAACTTATTGACTCAGTCTGTCATTGAAAAAATTTATAAAAATACCCCAGAATTTAAAAATTGTCCTGACAGTACCCAGAACCTAAGACATTAGCGAAGACACTTTTTAATTTAAAATAAATTATTTAAACCACAGAAATTGTTTCTCATAGTTATAAAATATATAAATAAATTCCTGACGTAATTTGACTGATAGAATAAAAACTAAAAATTGCATGCGGTTATTATCTAAAAATTTGCTGTGGCAAATGTGAAATGGGATTAAACTTCTAATTACAGTATAAAGATTCGAGAGAAAGTATATATTCTGCGATGCATATTAATTTAATAATAATACTTTGATTGAGAACTAAAAAATTAGGGACTTTCTGATATGTATAAAATATAATGACAATTACTTAATAATATTCATTAAAAATGTTTAATTTTAATTAAATACGTTTGTTCTGCTAGAAAGTTTTTTATTGAAAATGTTTTTTTTTTACTTACGCATTTATTGGGTTTAGTTTTAACAGTTCATCTTACCACTCATTATATTAAATGATTAATGTATTACATAAATAATTAAATGAATTATGAAAAAAAATTGTTCATTGATAAGTCTAATTAATTTACTATTTAAATCAATCGTAAAAATTATTGTTAATTTTTGTAGTCTTCCGTATAAAAAAAGTTATTTCTTTCGTTTTCCATCCTGAAACAAACAATAAATAATAAAATTTTAATTATTTAGCAATTATTAGGGTCAATTTTTCCATCCGAGATAAAATTTTATCCAGGATAAAATTATTATTGCCAGTATATCTATAAACATGAGATATATAGATTAGGGTGGCGCAAAAAAACCGACTATTTTTTTTTTTTAATATCAAGTGAAAAGATGTTAGTTTTTGATGTTTTAAGAGCTCTCTCGTTACGTCATAATTTTATAGACCAAAAGAAGGTTTTCCTGAAAGTTTCAGTTCAAAATGTGAATTTTAAAAGGTCGCTCATAATTTTTTTTTAATTTATTAGTGACTATTTAATTGGATTAGCATTTTTTAACTCTGAAATGTAAAAAAAATTATGAGCGACCTTTCAAAATTTAAATTTTGATTTCAAACTTCCAGGAACTTATTTTTTTTTGGTCTATAAAATTATGACGTAATGAAAAAAAAAAAATAAAAAAAAAAATTTCGATTTTTTAAATATAAAAAAATTTGGAGTGACCTCTTAAAAATTTTTTCCGAGCTGTTCTTTGGAGAGGGCTCTTAAAACATCAAAAACTGACATGTTTTCACTCGAGACAAAACAAAAATAGTTAGTTTTTTTTTGCGCCACCCTAATATAGATAGACATAGGATAAAATTTTATCTCGGATTGAAAAACTGGGCCTTAATTTAAATAATTGACTAAATTAAAACAGGAGACATACTTTTCCTTTTTTCTTCTTATTTAATGTACAGCAATTACTTTTTTCTTCAATGGTATTTGCTTTAGATTCATCACTATCATTAATTTTAATTTCGTGTTGAATCGTTGAATCATTTGTTTGAGAAACTTTAATTTCTTGAGGTTCAGTACATGTAGGGCTGTCGGTAGATTTAATTATTGAGCATGAGTTAACACTAGAATTATCAATTTTAAGATTTTCTACATTTATATGACAATTAGATGTGTTTATTGACTGAGACACTGGAAGAGATTCATTACTATTTAATCTTTCATTATTATTATTTGATTTATTTTCAATTTCATTTGTCACAGGTATTAATTCAGTACTTTCTTTTATTTCATTTTCTTTTACCCCACTTTCAATTTTGTTTTCCTTTTCTTGGCTTTCTACAACAATTTCTTCAACTTCTTTAAAATCCCCATCTTTAATTCCTTTTCCGTCACTAGATTCTTTGCCTTGTTCTGCTTCATTATTTTTATTTCCTTCTTCTTTAATTGCTTTTACTTCGACCTCTGGCTTACTGTCCTTGACATCATTTTCAGTCGACTGAGAATTAACTTGAACATTATTTGTTGATTCTAAATCGCTTTCATTTTTATCACCAACAGCCTTTTTACCACCATCTTCATTACTCGTCCCAGACTTAATATTCTCTTCATTAGTCTCAACAATAGTTTCAGATAAATTATCTTGTAAATGCGCCAAGTCATCTTTCAATTGCTGACAGTCTTGTGATAATTCTTCAACTTGTTTTATATCGACTTTATCCAATTTAATATTATGGACACTAGATGCAGCGGGGCCATTTACCGCTCGTAGTTGAGCCAATAATTCCGTACGTTCACGTTGAAAAGCCTTGCATAATTCCTGAAGCAATGATAATTTATGATTTAGCTTGGACATTTCAGTATCTCGATTTTGTTTGTCGGTAGCCATTTCCAGCAACGATGCATGACTTTTCTCCCACCGTTGTTTCCATAAACTCGTTTCTTTTTCTAATTTTACGATTTTTTTAGACATCTGCAAATAAATTTACTCTATTTAATCATCATTTTTTCATTACCAGCTAATCAAAATTAAACTAAATAATTACCTTTTCCATTTCTTCATTGAATCCACTGAACACTTGATTACTTTTAGCTAACGCGTTCTGGAAATCATCATATTTTTCAGTGTACATACTAATTTGACTTCTCAATCCAACTTCAGTTGCTTGTAGTTCACTTATTCGTACTTGATACTCGGTTAATTTCTGTAGAAAAAAACACATTGTTTTACGAATAAGTTCAATTTTATTATTAATCTAATTTTTATTATTAAGAAAAAAAGAAAAATTTTGTTTCTAAGATAGTCATATGATAAAGTAGGTTTTTTTTTTAGTTAAATTTAGTGTCATTGCAAAAGTCTTGACTTGAATTTGTGTCTTTTTAAGGTTTCATATCATTCTCATCGATAGTTAATTTATTTAGATAAGTATTTAACTCTATCTCTAGATACATAAGTAAGAAATGACCTTGTATCTTGTGAACTAATAAAATTTTTAAAGATATAAGCTCATTCCGATGTTACACTCATCGAGACCTTTTATTTGAGTACCCACATCAATTTTTCATATATTTTATATATATTATATATATGAATATATGAAAAATATATCAAAAATGCATGTGGGTACTCAAATGAAAGGTCTCGATGAGTGTAACATCAGGATGAGCTTATATCTTTAAAAACGTCAATATTTAAAAAATTACCCAGTATCTTGTGAACTATTGACATTTTTAAAGATATAAGCTCATCCTAACATAACACTCATCGTGACCTTTCATTTGAGTACCCACATCAATTTTTTATATATTTATATATATTACATATATGTATATATAAAAAATATATGAAAATGCATATGGGTACTCAAATGAAAGCTCTTGATGAGTGTAACATCAGGATGAGCTTATATCTTTAAAAACGTCAATGATTAAGAAAGTACAGTGAAATTTAACAAGTCATTATTTAATAAAGCAAAATTTTATTCATATAGTCTTCACAAGTTACAGCAGTCACATAGTGACTGCAAGGTTGCTAGTAACAATTAAATTATTATGAAAAAAATTTAATAAAAAAATTCCACTTGTGAAAATTAAAAAAAATTATTCTTAGAAATTTTTCAAAGCATTTTTTTATTGTTATTGATTTATTATAAAAATAAAAAAAATTGACATTTGTTATTAAAATATTAATTTAAAAAAAAACTTACCAGTAATAATTGTTGTTTTTCTTTCAACAAGCTCTCTTTTTCAGCAACCATTTCCATTTTTGAAGCAGCCATTTTAGCTTCTGCTAGTTCTATTTCTAATTGAGCTTGTTGACGTACTTTTTCCAACTGCTGTTCACTCAACTCAATACGCTCGCGTACAGACTTTATTTTCTCCCGCATTTCCATATTTTCCTCCCGCATCTTAGTATTTTTCTCCGTGTTCTGATTAGTAAGAGTGCTCATTTCAGCGAAGGCACTCTGAAAAGTAGCCGATATTTCTTTTCTCTTCTCTTCCTCGAGTCGTAATTTAAGATCAATTTCTTCTTTTTGCGCCTTGTTAAGCTTCTGTAATTCTCGGCACAAATTTTCCAAACGCGAGCGCGCCAATACTGCTTTTGAACGTTGCTGCTGACACTGTTCATTCTCCAGTTGCAATTTAGTAGCACGTCCCTCAGACATTTTATATGCGACCATCAATTTACGATTTGCGTGCATTATTTCAGAGTATTTATTACATACTAATTGCAATTTTTCATCCAATGAACTATTTGATTTTAATATTTCGGTCAAGTCATTACCGTGGTTCAATGATGAATCTTTTTTTTTTGGCTTAGTGTGTTTTTTGCCATGCGTTCCTCCGCCTCCGCCCAACTGTTAAAAAAAAATTAAATTAATAATTATTAAATAAACATTTTAACTTATAAAACTGTAATCAACAAACGCTTGACAATTTTTTTTATTTTATTTAAAAATAAATTAATATTTTTTTTTTATTTTTACATGAAAATTAAAGTAGCAGATATTTAATAAATTAAAAAATTTTTTTATGAAATAAATTAGTGCAAAAAAAATTGACATGTAGAAATTTTAAAAAACTAAAAATGCAATTTTTTGGAAGAAATTTTTTTGTTAAATAAAATTAAAAAATTGTAAAGTGACTGCTAACTTTAATGTCGTAATTTTATGAAAATTAAGTTAGCCGACATTTAACAAAAATTTTTTATTAAAAAACTTTTAATTAAAAAAACTTAAAAAAAAAATTGTCACATGTAAAAAACTTAAAAATCTATAAGTGCAATTTTTTAGAAAAATTTTTTTAGTTGTAATTTAATTAATAAAAAAAAATCAAAAATTTTTAGACGTCTGCTAACTTCAGTGTCATGTAATTTTTACATGTTGAATATTTTCATGAACTTAAAATTAGCAAATGATTGATATATTTTTTTTTTTTAATAAATAAATAGAATTTTCTGAATAGTTTTCATTATAATTTAATTGTCAAAAAAAATTGTCAAATTTTTTAGATTTAAAATCATAAAATTGTCAATTTTTTTATTAAATTTATAATTTATTCGTTGAAAAAAATTCTGAAAATAATCAAATGCCTGTTAATTTCATTAAATTGTTTAATTTTATCAACAATTTAACTTAAAAACAAATTATAAGGTTAATTTAATTATAAATAATAATAACTTACATCTTCATCAGGAATTGATTGTGGATTATTGAGCACAGTATTCAAAACTGCTAAACTCTCCTTGTCCAGATCCATTGTTTACTATTTCAAGCGCAATAAATAAATAAATATTTAGCAAAAGTTTTATCGTTAATAACCAAAGTACAATAATATATAACCCATCCGGTGTCTTATTATATATATAGATATACCTATTTATATACCATTTTAGTTCGTAATATCAACACAAGAATTTAAAAAACTTTACTTTGTTGATAATTCATTTTTCTATTTTATTAACAATTAATATTAATTTTATTTTTTAACAAAACTTTATATTAGAAATTTGTAATTTTATAATTTAAATAAAAATTTTTCATTATATTTTTTGTTAAAAAATTGACTAATTATTTATTAAAAAAAGAATTTTTTGCAATTGATTGAAAAATTTTTTAAAATTATTTTTTATTTAAAATGTTAATTTTTTTAATTATTTATTATTTATAAAAAAAATGATGAAATACAACCCCATACTTCGGTACTTGGAGTGATAGGAGTTAAGTTTCACTCTGAATTTACTCCCAATTTTTTACCCTAATAAAATTAGAACAATCAATCAAATAATGACAGGAAACTGAATAGGGGTAGGGGGGGGGCAAAATGGGCCCTCAACAACCCCCACGGAAATAGTATATATTCTAGTATATATTCTGGAATATATTCTGAAATATATTCATATATTCTAAATATATTCCGGATATACCCCGTTTTGCCCAAGGAATATATTTCAAAATTATATATACCTGAATATATTCAGTATATATACGATGGATCAGACTATAGATCTGACGACAGACCAGAGAAAAATTTTGAGTAAAACGGAATACAAGTGAGTGCATGCCCATATATTCCGGAATATATTCTTCGGGCAAAACGGGGTATATTCGGAATATATTCTGGAATATATTTCAGAATATATTCCAGAATATATACTTTTTCCGTGCGGGAAATTATTATTACAAAAATTAAACAAGACTTACCACAATAATCGGTCACTTATGATGATAATGAAGTTCAACAATATTATTTATTATTATTATTATAATATATTTATAATTTATTAAAAAAGAAGATAACTATTGATATATTATTGTATCTTAAAAAACTAATGTGAAGAATAATAGTAAAGAACGTAATCGACTAAATGTGAACAAGTGAGGTAAAGAAGCATGAGTTGAAAGCCAAATCCATACAGTTATTTTGGGAATAGGCATATATATTTAAAGTTAGAATCGTCGACGTTGAAAATTTAGTAGGGACAACGCGATCGTCACTACAAAACTAATTTTCAATAATAATATTTAAATGACAACATATGAAAATTTATTTTGCAGTTATTTGATAATTTTACGAATTTTTTTAACAAATAAATTATGGCAAAAAAACAATTATAAAAAAAAATTGACATAGAAATTTTAATAAATTAATTAAAAATGCAATTTTTTAAAAATAATTCTTTTTGGAACAAATTTGTTGAAGAAAATTAAAAAAACTGTTAAGTAACGGCTAGTTTTAATTAGCTTATTTAACAATAAATTTTTAATTATATCTTTTAAAATTTATTCCGAATTATTTTTAGACAATTGGTTCTGTTTTTGTATAGAATTTATTAAAATTATAATTATAAACCCATTAAAAATATCATTATGCAAGTATGATCTTGACTTATCGCATTATTTTAATTCATTTCCTCGATCTTATTATATTCATAAATCTCTATTGTATTTTTATGATAAAATATTCAAAGTTAATTTTAAAAATTTTTTTAATAATTACAATAATCATTTAGTAGATGTAGACATGCATACAGACGATTACTGACATTTTTAATTACGATTCAATGGCCTACTAACAATGCCTCATTCAATATTCTATTCTACATTTAGATTTGTAGAATAATATTTATTTATTTATACTTTATTATTATTATTGTTAAATAACTTGAATAATTTATTATTCATAAAATCACCGGGTTGATTTAATCGTTGAAATCTCTGCAAAGAAACACTTTTTTAGCTAGTAATTTTTAATTATTCTTTAAGTAAAATTTAAAAAAATTTTAAATGAACGTTTAGTAATACTTTTGAAATGCTAAAAAAAATTATAGCTTCTTGAGTTTTTTAAAACTGAGTATTTTCTAACGAAAAGCTGAAGTAAAACAATTTTGATTGCTAGACTTTATGTGTACTAAATAAATAAATAAATAATCAAATCCTATTGTATATCTAATCTATAATCATACACGCAAAAAAAAAAATTGGGGCTGCCACATGATACATTCCTGTGGCAGCCACATGATTTTTTCCATATGGCTGCCACATGATTTTCCTGTGACAGCAGCATGACTTTCATGTGGCAGGCAATAATATTTAAAACAGCAATAATAATTATCATAATAATAATCATAATCTATATTATTAAGAGAATAAGAAAAATTTTGTGGCCAGTGCATTTATATGATAAATTGGGTTTTTATGGTTGAGTTTGGTATCATTAGAAAGGTCTTGACTTGGAGTTATGCCTTTTCAAGATTTCATATCATTCTCACCAATAGTCAATAGTGTTTATTATGATAGGAATTAAGGCTGCATTCGAAAATGCTCTATCTCTAGATACATAATCAAGAAATTACCTCGCATCCGGTGAACTATTGCCATTTTTAAAGATACAAGCTCACTCCGATATTCCACTTATCGAGACCTTTTCTTTGAACTTTTCATATATTTATATATATTATATATATGTATATATGAAAAATATATCAAAAATGCATGTGGGTACTCAAATGAAAGCTCTTGATGAGTCTAACATCGGGATGAGCTTATATCTTAAAAAATGTCAATAATGAAGAAATTACCTTGTATCTAGTGAATTATTGACATTTTTAAAGATATAAGCTCACTCCGACATTACACTCATCGAGACCTTTCATTTGAATACCTACATCATCTTTTCATATATTTATATATATTATGTATACATAAAAAATATATCAAAAATGCATGTGAGTACTCAAATGAAAGCTCTTGATATAGATATAAGCTCATCCCGATGTTACATTCATCAAGAGCTTTCATTTGAGTACCCACATGCATTTTTGATATATTTTTCATATATACATATATATAATATATATAAATATATGAAAAGTTGATGTGGGTACTCAAATAAAAGGTCTCGATAAGTGTAATATCGGAGTGAGCTTGTATCTTTAAAAATGGCAATAGTTCACCAGATGCGAGGTAATTTCTTGATTATGTATCTAGAGATAGAGCATTTTCGAATGCAGCCTTAATTTCTATCATAATAAACACTATTGACTATTGATGAGAATGATATGAAACCTTGAAAAGGCACAACTCCAGGTCAAGACCTTTCTAATGATACCAAACTCAACCATAAAAACCCATTTTATCATATAAATGCACTGGCCACAAAATTTTTCTTATTCTCTTAATAATATAGATTATTATTATTATGATAATTATTATTACTGTTTTAAATATTATTGCTTGTCTCATGAAAGTCATGTTGCTGTCACAGGAAAATCATGTGGCAGCCCCAATTTTTTTTTTTGCGTGTAATGAGCTCTAAATAATCGTAATAGAATTTATTTACTTATTTATTTAAGTACTTATCGTTTTTGTTAACTAACATAACATATAACTCTTTAAATTAGAAATTAGTCAAAATTAAGTTGAATTTTTAAGTAGAAAAATTAGAGCTAAATTTTCAAGTAGAAAAATTAGAGTTTAATTTAACAGCTAGATACTAAAAAACAAATTACAATTAAGAAATTATATTTAAAAAATTGAAGTAATTAAAAATTGATACAAAATTAATTAAAAAATGAAAGAAGAAAAAAAATTTTGTATTCTTTAAAGTCTCAATAAATTGTCTAAAAGTTTTCATTTTTGATAGTGATTTTTTTTTAATGATTAAATCGTACAAAACATCTAAAAATGTTTACTTTTATCACAAAAAAAAATAAAAATAAAAACTATTCATAAAATTTTGTCAATAATTTATAACAAATATTATTTTTCGCGCATAATCTACTAGGAAGAAATCAAAATTTAAAAATTACTTTTTATCACCAAAAAACTAGATGACCATGAAAATGAATAATTTCTATATTATTATTATTATTATTATTATTATTATCTTTCTCATAACAGAAAAAAATTTCCAACATTGCCTTAAATTAGCATTTAAAATTTTTAAGATCGATAATTATCTGATTTCCGTGAAATGTATTTGAATTATTATAATTTAAAATTCACCTTTTTTTTATTCATAAAAAATACAACAGCATTAAGTTGGTTAAATTATTCAGTGATATAAATACCACTAATTTTTTTGCAATTAATCCTCTGTAAACAAAATAAATTAAAATTTTAATCATTGAATATTTTGATCGCCAAATTTATCATACAACCCACCTTGAACTATACTTCACTTCTTTGTTTCCTTACATCGAATATTCACACATATACACACATGTATTATAAATTTATATAAAATGAAATGATATGGCCATCAATGATTGTTGATCGGCAATCAGGTGCATATGTAGTCAGGTAACAAACTTGCATTGATGCATGCATGATAAATCAATGCAGCGGCGCCTTACGTGTTGTGCATTATTTAATAGATCCAATATCCAACAGGAACTATTTTTATTCTTTTCATTAAAATTTAAACACATACTTATCATTTACAATAGCTTATTATCATTATTAATATATTTGTATGTATCCAAGGGATGTGAAATATGCGTAGAAACAATTGCGCATATTAATTTGCAATAATTCGCGTAATGTATAACATAAAATCGAAATGTAATAAAACGACCGCGGTGTTAACGCTCGACATCAGTTACGCGCCAACCGTATTCAAGAAATCATGAGATAACGTTTTTACGAAATTTAACTTATCGTAGTGACGTTAATTCTGATTTTTTTGAAGTTTCTCTTAAATGATTAATTACATACTTTTTATATCGACTGACAATAATTCTCAGTAAAAATTAATCAGCTTTAGTTTCTTTTATTTTTTATTGATGATTTCGCCGGGAGCGATGATCGTAAAAATAAAAAATTTCTTATCTGTGAAAGAAACATTAAATTTTAATTAAAAATTTTAAACTTAAAGCGCTTGTTTTTAAATTACAAAGTAAACAAGTGAATCGCTTAATTAAAAAGCAGTTTAGTGTTTTTTGTTAATTTAAAAGTGCGCGGATTTTTTTTTTTTCTGGAACAAATTTTTATTCAAGTGTTTGTCATTTTAATTGATGTGAACAGTGTTTTTTAAAATTCATTTTTAATTTAATAAGTAACAATGACAAGTACACTAGAGTCATGGAACAACTCATTATTGACATTGGATTCAAATTTAACAACAATGATTACATTTACCGATGTAACAACTCCGAAAAAACTTACTGCTGTTCAGCAAATTATTCTGACGCTTGTGTTTATGTTTGGAATAGTCGGCAATATTTCAGCTTTGATTATACTTTTTTATAAAGACAAGGTAGAGATACATTAGAAACTTTAAATAAAAATTTTTTATAGTTTTTATAGTTATTGCCTTTGTAAATTATGATACTGAAATCAGGAAACATCTGAAAATTATTTAAACTTTTAATACAAATCCATTATAAAAAAAAATTGTACTTTTTATTTTTTACAATCTAGACATGGAATTTTTTTATTACAACTTTTTTATAATAATTTAGCTTATAGAAAAATCAAAAAAATTGACTGAAGTCTGTTAATTGCAAATGATACTAAAATTAGAAGACATTTGATAACTTTTGATTTTTGAATCAATAAAAATTATAATAATACTAAAGTTAGCCGACGTTTTTAATTTTTTGATTGTTTTTTATTTATTAAATTATAACTAAAAAATATTTTTAAAAAATTACACTTATAGTTTTTTAATATTTTTACATATGAATTTTTTTTTTTATTATTTTGTAATAATTTTTTCAATAAAAAAAATTTTTTAAATGTCGGCTAACTTAATTTTCATAAAATTATAAGTAAAAAAATAGTTTTTTAAAATTGCATTTAAAATTTTTCCTTTTAATTAATAACAATAATAATATACTTATTTAGCTAAGTAGCTATTTTTGTTTTACAATTAGTTCTATACAATTTATTAAAACATCTTTTAATTTCGTCATTTGCACTTCACATACTATCTACAATTTATTTACATTTTATCATTTAATTTCTCCAAATATTCTACATTTTCTTTTATGTAAATTTACAATAATAATTAAAAAATTTTAATTCTAGTTTCTTCTCTTATTTCCGCGTGAATTTTATTATACTAAATTAAACCCCTGTATGTAAGTTTTTTCTGCTGTAACTATTTTTATTTTTTTATTTTCATTTAATTTTTTAACTCGAAGAAAATTGAAAATTTTCAAAAATCGGGAAGTTATTTTTAATATTTTTTTTTTCAATAAAAAAATAATAAAAATTTTCAGATGTCAACTAATTTAATTTCCATTAATTGCATTGTCATTAAGTCATTAAATCATTATAAATTAATATTTTTTAATTTTGTCTAGAGGAGAAATCATAAACATTTGTTGATGCTGCGATGCCTGGCCTTTAATGATCTAATCGCTCTTTTGGGCCAATTGGTTCAAATGTACGTAGCGACTTACGCACCTTTAATTGCAACCCAAAAATATTTTTGCGCGTTAAGAATACTTTGGCGCACTTTCGGGCTTTTTAGCGGCGGAGTTGCGATTGTTATGGCTGTTGAGAGATGGCTAGCTTTGGCGCGTCCGTTTGTTTATCAGAAGGTAAATTAAATAATTTTTAATTTCTATTTCAAGTTACAAAATTTATAATTAACTCCATGAACTACGTGATTTTTATTTATCTTCATTATTATTATTTTTTAAAAATACTTTACTGATATCAGTTAATATGTTTATGTTTACTAATTATCAGTAGAGTTCGTGGGTCATTAAAGTGTAAAACAATTTAAAACAAATGTATTGTTTTATTGATTTAGAAGCAATGGAACTTCTCAAAATAAACTTAGTTTTTATTTTTTTTTTTTTATTATTGTTATTAAATTAAATACCAGATATATTGCTTGGTTTCATTAAGTGGGTTATCATTATCTATTTTTTATAATGAACGGTTGGCCATTAATTATTGACCTATTTGAATAATTGTTTACATCTTATTTACATTTATTATAAATAGACTGTCAATATTTTCTTGCAGATTGATAGCAAAAATTATTGTATTTTTTTTTTTTTTAATATATTGTTGCAAGAATAATTTTTCTTCAATAGTTTTTTTGTAAAAATTTTGTACTGAAATGAAAAGTTATTTTATTTTTATATAAAAATACATATTGTAATAATAATGTAAATTATTGTTCATTGATCCAATGTAAACATTGGTCCATTGAACTTGCCAATGTAAATACTAGTGTTATGTCATTAAGAAGAAATCATATGCATCCTATAAATGAGTCAGCAAATGTGATAAATATTATTTTTAATGTAAATAATTACACTGTTGAAAATATTATTTAAATTTACAAATAAAAATGTTAGAAATTTTTTTTTTCAAAAATGGCTTAATAATTAAAATTTTATTTATTTTTTTTTAATATAGTAGAAAATTTTGTAATAATTTTTTAAAATAAAAATTAAAAACTACAATTATTATTTCAGCACGTGACTTATCCAAGGATTGTACATTTTATGATAATATTTTGGATAGCTGCGTTAACAGTGACGAGTTTACCACTATTTGGATTTGGATTATATTATGATAATGGGCAGTGTGTTCGTTATCGTGAGGCCAAAATGCCAGTAGATATTGCCTATGCGTATCTATCTTTTTCTTTTGGTAAAATATTCATTATATAATTATTATTATTAGATGATATATATTTTTTTTAACTATTGAACTGAGAGAAAAAAAATTTCTTTAAAAAAAAAAAAAAAAAAAACATTTGAGAAGAAATTAATTTTTAATAATTTTGGGACAAAAAAAGTTTTTTATCTGAAATTGTTTTTTTTTTTTTCGAATCCATGTTTAAAAATTGAATAAAATCTTAATCCCTTCCAGAAAATGTAAATAACTTAAAATTTGGTCACAGGAATTCAGGACAATAATTTCAAACTATGTATTGATTCTAGTTGAACGTTTCGTTCTTTTATTAGGACTTCCTCAGCAACTTAATCATACTAGTTCACAGTTTAAAATATATTCTGTGGTAATTGGTAGAAAATTTGAGTTGTTAATTGTTGGAAAATTTTTTTATAAGATCCATACTAATACTTTATATGTTTCAAGAATAATATTATAAATTGTGAACTAGTATGATTAATTTTTTGAGGAAGTCCTAATAAAAGAACGAATCGTTCAACTAGAATCAATACATAATTTGATATTATTTTCCTGAATTCCTGTGACCAAATTTTAAGTCATTGAATAAAATTTTATTTATTGAAAAAAATTAAAAAAATTCACTCTATGCAAATTTTGTATCCATAGATATATACTGAAAAATTGAGATTATTGAAAAAAATTCAAATCTCATGATAGTGAATTTTTTTCAATGAATATTTTTAAACAGGAATTTAGAAAACTTTTTTCCAACAAGAAAGTTCGGCTGCCCAATTTCAAAACACAGTAACTAACATTTAATAATTTTTTTCAATTTTTTTTATTAAACAAAAGTTTGCCCGCCAAATTGATGACGAATTTGATTTAAGAATAGATAATACTTAAATATAAATATTTTTAAGAAAAAATAGTTGAAATTAAGGTCTAAAAGTTATAAAAAATGCAGCAATAGTAAAAAAAAAATCAGGTATAAAAATTTTGCAGTTACTGTGTTTTAAAATTGGGCAGCCGAGTTACTGTGAGAAAATTTTTTATTTCTTCATCTAAGGAATAAATTTGTTTAAAATTTCCAAAAAATTAATTTCTTGTCGCAAAAATTCCCATATTTTCAAAAAAATTTTTTTCTCTTAGTGTAGTATTGATATTTAATATTTCATTATTGTAATAAATAAATTAATTAAATTTTTTTATTAGGAACTTGTCTATGCTTCTCTATAGTTTGGTTTAATTTAGCGGTAGCTAAAGTACTAGGTAAATTTCGCCAGAAAAATAAACTATTGAGAAGATGTTCACGTGCAGCCTCCCACAATAAAGCATTTTCATCTTCAAAAACTTTTACGCTGGGAGAAGTTGGTTCTACGTGTGAAGAACGAGCATTTGCTAGATTGATGACTGTTCTTTCTACATCATTTGTAATTTGCTGGATGCCTCACATGGTAATTAAAAAAAAAAATATTTATTACTTGGATTATTAATCAATTTAAAGTTCAATCAATTAAGTTGTAGAAAAAATATGTCATTTCTTTATTAAAAATTGAATTGAAAGGTATCCTACAGCGAAATTGATAAAAGGGTTAAAGTACCAGTAACTTTATTTTAATTAAAGAAACTCGAGTATTTAATAGACGAGTAATGTATTATTGTCACGTTTTATTGACGTGATTATTGTATTGAGTGCTGATATTTTTAACTGCATAAAAAAAATTTATGTTTTACCGGATGCTTAAATAATAAATATTCAAAAACAATTTTATATATTTAAATGAATTATGATGCACAATTAAAAATAAAACTATGTACAATCATAATTAATAATTACACATCCATTTTTATTGCAGATTACAATACCCGTAGCTCAATATTACTTGAGTTTAAAAGAGACCACGACTGTAATAAAAAAGAGTATTAAAATATTTTTCCAAATAGCCGATGTACTACTTGGTGTCCATTTTACCCTGGATCCATATTTTTACGTACTGCTGCGTATGCCGAAGAATAAATTTTCACTATTGAAACACTTGTGCAGAATTTGTTGGCCGGCTCGAAGTCGTTCAAGCTCTTCGAGTGGTAAAACATTTAATATTATTTATATTGAAAAAATAATATTTTTTAGATGTTATGAGTAATTAAGATAATTATCTTACTAAACTTTTTGCAAAATATTATTTGCATGATTAACAATTTTTTTTTTTCATTCAGACCATCATGATCACAGTGGTGAAGATCCTCCGACACCAATTACTGAAGTGCCACTTACTTCAATTATCGCGGAACATCAAGATTTATTGCACTTAAATACGCTTCCACTGTAAGTCAATATTTCTTTATCTAAAATAGTTTATTTTTTTTTAATTACATTTTTTTTTTTTTTTTTTTCCAACTTAAGAAACTCAAAGTTATTTGTCATAAACGAATGATCAAGATGCTACTGTCTAGTTATTATAATTAAATTATTTATTAATAAGGACTGAGACAAAACGGAAACGTTGAAAAATATCATTTTACTAATTTATGATATGAAACGCTTTAGTTATTTTAATTAATGACTTATTATCGGCAAACTAACTCATAAAAGGTACTGATTATTAATTAAGGAGTTACATGGGTTTCCTCCGGGAAAAATGACCTATTTTCAACAATTTTTTCTTTTAGAAAAAATGAAATATTTTATTTAAACTTTTTACTGTTTTTACTGCGTGATTAGCAGAACTCCCAGCAGAATTATTTGAAGTGAAAAAAAAAAATATGTGCTTTAGTTAAGACTTCAAACTAGGACTTGGACGAAGGAAAAAAAAATAAAAATTGGATTTTTGGCAGAGGTTTTTACAAAAAAATTAAAAATTTCGCAGCAATTTTTTTTTTTAAATAGTTGTAATTGAAAAAAAAAATCCTTCGTCCCAGACTTTGTAAATTATATCCCAAAGACCTGTCTAAGAGAGTAAGACTTGGTAAAAAAAATTGAATAATTCATTAAAATATAGAAAAAAATTTTATCATCAAATTTATCTCTTGCAAATGTATTAAAACATTAATGGCTTTTTATAATAATTACGTAAAAAATTCTTATAATTTTTTTTATGCTCATTAATTTTGTGATATTTATGGCTTTATTTAATGAAAAAATATTTTACATATTCTAATGAAATAAATTAAAGATGATTTATTTTTTATTGACAATCCAAATTAAATCAAAACGGTGAATCAATTAATTTAGTATTTTGTTTTGTCTCTTAATACTCAAAAATGAATGTTATAAGTGAAACTCTAGTCATTAAAAAAATTAACACAAATAGTATAGTTAAATAAATAAATAATTAAATAGAAAATGATTTTTAGTATCGAAGTAAAAAAATTATAGTGATATAAATGTGTACTTATTAAAATAGTTCTATATATTAATTAATAATTACAATTAATATAAGAATAAATAAAAGTTGTAAATAAAAATAATGCACTGGTAAATAATCTTATAACTATAAATATATTTTATTTTTCATTAATTAATTAATAAATAAAATTAATAACGTAAACAATACATAGATCATTTTTGTATTTTATAATTTTTTTAATTATTTTATTTACTGTAACGTCGACTCTATATGATAATTATTTATACGTATAAGTATTTATAATTTATAATTTATACGTGTTTATTTTGTATAATTTAAATAATAAAACTGATTATTTAAAATACTGCCAACTTTTTTGAATACACTATTATTTTACAATATATTACGCTTGTAATTAATTTTTAAAAATATATAAATTTGAGATTCGTCTATATTGGCAAGCATTTAGGCTGGTTAATTTAATTTAAAAAAACAAGTAGTTTTCCTGGCAGCTGATTAAATCAGCTGACTAATTTGTGTTTAATTACAGTAATTAAACTGTAAATAATTTATAATTTTATTTATGTGATTACACTGTATGCGTTAACATTCTTCGGCTTTATTCAAAATACACAGCCGTGCAATGATTTAAATAATTGTTAGCGCTTCTTTACTCGATCCTTAACTCGGCGATCGAGCTTAAACTTTTCCAGTTAAGCGATACGGCAGTCGCGTCAACTGATGATGAAAATTTTTAAATTCAAATTCCAAAGCTCGTCATTGAGCTGCTTTTGGTGAAGGTATCAAACTTTCCACAGCAAAAGATGATTCGTTGAGTCTTCACGACCTGCTTGAAGCTCTGCAGAAGCCTGAGGCCCGCGGAAGTCTTCGTAGCCATCACCGCCCGAAATAACCAGCAGCTTTGTACGGATTATGCTGCTGGTTTGTGGTGTTTTACCAATTTTCAATGAATAACGATTTATTTTAGAGTGTGTGTCCACTTTTGTTGGTGACGGTGCTTCTACACATGTAAGAAAACGCACGTGTCCTGTATGACCGTGTGGTATTCCTGGAAATTTATTAAAATTTTTTATTAATTTAAATATTTTTTATTTATTTTATAATTTAAGATATTTAACTAAGATATTATTTAAAAAATTAATAATTACATAATTTCAAATGAACTTTTTTTATCAATTAATTATTAAAAAAATTTTAATATTGCATTTCTTGAAAAATTAAAAAATTAAAAAAAATTAATAAATTATAAATTGGAGAAAAAAAATTGATGATTTAAACTATAATTCTTGATATAAAACTAGCAACCTCGCAGTCACTATGTGACTACCGTGACTTGTGATTTTATAAGTAAATAAAATTTTGCTTTATTAAATAATGACTTTTGTTGAATTACAATCTACTTTCTTAAATATTGACATTTTTAAAGAAATAAGCTCATCCCGACGTTACACTCATCAAAAGCTTTCATTTGAGTACCAACATGCATTTTTATATATTTTTCATATATACATATATATAATATATAAAATATATAAAAAATTGATGTGGGTACTCAAATGAAAGGTCTCAATGAGTGCAATATCAGGGTGGGCTTATATCTTTAAAAATGACAATAGTTCACGAGATTTATTTGTTAAATTGCACTGTACTTTCTTAACTATTGACGTTTTTAAAGAAATAAGCTCATCCCGATGTTACACTCATCAAGAGCTTTCATTTGAGTACCCACATGCATTTTTATATATTTTTCATATATACATATATATAATATATAAAATATATGAAAAATTTATGTGGGTACTCAAATGAAAGGTCTTGATGAGTGTAACATCGAGATGAGCTTATATCGTTAAACATTTCAATATTTCACAAGATACAAGGTCATTTCTTAATTATGTATCTAGAGATAAAGGATTTTCGAATTTAGTGCAAATACTTATCATAGTAAATTATTTCACTAAAAAAAACGATTTTATCATATGACTATCCTGTATACAAAATTTTTCTTATTCTCTTAATGATACTTATAGATTATAAAATTTTTTTTTTTTAATAAGTAGTATACTCAATATATCTCATTCATAATTTTTTTAAGTCTTGTTTGTAAAGTTTTGTTTGTTTTGTAAAGTTAAATTGTTTTGAAAATAAAAAAAAATTTCTAACATTGTGAGGTCACAAGTATAAATATCTAACGGCATATTTCTCATGCTTGGTTTGTTACAAAATTAAACCAACTATTCTACGAAATGTTTGTCACTGAAACTTAAATATTTTGTTAGCAACGTGAAGGTTGATATTTTTTTATTAAATCAAATATTTTATAATACTAACCATTTTAAATCTCAATTTCTAATTTTAAAAAGAAACATAAAGTGTAATGAACTATTTTATAATCCGAAAAAAAATTCGAATAATAAATAAGTAATGCTAAAATTTTATTTTATATTTCCCGATATTTTTCATCAGTTATTTAATTATAATACCCCAAATTAAAGGAATAAAAATAATATACACTATTTACCGGTAACTGATGGAGCTTGAGGTAATCTTTGTGTCGATGCTTTGATATGTGGAATGGGTACTGTCAAAAGCACACCGGCACTAGTTCCTATCCATAAGAGATCGTTGCACGCCAGAAGCGCGGTAACTCGTAAACAGGCTGCTTTATGCTGTCTTATTATGTCATCGCAACCTGCAACAAATTTAATATTTTCGTTAAAATAAATTTCAGCTTACATTATCTTCTATTTACTTAAGATAGCACCCTCGTTTATAGAACTATCATTATAATGAATATTAGCTAGAATAATTACATGGATAAAAGGTGCATGCCAATTTGACAGAATTTGAAATCTGTGCAGGTCAAAACAATACTCTAATTAAATTTAAAGTCTAGATCTAAAAATGCAATTCTATAAAGCGCTCAGCGGAGCGGGCGAGTAACAGCTAGTATAATCTATATAAATGTATGAAAAATTAATGTGAGTACTCTAATGAAAGGTCTTCATACGTGTAACATCGGGATGAGCTTATATCTTTAAAAATATCAACAGTATACAAGATATCTATTAAATTGCACTGTACTTTTTTAACTATTGACTTTTTTAAAGATATAAGCTCATCCCGATGTTAAAATCATCAAGAGCTTTCATTTGAGTACCCACATGCATTTTTGATATATTTTTCATATATACATATATATAATATATATAAATATATGAAAAACTGATGTGGGTATTCTAATGAAAGGTCTTGATATGTGTAACATCGGGACGAGCTTATATCTTGAAAAATGTCAACAGTATACAAGATATCTGTTAAATTGTACTGTACTTTTTTAACCATTGACTTTTTTTAAAGATATAAGCCCATCCCGATGTTACAATCATCAAGAGCTTTCATTTGAGTACCCACATGAATTTTTGATATATTTTTCATATATATATATATATATGAAAAACTGATGTGGGTACTCAAATGAAAGGTCTCGATGAGTGTAATATCGGAATGAGCTTATATCTTTAAAAATGTCAATAGTTCACAAGATACAAGGTCATTTCTTAATTATGTATCTAGAGATAGATCATTTTGTCATATAAACCCCTTTTGTCATATAAATACTCTGGCTACAAAATTTTTTCATTCTCTTAATAATATAGATTATAAGCTCAAATTTTTTATAAAACATTTTTTTTTATAATCGATTTAAAAAAAAAAAAAAATAAAATTTTCAGCCCAGTAATTTCAAAATTAAAAAATAATCTCTGTTACATTTTCTTCACTGCAACATAACATAATTAAATCTACTACATAAACCCAAGAAGACTTAGTATTTAAAATTTGACACTTGTATTTTTGGTAGTACCTTAAAAACATATAAAAAATTAAAAAAAATACAAAGATTTAATACTTACTGGCAAGCATTTTGGTAACAGCAGGCGCAATATTGACATCCGACAAGCACTCATAAGAAGTAGCATGATACAATTTAAGTACAGCACTATTATGAAGTGAAATCCACACACCAAGAGACCCTGACGAAGCGATACAAGACACCGGACGTGCATTATCGCCCCCGACATTGAAGGCATGTTCTATTTCCAATGTCACAATATTTATTATCTTAACAGTATTATGACAACTGCACCAGAGTTTGTTGTTCACCGACACAGGGACCATTTTGGTGACCGGGTACTCAGTAGTGCCGACGGACACGGTCATAGGATCCAAGGTGTTCCAGCCATTTTGATCCCGGCTGTAGACAACAATATCTCCGTTAGACAGCGCGACAAATACCTTGTTGTCCAAATAGATGATCGAGTGAACGCTGCTGCCGTGCTGAATTTTAATTTTATTCTTCTTTATTCTAATATTGTCATTGCAATTGTAGACATGAATACAGCCGTCTTCAGTACCCAGCCACATCGTCGGCTGATTAGTGTCTTCATCAGCACCATCGATGCTAGATAAGTCGCTGTACATTGATCCCGCGGCGGTATCAATAGCGCGAGTTATTTCGTCTGAGTCTGAGTCATCAGAACTTGAGCTGCTGTCTAGTTGAATGTTTCTTCCGCTCGCATCGGTGTCTTGTATAGAAATACTTATCCCACTTTTGCTTCCCGTTAATGAATTGTCATCCATACTATTATTATTATTATTATTACTATTGTTATTATTATTATTATTATTATTATTATTATTATTATTATTATTATTATTATTATTATTATTATTATTATTATTATTATTATTATTATTATTATTAGTTGACTTGAGGGTGCTCGATATGGAGCCAGGCAATTTTGCCGGAATACCAGCAACGCAAAGAATCCTCGCGTTGCAGACACCATTGCAGGAAGTTACTTGCGGAGGCTCTGGACTCAAGCTCAGCACACACACCTGTCCTACGTATCCATCACTGTTGCATACCCAAACGTCAGAGGAACCTTGGCCGTTGTTAATTGTCGGCGCCGCGCATGTAAACTGCAATCCAGCCCGGGTCTTGCGAATCGGCAGAGGTCCAACAAATTCTGGACACGGCCTCTTGTCTGAAGACAGCGCTAACTTCTGCTTCGCTTCATTGAAGCTCTCTTCCCAGCTGGCGCGCTTGTCTGGCTTGGTGAAGATTATCGAGATATTCTCCATTCCCGACTGAGTGTTCAACGTGAATTCCAAACAAGCTAATTGCGAGTGCGCGGTATTGCGATCTGCTAATTGACGCTGGGTTTGAGATAGCATTTCTTTTATTATGTCTTCTAATTGATGTTTTGCGCCGTGTAATGTTGCTGTTAGTTCTTGCAGTTGACTCAGTGTTGCGCAGTCTTCACGTAAATGGTCAACTTCACGAGCCATTTTTCTTAAATTTTCGTCTTTGGCTGAAATTTTTTTTAATTTGTTAGATATGTTTTTTTTAATATGATTTATGATTAATAATTATGCTTCTTTTTTTATTACCTTTCATTACTTCTAAATCGTCTAGAGAAATTCTCATAAGTAGCTTGTACTTGTTAGCTTCAAGAAGTCCAACCAAACTGTTTGGACATGAGCTTCTAAATAATTAAATTTTTATTAATTAATATATTGTTTAAAATTAATGGCTTATATTTGTAGAAAAAAAATAGAATTTTTTTTTTTTTTGAGTTTCCTACAAAAATATCTTAAATTGTTATATCTTTTAACAGTTCTTTCTGATAATTAGCTGGATGAAAATTTTTTTTTTTTGATTGCTCAGAATTTAAAAAGGTTTAAAATCTTAAAAAAGTTGTTTTTGCACTTAATTTTTCTTTCATTATTTTTAATGTGAATTTAGAAAATGTTTATTTCTAGAAGTTTCAAAAAATTTTTTTAACTTTCAAAAATGCATGATAAATTACGTTTCAGATGCCATGAGGGCGTATATCGGCAACAAATACCTAAAATGTTCTAAGGCCAAACAGTTAAATTAGTTAATTAAATTATTTTTTAGAAAATTTAGAATTTTTAAATTTACATCCTCGCGTTTAAGCGCCGGGTGAGGCCAGGAAATGCTAAGCTTTAAAATTCTCGATAAATTTTTTTTTAATGATTATTATTATATACCAATCGAATTGTTTTCGCATCTTCTACAAGGTTTTCAGACCAAAAAGTTGATTAGTTAATTATTTTCTTAAATTTTAGAATTTTCATTGTTACGAGTTAGATTAGGGTTTAAGACTTTCGATAAATTTTTTTCAAATGATTATATCGCATTTTAGTTGCCATAAAGGGGTATACCAACAAAAAATATCGGTGAAAAGCCATAAGGACGTATAAAAAAATTTTTTCTTTCGGGAATCGACGAATTTTCGTCTAAAATGTACAGAAATGCAAAAAAAAAGTTTTAAACGCCCTTATGATTCCCGGGAGTTTCTTTAACGCGAAATATTTTTTAAATTAAAAATACAGTAGTAATAATTATTTTCCTTACTTTTATTAATATCTTGTACGTTATTTTTATTATTCAGTAAGTCAATTAGATAAAAAAATATGAAATACATTATTCATATTAATAATCAATTCTAAAAATATTTTAGTTTTTATTCAACTTGGTTATAATTTCTTTTTAAAATCTTTCAAATATTCTATAAAAAAATTTTTTTATCAAGCTGATTTTTGGAGCAGACTTTTAAAAAATGCAAAATAAATATATTTTCATCGAAAACTTAAGTTTTTTTTTGCGCTACCAAAAAATTTAAATTAATTATAATAAAAAAGTTACGTACGTTAATGGCTTTCTTATGGTCCCACTTCTTCGCTTAATACTAGTGATAACCAAAAGATCAGAAAATAAAAAAAGCGCTCTTTCTTTTCGGGTACCTTGGTTGGATGCTATGGTGACTAAGTCATGACGAATGAACGCTCTATAATATTAATAATAATAATAATAATAACAATAACAATAATAATAATAATAATAATAATTATTATTATTCTATCGTAAATATGGAATATTTAGTAATAATATTTGGGTTATCATTAATCTAATAATGTAATAATTAATCAGATAATCAATAATAAAACTAGAAAAATACCTATCATTGGTAACAATTCCGGCTAGACCTTCAACTAATGACTGGACTTCCCTCAAGGTGGTCTGTTGTTGTTCCCACTCAAGAGACTCTCGTTCAGTGCAATTAATCTTGACAACAAGTTCGTGTACCTCCTTCTGAGCGGCAATTAGCAGATCATAATCTGGATGGGATGTGTCGGTGTGCTTCAATAGTCTCTGGATAAGTAATTCGTACCTAGGAATTTTTTGGACTGGCTTTATTAGTAATTGATCCAGCCCGAGTTTTCCTTTGTGTTCGCGCTCCATTGTCTCGAGGAATCTTGCAAATGCTGGTTTCGATTGACAAGTCGCTTTGATGGCTTTCTTAGCGGCTTTCCAATTGTCGAGAAACAGAGTGTATGTTTCTAAGACCGCGGGCTTTGTAAACTGAAAACATGTTATAATATTATTAAAAATAGAATTTAAAATTTTTTAGATTATTAAAAAAAATCAAAATAAAATTATTTAAAACTATTTTTTTTTTAATTTCGTAATTAATTATGAAAAAAAAATATATTTACCACATCAAGAAAAACGTCACCAATTGTTTGACTAACTTCCCAAGTATCTAATCTTTTTTTAAGTTGTCGTAAAAAAACTTCATGATGACTAAGAATAGCTGGTACCTTTAAATAATATTATTTATTAAATTGTGAGAATTTTTTAATGAATAATTTAATAAATTAAATAAATTACCTGATAAAATATTTCATCCACGGTTGCTGAGTCTACAAGTCCAGAATTTTCCGAACTTTTTAGAGTTTGCAAATATTTCTGAAATTATTAGAAAAATATTAATAAAAATTAAGAAAATGGTTGACCCTAAAGGCTATTTCTGTAACTTCTGATAATTATTTACAATTGGGGTCAAACCTATTTTTAACCATAAATAATAGATCAATTGATGGATCATCATAAGTTTTTTTTTAACTTCTTTTTTTTTTCGGCGGATTTATAGTGGTGATATATAAAAAATTAGTATTTCAATTAAAAAATCATCTTTGAAAGTTGGAAAAAATTTTGGCTCCCATATTTTTAGATAAAATTTAAAAAACAATTTAAAAAACAAAAATTGAATAGCTCAATTTTCTAAAAAAATTATAAATTTGTTAAAATTTTGATAATCAAATTTTTTTTTATGTATTTAAAAAAAATATATCAATAAAATCAAATAGAAATATCGTTCAAAAAAATGAAAATTTAAATCGTTGACCCCATTTGTAAATATTTACCCAATTTCCCGCTAATTCCATACTTAAGCGCTTAAAATTGTACTTATAACATCTTCGAGCTCAATAATATAATTTGTGTATTAATTTGAGCTCTCCGAGCTCAAAAGTCTAATAGAAGTTTAATAAAACATTATTCTTAAAATTTTCAAACTGCAATTACTTTTGAATGAATATAAACCAATTTTTATACGATTAGTAGAAGTCGATGCAGTTTTTCAAATCATATGATTTACTTTTAAACATAAATTGATCAGACAAAAAATTTCGGAGCAAGTCGAAAAAATCATTTTTTTATACGATAACTCACGAACAGATAAACCACTTTTAACTGGCCCGGTAGCGATCGACGTAGTTTTTTATGTTAAATTTTAAATTTTAAATTTTCTTAGCAGGAAGTTAAAAAATATGAATTAAATAAATAAAAAGTTATTCACTTACATTGACTAGTATTTGCAACGCCTCTACATATGATTTTTCAGTATCATAAAGCTCCACCACGACATGCGTTCTCGTATCCTGAAAAAAAAAATGTAGACTTATGCAAAAAATTTTATAAAAAAAAAAAACTTGATTAAACCGATAATTATCTAGTAATTAATCGGTTAACGAGTAGTCACACACATTAATCACTTGATAACAATAAAAATTTACCAAAGTTAGACGAATAATTGGTTCAGTATCTTGTATTACATCGTAATTAATATTTCGGCGATTATCGAGTGAACTTTTAATAGTAATATCTAACGGAAGTACGGATGTCATTATTCGTTTGAAGATGTTCATTATATGTAGTGGCATTTGATAAAATTGACTTTTTTAAACAGTGAATTAATAGTTTATTTATCAAAAAATGAATAATTAAATTTTTTATTTATCGGTAGATAAATTGAAATATTGAATCAAACACTTGAAGACACAAACTTTAATATCTATGAAAATGAAGAAATGGTAAAAAAATTTCATAAGCAGGAGTTACTATCAACCTGTACTGATCCACGTAGACGAACCGAATGATATGATTAATATCATATTACTTTAAGCGAATTTGTTCATTAGTTTGGTGGGTTTACGTCACAGTGTAGCACGTGCTACACGTGAACGCATAGAATTCACGAGTACATATCCCCACGTGCAATTATTATCCTTTAACCGATTGTGCGTATATCATAAGGGTTAATTATGATACTGCTTTCTTAGTTTATTGAATTACTTATGTGTATTATTATTATTATTATTATTATTATTATCTTGTTATTATTATTATTATTATTATTATATTATTACGATTCATCTCTTATTATCTATTGTTTTTTTTTTTTTTGTAAGGAAACAGTGTACCAAAACCAATTCAATAAACTGCCTTATTATTATTATTATTATTTTATATATAAATGTTGGCGATCCAGCCTAATACACGTTTTTTTCTCTAATTATTCATAATATCGTTATTATTATTATTATTATTACTATTATTATTTTTGTGGAATGTTAAATATATAACAGATAAATAAATGTTACATGATTTACTTCTTAACTTTGTGATAATCATTACATATAAATATTTGCATAATAGAATTTAAATGTAACTAAGGAATTTCGCACAAATTTCATAACAGCGTTATGAAACGAGTCATTTTTGATGTTCACCAAAATATAGGAATAAATAATTTTAAAAAAATTTATTTACATAATATATTTACTAAGTTTTTAAGATAAAAATGATCATGATTTTTATTTTATTTCTTCACTTGTGCTTTAGTAAAAAATCATTTTCTTTTTAAAAGAATGTATTAAATAAATATAAAAAAAAATTCATTTCTTCACAACTGGTAGTCTACATATTTTTAAATCAGCCCTTAAATTGTTAACAAAAATATTTACGTCTAAAAAACTTCAGAAAAAAGCAGTTTTTTAAAATACAAATTTTGAAGCTAAAAATTAAAATATCAACCCAATATTGCAAAGATAAATTGATTGTATTTTAACATAATTCTATTAATGCTTATCAGCATAGTATTAAAATCAATAATTATGGGATGAGTCGAAAATGTGACTGGATTATCAACAGTATTATTTTCTTAAATCGGAATCAAAATCACGTGGTGAATCTAGGTGAGACTCATCAAAATACTATACTATAATTATAAAATCTTGTATTCAGTATGTCTACAAGAAAGAATAATAAACATAGAGCAAGCTTAGATTGTAATATAATAAAAATATAATGTTTATATTCCTAGCCTAGTAGCCTGTGGGCGACACCGGAAATCCTCACCTGAGCCAATACGGATATGACGCTAAATAACATTTCCGGTTAGCACGTTTTAGCATTAGGAGTAATCCGGTGTCCGTTTAGTGCACCGTAAAAGGAGTAACCAAGTTAAATAGAGAGCATTTGAATTATTATAAGATATTTCTTCATTCATGTGTTGTTACGTTTGAATACTCATCTGCTGACGTCAATGTGTGCTAGCGGCTAGTCTAGAGTAAAGATCAATTCATTCATGTCCCGTGGCTTGTTATTTTCGCGAAAAATGACTTATTTTTTTCTTTGTCTCAGTTATTATTTTGTTTACTAAATCATTATATTTATATTTATATTTATATTTATATTTATATGAGTACGTCACTATCAGTGCATATGCGTACGCTTAAAAACCGCTTTTCTTAGCCGGATTCGCTCATTACAAATAAAATCAAGGGTCATGCGTAATTTGGTTTTAAAATAAAAATTTTTCTACTTAAATGTGGTTATTTTTTAACTTAAATCATTGATCTGTATTGTTGCATTTAAAACTTATATCCAGTAAAATCCAAATCTGTTTACGATTCACATTTACAATCATAAACCGCAAAACAATTTCTGACATGTATCACCCGGATATTAATAGACAGATGTTTATATATATAAATATATCTATCTATATTCTCAAGATTCTAAAGATTCTTATGTCATATTTACACGGAATAGAAATCATAAAAAATATATAAATAAATTTTATTATTGTTTTTATTTTACCGCATAAATTATTTTATGTTTAATATACTAGAACGTTTTTTTTTTTTATTCTTTCATTTTCTAGCATCTTATTCAGTAGTTTATAAACTACTCAACATTCCACCGGAATGTTTAACGTTTTATAAATAACTTTACTAACTATCAACTATCTGAAATTTTTATAGATATAGATATATAAAAAGCTAGTCTTACGTTTCTGTGAGTAGTAAGCACCCGTGCGGGGTGCTCAGACGACCCGCGAAGAAGCTGGGCCAGTAATTCTGGACTGGGTCCCGGTAGACCTTCTAGCTTACTCGGACTGGAAGTTGCTCTGTGGTGGCACGGTGTCGGTGGTTCCGAGTTGCTATTACTTCCTGCACTGTATGACGAATTTGCAGATACTTTTCTCTTTGGTCCAAGACTATCAGACAGTGCTGAATCGGCTATACGTGGCTTAGCCATTTCTGCTTCTAACATTTGCCCGTATGGTCCCCGAAGTGGTCTTTTGCTATATCTAATCAGAAATTTTTAAATGTTAATTATAAATATAGAAAAAAAATACTGATCTTGAGGAAATTTTCTTGTCACAAGAATATGTTCTTGATAATTTTCAAGAATATATTTTTTTGTCTCAAGAATTGATCGAATTATTTTTTGTTTAATAATTCAAGTGAACTTATTAGATAGATATTGATATTTTTTTGTCAAAAAACTAAAATAGATTTTAAATGATTCTTGAACCAAGAAATTTTTCTCTGGAGAAAAATTTTTTTTTTCTCAGTGTATAATAGAAATTTTAACTATAAAAATTTTTTAAACAAATTTTTTTTATTGTGAAATTTAGATTTTATAACAAATATTACTTTGTAATAAATTTTAACGAAAAAGCATTCTCATTTTTTAAAAAACAGTGAGCTGAATTTCATGAATTTTTTTTATACTCTAAACGCAAATTTTAAATTATATTGATGTTTTCTACAAATAAAACTAATGCGGCGAAATTTTTATGTAAAAATACATAATTTTGTATCAATATTCAATCGAGACTTTTATATGTAAGTAAATTTGAATGAACACAGAAAAATTTTGACTATTAAAATATTAAATATAACTAGCAACCTTGCAGTCACTGTGTGACTGCCGTGACTTGTAAACTATAAATATATAGAATTTTGCTTTATTATATAATGGCTTTTGTTAAATTGAACTGTACTTTCTTAACGATTGACGTTTTTAAAGATATAAGCTCATCCTGATGTTACACGCATCAAGAGCTTTCATTTGAGTACCCACATGCATTTTGATATATTTTTTTATACATACATATATATATATAATAAATATAAATATATGAAAAATTGATGTGGGTACTCAAATGAAAGGTCTCGATGAGTGTAACTCCAAGATGAGCTTATATCTCTAAAAATGTCAATAGTTCACAAGATACAAGGTCATTTTATAATTATGTATCTAGAGATAGAGCATTTTCGAATGCAGTCTAAATATTTATCATCATAAATTGACTATCGGTGAGAATGATATGAAACTTTGAAAAGACACAAATTATGACTAACCTGGACACCAAGTTTTTTTTATTCTCTTTATAATATAGATTATATAAAATTTTCATTTGACATACAAAAAAAGTTCATCAAATTCGGCTTTTTTTTCTAAATTTTTATAAGAAAATTAGAATAATTTTATATCAAATTCATAAAAAAAAAATTTGTTTCAAAATCAGAATTTCATATGAAATTTACAATGAATAATTTTTTTTTGCACGGATAAAATAAAAATTTTCCTTATTCGTTTAATTATTTAGACTATATAATGAATTAACAATTACCGAAAAAATAGAAATTTAAGAGCTTTTTGATGTTACTAAATTTAACTACAGAAATCTATTTTACAACAAAAATAGTATGCCCGTAAAAAATTTTTTCTTATTCTCTCACTCATGTGTATAAAAATAATGAATTCTTTAATTATAATTAAAATATTTGAGAAAACAATGTTACCTTCGAGGCACATGACCTTCACAGTCTGAAACATCACTCAAGGTAGCCGGTAAATCATCCTTCTCTTCCTTTTCTTCTTTACTGTTATCGTCTTTTTCGTCTTTTTCTTCACTGCTCTGTGCAGACAATTTGTTTTTGTCATTTTCCGAGGGTTCTGGCCACTGGGTTATGTACACGCCTTTTCTGCGTTTACTCGTGTCACCGCGATATCTCCGTACTTTGCCCGTGAGCGCTAACACCTCGGGGGTCTTTTCACTTGGCACTTTAACCGGCTCGTTAACTGTCTGACTCAGTCGCGATTCTTCAGACGGCGGAGTGATTATTACTTGATGTAATTCTAACCGGTCTGTTGATAAGTAATCACTTTTTATCAAACAAAAACTTTCTATCAAGCTAAAACTAAACAAATAAAACAATAAAATACCTTTAGAGTCATTATCATCCGTTTCTTTAGTCTCGACTTTATCCTCCTTATCATCAGCGCAAGGATCCGGTTGCACTGTATTGATAGGCGAGGATTCTCGACACTCGAGCACCGGAGGTTCAGGACTAGTTAAGGCACTGGATGTTGCCAGACTATCAGACCCGTCACTCCTGGGTCTCACTTCCTCGCCGAGGGTTTGAGTCGCTCCTAGACCCTCTGTCGAACCTACAGCGCTATCAACGCTCGCTATTGAAGCTCTTGGGCTTTCAGGATTTGGGCTGTTTTGAGACGCAGCACCTGGACTCGTTGCTCCGGATCTTCTTCGTGGCAATGTACTTGCTCTTACATCCTTTAGTTGGACTCGATTTACATTTGATATTGGTTGGGTTCTATGACGATTACCTAATTAAGAACAGACTCTCTTGTATGTAATTAACTTTTACAGTAATATTACACAGAAAAAAAAATTTACTTAAATCAAGTTAATTTTTTTTCAGTGTCCTAATAATGATTATTTGTTATTATTATGATTTTTGTTATTTTGTAAAAATAAATTTTCAATAAATGGCAAATATGCACTGAAAAAAAAAAAAATTCTTGACTAGAGAGTAAATTTTCTTGGCTCAAAAAAAGGATTGATAATTTCTTGAATTAAGTCTAAGTTTCTTGAGCGTAAAAAATTTCTTCATGATTCAAAATAACTTTTCTCTTCCTGAAAATTGTCTTGGCGCAAAAAATTGGTTTTTTCTGTATGATAATGTAATATCGATAACAATAATTATGGATAGTAATTACGATAATAAAGGTAATAAAAATGATGAATAAATAGTTGAAATGAGAAAACTAATAAGAAATAAGAAAAAAATATATTAAAAATAAACAAATAATATAAAAAAGTATAAGGAATATATCTTCAATAAATTTTATCTATGATTGAAATAGATTTAAAATATATGAAAGTATATAAAAAATTTATTTTGCACTATAAAATATTTTCAAAATGTTTTTATATAGTTTAAAATATTTCTTACATTTTTATCCATATATTTCAATTGCAATTAAAATATATACGAAAATTGAACAAAATTTAGCATGTAAAAATAAATTTTTTATACATATCTTATGTATTATTTATTTATTCTTAACATATTCTCAATTTTCTGACCTAAAAATCTTGTAGGGAATATAAAAATAATTAAATTTGTATGTAATAATCATTAAAAATTAATTTATCGAGAGTTTTAAAGCTTAATCTGATTAATTCTTGACACGCGGGGTGTAACTGCAAAAATTAAAAATTAAAAAAAAAATAATAACCGATAATGCTAATAGAAAAATCGATAAAAATCTGAGGAATCGCAATCATCTTAACAATAAAATAAATAGAATTTAAAACCGACAATAAATTTCAATGAAATGAAATTAATCTGATAATGTCAATGGCTCATATACATATTCATGACATTAATGTACCAGATAACAGTAATAATAATAATGATAATCCAATAGAAGATATTTTATTATTATTTATTAGTAATATAAAATAAAAATTATTAGAAATAAAGTTTTGATTGTAAATATGATTTTACCCTAAAATCAAGTTTACAAAAATCAGACTTGATTGGTAAATAATAAAACGGTTTCAACCCTCACAAATTGAGATAAAAATGGCAATAAAAGAATTTCTGATTGTGATACTCCTGACAGTGTGCTAACTAGTGTAAAAGGCAAAGTATTTAATGCAAGTGGTGATAATATATAACTATATCTATATATCTATATGTGAGTAGTAGATGTATTGAAGTGACGGGCGCATCGGCTTCAAGGTTTCCACCCAAACACGTCGTATGTGCCAACGTTGTTATTTTGAAAGCGTCTATACTTGATAGTGTCGAGAGGTGAATTTTCATATCTATCATCACGATGGCTACTGACTATTGCGCGACAAATATTTTAATATACAATATTATATAAATACCTGGCAAAATAAATAAATAAACTATAAATTATTAATAATATAGACAAAATTAAACCGATATTTATATTTAAATTTCTACTCTCATATTCATATTTTTATTCAATGAATCAATGAGGTTTAACGATCCACCTCTATGAATCTCAACATAAATCTAAAAAAAAATTAACTTGATTCGAGAGAAAAATTTTTGAACCAAAAAAAATAATTTTGAAAAGAGTAATTGTCTTTAATTTTTAATGAATTAGTCTTAATTAATCAAGACGAAAAATTTTTGAATCGAGAAATTTTTTATTGAACAAATTTTAATTAAAAAATTAAAAAAAAAAATTTCACATGTAAAAAACTTAAAAAACTATAAGTGCAATTTTTTAGAAATATATTTTTAGTTGTAATTTAATTAATAAAAAAAAAATCAAAAATTTTTACACGTCTGCTAACTTCAGTGTCAATAATACTAAAGTTAGCCGACATTTTTAATTATTTTTTATTTATTAAATAAAAACTAAAAAATATTTTTAAAAAAATGCACTGATAGTTTTTCAAATTTTTTACAAGTAAAAATTTTTTATTTTCTTTTTTTTGTAATAATTTTTCAATAAAAAAATTTCTGAAAGTTTTTAGATGCGTCAGCTAACTCAATTTTCATTCAGTGTCATCTTTAAAATTATATCCTTAATTCAAGAACAATTTTTTTTTGTATCTCATTTTTCCCAAAAATAATAAAAATAATGAAAAAGATTAATAATTAAATTACCTTGATTAAAGTCGACTTGACCGAAGGATGCGCTTCTAAAGGGTACACCAGTTCGATGGAAAGTTAAGAGCGATGTCCGAGGCTCTAATGTGGTCACTGCGTCCCTGGCCTCACTCTCACTGCCGCCAGATACTGATGGATTTGTTATTGTTGTCGTAGACGCTGCTGCTGGTGAGGTTGCAATAGTATTAGCAAAGTCAAAAAGATGATCTGGGCACTTAGCACTATCAACCACCAACGAATCACTGTACTGCCTCAAGTGTTTTGGCTCACTGTAGTACAAGTCCGAGGAAACCCGTCTAACTTGATCATTATTGTCACTACTTTTTTGTCTAATCACACTTCCTGGTGAGGGTTTTGACCACGAAGTCCTTAACGACCAACCGCTTGGTTTTTCATCGCTGACCGTCACTGGGTTAACTGTAACTGTTGAATACTCGTGGTAATCATCACCATCGACACTTGTACTTCTTTCTAATGTCCTTTCGTGGGTGTTATTTCTTCTATTGCTCTCCGCGGTACCAGTCTCAAGTCCCGGGCGGTCTTCATTGTAAATAAAACTTCGCGGCGTTGATCTGTTGGTTATTGACTGAAACATTTACAATTAATCAATTTATTTATTTAAAATTAATTATTTAAAATTTAAAAACAAACCTGCGGGTACTGATGATAATGATGATGATGGTGATGATGATTGTTGTGATTAGCCTGTTGGGTGGGTAACGACGGTGGAGGAGGCGGTGGAGAAACGTGAAGACGTGACGGCTTTCTTGGTGGTGGTATTGGTGCGGTGGTACTTTTTATTTTTTCCGTCAATTCGCGAAGACGCTCGGCTTTTTCGCTGCGGGGGCCGGAAGAGGATTTTTTGCCATTTCCTCCTCCACCCCCACTCCATCTAAATCTGTGCAGGCGGTCCACCGCTGGTATGTTTTGTTCCTGAAAATTAAACAAAAATTTCAAAATAAATAAATAATAAAAATGACAATAATAAATTAGCAGAAATTCAAGAAATTTTTTAACTTTGTTTTATTAATTGAATTAAA
Organism: Cotesia congregata; assembly: GCA_905319865.3. Lineage (NCBI taxonomy): Eukaryota > Metazoa > Arthropoda > Insecta > Hymenoptera > Braconidae > Cotesia > Cotesia congregata. Next base: position 14,893,478 of record CAJNRD030001120.1, read on the forward strand.
ACTAAAAATAATTTTTAAAAAATTGCACATATAATTTGTTAAATTTTTCACATGTGAAATTTCCTCTTTTAATAATTTTTCAATAAAATAAATTACAGAAATTTTCAGAAGTCGGCTTATTTAATTTTCATAAAATGACACTGAAATTGACAGATATTAAAAAATTTTTTAAAGTTTTATAGCAATTACATTATTATAAAAAAAATAAAATTAAAAAATTGCACGTGTGAAAATTAATAAAAATTACAAGTGAAATTTTTTTTTTTTATTGTAAAAAAAATTTTTTTTTAATTGACAGCTTCAGTATGATTAATAAAATATGCAAGATATTAATAATAAATAAATAAAATTTATTTATATGAATTAACTTTGGATATTTATGGTCTATTTGGTAAGCCCATCCGTAATCCAAAAGTCAGGGATACTTCTTACAGCACACTTCTTAATTTCTTCAGCACAGAGAAGCTATGTCGTGAAAACACATCCTCTTGCTCTTACTCTTTTCTCTCTCGACAGACGATAAAAATAGGCCATCACTTGGTCTCGGCTTAAATACAGACGCGAGTTTAGAGAGCGACGCTAATGTTTAAGCTACGTGGATATGTTGATACCGTACAAGCATTGTCGGCTCACTAGTTTTTATTTTTTAACAGCGTCTATACTACTATTAATTATAGATGTGATTTAAAAGCTTTACAACTAACTAAAATGCTTTTTAACAAAAATTTTTATTTTTAGACGGACTTTAAAAAAATAAAAAAAAATAATCTCTGACAAATTGTTTTGAATAACAATGACGTTCATTCAGTGTTGTCATCCTTTAATGTCTATCAAAATTATTTAAAAAAAAAAATTTTTTTTTTTTTATTTTAGTAAAAATAATAAATAAATTTTTAGTAAGAAAAAATTTTAGTTAATAAATTAATAAATTGTACCTGTAGTTTAAAAGAGTGATGTTTGGTCCAGTGAGCGATTTGTCGCGGTACAGAGACAGAGTTAATTGTCGGAGCAAAAGCACGAGTGGATAGGACGGCGTTTGTTGAATTGGTGGAAGCCTTAGCTGGTTTCGCGGCCGCAGTTGTCGACGACGATGATGATGATGACGAGGATGATTGCAACTGGGAGCCGTGGCTTCCCATTAGCTGCAGCCCCCCGCAGTTATTAATAGCATTTGAGTTTGACGGTAGTCGGTTGGACTGGGTTGTTGTTCTGCTGGTGGGAGGCGGCGAAGATTGTCCTCCTACTCTAACTACTCCTCGTGCACGATCGACGGCAGCGTTGCCGATGCTTCCGCCCAAACTAGAAATTCCTCCACCGCTGTTACTGGCACTGTTACTATTGCCGGCGTTATTTCCACTGTTGTTACCTCCACCGCGTTCACCACTTGATGAGCATACACTTGGACTTGGTGATGATACTCCGGAGAGTCCACGCGGCAGAGGGAGCCGCGAACGTGGACCGATGCAACAGCAATCCCCGATACCGCTCAGCCCTGAAATCTTCTCCGACGTCGGCATTTTAACGCTCGTCACCAGACTAGTGTCTGTCAAACGCTCACGAGAGTCACTTTTTCGGCAACAGTACTTTCTTTGACAGCTCTCCGATGAGCTGTCTGTTGGTATTGGTGATACGGCTGGTGTTGGTACTCTCTCCTGAAAATATACATATTTTATTAATTATTTACTAGCAACCTTGCAGTCACTATGTGACTGCCGTGACTTGTGAAATATAAATAAATGTACTGTATTTTTTTTAACTATTGAAGTTTTTAAAGATATAAGCTCATCTCGATGTTACACTCATCAAGAGCTTTCATTTGAGTACTCACATGCATTTTTGATATATTTTTCATATATACATATATATAATATATATTTTAAAGATATAAATATATGAAAAATTGATGTGGGTACTCAAATGAAAGGCCTTGATGAGTGTAACATCGGGATGAGCTTATATCTTTAAAGATGTCAATAGTTCACGAGATACAAGGTCATTTTTTAATTATGTGTATAGACATAGAGCATTTTTGAATGCAACCTAAATACTTATCAACATAAATTGACTATTGGTGAGAATGATATGAAATCATAAAAAGGCACAACTCCAGGTCAAGACTTTTCCAACGATACCAAATTTAACCATAAAAACCCATGTTATCATATAAATACACTGGCCACAAAAGTTTGCTTATTTTCTTAATAATATAGATGATACTAAAATTAACTGATATTTTTGACTTTTTCATTTATTTAATTAAAACTAAAAAATATATTTTTTAAATTACACTTATAGTTTTTCCAGTTTCTTACAAATGAAATTTTTTTATTATATTTATTTCATTATAATTTCCTTGCTATAAAATTCTTAAAAAATTTTGTCTGTCAACTTCAGTGTAATAATTGTTTTTTTATTTATCTACTTACACGGATAAAAATTTTATTTGAATCAAAAAAATTGTAAGCAAGATTAAAATTTTTTTGGAGTTAGAAGAAATTTTATTTTTTTTTTGTGTAAAAAAATTCTTGAAAAAAAAAATTTTCTTGGCTCCAGAAAATGTTTATGAAAATAATAAAAAAAAATTATTTACTGGCGCCAAGATTATTTTGATCTTGATTAATTTTCTTGATATAAGTAAACTTTTTTTTTTTTTTATAAAATCTTGAAGTTAAATAAATTGGAAAATAGTTTCTAGCTCCAATTTTAGCTTAACTTGTCACACGATAATATTTAATTTTAATTATCAAAAATAGTTTTTCATCAGAAACTTTGACAAAAATTGAAAAAAAAAATTTTATGAAGCTAATCCTTTTATTCCTATTTCTATGACACAAATTTAGAGCTCAGAAAGTTCAGAGTATTTTCAAACCCACTCAACGCTGATGTAAATATCGTAAAAATGGAACGATACTTATAATTATTCTATAATAAAATTGTTATTAAAACTAACTTCAAAGCAAGTTGATTAATGTAAATATAAAATTTAAAATTCATCTAGTATTTTTCGTCTGGTTACTGCACCAAATAAATTTTTATTTATAAATCTAGAGTATTTTTTACATCAACACAGACTATTTCTCAAAATTATAAAGTACTATTTAAAGCTGAGTCTTTTTTTTTTTATTTTTAATCAAAGATACATACCTGTAATCGCGATTATCGTCACACGCAAAAAACAAACATCAGATTAAATGAAAACAATTGTAATGACTCATAAAAATAGCGCGAAAATTTAATAAAGTTTTTTTTTATAAATTCTAAACATCAATAAATATGTATTACTATATATTAACAGCTAATAATTGACTAAAAAATAAACTTAAAAACTTAATTTTACGATTTGTTGATCTTATTAATTTTCGCAGTTTTAAGTAACAAAAAAAAAAACAAATTTACTATTTACTAATTATCAGAAAAAATGCAATGAAAATAAAAAAATTACCTGAGAGAGACGTATTGCATATTTGGTACCACCTAAAACGACGTATGCATTTCCAGTATTTCCGGTCATAGTTCGAGTCGCTCCACCTGTATACCATCCCGCCAATCCACCGCTCTGCCTCTCGTTCTCGCCACCACCATCCCCTTCTCCGCCGACGCGGGGCATTCTTCATCCTTCTTTCAACCTTTAAATTAAAATAAATTTTATTTTATTTAATCTTCTTCTTCAAAAAAAATAAATTCAGCCGAGCCGGTGAAGAATTCTCACAATTAGACATATAAATTTCAGCGTCTGGGTCTAAATAAATGGGTAAAAATGAAAAATTATTTGTCCGTGATTCAAATAATTTAAAAATAATAATCATCACATGAGTGATTTTAAAACTCTTAGGCTCGGTGAATTTGTGTGTGTTTATATGTCTAAAAATAAATATTCTCCGCGAACCGCGAGTGGACGAGCAATTTAATTGGCCGAATGGAAGAGACAACCATTTATCTGCTGGAATCCCACTGGTTTATAAACACACAGAGGTACCCGAAACACGTGCCAGCAATTTACTGGTCATTCGTCGTTATAATACTCTTCTACTGTGCAAAAGTTATTATTGCGAAATAATACAATTTTTCTTACACTATTATTATTCTTATACTTCATTTATCCTATTTAACTTGCTTACATTCGTCTCATCTCATTTTTATCCACTAAACAAACAACAATATAAATTTAATACAATTAATTCAACTATTTACACACTTAATAAACTCATTATTGTAATCATATTGTATTTATACTTTTTTATTATAATAAAAAACCTTTTTTTACACTGTTAATTTAATTGTGTAAGCACAATACCCGCTCGGACGAATATTTCAACAGTTAATCATCGGGATATTGTACTTTTTTATTTGTTAAGTGATAAAATCCACGTGTTGAGTTTTGTGCGATAGATTACATACAACTCAACACAATAATACAATCATAATCCTCAATATACAACATACTTATGTGTATGTATACAATACACAATTAAACATTAATCCCAAGCAAAGTAACACCCAAAAATCTCAGTATTTAACTCTCACAATAAATCCATTTAAAAAAAAAAAAGAAAATACTTAAATGTTTTCTGTTACAAGACCTTGAAATACATCTCGCTTTTAAATACACTACTGCACAGAAAAAAAGATTCACTTGAGCCAAGAAAATATTTTTCTTCTTAAATTAATTATTTTCTTAATAAAAAAAAATTTTTTTTTGACACAAGAAATTTCACTTATTCCAACAAAATTAATTCTCTTGCTTTAAAAAATACATATCTTGATCCAAGAAAATTTATTTTAGTCAAGAAAATCTTGATTTGAGAAAATTCAGCCTCTTGTTACAAAAAATTTAGTTCTTGATAGAAGTAAATTTTTTTGTCTTGAGAAAATTTCTCTCTTGCTCCAAAAAATTAAATATAAAGATAGAAGTAAATTTTCATTAGTATTTTTATTGATTAAAATGTCAAATGGGAAGATCAAATAATATTGAATCATTTTATTTCATTCAATATGTATAATTGCACGGTAAAATAATATGAAAAGGGTATCAAATATTCAAGAGAAAAATTTTCTCAAGGTGAGAAAATTTTTTTCTCAGCTGAAGTAGGTAGCGCTGCCTCTTTAAAGTATCTAAAAATCTTGATCAAATATAAAAATTTATTGTAACTAATATTTATGATAATTTGAATTAAGAAAAAATTACTTCCACCAAGAATAGAATTTAAAGAAAAATTTTTACTTCTACCAATACAACTGCTTCGGTCTTCCTTCAGGAACCCGACAAATTTTCTTGAGAGAAGAATTTTATTCTTCAGTCAAGAAATTTTTCTTTCTGTGTGTTACACTGATAGAAGGATTTCTTAGTATTTAAGAAGATTTCTTTGTATTTAAGAAATCATTTCTTCACTGAAAAAAAATTTAACTTGAATCAAGACGAAAATTCTTGAACCAAGAAAATAATTTTGAAGAGTTTCATTGTCTTGAATCAAGACGAAAAATTCTTAAATCAGAAGACAAGTAAACTTCTCGCACTCAAATTTTCATTGGCGCACGCAAATTGACGAAAAATTTAAAAATTAAAATAAATAACAAAAAAAAAGACAGTCGAAGTGTCAATATCAAAGAAGTGAGGTTGGCATTTACATAAAAATAATTTATACTTGCGTTTTATTAAATTTAAATAAAAAAGTAAAATAAAGAAAGATGAGTAATAATCCCGACTGGATTCCGGAAATTGATGAAAGTGATAATGAGTATAATGATGAATCTATATCGCCTGATATTTTTAAAACAACAACAACAGCAAATGATGAATCGCTACCTCCTGAAATTCTTAAAAGAGCAAATGAGGTGATTAACAATTTTACTCCTGCAATATCACGGCTCAAGTATGAATCGGCATACAAACAATTTATGCAGTGGCGAGCAGCACAACGGATTACAAGCTTCTCTGAAGAGGTGTTTTTGACTTATTTTAGTGAGCTTTCCGAGACTCTTATGCCGTCAACTTTATGGGCGAAATATTCAATGTTGCGAAGCATGGTTGATATCAAGCATAACTTCAATATTCATGATTACTCAAGACTAATCGCTTTTTTAAAGCAGAATGGTAAAGGTTTTAAGAGTAAGAAAGCCCAAACATTAAGTGCTGAACAAGTAAACCAATTCCTACGTGAAGCTCCAGATAACGAATTCTTGGCTACAAAGGTTATTAAATTATCAATTAAATATTTGAATTCTAATCCATGGATTAATTTTAATTGGAATTTTTTAATAACAAGTTGCTCTAATTTTTGGAGTGCAAGGTGCATGTAGGCGGAAAGAATTATGTGACGTACTGGTGGATCATATAGAAGATAAAGGTGAAATGCTCTTGGTACAGATACCGGATACTAAAACTGGCAGACCTCGATCATTTGTAGTAACGAACGAATTTTACACCATTTACAAAAAATATGCCAAATTACGTCCTACGAAATTAGCAACGAAAAGATTTTTCATTGGTTATCGGAATGGTCAATGTACGACACAAAACATCGGCATCAATACCTTTGGTAGCATGCTACAAAAAGTAGCAAAGTTCTTGAAGTTAGCAAATCCAGAAACATATACCGGACATTCCTTTCGAAGAACTTCGACTACGTTGTTAGCTGATTCTGGTGCCGATCTTTTGACTATCAAAAGATACGGAGGGTGGAGATCGAGTGCCGTTGCGGAAGGCTACATTGAGAATTCTGTGGGCAACAAAAAAAGAATTGGTCAACGAATCGCCAGTACTATCACTTCTAGACCGTCTACTTCAAAAGATCCAGAGCCAGAAATTGATTTTAGTAATGAGTCAGCAAGAGAAGTACCGATTGATGTTGGAGTAAAAAACAACAAGGATTTAAATTTCGACATTTTAAATACGGCCTCATCAACAAACTCGAAGAATTTAAATATTACGTTCTCAAAATGTTCAAACTTTTCAGTTTTTCTTGAGGGTGGGAGGGGAGGGCCCCCCCAACCCCCCGCCGGGGCTCAGCCCCGGACCCCGCCGGAGCTTCGCCCCTGGACCCCATATCCCCGCATTCGTAAAAAAAAATAGTATGTGCAACTCGTGCGAAGTTGTCAATTGCCCACTTTTGTCAATTGACAACTTTTCGCACTAGTTGCACAATATACTATTTTTCTGTGTTAGTATTTAAAAAATATTTCTTAGTAATTAAGAATTATTTCTTAATATTTAAAAGATGTATATATTTCTTAGTATTTAAAAAATATTTCTTAATAATTAAGAATTATTTCTTAATATTTAAGAAATGTATATATTTCTTAGTATTTAAGAAATATTTATTAAATACTAAGAAATATTTTTTAAATACTAAGTAATGATTTCTTAAAAACAAAGAAATCTTTTTAAATGCTAAGAAATCCTTCTATCAGTGTATTATTTATTAACAAAATAAAAAACTTATTAAAAAATTAAACACCCAAAAATGAGGTTTAAAAAATAATATTCGTCTGAACTGTAAAAATAAATTTGTATGATTAATAATAGATGTGATTAATGAAAAATCTTTGGAATGGCTCCAAAAATGTGGTGAAATTTAGCAAAGTAGTATCCACATGAGACACAATAACAAACCCTGTGATTTAAAAGAATATAAAATAAAATAAATGTCTTAACTGAGAATAATAAAAAAAATTACTATAAAACAGTTCAGTAATTAAAAATGAATTAAACTTGATAAAAATCAACCTGGCAATTGGACAACGCTTAACATTTAAATGTCTATATATAAATCAGTATTTTTTTAACTCTGTTTATTACACCATCGCGGGCAATGTTAAAGAACATGTGAGCAAGGTCTTTCAAGGCTGCCGATGATAATTATTATAACTTATAACATAACTAGAGCAATAATTACGCGGATTTTTTTTAAAAACGGTAAATTTACACTGAACAATGACGCGTTGAACTGAACAGAGAGAAACTGGGAGTAATAATAATAGTATTACTTAATTGGTAGCTAACCGGTGACTGGTAGTCCTATGAGGAGCAGCAGTAGTGTGTTGTGAGTACGAAATTACGGATGGGACGTTCCTCAACGTCAACCTACACGGTAAAACGTGTACCTATATTAGCTGTGTACATTCCTAACTCTATAAGAGTGTTCAGCGGTGTTCTGTCATGTATTAGCACAGCTGTGGGCAGCTGTGGGGCCACCTTGGTGAAAGTAACTAACCAAGACAAGACTGTATGATCCAAAGAGTTAAGAGTTAAGTCCTCTTATTCTACACTACATTACTCTCTAGCTCAAAAGTTTAACTATTCATTTTATTTTCATGTTAAATCAAGATTAATCTCAATATTACGCTCTTAAAAGACACCTCAATAACTCTGAGTCATTTTCCGAGTATTGCTCCTATCCTTTACGACAGACTTTTAAATAATCTGAAGATTATTCGGTGATGTATTGCTTGAATTTTATCTACATTTACAGCAACTAGTACATTACAAACTCTAAATAGTTAAATTCTAACACAAGTTTGTTGTGTATAAGCTTGGCGGGAGACAACATATATCAAGCGAAGCATATCACTGCGGTCAATCAGTTATTGCTGTTTTAAGTAAGAAGAGATCTGTCTAATGATATTCTAACAAAACTTGTGTGATTATCATAAGTCGTAATTAATCTATTATTGAATTATTACACTGAAAAAAAAATTGATTTGAATCAAGAGAAAAATTCTTGAGTAATTATTTACAATTTCTATTTGATTTTGTTGATTCATTTTTTTAAATACATAAAAAAATGAACAATTAAAAAAAAAAGTTGATTATCACAATTTTATAAATTTTTTAGAAAATTCTAATATTCAATTTTTTTTTTTAATTGATCGTTTTTTTATGTACTTTTCAAAAAAATATGTGTCAAAAACATCAAAAAAATATAAAACATAAATTTTATCCAAAAACATGAGAGTCAAAATTTTTTCTAACTTTTGAAGGCAAAAAAGTTATCTAAATTTTTATTCTTTCTTTCACGACATTATTTATCATAAACACGGCATAAAAACAAGCAGAATAATAAAAAATTTGAAAATATTAATTTTTTACCTAATTATAGCCAAAAATAATTACCAATTCTTGAACCAAGAATAATAATTTTAAAGAGTTTCATTATCTTGAATCAAGACGAAATATTTTTGAATCAAGAAAAATTTTCATCTCAAGAATTTTTCTACACTGAAAAAAAAAATTAACTTGATTCGAGAGAAAAATTTTTGAATCAAAAAAATAATTTTGAAGAGGGTAATTGACTTGAATCAAGACAAAAAATTCTTGAATCAAGTAAAATTTCCCCACTGATAGAAGAATTTGTTTGTATTAAAAAATATTTATTAATAGTTAACAAATCATTTATTAGAGACCATTTTTTAGTATTAAACAAATATTTCTTAGTATTTAAAATGATTTGTTTGTATTTATATAATAAATCTGATATTCATTTATTAAATGTTAATAAATCTTTTTAAATACTAAGAAATATTTGTTAAGGATTAAAAAGTGGTCTCTAATAAATGAATTGTTAAATATTAAAAAATATTTTTAACTAATAAATAAATCCCTCTATCAGTGCCTAAATTAAGAAATAATTCATTAGTTCAAGAATTTTTCTACTCAAATCAAGAAGATTAAGTTCTTCAAAATTAGACACTTGATTCAAATGAATTTTTTTTTCTGTGTATTATTATAATCTGCAATTTTATTAAATAACTTACTTTCAGCAATAATTGGTCACACGTCGAATAAAATCCGTGTTAAATGATATCTTCTGATCATCTTGATCATTTTAATAACTTTAGTACTCTGTAAATAAATAAAATAAGTATGAGTAACAATTTTTTTTCAATAGAAAAGACACATAAGATTGCCGGTATAAAATAAAAAGTAAATATATCGCGTCAAGACAGTAATCATACCGTAATGCTATCACGCACTATCGCATCTTATTTCAACCACGCACACGTTTTTGATACCCGAGTTCGAGTCATGACTGTTATATATATCGTGTATATAATATAGGTGGGGAATGCAGCGGTTACCATTCAATTGGAACGCGCCTTCTTGGCGTACCTTTCTTTTCTCTCTATCACTTAAAACAATCTCAATTGTTTTTATCACTAATTATTAATATTCCACATGTTTGCTTACAATTATTTGGATTTAATAAAAAATAAATTAACAATTACCAAATAAAAAGTCTCGGATTTGTCTCACTAAACTCCATTTGTATTGACTGAACTGCTTTATTGAATAAAGTAATTCACATAATAACGTTCAGTTGTGTTGTTGTACTGATTATACTAATCGGTGGTATTCAGCTCTCATTCAATTCAATGTACTTAACGGTTATTAAATTGTTGCGTCGGGGACTATTTTTGGAGGATGGAGTTTCTACCTGGGCCCAATCTCGATGTCAACTGACGTGTGTAAATGTAACCACGTAGTGTATTGCAATAAAAGCTAAGCAAACCAAAGTTAAGGCTGTACGCCAGACAGTACGGGTTTTTTAACCGGACACGATCAACAAGTTGAAGAATAAGAATACTTATAAGAAGAAGAATAATAATAATAATAATAATAATGATAATAATTATTAAAATACAAATAAGAAGAAGAAGAAATATAAAAAAGGGGTTACATTAGCTAATTCAGGCTTCGTACGATGAATATTAAAGTTTATTAATATATAACAAAGTATGTTGCATCCACATCGCGTGCATAAGTAGTGTAAGTGTGTATCACAATATTATATTAAGTTAAGTTGAGTAAATAAAGTAGACAGGCGACACTGATTTTTATGATACTTTATGTTGTCGAGTACTACTGGTTAAAGTTGTAGAGACAAGACACTGAGCAGAATAAACGGGAGTAATGTCATCATTCCAAACTACCAGAGATTAAAATGATAAAAGTCACGGTGTCACTGTTTAAAAAAAACTTTTACTGTTTTGGAGTTTTTAAATTACTTTTGGGAATTATTTTTAAGAAGATGATAGTAGTTACTATTATCGGTATTGATATCGGAGTAATATTCTACTACACAGGTGGTTGGTAGCTATTTTAAGGACTCGGGTGAAAATGAGCGCGCAAATTAATTATTTAACTTTTTAATTTGTTGATTAAACAACGTTATAAACGAGTGACGAGAGAAGAGCTTCGCGGTTTTAAAACACACCGGTCCCTGTTCAACGACACAATGAAACCAAACTCGTTGTTGCAACGACCACGGGAAAAAGAGAAAGAAACAGAGAGAGAAAGATAACTGGTTCTGGATGCCAAGAATATGTATATACGTATATTCGAATATATTCTTCATTGTGTTATACGTATATATATGTTTATAAATATTGTGAGAGTAGATCCTCTGGTTCTCCAATTGACTGCAGAGTCATCTAGGCCACTGGTATCAGAACTCGGCGTATTGATGCTGTGATCCAGGATCTTTGGGCTTTTGATCAATTAATTCGGTTTTAGGGAATAAATTTTCAATTATTTTTTATTCTGCTTATTTAAATTATCAGGACTCAAAAATTAATTTTTAAAATGACACTTAAGTCGCAGATAGTTACAAGATTTTTTAAGTAAATAAATAAAACAAATTTATAAAAAAAAATTTAATAATTAAAAAAGATTTTTAAGATTTTTCAGTAAAATTTTTGAATATTTTTTTATTGAAATTTTTTTTTTTTATTTTGAAATTTTTTATGAAAATTATTTTTACTCTCATTTGAAAAATCACGTATTTTATTATCCTGAATGACAATTATATCTAGAAATTTAATTGTTATAATTTATTAATATCTTCATCTCTTTAGTTTCATAAAATATCAATTTAAATAATGATTTTAAAATCAGCAAAAATTTAAAAATTTCTGAAATTTTTATGAAAAATTATAAATTTTAAAATTCACGTTTATAATTTTTTTTCCCAATTTCTACGTTTTCAATTTTTGACAAAATTTTTTTTTAGTAATTTATTATGAAAATTGAAAAATTGTAAGATTTCTGTTGATTTCAGTATCATATTTAAATTTGGCGCGCTACGCGACAACAGCGCAAGTGAGTTAATCTAGTGACATAGTTACTAAGTGAAAGAACTAAAAGTCTTGGGAACATTTTTGTAAAAAAAGCTGGTAAAATTGTTGTATGTAATCGAATTACTATGTTGTATTATTAGGGTGCGGTTAAGGTGGGACACATTTTTAAGTTTGTTATTAAAAATTATAATTAGTTTAAATAAAATAATTCCGACAAAATGACAATTTTGGAATCATGTTGGTCTCCAATTATTTGGACGAATAATATTAAAGCGGGGAGTAAAGCAATTGCTTTTTACACTGCGGTAAGCATATTTTAATCATTGCAATAGAATTTAGTAAACGTAAACATTATTTTTTAATTTTTAAATTATTTTATTTGTTTATTTTTAGGCAATGAGTATTATATTGATAACACTAATTATTTATCAAATGTGCGGAGGAGATTCTACTCAACTATACAATCCGCTTTTTGAAGCCGATTCCAGATATTGTAAGTGATTTTTATTTTTTTTAACCGATGACACATTATTACTCGGTGTCATCAATTAAGACATACAGTGAATTTTTTATATTATAAAATTTTCTGTAACAAAAATATTCTATAAAAATTAATAATGTGTCAATATTAAAATTAATTTTTCAGATATTTGATAATTTTTCAAATTTTTGTGACAAATAAATTGTCAATAAAATAATTTTTAAAAATTGACATGTAGAAATTTTCAAAAATTTAATTTTAGAACAAATTTGTTTGTTGCAGAAAATTAAAAAATTGTCAAATGACAGCTAAATTTAATGTAATGAAATTAACAGACATCTAAACATTATTAGAATTTTTTTTTAATGAACAAATTATTACAAAAAAAAAATCAAAAGAAAAATTCTACATGTAGCAAATTTGAAAAAAAAAATAAGTGCAATTTTTTAAAAATATTTTTTAGATTAATTTATTTAATAAAATAAAAAAACTTAAAAGAAACGTCAAAAGTTTGCTGATTTTAGTATCATATAATTTTTTTTTAAATGAACATTGGATGATTATGCATAAGTATAATTTCAATTATTTTTGGAGTAAATAATCGAATAATTATGGTTTTTTAATTTTTTTTTTCTACATTGTGTCAAAAAAGAAATTTAATGTCCTGTATTGAAATTATTATAAAATTAGCAGACATCTGACAATTGTTAAAATTTTTATAAAAAAAATATTGTCTGAAAATTCGCACTTATATCTTATAACAACTTTTAGTTGTAGAATTTAAAAAAAAATTTTTTTAAGATATAATTTAATTGTAAAAATATAAAAAATTGTTAAATTCAATCTCAAAAATTGAATATTATTAAACTATAATTCAATACCGTTTAAAACTTACTTTAAACATTAAATTGTTGTAATAAAAAATAATAATTTAAAAAATTTTCTTTCAGCCCTGCAAGTAGTAGGATCATTTTTCATCGCTTTCTTCGTTTTGTTGATTATTTTTGCAAGATTTATTGTGATTGGTATTAATCACCGCGTGAGAGGATGGTTATTACCTTGGCTTGTTGCCTGGTTTATTTTCTGTGCCTTTCAATTAGTATTTGGACTATGGTTATTAGGAGGATATTATATTTATGTAAGTATCCCATAATAAAATTGAGATGAAATGAGATGTGGCATCAAACTATTCGTAACGTGATTGGTCGAATATATCATAAGCATGAAAATATATGGGGCATTCCATGAACATTGAATATGAATTCGAATTATTATTTTTATTTTTTTTTTTTTAAAGTACATTTAAAGACAAAAATTTCAAAAAAAAAATATCCCAAAAAGTCAATTTTCAAAAAAGTTATGGTTATTTAACAAAAAAAAAGCTGTTTTTTTGTAATAACTCGTAACTTTTTTTTGGTTGGGTAAAAAAATTTGAAAAAATTCTGAAAATTGTTTTCAATAGGGTAGAGAAAGATACCAAAATTTCAGAAAAATCGAAAAGGGTCGGTGTCAAAAGTGGTCGATTTGGCATGGAATGCCCCATATGCAAACTCTATAGTCAAGACGCGCGCTTGCGCGCGCAAAATTCAATTCTAGTCCACTCTTATAATTTAGATGAAAAATATGAAAATATATACATTGATGAAGACATTTTATTCGTAATGTGATTGGTCAAATATATCATAAGCATGAAAATATAGATAATTCCATACCAACATTCACACGCGCGCTTGCGCGCGCAACGTATACTAGTATTATTTATTTTTAATATACAATCCACTCTTATAATTTAGATGAAAAATATGAAAATATACATTGATGAAGACATTTTATTCGTAACGTGATTGGTCAAACATATCATAAGCATGAAAATATAGATAATTCCATACCAACATTCACACGCGCGCTTGCGCGCGCAACGTATACTAGTTAATTTTATAATACATCAAAATTAATCATTGAATGAATTTATTTGTAGCTTCAAGTTGTTTTGCCGACAATGATCAATTGGCTTTGGATGGGATACAACGTAAGTAAATATAATTTGAGCTTCGTAATAAGAACAATTACCAAAATATTAATGAAGAAATATACTAAAATATATATTTTATTTTTTTTTTTTTTTCAGTTTTACTGTTGGCTATGTGTCCTATCGGTTTACAAACTCTTCCAGCAGATACAGTCACCCAATATTGAATTACTGTGGCCGTAAACGAGATTTTTTTACAATAATTTACACGTGACCTTGTAACCCAAATTTTTTTACTAATTTTTATTCAAGTATTTAAAGATTAAGTTAAACGATAAGTTTAAAAGTGCAAACGTGACAATTTTTTTTTAAATTGTTGATAGTGTAAATTTTAACACTATATCTATTTGTTCAGTAACGATCAAAGACTGAAAATAGATTAAATACTATCCGTCCAAATTTGATCTGTTACCTTTTGTAACTTATTATAAGATAAATTTTCTTACACGTAAAAAGTATCATTTACTTTTAAGACGAATGCAAATAATGAATTTTTTATATAAAAAAAAAAAAACGCACAGAGATTTTTTTATCGAGATTTTTTGTAATCACTGTTAGAAAAATTATAGGTTAATATTTTTTATAAATAAAGTACCGAAAAATTAATGAGCAATGCTATAATTATTGACAAAATAAAAAACCTCTATTTTTTATTAAAAAAAATTAATTTAGATTTTAAGATCAAAAAGAAAAAATTTTTTAATTTTAAATTATTATTTTATTTTACTGAAGATTTTACAAATAATTTTTCGGTTAAAAATTTTAATCATTGATGTATGATGCATTTAAAAATAGGTTCAGGTGAAAATAAATGCATACATTTACGTTTTTGATTCATACAAATAAAAAAATTTGGGGCTAAATTTTTTATTGAAAAAAAAATTAATTAAAATTTTAAAATCAAAAAGTAAAAATTGAAAAATTTCAATTATTTTATTTTACTGAAGATTTTAAAAATAATTTTTCGGTTCACAATTTTAATCATTAATGTACGGTGCATTTAAAAATAGATTCAGGTGAAAGTAAATGCATACATTTACATTTTTGATTCATACAAATAGAAAATTTAGGGCCACATTGATTGTCATTGTAACAAAAATCATCTATAACTTGAAGACACTCAACCCCGTTCTCAGAAACAATTTCTTCTTCACAAATACATTCTTTATTTTTTGAACATTTTGTTTGTATGAGTTTCTTAGTGCAGTGTAGATGCAAGCTGTGAAATATCTTTTTTTAACTGTAGTTTCCCATCTAATGAAGGATTACTATGCATTCTTGAATTATTTAGTCTGTGGTAGATCACTTTGCCCATCGAAAAAAAGTCAGGATCGAAATTTTTGCGTTGCTATAGTTTGTGCTGATTAAATTTATTAATTTCAAGTAGATTAATTGTTATATGTGAATATAATTAATTAATAACAGTAAAATAAAGTATGAATTACTGTTATAATATACAATTTAGGAAAAAAAAGTACCGTAGAATTAAATAAAATTTTGCAACCTCAAAATACCGTTCTGCTTACAGTAAACACAGTCGGTAGTCTGGCGCTCCGTTGACAACGGATTTGAACGGAACTTGGCGCCAGATTCTACCGAATCTGTGGATCTGTTGCAACAAATAATAGAAGTAAAATGGCAAAAATCATTTTATTATTTAAATTTTAAAACAATAATAATTTTTAAAAAGTGAATTTAAATTATAAAAAAATAGTTGAGTTTTTAATTCAAAAACAAAAATTTTTTTTTTTAAATTACTAGTCAATGTACGACTTATATACGACTTGAGGTGTTACTTTTAGGATAATATGGTGTATGATTTCAAACATCAATAGCGACTTCGAAAAACCAACAGCATAGCCAGCGGCTAGCAGATGTCATTTAAGTTTTTGTAAAATAACAAAGATACAATTTATAAAATGATAACAAAGTTTATCGTTAAAAATCATTAAAAATAGATTTCAAAAAATCGATCAAATATATAATTCAAGGAAGGTCAAATTTATCATTAAAATTCTTTAAAAAAAGATTAAGAAATATCAATTAAAAATTTAATAAAAATAAAATTTATAAAAAAAAAGATTCAAAAAATTAATCAAACAGATGATTCAATAATTACAAAATTACTGAAATTAAAACTATTTATTCCAATTATAAAATATGTAAAATGTCTTATTATTCATTCTTAATTCTATATATATTGACAGAAAAAAAATTCAAAATTATTTTATGTTGTAAAAAAAACAATCTATTTTATCATTAAATGTCAATCATAGCTTCTTTATTATTAACAGCAGGTTAGGTAGAAAATTTATCTTGTGTCCATTCACGCGCAACTAATTCAATTACCGCGCAATATTATTTCAGTAAATATTATACAACTTTATAACATGAACTTTCAAATAAATTCACTGAAACTCGTCAACCCGTGTTAAGATTTATTGAAACAATTAGTCATTCATTTTTTCATTCAACTTTAAAAAGAGTATAATAATATTTGCATAGAAATAATATTTGCTCAAGATTCGCGCGTGAAATTCTTTTTAAAAAAAAAAAAGAGAAGAAATGTAAATACGCTTTATATTATGTGTTGCATAATGAAATATCTGGATGTTAATTAATGTTTAATTGCCACCGCGTTTATCTTGCGTATTAATAAATTAATAAATTAACAAGCAGACAAAAATGAGCTCAATTGGTTGAATGATATCCGTAACATACCATAACATAACATAACGCGGACATATATAACATATTATATTAACCACAATAATTCTGCGGCGCGGCATTTAAATTTTATCATGTTACTTGATCTCGTTAAATTAACGTAATTGTCGACGTTAAGTAATCGTTTTTTCGGTCTACATTCACTAAAAATCAAGTGATACAATATCAAAGGGTGCTCAAGTACTTAATCATAAAAATAAATTAAAAGGAGTAAAAATAACGTTGAGCCGATATATAAACGATCGATTTGTCTTAATGAATGACGCAACAGCCCGACAGGGTCTTAAGAATTTATTTTACGTTGAATAAATCTTCGGCGGTGTATTTCGTGAACCAGACGGCACTAATTCGATTCCCAAACGAATGGAATGAAACCAGCGACGCAGTACAAGCATAAGCAGTATAAGTAACAGCAGCAACCGATCTCATCCGAAAAAAGTTTAAATAAACCTGTGTCTATTGGTATTGGTTACAGGGACCCGAAACTCTCGAGATAATATTAATCCTGTGAAATATTTCCGCTGCACCTGAACAAGACGCACGTGGTACCTGTGCCGGTGAATTAGCATAAGCCTTTATAGGTATTTATTGATGAAATCTAAGTGCCAGGACCTCTGCTCGGTTTTGCCTCTATATTATAAGACCAGACAGTCCCAGAATAGTATTTCTCGCGAAATTTATCCCTCTATAATTATTTTATTGTTGAACCCTCATAAATATAAGCTATCTACAATTATGCGTCTATTATACTCTAGAAATGAATTTATCGACAAAAATAATCTAGCGACGATTCAAACTTTGGGTCCTTGTATTATTTCGCACAATAAAATAATTTAAGAGTGTCGCAATCAGCTTAAAAAATAATTCCAAAGAAATATTTAACTTAGATCGGTTACTTTAATTTTTTTTTTTTTTATAAAATATATAACTATTTTTCATGTTTTTAATTCTAAATTATTCAAATCGAGTATTATAAATTAAAATAACTTGGATTAGACTCAAGTTAAAAAGGTTCATTTGATATGAAATATTTAAACTATTTATTGAATATTTAACCCAGTGTTGATGATAAATGATAAGTGATAAATTAAAAACTTTTGGGGAAGATCTGAATGATTTATGGCGGCGTAAAAGATCCAGGACTGAAGATCCGTTTCACTGCCACAACTATAAAGTTACTGCGACAGTTGAAGTATCTCTGTCATCGTGTTTATGTTGTATTCTTACGCGCATAACATTAGGGCGTCACTCCTATATATAGTATTAGTGAGGACAGTATATATATTTGTTGTAGCAAACTGATGATTTTTTTGTCTATTTTTTTGAAACCCGTACTTGTGGTAACATCTGGCTGCGTCTTAACCGTTGACATCGAGGTCGCCGCGCGATGCGTGGGACAACGAATATGCGGGTATTACAGTAGACTTTATAATTTATAATACAATACGTCTGTTATTTATTATCATTTTGTATTGTGTTTTTAAACCCGCGGCTCCTTCCAATCAGTATTTTGTTTATGATACATTAATTATAATTGTAAATAATGTCAAGAATCAATGGTTTTACTTAATTAATTCCGTCGTATGGATAATTGGGAGGCAAAATTTTATACTATTTAATGTATAAACTTATACACTGAAAAAAATTAACTTGATTCGAGAGAAAAATTAATGAACCAAGAAAATAATTTTGAAGAGTGTAATTGTCTTGAATTAAGTAAATGTTCCTTAAATCAAGAAAAATTTTTAGTTCAAGAATTTTTCTACTCAAATCAAGAAGATTAAGCTTCAAAATTATATACTTAATTTAAAAACATTTTTTCTCTGTGTATAAAGTATGATTTATAGAAAGAAAAAAAGTTAAATTTCGGAGTCAAGGAAAAAAATTTTAAACCAAAAATACCATTTTGAAGAAAACAATTATCTTGAATAAAAAAAAAAAAACATTTTTAAGTTAAGAAATTATTTTTTGGCTCAAGAATTTTTTTTCTCTTGACTTAAGATAATTATTTTCTTCAAAATAGTACTTTTAATTTAAGATTTTTCCTCTTGAGTAAAGTTAACTTTTTTTTATCAGTGCAGAGAGAAGGATGTAGTAGATTTAAATTATCCAGAATGTACAGTAGATTCACGCTGAACGTTTCGACTTCTTCAGCAACTATAATAAATATGTAAAAAAAACTTTTGCAATTAATAAACACATTTGTATTTTAAATTTTATTGCGAATAGCGGATGGACATTAAAATACATGCTTGAGAATATTAAAGCCGATATATTTTTGAATTTTTAAATACATATATTTGCATTTTTATGCCCATCCCAATAGAAATAAAAAAATATATTTTTGAAACTTTTGATACGCAGAAAAAAGAAAAATCACATGTTATAATGTAATGTGGCGCTTGATTTAAAAAACTGGACAAATTACAGTTTTAGATTGTAATTACTACAGATTATGCATATATAATGTAAGAATGACATTGTAAAATGTAAATATTTTATTGAAAGCTTTGAAAATTGACATTTAAAATTTGAATTAATAAAAATGGTATTTCGAACTGTAATTTTTTTAGTTTTTTATATGAAGCGACGCTTATTACTATTTATAATGTAATTTTTCTATTTTTCTTTTTTGCGTGTGCTTGCACTTGAAAATAAGAAAATGCGCATGATTTTGATATTTAAGATTTTGAATTTTCAAAGCAGTTTATGAAAATTCAAATACTTGCATTTAATAAAAATTTTTTTTTTTTAATCAAAATTCAATTCTGTAATTTTAATTATTTTTTTTTAACATTGTATTCAATAAGAAATTTTCAAGTTTTTGGTTAAGCTGTTAATAAAAATATTTAGAAAAATCTTTGAAAATTTTGTTTTTCCCAATTTTTCCTCAATATTTTAATAAGCATATTCATTAAAAAATATCCAATAAAAAAAATCTTGAAAAATTTTTTTACAGAAAATTTTTGAAAATTTTCAATTAAAGATACAGTAAAAGAGTAACGATCAAGCTCACAAGAATGACATAACGCATAAGTAAGATTCTCATGAAAGACACCATTTGTTGACTCCCCATTGAGACGTGTGCATCCTGGTAGTTTAAATTGGGACTGCAGCGTTCGAATTCTTTAAAGGAAAAGGAACTCGTTATTTCGAACAAGATCCGTCTACATTGGACTAGTCTTAACAGAACTGACTAGGCTACTTAGTCTTCTGTCTTGAGCTCACGTCCTGCATTTAAAGACGTTAAGACGCCTCCAGTCCTCGAATCCGCAATCCCGAGACCAGAGTTTCTTTCATTTGTACTTTAGCAACTGTTGTGTCTTGCAAGAGCTGAAGAGCGAGCATGTAATGCCGAATAGAACTCTCAAAGACGATGACAAAAAAATACAAACAAAATAAAGGACAGCGGAGACGAAAAACAACCCGGAGAA
Source organism: Cotesia congregata (assembly GCA_905319865.3). Lineage (NCBI taxonomy): Eukaryota > Metazoa > Arthropoda > Insecta > Hymenoptera > Braconidae > Cotesia > Cotesia congregata. The sequence continues at coordinate 14,914,221 of CAJNRD030001120.1, forward strand.
AGAAGAAAGAGAAGAACCGAGAGGAGACACTGTTGTGTGTTGTGTGTTGTGTGGTTTGTCAATGTAGCTAAACCGAATGGCTCTTATTCTTTGTCGGAGTTGGCGGCGTACTCGCGCGGGTTCCTTCAACTTGTATCCTCGGGGATTTTTCATGATGCAAGTGTACGAGGATGTCATTGTCGATCGGTCCACGTTCTCAACTCGGACGCTAGGCTTGCATATTAAGCAATCCCCTCAGATGCTACAGAATGAAAAAGTTTCATGAAATTACAAAAATAAAAAACGAGTTTAGATATATCAACTCATCGGTATCTCTTTTCATTAAAACTTCGATTGGAGCTCTCCCTCCTGTGCTCTTGGAATAAAAAATTTTATTAAAATTCAATTTATTAAAAACTAGCAACCTTGCAGTTACTATGTGACTGCCGTAACTTGTGAACTATAAATAAAAATTTTGCTTTATTAAATAATGACTTTTGTTAAATTGCACTGTACTTTCTTAACTATCGACCTTTTTAAAGATATAAGCTCATCCTGGAGTTACACTCATCAAGAGCTTTCATTTGAGTACCCACATGCATTTTGATATATTTTTCATATATACATATATATAATATATATAAATATGTAAAAAATTGATGTGGGTACTCAAATGAAAGGTCTCGATGAGTGTAATGTCGGGGTGAGCTTATATCGTTAAAAATGTCAATAGTTCTCAAGATACAAGGTCATTTCTGAATTATTGACATTTTTAACGATATAAGCTCATCCCGATGTTACACTTATCAAGAGCTCTCGTTTAAGTTCCCACA